>CM069529.1:88235000-88835000 GCA_035773235.1 Eospalax fontanierii | reverse complement strand
GCAAGGTGGGGGCGGGGCAAGGGAAGAGGTCAGTGAAGACTGCCTGAGAAAAGGCATTTCTAGTTTGAGCCTTAGAAAGTACAAGGAGATGGGTAGAGGAAAAGCAAGAACAAAGGGTGGATATGAAGAGGGCAGGGGGCACAGGGACCCCCCCACCCGCAGGTCGGTGCTTCTGTCCCTGGTGGGCAGCTGAGGCTGAAAAGATCCCCAAAGGAGTTGTATTCCTCTTCTACAAGCTGTCTCCTTCCCTATTCGAGGGAGATATTTTACAGTAGCCTACTTTCCTGCAAGCTAACTGGATCAGGTCAGCAGGAACCACTGTCCCCTGACCCACGTCTCTTTGCTCCAGGCTTTCATCTGTAGTCAGCGGTGTCAAATCCCCCAAGCTAACTTGAAAAGTACAATTCTGAAACTGCTGTCACAGTGCCTGAGGTAGAGTGTAGTTCACTTCGATTATGTGTAGAAGCCAGGCAGAATGTCCACAGCTTTACCAGGCAAACATACACCATGTGCTGACTTCATACAGGACCCTGGTGGGGATGAGTCAGAAAGTCGGGAAGGAGAGGAAGTGGCCCAGAGGAGCTTCAGAGTGGAGAGTGATTCTGAGGTTCACAGTGATATGCTGGATCTTAAATTCAATGATCTTTAAAACTTGGGTTTTCTGTGGTTTGTTTGGTTTTGGTTTTTTGAGATGGGGTCTCCCGGTTGCCCCACCTGGCATGGGACTCGCTATATACATCAGGCTGGCCTCAGTTTCACAGAGATCCTCCTGCCTCTGTCTCCCAAGTGTCAGGATTAAAGATGTGTGCTATACCACATGGGAATTTAGATTTTTGAATTCTAGCATATTTTTAATAGTTTCATTTGAAACCCCATGCCCCCCAAAGTACAAGATCTTCTACATGAAAGAAGGATAGTTTTGTGGAAAATACATCGCAGCATTTGAAAGTCTACAATATAGAAATATAAGCTATTGGCTACCAGTAATTTCCCCAGACTAGCTGCTAAAACGGAGACCCGGGGTCAGAAAGTGACCACGAGACTCAGAGGCCACATGTCCCTGAAATCACAAATTAGACCTCATTATAAATAATCTTATACAAGTGTGTGCTGTTGTTAAAAATGTAAAATATTCAGTTTTGTTTGTTTATACTCTACTTTGCTCCAAACAGGATTAAAACATCAATACAAAATTAGAAGAGCCTCATGTCTCTAAGGAGGGGAGGAGAGAGGGCTGGAGTTAGATTCATCCTGCCAGTGCCAGGCTGGCTCTGAACGGAACTTGAACAGCATTCACACAAACATGCAAAGTCTCCAGCACCAAGGGAGATGCTCCGAGCTCACTACTAGGGTAAGCCTGGGTGGTGAGTAGAATTCTCAACAGAATTCTAGAAAAATGAGCTCACTTTCTCTCCATTGTCCCCTAGGCCAGGTGTGTGTCTCCCTACATGTGACTAGAGGATAGTGTGCAAAAGGCAAAGTCCCCTCTGACTGATTTATGTTTCAGTATGTGTGGAGGGACCCTTCCGTCATCTCCTCATCTGACAAACGTACCTAATAGTGGTCTTTCCCCCAGGAGTGTTGTAAAGACTGTAAGAATTAATACATGTACCACTGCCCAGTACCTATGAAGTGCCCCATGAATAGAAGCTGTGATTGTTATTTTCTAGTCCTCCATGGAGAACAGGGCTGCAGAGCATTGCTTGATCATTAAGAATTTCCAGCCTTCCTGGAGACAGGATCACACACACAGGAGATACCATGGGAACTGAGGGGAAGGTCTGAGAACATTAGACTCTAAACTCTCAGAAAACTGGACTAAGACTGAGAGCTCCAGCCTGAGAAGTGGGACGCATGGCCAGCTTCAAAATGCAGAGGAGGCTCCGTGAGGGAGCATTTCTAGGCTGACTGCAACAGGGAGATTTGGGAAGAGGGTATTTTGGATAACGGCAAACTCTAATCACGAGGACATGGAACAAGGCAACAGCGCAGCGGATATATTTTTAGAAGAGGGCAGAAACACCCCATTATCTGGGAGTGGTGGAAAATTCATAAAAACTGTACAGGGGGACCCATGTGGGAGGAATCCGAGGACCAGGCGCCGGTGGCTGAATCTGAGCAACTGGAAACAGGAAGGAACTGGAGAGTTGTCACCGGGCGTTTCAGGAAAGTGCACATGGCTGGGGCCTGCGGGTTGAATGCGCTGGGAGGGTTGTGAGTCAGGCCAGCGTCTACCTGAGGCAAGAGGTGTGTGGCTCACCCCAGACCTGTGCAAAGGGGACAGACAGGAAACAGTGGCAGGAAGAGGCACACTGTAGGAAAAGCAGGCTGATCTCCACTAATGTGGGATCACTAGGTCTTACTTCACTGGATCTGAAGGCTGCTGGGTCTGACACCCAGCTCTGCCACTCAGCAGCCAAGGCTCAGGACACAGACTCACTGCAAACTCAGCTTCCTCTGTAAAAATGGGAATAAAGAATACTTACCTTACATGGACTTAAGCCAGACTCAGCACAAAGCAGGCAAGAAAGAGTGGCTATTTTGGTGGTGTTAATATGATAAAAGAGGAAGGAAAAATGAGAGGCAGAGATCCATCCGAGTCCCTGAACCACTGGCTGAGACCATGGCCAGTACCCAGTTCCTTCTTTTGTGTCTTATTAATATTTAATGTCAATGTCTGTTAGACAAATCAAGGTATCAGCATAAATGGAGACATGGTCACTGGACCCCTGCATTATCTTTCTAACATCCATTTTTAGGAAATGTACCTATCCATCTCTTCATCAATGTGTCTTTCGAAAAATACAAGACTAGAGGAAAGTGATGATGGCTTTGTTTCATTCAAAAGAAATAACAAGTTGCTTTCTCCAATTAAAAAGTATTTTATTTATTATTATTTTTATGTGTATGAGTGTATAACCTGCATGTATATAAGAGCACCCATGTCTTGCAATTCCCATGGAAGACAGAAGAGAGTGTGGGATTCCCCTTGAACTACAGTTACAGACAGTTGTTAGCTGCCATGTGGGTGCTGGGAATTGAATCCCCATCCTCTGCAAGAGCAGTCACTGCTCTTAACTGCTGAGCCATCTCTCCAGTCCCTGCAGGTTGCTTTTTTTAAAAAATAAATAAATAAAGGTTAATACGTTTGCTTTATTTCATAAGAAGAGGAAAGAAAAAAAGATGACACATTATGCCAGTGATTACCTGCCCATTTTAAGCCCTGTCAGCAACATAAAGGCTTAAACTGAAGCTAAATCCAGGGCACATTCTCTCTATAAGCCCCTGCCTTAACTCAAGGAGACTGAAAGGCATGCCTGCATTCTGCAGGAGGTTCGTGGTAGGTTCAGAAAACTTTTAAAGAAGTGCCCTATTAGCTCAGATAGGCGTGTTCCCAAGAATCTAAATTGAATGTACTTTTGTTTTAGTTCCTGAAAAACAAATGTCATCTCCCCAAGTTTCCCAAAGTCCATCTTGCATAATTCATATTGTAGAGACAATCTGGTAAGTCTGGAATGAAGAGCCAAGGAAGTGGGTAATGTGGGGTAATTCTTTCTTAGCATGCTTTTTGATCCTTGGAAACCACCCTTGCCGGCCTGCAGCATACATGCCTTTGCCTCCCCATTAAGCTCATGGTATTTGGAAACAAAGTTTTGAGAAAAGCCACATAATCAAAGGACATCAGGCAAATGACCTACTACTAATCAGTGCCAGTGACTGACCCTTGTGGTAACTGGATAGAAGGACTTCAAATGGCTGAAGCACACATCAGAGAAACATGGGACAACTTTCCTAAGTTAGATGAAATGTACTCTCTAAGGACCCTGTGGCCCATGCAGACCCTGCAGCACCAGACAAGCCACTCTTCCTTCTACACAACTGACCAAAAATGTAATACGCAACTGACAGTGTAATATTAGCTTTTACTAGCCAGAGTTTCCTCCTTACTGAATCAAGCTCAGAATGAGTGAATTGTTTGGATTACATGAGAAATCAGAAACTTCTCAGGTCTTTGGTCTTTGGATGGAAAATGTTGGAAAAGTCATGTCTTAGAGATTCATGGCACAAAAGAATTGCAACTTTTCATTAGAGAAATCAAATCTGTTCACTGCAGCAGAAGCGCCACAGGCACTCATGATTTGCAATTATGCCCAGCAGCACAGGTTTAGGGCCTCTTGTGGGTGGGGTTCTGTGTAACCCATTAGAGCCATGTGACGGTGGACAAGTAGCAACATCTCTGAGTCCTTCTCTCTAGCCTCTGAAATGAAAACAGCATCTATCCACCTCACAGGTGGGTACTGTATTACGTGCGTGTGTGGTAATCAGTCTACAAATTTTCTCTATTGCTAGTAATTACAGCCTCTAACATCCTAAAGTATTGTTCAAGGTTACTGGTAAATTCTTTGCAGTAGGGAAATTTCTCTTCAGTAACACGGGAACCGGAAGCTGTAAATTGTCTAGAAGAGTGAAAAGACAAACATTTTACAGTGATGCTGCCATCACTGTATGATGCTTTGGTTTATCTTCATCATGGTAAAGGGAGCCATGGGGAGCTATGGGCCCCGGGTTTAGCAAAGGGACACAGGCTGGACTGAAATTGTCAATCTAAGGATGCTCTGGTTATTTCCCCGTTTAAAGCAATCAGCTATTCCTTGAAATTTCAACAGAAAATGACTTCAACATCACCTGAACCTGGAGCCATGTTTTAGTATAAGGAAGAGGATACGGCGATAGCTACTGCTTTGATTCCTTTAGTGATTGATCTGTTCTGTTTTATTTTGACTTAATTTTGTAGCTTAAAAGAAAGAAACTTTTATTTATTATTTTTGTTTTATGTGTATGAGCATTTTGCCTGCTCATGTGGAAGTGCACCCTGTTATGCAGCAGTCAGAAGAGGATGTCAGATCCCCTGAAACAGGAGTTATAGATGGTTGTCAGCCTCCAGGTGGGTGATCCGAATCGAACCAGGATCCTTTGCAAGAGCTGCCTGTTCTTTCAACAACAGAGCCATCCCTCCAGCCCAATTTTGTAACTTTTAAAACAGATTGTTCATTATGCCTAATTTTTAAAATACAGCAGTGCAACATTATTCATGGTACTGGGACTATAAGCTGCCTCGTATGTCTGCGGTCCTGTCCCTAATTTTTCTTTCCAATGAAGCACTTTGCATCTTCTCTACCTCTGTTCTCTTATATAGTCTGGATAAGGGGTCCACTTTGAAGTCCATCAGTCCTTTCTGTGATGACGGATCACTGTCCAATGAGGACAGATCTGACTAGCACTGTCCAACACTAATGCATTAACTACCCACGCTATGTGGTCACTGAGTCTCTGGGAAAATGACTAGAGAGGGAGGAACTGAATTTTGATTGCTGCTAAATTTCAGTGACTTCTAATTTAAATAGTCTTAGGTAGCTAGTGGGCACCATATTAGACAGTACAGGTTCTGCATAGTCTTTTCAGGTTTATCTTTTATTTGGGGGGTCATCTCTTGCTATTGTTGTTTCCTATCTTGTTTCCTTATACCTTTGCTTTTTATTTGTACATAAAGCCTTCCTTCTTATCTGTGTTAATTCTCATTGTTTTTATGAAGACTAGGCATTAACCAAGAGACAGACTACAGCAGGGTTATGTCAGATTGGAATCCCTTCCTCCCCAGAATCAAGCCCTCAGGGTCCATAAGAAAAGGCCTACAGAAAAGGGATTGAAATGAGAAGATGCAAAGCCAACGGCTCCCAGAGGAAAGGATGCCATGATCTGGCTGTTGAGATGGTCAGTCCTTTCCAGAATGAATTAGTTGAATCTAGTGTGACAATGAGAGAGAAACGGAAATGTCTGAGGAACAGGCTGTGGACCTGAACTCCCACGGAACTGGATTCATCTTGGAGAGGGAAGGCTCTGACACACAATACTTTGTAAAGTGTCCTGCTGAAACCTGGACACCATGGGCTGTTTTTTTATGTGGGGAGTTTTTAATATAAATGGAGCTAAGAATCAGGAAGTTAGCTCTCTAGGGATTTCTGCCACTTGGGATAGAAAGGGCAGGAAGAAAGCAGATGAAGGCCTACAAAGGGGCCTGGGGTGGGAAGTGGTGCTCAGGCTTGCAGCAGACGACTCTCAAGAAACATGGATCCATTGCACTCCCAGGCTTTGCTACTTACATCATGCCAGTGTGCAATCTATACCACAAAGCCTGGTAACGGGGCTGGGGCTGTAGGGGTGGACTAGACCTACGGCTCTCAGAGACTGTCAGAAGCCCTGGGTGATGAGCTCTCAAAGGCCCAGGATGCTTCTGCTTTGATGCCTGGGCCTGGGATGGTGTCAGGAGGCCTTGAAAACCCCAGAAGCAAAAGTAAAGAACCCAAAGCACACTGAAACTTATAGGGGTATGGAGAGCACTTGAGGTAAAGTTAACTTAGAACTTTCCTAGAGTCTATCACAGCTTCTGATAATATTTGTTACTTCTTGCTACTTTGGGATTGTATTCTAAACGGATAAGGAATCCTATGCACAGCATGTATGTTGTGTAATTTACGTTTAGGAAACAACCAGCCATTTCTTGATCATTGGTCCTTAAGTGCCTAACTGCAGAGCTAGACACTCTGCCAGGGCCTGAGCTCAACAATGGAAAACCTTATAGACCAGTTACTCTGCGGTTCTACTGAACACAGGAACATATGTTGACAAATAAGTAACACAATTCCTGGGGTGACAGGTACTATCAAGAGCTCAAAACAGTGGACAGTAACAGAGAAGACTTGGAGTATGAGGGTCTTATGTTGACATGGTCTAGTCAGGCCTCTTTATACAATAATAGCTAAGCTAGAGGGTGTGGGCTCTGGGCACACAGGTGCAGCAGGCTCAGAGATTCTGGGTTGGCAATAAGCTAGGTATGTTGGCAGGAGGGCAGAAAGCAAGCTGGAGGTCCATGACTAGGTGAACCTTTCATGGTGACAGGAGGGGAGAGGCATATGGGGGTCCAGCTGGAAGGGTCCAGGCAAGCCAGAGTGAGGACCTGGATGACTTGACTTAAAAAAGCTCATGAAATATCTGAAACCACTTTCCTTGAGATGGTTGTCAGTGAAGACACTTTTTATGACTCTCTAAGAAGACCAGACCCTGAATGGTCAGGGGAAGTTTTCCTCAAAGAATAGGCAGATTAAACTGGCATCTTTTATTCTATGAGCTGGAGAAGTCAAGTTCTCACAAGTACCTCCTGTGTGTCCGTATCGAAGTCACTGTCATAGAGGCTTCACAGAACACAGTGTGGCACACAGACAACTCAGATAGGCTCAACCCCCTTGGAACTAGCAATGTTTCTGTCTCTGGGTTTAATACAAAAGTTTTGTTTTTTTTTTTCCTCTGTCACTGAGAAAAGTACATAAAAATAGGTGTGCCACTTGAAAGTTAAATAGTAAATACGCAGAGCAGCTGGACTGTAATGTAGATAAGACCAGAGACTCTAAGAGTGGGAAGTCACGTAACCTAAAATAAGAAAGAAAGAATCATGGCAGTAATGATTGGTTTGGAAAAAAAAAAAGAGATGGAAAGAATTTGGAAGGTAACAGCTTCCAGATGGTCCTTCTGGTGAAGATAGCTATATATAGAGACAGAGGGGCTAATTAGTTCCTGGGCCGAGGCCCCAGTTTCTGTTAAGTGAGTGATTGTCTTATGGTGGTTTAGTTCAATACACACCACATCGTGAGTAAATTAAGCATTTGAGGTTATTTTTTTTTCTCAAGCAATGGGAATTGCCCAACCTTAATATAATTAATTAAGAGTCAATGAATGTTTAATTTAGTTCTGGTGCTTGTACCAGCAATACAATGGGCTCTTTGTCTTGGTCAAAGCTCCTAAATATTAGGGAAAGGGAGAAAGGCTGAAAGAGAGCAAGGGTTAGTCAATAGCTTTCTCCCAAACGCTCTGATGCACAAGTTGGCTTCCCAACAAAACAGCCAAGTCAGAGAAACCCAAGAGATTGCTTTAGAAAGAGGAGAGATATTACCTCACACCTCTGGGTTGGCACCAGAAGTTACAAGCTACTCTTCCAAGGCCTCCTCCACCCTCAAACTCTGGCTCTGCCAACCAAACCGATCGTCTCTACAGTACAGTGCATGCTTAACTAAACTCTTATTTGGTATCCTCTTATTTTTGAATCATAATCAGCCAAAAGAAAGTTGAGAAAGCTGAAGAGGTAGGACAGTCATTGGAATCTTCTTTCAAGGATGCTATGATCAAATGGACAGCTTTGGGCCGGTTATCAATCATTACCCGACAGGTGACTAGACAAAGATGTACGGAGTTTTTATTCACACCACTGGCTCCTGAGAGACCTGTAGGAAAAAGCAACTCTGCTTCTGTTCACTGTGACTGTGTGTTCGCCTTGTGTGTGGGGCTCCATTGACTCTGAGCAGCCAGTGCTCTACCGCTCCCCATGGAGCACTTATAGACACTGCAGCTTGATGCGGTAAGTCCTCCTCATGCCAGTAAACACAGGGACTGGAATCATCACCAAAGATGCTTGATCTTGTGGTCTGTACTAACTCAGATTCATGCCTGAGACTGTGCTGGGGTACTCTAAATGGATGCTCACCCAGCAGATGAGCTAGAGAGACTGTCACACAGCTTTCTCATTTTATGCACACCAGTGGGGGAAGGCTGGATTCTTTATCCAAAGAGAAAGTACATACTAGGTGATCATTTCCATAGCAACCTATAGAGCTGCTCAAGGATAAGAATGACCCATCGATACATGTGACATTGGCTTCCTATCTCCATCAAGTGGGACTGAAAATCAATTGGCTGGAGAAGAGAAGAACCTGGGTAGATGATCATGAGGCTCCCCTCCCAAGGAAGCTGATCTCAATCCACAGCTGGAAAGCTGTGATTCCCTGGGAAGTCAGCTGAGAGGAAAAGTCAGCAAGGCATATTGGCCCAAACTCGCACCCGTCTATTCTCTTACTACAGTGGAAGCTCAAGGAAACCTGGGTGGGCCCAGGGTTAAGTACCCTTTATCTTTACCCCATCCTGCATGGTTTTAGCACCTCGAGGTGACTGCAGGCCTAACCTAGAGCTGTAAAACACAACACAACAGAAAATGTAACTCGTCTAAATAACTGTGACATCATGGACTTCAGAGGTGGCAAGATTCTTGACAGCTTAGATAATTCTTGGGGACAATACCGTTTTCTTCCTTACTAATACTAACCTGCAGCTAAGATCTTCAATATAATTCTTTATGAAAAAAAAAGAGAAAAAATGAAGAAGGGAAGTTGGTTAAACAGCTTATGGAGATCCTAGATTAGTGACCAGTGTTAGGACACAAGTATCTCAATTCTTAGAACCTGGTCTTCTGATTTTATCATTCTGTCCCTATCCTCTGCAAGTCCACTAATGGTCCATCTGTTCATCTCTCCATCAAATCCAGAGAGACTCCTCACTGCCTACCACCTGCTAGGCACCGAAACTTGTAACGTCCCTCCTTTGCAGGCTTTAAGACAAATAACCATGGAGGGATACTTTGCCTAGCTTATGGAAACACTCAATAAATGTTTGTTAAAGAGATTCACAAGGGACCAAGATAATGTGGTCCAGGGAAGACAGCAATGAGCTAGTAAGACTTTCAACAACCTCTACAGTGCCTGGTGCAGAGAAGGTACTCGATAGCATCGATCAAATGAATGAATGGCAAGTGAAGAGAGGACGGGATGAACACAGGACTGAACAGATGGTGAGGGGGAATCTAATGAAGTCTGCGCTTCTGTGCTTTACAAGAGGCAAGGGGACAGCCTCCCTTCCACGTCCTATCCAGGGGGTCTTCTCTTAGTTCAGGAGCTGTGATCTCGAGACTCTGGGATCAGAAGGACCTGTACTGGAATCTTGCTCTGCTACCTAATTATCATACAACTTTGGGCAAGTCAGTTAGTTGTCTTTCTAAGAGGGCAGAATAAGAATCTCCCTCTCTAAATTGCTGGGAAGATTAGAAATTGGACAAGTAAAATGCTGAAGAAATACAAGCAAATCCTACCAGGAATTCCTGCACAGTCTAACTAAAAGCTTCTTTCCATCTATCCAGCCATCTCTACTTCCTATTTACCAGACATTATCTTAGCACTCAAGAAATGTCAACACACTCAATTCTCATAATAACCCTGTGAGTCAGGTATTGTTATCTCCCATTCTGCAGATAAGGAAAACAGGAGCAAAGAGAGTAAACAGCTTTCCAGAGTCACAGACTAGGAAGGGGTGGAGCATGGATTTCCACACTGAAATCTGGCCATTATCTGTGCACTAACCTCTGTGATTTCTGCTGCCAACAGTGAAAGGAGGAGCCTTACTTGTTTCTCCTGGAAACAGGAACCATGTTTTCATCACAGCGCTGATACGGCTCAAAACTCAGGGCAGATAACTTCTGTGAGATGATATATTTTAATTAAAGAGAATAAAATGTGGTTGTCAAAATGGTCGAATCAATAATGGCTGTCATCCTGGTAAAGTGTACCTGGGGCTGAACCCAAGAAAATGGGACACGAGAGTCTAGGCACTCACCTCTTCCCCACCCTGAGGGTGTCGCTACACCACCGGGATGTGACATGGGATATTTCTACCCATAACACAGCTGAGTGAGTCTGGAACCTGACTTAGAAGAAAGCACAAGATATTCAGGCATTTCTTACACTGCAAGGTTTGACCACTGCCTCCTCTACCATCTTCAGACCTGTGTTTGGTATCTCTAATTCTCTGTCATCATAATCATCTTTATAGCGATAATAAAATATTTTTCATTTATTCCCATGAGCCAGAATTTTTATATGATCTCATTTCATTTTGTGGCAACCCGATGAATTAGGTATTCAGGCTTTCAGTGATTTTAAGACGACATATAGAAAATGCCCCTCATTTCCTTGCCTAGTCTTCCTTCCAGTCCTGAAACATCACAGAGCTGAGCAAAACCAATGTCGAGTCCACCCTCTTAGAGTCTAATGAAATAATTCCACAGGAGTAACAAGACGAACTGCGGTGCTGGAAAGAGAGGTGGGATGCAATGGGGGCATGTGGCCGGAGAATCTGCTTGCACCCAAAGAAACAGAAGTGTTAAGAGGTGACTTGGAGTTAAGGAAGCCGAGGAGTGAGGGCAGAGCAGCATGGCATCTAGGCAATGCGAAGAACAGAGAGGCACAGGCTCCTTGGTAAGAAGGATCCTGAGACCTTCAGGGCCTTGTCTGTGGGGGTAGCACCCACCCAGGCCTCTCTTCCCATTACACCGTTCTGCCTGCCCTTCATAGAGCATGAGGTTCATGACCCTCTCATGAAGACAACTTTATTAACGTTGGATGAGACATTATAGAATGGTAAAAACATCAGAAATACAATGGCTCTTTTGTTTCTGGTTTTATTTATCCTACCAAATCTACATGTTTGGAAAGTAATCAAGTGCACTACATGAATTCATTGACCAGCAGAGTGGAGAGATAGGCACACGTGGGGACTTTATAAGCTAACTGCACATCCGTTTCTTACAGAGTTCCTCAACAGTGGAAACCATTGACCAGCATGTCCATCATATATGGGCCCAGCCATATCACTGGGCTGTGAACTCCTTGGGTCATTTCTTTATTCCCGTATGCGTATTTAATATATTCAGTGCCAGTGGTGGAGATGTATACATGGCTCCTCAGTGGCTTGCCATATTTTCAGCAAATATTACTTGTCTGTTATATGCCAGGCACTAGTTTAGTCCCTGAAGCTGATGGAGAAAATGGGCAGAGAGGCTGTCTACCTAAGAACTTACATATCACTGAGTCCAGGAACATTTAATGCATTCCTCCTCCTATATTTAATCGAGGAAGACAATTACATTTTCAAGGATGCTGTCCTGGATTTTTTTTAATAAATACGAAAATGGTTCCAGTTCTTGCCCCTCTAGTCCTCTTTCTCACTGGGACAATATGATGCCCAGGAGTTAAAGGTCCAGAGTGAGAAACATGTGTGTTCTGCCACCACCCACATCGCCTACCAGAAGCTCCATTTTTGTTTTGAAGTCTAGGGACTCAGCACTCTCAAATTTGTCTGCTGAGACCTCTGCATTGGGCTAGCTCAGCACAAATGGATCGGGTTCCCTTCTTTCCCAAAGTATGTGCCTTTGCAGCAGATCTGAAGGGCTGGTTAAAAACTAGGGGGTGGGCTGCTCAGGCCCAAAAGACAAGCTTGCTCCACTTCCAGGATCCTACTTGAATTTTACCAATCAAACATGTCAGCCCTGACCTAATCCTGGCTGAGCTTCATATGCAAGAGGTAATCGTGACAAGCCATTTGGAATCTCTTTGCGGGGAAAGGAATTAATAAAAGCCAACATTCTTTCAGGGGAATGAGTGAGTCTGATAAAGAGGAAGCCTCATCAGCTCCCGTGAGAACCTGCCAACAGAACCTCTACTTAGATGGTAAGATTGAACTAGCCTCAAAAACTGTCTTACAAGGAAGTGCGGTCCCTTCTGCTAAGACACTCTGCTCCTGTTTTCAGGTGGAGACTCCACCTTGCATCTTGTGGAAATGCCAGCAAAGTCAGATCTTCCCAAAGGAGCTTTAAAGGGATGATGCCATCTTGTTCTGCAGCAGTTTCCCTGTAACCTGCTTAAGCAGTTCTACCCTCTGGTACCAGAGAGAGAGCTCTCAGGTGAACCTGCCTGACTACATTATTTCTTTTTTCTAAGCCTCCTTTTATTTGTGACCTCTTATCCAGATAATCACCCACTGATGATTCTAAAGGTATGCTACTATTTAGGCAAATCCTTCTAGACCTCTGTCAGGTTGGAACAGGAAATACTTTATGTCATTTTAATGTTTATCAACATTAGTGGTGAAATCCTATAATTACGAGGGAAAACATTTTCAGATGATTTTTTTTTTTTGATATGGTTTAAAGCAATTAAAATGTGAGATCAGGACCGCGTACAGAGGAGAACCATCTCTGCGCAGCGGAACCCTGCCAAAGAAGTGGCCGTGTGGGCTAACCCATCACAAAAGAGCAACAGTCCCCATCACAGAGGTGTTTATAAAAATAATTCTTTCAGTTTCTAAACAACTTTTTTCCCATTCTCACAATTCTTTCTGCTGATTAGAGGGGAGATGGATAAGGCAAGAAGAACTACGTGGCGAAAGGGGAGGTTAGTCACACAGGATTTGGGGACTGACAGGCCTGGTTTTCATCTTTATTTTGACCTTTACTTCCAATGACCTTCAGAAAATCACTCAGCCTCCATTTTGCCATTTGCAGAATGGGTAAAAATATCATGCCACATGCTGGCTCAAGGACTGAGCGCCACACTGGGATATGGTGGGCTTCCCCCACTGCATAGTGCATCTTGGTGATCCGTTATCATTTCATTCACTGAATGAATGGATCCACAGATGCACCTATTCCCAGTCAGGATTTGGCAAGCTTCTTCTGTGAGGGGCCAGCAAGTAAATACTTTAAGCTTGGCTGGCCATATGGTTTCCATCACGACTACTTAACTCTGTGATGTTGCATGCACCCAGCCACAGAAAACAAACGAATGGGAGTGGCTGGGCGCCAATAAAACTTTATTTACAAAAATAGGCAGGCAGGGGACTAGACTTGCCCTGCAGGTCATAGTTCTAAAGGCTTAGCTTGCTAAAAACAAAGCAGACCTGGCTCTCAACCCAAGTGCTCAGTGATGACTTACAGGTTCAGTGTTGGACCAAACTGATCAAAGAGAAATAAGGAGGCCAGAGGCCAGTCTCCTCCAGGTTCACTCCCAACATGCCCTCTGTCCCACCAAACTCCTGCTGTATGTAATAGGAATGTCCATCACACCAACTTCTAGTCCCTCTCCTGAGGACTCATCCATATGGTAAGATAGCCTGTTGTATACCCAGTTTCTTCCAGAGATCAGACCTGTGGCTGAGGCCTTCATAGGGCAGAGGATTTCCTGGAACGTTCTCCTCCTCCTACTCAAGTCAGGGATAGTCCTCCTTCCCAAACCCTCAGAGATGGGACAGGACTTTTATAGGCAGAGAAATGGAACTGCAGCTCCTCCCACCTGTGCTTTCCCCTGGGGAGCACAGAATTACACAGTGGGAGGCGGAAAAGCTTGGAGGGACCCCACACAGCTGCAAGGACTCAGTTCAGGTAGAGACACTGCAAGTGCCGGCCCTGGGCACAGCAAGAGCGGACCTCAGAAAGCAAAGAGGGTGTGGCCTCACACCCATACTAGGAGCAGGGACTGACACCCAAGCTCTTCTGACCAACTCCACACGTCAGGTTATTAAAATCTATACTTTTTCCATGGTTATAATTGATGCCGCTGACCCAGGCAGCATCCTCTGTGGCTGGGCATTCAAATTTAGTGCAAATTGCAAGCATTTTACTCATTCGTGTATTTACTTTGTGTGGGGTAAACTCTACTACGAGAACATAAACTCAAAATAAACTGATCTCAACATCCAGTACTGTACCTGACACATCACAGGCATTTATTCTGTAGTTGTAGGGTGAGATTTTAGATACTGGTGAAGGTGCTAGGTGAAGAATTTGGCATATATCATCTCTTTAACTCCACAAGTCTGTTACAGTTATTGCCCCCATTTTAGCAATGACAAAACTAAGGTTCATAACGCTTAACTCTTCTAGTCCAAGGTCAAAAACCTAATAAATGACAAGAGCAGTCATTGAACTCAATGCTGTCAGACTCTTAACCTAGATTCTTTTTATTCCATTCAGTTCCTCCCACATAATGATTCCCCTTGTCCCAACACAGTGACCCCACTGGCCCTGCTCCTTCCACCACAAAAAGTGACCGTGATTGTTCCTAGTGTCTAGGAACTGCCCTCACCTATAAAACCAGGATAATTTTCCATTGTTGACACACATCCCGACCTTCTCCAAGGTTTTTTTTTTTTTTTTTTTGTAGGAACTCACCCCACTTGTGGCATTCATTAAATGGGTAAAAACACAAGTAGCTTTCTCTCCATTTGTCCAAGACTTCTCAAATGGTCAAGGCTGTGTTCTCAGAGCAAGCACAAGGAGCTCATAACTTTTCAATGGATTATGAAAGTTATTTCCCCAGGGGTTCAGCAAAGCAGACATCACTGGGCATAGTCTTGGCATTACGTCACTGAAGCCAGTCCTTCCTGAGCTAATGGTGGTTCTTAATAACATTACTGGAATTATTATTACCTTCAATTAAAACGCTACCCATGAACAACTTACTACTTCAGAGAGATTCCCTAAAGAGGCACAATAGAATTCCAAATCTTTACGCCAAAGGGCAGGAACCAGAGTCCTTTCCCACTCCCAACCCCCAAAATACATTAATTGATAAATACACAGTATTCAAATATTTTTATGTTGTTGGCTGGTTACCAGATTTTTAAATTGGCTTCCTTAAGGGTAGATAGGGCTGGCTAATCACTGCCACTTTGGTCTAAAGAAAACTCTGTTCAGGAAAACTTTAAGCGTTTTTCTTCATGCATATTTTGATATTAATAGCACTGCCGCATCCTTCATAGGATGAGCTCCCTGATCCTGCTGAGCCGGTGAGCAACACAGGGCTGGGGCTCTATGATCAGATGACGAGTGGGCCTTGGTGCCAGTGCTATCTACTTCCTTCCCCTTGACAACACTTTGAAAACCAGGATACGGCTCACGGCCTTGAAAGCACAACAGCCTCTAGTACTTGCAATTACAGGGAGTTCCTGAAGAAGGAAATCAGAACACACACGTAGGTCCAAAAGCACTGTGCCCAGACTCTGACACTCAGATGCCATGGAAATGGGTCTCCAGGCTAGGAAGATGATGCACAGGAGCCAGGAGAAATACCCCCTTTATGCACTGCGAGAGGAAGGTGAGCATGCCCCTCAGGCCTAGGCACTGAGAGAAAAGTAGTCTCACAGGGACAGGGCTGGATCTTGGGGATGAGAGTGTAGAATTCTAGGGGACAGAATCTCTGAGGTCAGGAAAACCCACAGTGGAGAAAGCCCCAGGAGCCAACGGACAGGAGAGAAAGCACAAGCTAGGGACCAGAGATGAAGATGCTGGGACACTGGTTTGTGATAAAAAGTAGAAGTAAAACGTAATGATTCTGTGAACCAATAAATGAATGACTGTGATAAGCTTAACATCTTGCCTGGCCCAGATCTCTGTCCACTTAGTCCTCATCAGGCAAGAAAGACTGAGAACAGCAGCTATGCTAACTCCGACTCCAGCAGTAAAGCTTCCCCTTATAGTTAATCTGGCCTAAAGCACTTGCATGAACTGATGGTATACCTGTTTCTGCAGGGTTTAGAGCTGAATATACCTATGTGTATGGGGCATGCACACAGGCTCAATTTTATTTCCAATAAGATGACTTTCTTTAGGCCCTGAGTTGCTGATGAATTCACCCAGGGTGAGAAGCAGATGGAATGATGGGGTAGTGAGGCCCACCAGGTATCGCTCCTGGCTCCAGGAGGCTGAGAGCCCAGAAGGGTGTATTAAATCCTGAGGAAGCAACTTTGTGAAGGCCTCTAGCAAAGCCCCTGCATTGCTTGTTGTGAAAGATGCCACATTCCATAGGTCCTGTGACTACATTTCTTATTCCCAAGAAGACTGAGACAGGACTGATGAGGCTATGCCCTCACCAACTCGCTACATACCCTCAGGCGACAACCTTAGCTTTCATGGTTCTCCGCCAGCCCTCTTCTGGTTCACATGTCTTTGACAAAGAATGAGGTAGCAAGTTTCCAACAAGGCTCCGACTCTAGCAATGTCCTGGCAACCTGGTTCCGCTAAAGCTTCTCCTTGTCCTGGATACACATCGCTGCTCTCACTGTGCTGAAATCCCTGAAATCCCTGCCTAAACCACAGCCTCGAAGCAGAAACCCACAAACTACTTGCTCTGCCCTAACTTGTAGAGTTCAATGTGCCTAGGCAGGACTCCTGCTTTGGGCAAGTATGTCTACAAGACTGACTGGTGCTGTGAGGCTTGTGAGCTGCTTCCTCCCTAAGGACTGAGAAACATTCCAAGAAACCAAGCACAGTGACAAGGCTGAGGACATGTGCGGGCTGTGGCCAGAGTATGACGGAGGTGGAGGAAGCTGGATGAAGCAGAACTTTCTAGAAGGCCTGACAAAGGTCCTGTGTTCCAGTTCTCCACTCTCTGCACTCAGCACAGCTATGTACAGTAGCCTCGTTTTGTGACTGACCCCTTGCAGGCTTTCACTGTAGCGGATGCTTTTGGCCTGCTCAGAGTTGGTACTGATCCCTTCTGTGGCAGAACCTTGATGCTCCTTTGGAGACTCCCCGCATTTTTAGAATCTACGCAGAGAATATGATGACACGATGCAGGTCAGTCCAATTAAAATATTCTACTTCTCACCCTCAGTGACTAGTTCACGGTTGGGAATGTGACAAAAGTCAGAGTAGTCAGATTGTGTCTGGGGGTGGAGGGGAGTCATTGCTAGAACCACTGGGAGAGAAAGGCGTTCATCCTTTTGGGGTATCCACGCCGACCTGGGAACATCGGGGGCTTTCAGCAGCTGTTTACTATCTTATGGTGAATTTGATTTGAGTCCACTAGGGAATGAAGTCCTGTGGAGAGCAAAGGCAATGATCCTGAGAGAGCAAGAGTCCTAATGACACCTTTTAAAGGATCCAGCCATCCATGAATCCATCAGACACTGATTTTTAGATATGGGAATCAATATGCTTCCTTTCTTTCCTTTTAATGACAGTTTGAAGAGGAACAGGAGAGCTTTCAGACGGTGGTAGAGTTTCCAATCTCCTGAAGAGCAGGAATAGGCCTTCTCCACCCCTCCCCACTTTGCTTGTGATGAAAAAGGCATTAGAGTAGAGAACTGTTCTTCTTATACAGTGCCTCCACAAGCTGCTGATTCATCAGGGAGCCACGTTTCCCACTAGCCCGTCTGCAAGCTTCTCAGTCTAACTCAAACCATCCCAAATGTTTTCTCACAGCAGTGTGACCACAAGGGCTAGCTGACATGGGTTGTAGGTGGTTTTGTTTTGTAGCATACACCTATTTCAGCTTGGTGGTCCTTTTGCCTCTGCCTCCAGAGGGTTGCAACTATAGGTGTCTATCAGTACGCCCAGTTGAGGAATAATTAATGCTGACCAACATATATGATGCTCATCACTGATCCCATTCAAATCCCAAGGGTTAGAACCTGGTCCCATAGCAGGGAAATAGAATTTCCCCTCCCTTGGCAGGAGAATCATCTCAGGTGAGTGGATGTGTTCTCATGCACTCATGCACACTTGCTAATACATTCTTCACGTTTATGGTTAAACAAATAATGCAGAATATGTAGAGTCACAGTTTGGGGGCAATTCAGGTATTCTCTTTATGATTCCCATAAAGTAGCAGCACTCAGGGGGTAAGAAACCATATGTTATCTGCCAGTAATACCTTCCTTCTCACAAAAATTACAAAACTGGTCTCTTATCCTTCTACTCGGAATTCTCTCTCTCTTTCTCTCCCTCTTCCTCTCCCTCTCATCTTTTGAGACAGGGTCTCCCTGTAGTCCCAGCAGGCCTTGAACCCAGAATTTTGCCTGCCTTTGCCTCCTGAGTGCTGGGATTAGAGGAATGCATCACCACGTCGGGCCCAGGAATTTTTTAAAAATTCTCTGTTTTTTGTAGAATTCTCTCTCTTTTTAAAAAATATTACTCTGTGTGTGTGTATGTGTGTGTGTGTATGTGTGTGTGTGTGTGTGTGTGTGTGTCTGTGCATGTGCAGGCAGGTGCCTGGAAAGGACAGAAGAGGGCGCTGGATTTCCCGGAGCTGGAGTTGCAGAAGGGTGTGGTTGCTAGGGACTAAACTCCAGTACTCTGAGAGTAGCAAATGCTCTTAACTGATGAGCCATCTCTCCAGTCCCTCACTCAGAATTCTCTCTCATACTATCCACTCGTGTGCTTTCTCCACAAAACACATTGCTATTCCTAGGCCATCTCAGAGTGCCAAACATCCCCTCAGGTGGGATGAAGGAAGGAGAGAAGAGAATAGGTTTTGTCCTTAGATTTATCTATCTTTCACTTTCAGGACTAAGTAGCTCAGAAACAGGAACAATATTTTCCTTGACTGGGAAAACAGTGTTTTGCAACCCTGCAGCCTGTGGGCGCATTCATTTGCCGACAGGGGATAATTATGAAATCTTACCACTTCACTTACCTCGGCATATATTTTCACGAGCAGATGTAGCTCATGGAATCTGCTCTTGCAAGCTTTGGATTGAAGGACTGGCTGGTCATCTTGGAGCTCCTTCTCTGTGGGCCTGGGTTACCTGTGTTGACAGGTGGGGCTCTGGGATGGGCCTTGCTGACATCGGTGCTAGCAGAGCAAGGACTTGGATCTGTCAGAGAGTACAAGTTGTGTCTCACTGACAGAGCTTTCTGGCTCTTTCCCTCCATCTATGGGTATCTTTCAGTCATAGATTAAGCCTCTAAGCCTCTCATTTTGATCTAAGACTAATGTTTTGTTTTGTTCTTTTCTTTTTTTTTTGCCAAAGGGGACTTTGTTCTGTGAAGTTGTATGTTCAATTTTTCCTTAAATTCTTGTTAGGTCAACACAAAAAATAAAACTAGATGTAAATTTATACTGTCAACTAGATTTTCAGTAGGATCAAGAGGAATATTTTGAAGGGGTTAGAATGCAATTAAAACATAGAATTAGCAATCATGAGATTTAGGATGCATTCTTTAAAATAAAGAAATCAGATAACTGTTCCTTCACTACTATTTAATATTGATATTTACTTAATCGTTGAGAAGGCTTTTCAAAAATCTTAGTCTGCCTCAAGGGAATCGTTATGAGCATGTCCTCCTTGTGTGGACAGGGAATTCTGGCCACTGCAATGGCAAGATGAAATAGTGTCTGATCCTCTTCTAGGATGTGGTTCCCTCAAAGGACTTGCTATTGCGTCACTGTGCTGAATTCTCCTGGAAGTGAGAGAATTTGCATGCAAGTTCCTTCTTAGTGCCATGATCTTGGACCAGTGATGCTTTGTGCTTTAGTGTCCCATCTTTTCAACTGGGGCAATACTATAGATCCCATTGGGTCACCGCCAGGAGCAGCAACAATAAAGAGATGAAGACACATAAAACATGAGCCTTTTTGAAGAACTGATGTCTATGTGTATACATTATATATATATTTAATATTAAATATTAATATTAAATATTAAATATATTTAAATATGATATGCATGGTAAATAAATGGAACAAGTATGTGAATTGGGTACAGCTCGGAAATTATATGCTTGTTACCTAGCATCTTTGATGAATGGATAGTTACCAAAAGTATGTAAACTTCTTGGCATGCACTGTGTGTTTGTGCCTTTGTCGTGAGGGGGGGTCTCATTGTGTAGCCCTGGCAGGCCTGGAACTTCCTGTGTAGACCAGGCTGGCCTCCAACTCACAGAGATCCTCC
The DNA here is from genome assembly GCA_035773235.1 of Eospalax fontanierii. Lineage (NCBI taxonomy): Eukaryota > Metazoa > Chordata > Mammalia > Rodentia > Spalacidae > Eospalax > Eospalax fontanierii. The sequence continues at coordinate 88,814,558 of CM069529.1, read as the reverse complement.
TGCCTCTGTGTTTGTGCCCTCTTAAAGTTAAAAATCCCTCAGTTATTATCATGCTTTTCTTCCTAGAAGTCCATGACCTTGAAATGATTAGCACTGGTCATCACAAGAGAAACATTTGGCCACCACTCATAAATCAGGAATTGCCACGCCTTGGCTGGCTAGAGTGAGAAACTCTCCCTTCAACAGGCAATGTTCTCCTTATTGGAACACTGGGACCTGGAAGAGAACAGTGACACCTTCACAGGGCCACAGGACCACAGCAATTGGCGTGAAACAGACTTGGGATTTCACCTTTAAAAAGAAGACTATTATTTGAAATAAAATTTAGGGTATAATTTCCATAACTCACTAGTCTTATAAGGAGGAACGAGAAAAACAGGCGTCGGCATTTTGGCCTGTTTCCCCTCGTTCAGGCTCAGGATTCCCCTTCCAGTGAACTCGTTCAGGGGATGAGAAATAGTTGAGACATACCATTTTCCCAAGTGTCTGTCTCAACCCACTTTCATCTGCTCACTCACTTGGAAGCCTCTGGGCTATCATCATACTTATTAAATTTTCTATTTTTAATTGATAACATTTGATAACAAATTTGCTAGTGACACAAACCAGGCTTCCCACATCCTTTTCATCAGCTCCCTAAGACCTAACGTCCTCTGAAAACTTTGCTACCTCACTTTGCAAGTATTGTGCAATCCTCTCACAGTGTTTTTTGGATGCTGAGGATATACAGATAATCCAGAAAAAGACAGACACACAGAGTTCACCATCAACATGGTTGGAGGCCTAGCATTAAATAGAGAAAGAATTATCTGGCGGGAGGGGGCTCGTTTTAAAAGTGGCCAATTAATTTGTGGATGTTGCAACATCATCTAACATATAACAACTCTGCCTTTCTTGTAACCTTTTAAGCACCGCCCTGGACAATGAATTTCTGGATAAAGAGAACCCAAGGGGAATCCCTGCAAAGCTAGTGCGGAAAGGTACATGGTGGGGCGGCAGCGGGAGAAAGGCCTTCCAGCCATTCCCCCACAAAAGCACTATGGTAGACTGTGGCTGTGAGGGGGAAATAAGACATTTCAGGCAAATGTAGGTTAAATAAGCCCTTGAGGACCAGTCCATGAACTCCACTCTAGTGGAAATGAGGCCCACATTCCAAAGAAATTTCACAACACGTCCAGTCCCCCCTTTTAATAACAGCCCATTTTGACACAGGGGGTTGTCTATTCGGCAGTTTTGTAATAGTGAATTTTGGCTCATTGTGTTTCTAGATCATAAGGTGTGCCTGTTTCTTTCTTGGATATCAGTTTGCAGAAAGTAATTGCCCTCCAATTTTTAATCCCACCTATTCACGCATTCCTTTCTGCATTGTCCCAGTTTCTCATGTCTGACCTGTCACTGGAGAGCTGATCTTCCTCGGTTAAATTCCATTCCACAACCACATTTGCTCTTCAAGATGTCTGGTGTGAGGATGCGCTGCTTTGACTGAGCTAGCAAAACGTTTACAGAGTGTCTTTCCCAAACGACCCTTGTAATAGCTCCCAAGGAAGTATCTGTTTGTAAAATGAAATGGTGCACTCAGTCTTGGGACTAGTTGGAGGGGGATGTTACCACTTTGGAACTTTGACCCCAATATGAAGAACAATCTTTATATTTTCCCTTTCTCTGTGTGAGGCGTTTTACAGGCCCAATCTGTTTTAATCCCTCTCCTAACCTTCCCGGTAAGGTTTATTCCTCTACCTCTATGGGATGTGTCTTTGTGTTTACTGCTGCAACTCTTTATCAAAAGCCACATCTGGAATACAGCAGGTACCCAACAAACATCTTCTGAATAATCAACAAATTCCCATTTTACAGATGGAGAAACTGAGGCACAGAGAAGCCAGTTATAGGTAATGTGCCTAATGTCACAGTAGTAAGTGAAATGCTAGACTTCAAACAAAAGCTAATAGCAAAACCTATAGTCTTAAAAGACATGCATGTTCTTCCATCATAACATACACACACACACACAGAGCCCTATGGACTTAGGGAGGTGTGCCCAGCTTATCTTCACCCTTGGCTCAGCACTGCTCAGTAGCTAAAGGACATATCTTTGTACCCATCCAAGTCCTCAACCCACAGGTGTTCGGTGACTTCCCTGCCTGTCCCCTTTGGTACGTTGTGTCCCTGGCCTATGAACTGTTAATACCAGCCACCCACCCTCAGCCATCCATCCCCGGGAGAGGCTGTTCAGCAGCAGCTGTGAAAGCTGAACAAGGGTGATTGGGAATTAATCTGTGGCTGAATGTTGTCTTACAAGTCCGGCTATGTGGTGGGGCGGGGCAGTGGGGGGCAGGATGAAAGGAGTTAGATATAGCAACAAGCACACCCACAAGTATGCTGACTGAAAGTTAAAATATACTTATCAAAGGATAAGAAGGACTTATGAATGTAATGTAAAACATTAAGAAATATGTCCTGTCTTTCTTCATTCTACAGGGCTCAAGTATGTTCTGTGCCAAGCAGAGTTAAAAGAGAGCAAGAATGAGCAAATTGAAATATCTTTAGGTAGACTTAAGTATAGCTTCCGAGATTATAATTCAGATCAGGGCTCCAGCTCCATTTCAACATTCCTCAACTGCTAGTCATCTGACAAAGGCCTGCAAACAGGGAGGAGGTAGGCAGCCTGGGACGGGGTCTTATCTGATCTCAGCCCATCTTTCCTCAGGTTCCAATCCCAGCACAACTGCCCTCTGCTTGCCCAGAGTCTGAGCAACTCAGAAGGGAACCTCCCAAACTGAAAGCTCCTGCCTGTGGTCCTGCAGAGTGCTTTCCCCGTGGGCGGGGCCTGGCAGAGGAGGAGGCTTGGGATACCCACAGGGCTGCTGGCAGGCAAAAGCCCTACTCTGCAATAGAGCAGTGCCCACCTGCACCCTGGTGGCAGGGGACAATGTAACAGGAAGAGTCCACAAGGTCATAAGAAAGTACTAAATGATAGCTCAAAGGAGGCAAGTCCCTTCCCCCCAGGGCCGGGGAGACTCCGAAAGCCAGGGTGTGTGGGGTTAAGACTCTGTCATTCTTTCCTTTACTTATTCCAACATTTCTTTGTCCATCCATTCCCAGTTACCTTTCTCCACTGAAGTTTCCATGGAGTGTCATGGTTTCAATGTGAAATGACCCCATAGGCTTATGTTTTAAGTACTTGGTTCCCAACTGGAGGTGCTATTTTACGAAGTTACAGAACGTTGGAGATTTGGGCCTAGCTGTATCCACTGGCCTCTGGGGCATGGATTTTGAGGAGTATAGCACAGCTCCATCCTGGATCTACCTCCTGATTCTCCAATGTATGACACGCTCCTGCATTGCACTGGAGTTGCTCCACTGTGTCTGAGCCACCAGGACAGACTAAAATTCTAGAATTGTGAGCCCAAATACATCCTCCCTTAAAACCGCCCTGTCAGGTATTGTGTCACAGTGAAGAGAAAAGTTACCACATTGAACAACACAGGACCATAATCATGGGGAGACTTGGGTGGGCCTTCTGTAAGATTTCTGGGGAGTCTCCGAGTCTGACAAAACTTCAGCATCCTCATGTATACAGTTGGAACACCCATGGAACCCCCTCTTCCAGGGCCCAGAGGCTCCAGTGGAGCATACAGAGGCCCCAGTGCACTGCCTGGAGCGGAAGGCACTGACATGGGCAGCAGGGTATGGATGAAGACCGTGGCTCTGTGGAAGCGATTGCAATGCCGTGGCAGAGGGCTGCCTTTGACAGACACCTGATTGAGAGCTCTCGTCTGAGAGGCTGTCACTGGGCAGAAGAGGGTAACCTGTGAGCAAGATGGAAAGCAAAAAGTGAAAGAATGGACCAGAGGAAGTCCCTCAGAGAAAGAGAGGTCATGCAACACAGAGTCTGCCTGCCAGGAGAGGGTGTCATGCTTCCATGACCAGGGCATGGGACAGGAGAACTTGCTCTCTCAGAGACGAGAGCTCACCAAGAGTTCTAAGCAGATCAAGGGACACAGCAGTCCAGCTCCTTTCAAGACAGCCTTTGTGGGTCATTGGAGATGGGAGAGGGGACAGAGGTAGGGGACATATGGCTGAGACACTGGACTGTTTGTGGAATGAAGCCAGACAAGATCACACTGAAGGTTCCTTTACACTGTCCACCTCAAAACATCAGGATTATCTCACAGATGAGTCCCTGAGAATATCCTGAGAGTCCAGCTCTCAATAAGGAGTTCCCTGTAAACCCCACCCCCTCAACTCCCAGAATTCCATGGCTACCTGCAGCAATACATCTGTGACCACCTACAGGAACATTCATCCTCCTGAATTCTGGCAGTGCTCATTAGCATATTGAAAGCTCTGAGAGGTCTTGCAACAGATAATCGGTTTAACTGGTTCAGTTCAAAATTATCTCACCCTAGAATAATGCTAAGGCCCAGTACTCTTATATTATATAAGGAAAAGTGCAGGTTCACAGAGAGGCAGATGGGATTTGGTCAAGGTCACCTGCATTCTAGCACAGGGGAACAGCTGTCCTCCTCATTTAAGCACTCCTGTCATGTGCCACTGCTCCTTTGAATAGCTGGTGACAATGCTGACGTGTCTGTCAAGAGGAAGTCACCCAAGGTGACTGCCTTTTAACAAGCTACTGAATACAAACTGCAGAAGCGCTCTCTGAGATGTCTGATGGGGAACAGATTTTCAAATCCGAGTGGCCAGAGGACACTCAGGTGGGTACAGAGGTAGAGAGGCAGGCAGGGGAGCCCCAAATCAGCATTCCAAGCCTGGGCCAGTGCTCTCATCGCCCTTACTGGTGTCTGCCTCAGTTTCCTCATGTGAAACAAAAGAGTATGCATTTGTTCTGTCTCTTTGCCACCCTGAAGAGGAAAGGCTTGGTGGAATTTAAGGTGGCTTGGTGGAATTTAAGGTGGCCACCATTCTGGGAAGCCCCACATACATCCCTGAGATGTCCACTTCCAGCATTATGACTGCTATTCTGATTCCTCCCTCAGGCAGTCCAGCATTCCTCAGCTCACAATCCTCCCTGGTTCTCCTGGGACAGCATCAGCAGGCAAGTTCTAGCCAGTAGGGTCTATGCACACAGGCTAGGCCCATCTGTCCTATGTCACCTCCCACCCTTCCCCTCACCTTTTAGACCAGTCTCTCCTTTGTGGTAGGGGGTCTCCTCCCATTTGATTTTGGTCCCTTCCACTTCCCTTTCTTCTTTGAACTGAACACTGTCTGAAATAATGACTTGTTCATTTGCCTGTCTGACTCTGAGTATTCCTGAGGGCAGAGTATTATCTACTGCTCCATATTACTGCTTATTTACTTGTTACAATGACTTGGCAGGAGGCAAATTATAAATTTCAATTAACTAACAGGGTGAATGCAAGGCGGAACTCTGCTTGCTCCTTCTAGACCAAAGACAGACAAAGCCTCTGGGATCACCCAGGTAAAATCAAAGAACCACCTCCAGTACCCTCTCCCTGAGAGCCCCCTGCCCCAGCACCTTCTCCCTGCAGATTGCCTATGATGGCCTTTCAGAGCACTGTGTGTAGGTCTGTCCTACCTGCTGTGAAGGAGGACCTGTATGTGTTCTGTGAGTCCTGGGCTTTAGCCAGATGCTGCCCCTCCCTCCCCCCGGCTCTTCATGGTGCTCAGAGCATGGATCACTCTTCTAGTACCAAAGTGTCTCTGTATGTAATCAGGGATTTCAGCCCATTCAGGAGAGTTCAGCTATAAGAGTTTTAAAGCTTACATTTAGATCATTTCTATCTTCTCTACCAAGAGACACATCATGTACAAAAGACATGGTCTAACAGAAATCACACTTCTGGAAACCTTGAATTTGGGGTTCCAGATCTGGGTCTTATCTGGGGTGACCATGAGCTAGTCTTCACAACCTTCCAGAACTTTATCTCTCCAGCATATGGAAACTATCCGAATGCCCTCCCAGTCTGCTCATGCTTTACCTTTGTGGCTCACGTACCCATATTCTCCCTGTCAGCCCATAGGGGTCAGTCGGTAAGGAGTGAGGCTAAGAATGACAGCCAAACAAGTATTTTGCCAAGGAAACCTCACACTCAAAGAAGAGAGCAGCTAGTACTTTCTAATTGGTCTTTTAATTCAGACTCAATCCTCCATGCACAAGCTTATACCAAATAATGGGATTTTCATATCTGTCAAAGACATGGGGCTCTTTACAGGTTGCAAAACATGCTGAAATTACAGCAGCTCCAACCATCATTATAACTGGTCTTTCGGATTAGCTTCAAAGCTTGGCCAGCAAACATTGCAGCTGGCCAGAAAGAGCTCGGATCCTCTCAATCCCTCCCAGGACCACGGTGCCACAGCACTGAGCGGGAGACAGGCCATTCTCTCTCCTATGAGCACTGCAGGCCTGGGGCCTGCCTTCCTTCAGATCCTGTGGGCCTTCACTAAGTTGTATGACAGCTTCAATGTAAATAGGACACATCTGCATGGGTTAAAAAAATAGTCACATGCCATAAAGGGCAGTGGACTATGTTTATTTATCATCTTCAACTGGAAATCAGGTTCTGTTTTTGGTCTAGGACAGCTGATGGTTTGTGACAACCTCCGAGACACTTGGAAACAGTTTCAGCTCTATTGACTTTAAAATTATTCTACATTTGTTTTATTTTCCACTGTCTTTTCCCCACTACCTGGCCAAGAGAAGACAACCAGTGTCTGCAAAGGTGCTTCGCCCCTCTGAACAGGACCTGGCTGCACATCTGACTGATGATCGCGCCCCTCTTGCCTGCTTCTGCTCTCCAATCCTTGGCTGGAGACACTTAGTGCCAGGTCAGGGCTTCCAAGGCATTCCCTCCTATGGTCCTCTCTATCACTAGAGGAAGTGGTTGCCATGGCTCTGCTCCGAGAAATAAGGAAGATGAGGCATAGATAGTTAAGCACATCGGCTAAGGGCATGTCCTGGAAAGTGTTGGAACTGGAATGTGATACCATGGCTCATGTTTCTCATCATTCAGAGTCTTATACAGTCTCACTCAGCTACCCAGTTGGGCTACCAGGCAATGAACACACACACACGCACACGCACACACACACACACACACACACATACACACACACGCGCGCGCACGCACACACACAAACCCTACAAAGAAGTCCTGGCAGCAAGTGGAGAAATTCCTTTAAGAAAAATAACTTAGGCATGGAAGAGGCACCTTTAAATTTCCTCAAGTGGCCCACTCTGTCTCCTGTCACTATATTCTACACACACAAACATACTTCACATCAAAAGGACCATTTCTACAATCAGTTTTTCTCAAACTCCTACATAATCTTTATTTTATTGAATTCAACAGGTATCTGATAAAAGATGACTTTAAAACTTTTTGTGTTTACTTTTATTTTATGTATACGAGTGTATCACCCGCATGTATGTATGAGCACTTGGTTTGTGTCATACAGTGCGCATGGAGGTCAGAAGAGGGTGTTGGATCCCCTGGAACTGGAGTTGTGGACAGTTATTAGCCACCATATGGGTGCTGGGAATGTACCCCGGGTCCTTTGCAAGGGCAGCCAGTGCTCTTAACCATTGAGTCATCTCTCCATCCCCAAAAGATAACTTCTAATAGCAATAACTGTTGACAGAATAGACCTTCAAGTTTTAACAAATCACTGCAACTTATCAGAACAGCACTGCAGAGAGATGGCAAAAAGACCAACACAGCACATAGTACACTCATAGTACAGGAAGCATAAAAGGGGCACTTATAATCTGTGTAGTGAGGCTTAAATCTTATAAAAAATATGTGTGCATATATGCACTTACATGTCTGTGCATAAGCCTAGAGACTATCTAAAAAGGGGGATGGACTTTGGAATATTGAGGGAACTTTCATTTTTTAAATACTTATGCATGTCTAGTCTATTGAATGGCGTATAAGCATGTATTTTCATTTAAAAAGCAATAAAGATGACATTTAGAAGTATTTCCAGCCAAGAGGCACAGGCAGCCTCAGTCACCTGTGCTGAGCTCCACATGGTGAGTCTATCTAGGCCACATTTGCAATCCTGGATCTCCTACTTGATGACCCAGCTCTGTCTTCTAGCGCCCACACCATCACAGGGTTGCCTGCTGGACCCATCCCTAACACGTCCAGCGCCATTCTCCCTGGTTCTGAGCTATTCTTACTCTTAGTTACATAGCCCAGTGGTTTTGCCTTTTGCATCCAGCAAAGCCAAGACAGTTAGGAACAGCTGGCACTCAAGAAAAAGCTGCTGAACTGAGTCCTGTTGATATGAAAGGCTTACTGTACTCCAGCTGGTCAGAAGGTGGTCAAAGAATAAGCAGTTCTCAGGGCTCCAGAAAAGCAATGTCCAAAGCTTCACTCCTAGTTTACCTCAGTCCAACCAGCCAGGCCACCCACACTTAACATACTCAAACTCAGTGTTTCAGAAAATGGATGGCTTGGCCCATCAGCAGGACACAGATCGGGTGCTGGGTGGTAGCACCTGCCAATCAAATGGCTTTTCCAGTGAGTCTACTTTGCCCAAACTTTGAGAATGCAGTTTGCAATCTGACTTTCATGTTTCAGACTGAAGTTTCAAGGACACATCTGGACAAAATATGCTTTCCATATAGGCCAACAATTTATTTATTTATTGCTTATGACATTGTACTTGGCAGCTAAAGAGACATAAAACCATCTGAACCACTCTGCAGAAAACGGGTGCAGGGTTGCCCCCAGAGACCCTGATGGGAGATAATGAGGGCCAATGGAATAGTTCAGATCTTTCTATAACTGACAGGCAGAACTTTGAGAGGCAAGTCACCAATGGGCATTCCTGCCAGGAGTTCTCATAGTTTTCTTCCCCAGCCCCTGCTTTGGCACTGAAAGGAGACCAGAGGCATATGTTAGAAGCTCATCCTTGGGGCAGACAGAAGCCCAGATGAGGTGCTTGGCCACTGATCTCTACTGCCAGGTAAAGGGAGGTTTTGAAAATGCATAACGCTTCCTTCTGCCTCTCTCCCAACATGAGGGGTGCCCTGCCCACAGCCCACCAAGCTCTGGCTGCTGAGAGCAGTGCTGAGTCAGGGATAAACAGAAGTGAGAGAAGGGACATAGCCCAGGCCCACTCCTCTGTTGGATGAGGCTCCTAGAACGCCCCAGCAGGGTCAGCTGCAGCCACCAGTGACCGGGCCAGGACTTGACAGCATCTCTCCCCAGCTTGCTCTCCATTCCTGCCCCATTCTTTCACGACCTTCGGATGCTTCCTGGATCACATCCCCTAAACTGCTTGTATTGCATCGTTGTCATTGGATCTGCTTCTGGGGACACAACTCAGACACATCCTACCCTAGTCCTGGCTAGTCTTTAAGACAGAGGCTGTAAATTTAAGCCCTAGGATTGTCTCTGCCACACAAGCACACAGGCCTGCATAGTGTTTAAAAGAATTCTAATCAGTTGCTCTCTTGTTAAAAAAAAAAATGGAGGACTTTACAAATAAATCTAAATTCCTGGCTTTTATTTTTGTAAATGCTGCTATGGGGCTGAAGAGATCGCTCAGCAGTTAAGGGTGCTTGCTGCTCTTGCAGAGGATTGGAGTTCAGTTCCTAGAACTCACATTAGGTGCCTCACAACCGCTTGTAACTCCAGCTCCAGGGGACCCAACACTTCTTCTGGCCTCCTTTGGCACCCGCATATACGCATGGACTCAGACATACACAAACACACACGCACACATATACACCCATCAAAAGTTTTAAAATGTAGCTATAGCTATGCTGGGCCTGCGTTTCCTTATGGCACCTGGGGCCAGAGCTGGCTTGAAAAGCTTCCTTAACTAATCTGTGCAATTGAACTTACCCTCCCTGGGCCATTTCCCTTAATGATATTTCCATTCCAGACTCTGAGGCTGCCTCAGTCTGCTAGCCTACCTATAAAACCGGGTGCTCTCTTTCTGCGGACTCTCTGCTTTCCTGAGGACCTGTGTCACTGAACAGGACACTCAGGACTGAACAGGACACTCAGGACTGGATCATACATAGAAAAACATGTGGGAGAGAGATGGGCTTGTCCAGGGATGCTAGGCTTTCAGCAACAGGCAACCTGCTCACAGCTGGCAAGTACACTCACGGCAGGCACCCTGCTAAGCATTTTCTAGTCCTTTTCTTTTTGTTTCTGTTGTTATGCTCATGGTTTTATAGAAAAAATCTCAACCATAGAGAGCTGTGTTCAAGGTGAAGCTGTGTCTCTAAGTCAAACCTGCTTAACTTCAACACACAATCCGTTATTCTGTCTGCAAAGCAACTCAGGTCTTTTATCCAGGGCTTCGATGCATTCAAGAGAAAAAGCACTACCAAGGGATGCCATGACATCATCATCATTAGGCTTGGCCCTGAGTCTGGGAGGTTCTAAACCTGACCTCATTAGAACAAAGAGGAAATCCACTTCCACAAAGGCAGCTTCCAAAGTGGTCAGACCCTGTAAGTTAATATTGCAAACCAAGAGTCCTTGTGATTACTTTGCTCAGAGAACTCTAAAAGATATACAGACCTAAATACTTGCCAGCTTCAGACCAACCTAATCTTTCCTTGGGGGAAAACTTGCCGGGAAACCTGACTAGACTCTGAAGGCCAGTTTCATTTATAATGTCTTTGGGCCATGACTACGGAACCTGGAATAGGTGTGTGTGGCAAGCAGAGTCCTCTTCCTACAGGAGCACCAAGTTAAAAATGTGAAGCAAAGGCTTAAACACCGTCTAAAAGAAAAACTGAGAGAATTAATGATGAAAAAGAGTCCAGCATTCAAAGCAGCTTTTGGCAAACAATGGGCTAAGAGGCTCACTCTGTTAATCCATCCTGAGACAGCAGCTTTCATGGAAGCACCTACTGAGCTCTGTGGCCCCACTTCCTCACTCATCACCCTGCAGGATGGTCCAGTTGTGGGGAAACCCCACGGCATAGTGCTACCACGCACATCCCGCCACAGTCTCCTCTTCAGTCCTTTTTCTCTTTACTGCCCTGGTTAGATGATACTTCTGACACATGCATTTCTTCCCTGCCAATATATTCAGGTCACTCTCCCTCTCCTGGAAGGGAGGGAGTTGTTCTCATTCTCTAGGGCAACTCAGCAAACCTCTACTTGGATACTTCCAGCTGTGCTCTGATAGCTGTGTAGTCTCTCTTTTCTGGTTTCCAGGTCTTCGGTGTAGGAATGAGCAACCAGATCCACCCTGGCTGAACCCAGTATTTCCTTTCTGACTCCCTAACAGAGTGTAAGACATTTGAGGGAAGGAGGGAAGACAGTAGATGGGGGAGAATCCAGATTTTGGAACAAGAGTAGACCACAGCTCATGGCCCTCCTCTACCCATATTATTAGTATTGTATTTGTTAATGTCCCTGGGCCTCAGTTTCCTTCTCTGAAAAGGGCAGACAATCATTCTAACACAAACGTTTGTTCAAAGGGTCAAATGGAAAAATGCATGTAAAATGATGCTAAAGAGCATCTGAAAATAGGGGACATGGCCAAAAAATGAAATCATGTTACTTAGTAGTATTATGGGTATGACCACATCATAGCTGAGGTGTTTCCTTTAGCTCTGAGGTATGGCTCCCACAATGTATTTCAAACACTTGATAAACTGTTTTAAGCCAGGACTCAATAACAGAAGCAAGTTCTATTTTTCTAGACTCAAATGGGCTTACGGAAAACGTTTTTAATTGTTCCGGTAGTGAAATCATTAAGGACCAGGCCAATTTGGACTATAAAATAATTCAAGGTCTCAAGCGATATCTCCAGAACTCTCTCTGCCTCTCAGTCGCCACTGCTCATGTCTACTTTCCTCTTCTTTCTTCTTGCCGTAGCCCTGTGGCACCCCCACATTTCCTCATCCTGCCTTCCAGTTCCAGAGAGTACCATTTCTTTTTCTAACCAGCCCTAATCTAGAGTCTCAGAGGAGAGACTCATTGGTCAGTGGTGCTTGGTCATGTGCTCATCACTGATCACAGTGCTAATCACTGTGGCCCCAGCATGAACAGTTTCTGCTGAGTGATTGGACTTGAAGGCTCTGATTGGCGGCCAAGAGTCGCTGACACACTGCTGGCCGAAGGGTAACTTTGAGAGCTGAAGAGACCAAAGAGAATTTCTAAAAGAAAATTTGGCTGCTGCTATGAGGAGGGAGAGAGAAGAGTAATGGGAGGGCGGAGCGGAGGATGCTGCATACCACTGTTACACACTGAATGCATTTTGTGTGTGGACTCATGAAAGCCTCCTCCCCCACTGCAGCACTAAGTCACAGGAAGACAGAGGGACCATTACTATGTAAGAGGATCTGAGTATCTCTGACCTGTCAGCCTGTGATGAAGCTTAGCCATGGGCCATAGCAGCCACAGGTACATAGCCAAGCAAGCGCTCCCAAGCCCCTGAGCTGCTGACTCCAGCTGACTGACAGTCCTGATGTGACATGTCAAGTCAGGAGGCAGGACACCTGTCAAGACACATGCTTCCAGTCACACTGGGCAGACAGGTTACAACTGCGCTGACCCTTTCCCAAGGCCCGCGGAGCACCTTGCACCTGCCACTTTCTATTGGCAAGGCAACCTTCTCCACAGAAAGCAAGACATGGAGAGCATGCGGCATTTGAAACTCTATCTTTTCCTGTTTCTGTAAGGGGTTGGGCTTTGTTTTCTCAAAAGCTTTTGTTCTTCTGTCAGCATATTCCAAAGAACACAGTAGAGTAACCTGCTCTGAAATCCCCAAGAAGCCGACGGCAGTGCTGCCCGATGCCCCAGAAGGAAGACCTGTTTGCTGGCTAAGGCCCTAATCCGCAGGTCCGTCACAAACTGCAAGTCATAATCCTATCTCGCCTCTTCTGACTGCAACTTGCAAGTCAAGCCTGGCTGTCATCATGGACTCTCTCTTCTCCGTCTAACAACCAAATCCCACTGGCCCTTCTTCCGAGGGATATCTGCATCTGCAACCCAGCTGTCTTTCCCTAGCTCTAATACAAAGTTTCCTTCATATGTCACTACCACGTACTGTCTGAATGGGCTCTCTACCTGCGGTGGCTCTCCTCCATCAACCATGACCCTTCCACCAGGAGACTCTACGAAAGCATCGGCTTTAAACTCAGGTCACCACTCCGTATTTCCTTCCACATTCCTTGACAAAGAAGCTTATTCTCCTCTAAATAGGCTCTCTAGTCTCAGCTTTGGCCATTCGGCCTCTCTGCCTTCTGCACTCCAGATATATCATGGTCATAAAAACACTTCCAGATCAGACCCACATCATGACATCCCCTTCACCTGGGACATCTTACCTGCCTTCTATGTGGCTGGCAAACATTTCTTTTCTCTCTAGCCTCCAGCTCAGGGGTTCAACTTTGGCAACAACATTGGAAACTGTTCTTTTTTCCACCTGATCCTATGACTTCTAAACTCCCTCTAGCATTGATCTGTACTTGTCGGCTTTCCTTGCCTTCTTCCACCGGTTTGGAAAATCTACAGACAGAGAGCGCAACCTATTCATTACTGCATGCTCAGCTTCTAGGGCAAACCCTGGCACAGCACAGAAGCCTGGTGCATATTTGTTATATGTTCAAATACATGAACGAACACACACAAGGAGATGCATGCTGCGTGCTCAGACCCTCTGTTGGCTGAATTTAAGATCGCATTCTCTGTATAGACAGCTGTGGCTAAAGCAGAACAGAAGGTCTACCCTCCTGAGATTAAGTGTCAGAGATTCTCAGCAATTCTTTCACTCAGTTTTCCTTTTGGATCCGTATGCTTGTGTTCAAGATATAAAAATGTCTCCATTACAACGTTCATCTCTGGAACTGAGTGGTTGGTATAGGGAAGAGGGAGCAATCATGGACACAATCTAGAGCCGAAGGAACCCCCAAGAATTTGAGGAGAAATGTGAGTTGTACACTGTGCTTCATCTTGGAGAGCCTGGGGAGAGAGGTGGGAAGTCTCCTGTTTCCTTGACCATCTAATTTTGAATTTTTTTCCTCCTTGCTCAGAATCCAATGGCATAATATTTCCAGGACATTAAAACAAGGTCAAGGGCTTCATGCAATGAAAGGCATTTCTAGTGGTGAGTGTTTGCAATAGTTTAAATATCAGTAATTTTGCATTCGGAAAGATATTAGTTTTGTATTGATCTGGGACGGTGTGCTGTGGCATGTGTGTGCACGTGAGTGTGACGTTTCACAGATGCAAGCTCGAGTCTCAGCTCTGTCATCTGGCCTCTGTTCAGGTATGCAACTTCTTTGAGCTTCACAACTTTTATTGGTTAAACAGGGATAATAATACAAAACACCAGTTCTAGTAGGGCTGTTGAGAAGAAGCCACAGAGAACATCCAGCACAGCCCCTCCCATGCTGAACGTGCTTGGAATCATATGCAGCCCTTCTCAACAATGTAACATGGGCCTTCCCGACTTCAGGAGCTAGAAAGGGAGAAGGGTGCCAGTCTCTTCAGTGGTCTGTCTCAGTACTTTCCAAGATGATGTTGGCCCGACCCTGTGCACTGCTTTTCAGTCGCCAGTGTAAAAAATTACCTCATATTTAAGAGCTTAATTACCTCTCCCCCGCCCACCCCGTCCCATTTTTCACCTCTCATTTCGGGAGGACAGAAATCTGGCAGAGTGTGGCTCAGTGTTTATCTGTTCTGGGTCTCACAAAGCCCAAGACAAGGTATCATCCAGACTGCCATCTTTCCTGGAGCTCTGGGAGGAATCTACCTCCCAGCTCCTTTAGCTGACTGGCAGCATTCTGCTGCACGATGGCAGGACTTCAGGGCATTGCTGGTGGTTGGCTGGGAGTCATTCTCAGCTTTGGAGACCACCCACAGCCTCGGACACAGAGTTCCTTCCCCAGCTCCCCGTCTCCTGCCCTCCTTTCTGCTGCGCCTCTCCACCCTCCCTAAGTACCTCTTAGACCCTCGGCCTTCCATTTTCTTTTTTCCTTGAGTGCTGGGGATCAAATCCAGGCTTCAGTCATGAACAGTTACACGCTCTTACTGAGATGTAGCCTCCACTTTACAGAATGTCTACCTAAAGGAACCAGAGTATTCCATTTTGAAGCAGATTCTTAACTCCTCAATCAGACATTAAAATGAAACTTTAATTCCATCTGCAAAGCCCCTGTGTATCCTGCATGGGTTAATAGAAGACAGAACTTTTAGGGCAATATATTAAGAATTCTGCCTATTACCCTCTATTCATTACGTTTAGAAAATAAATCAAAAATCCCTGTCAACACTCATTATGTGCTTGGTTTCTGCTATTTCTGGATTTTGCGAGCTTCTAGCTTAGCTGGGAAAATTTTGAAGATGCCCCCTCCCCCTGCCCTGAAGAAGAACGAGCCTATCCTCTTTTCCTTGCGAGGTTAATGCTCACTTCAATATTGAACTTTTGTTTTTCTCTTTGGTTTTTCTCTTGGTTTTGTTTTGTTTTTGAGATAGGGTCTCACTATAGCCCCAGTTGGCTTGGAACTCACTATACAGACCAGACAGGCCTTGAATTCACAGAGAACCACCTGACTCTGCCTTGCTCCCAAGTGTCAGGATTAAAGGTGTACGCCACCACATCCAGCTTCAATATTGAGTTTTTAATTCATTTGTCAGGGAAATTTTTATCTTGTCTCTTCTACTTTTTGTTTAGTGAATTCCCTACCATTTTAAGGCAGTTACATATTGTAAATATAAAGTTTTTAATCTATGAAGTTTGACTCCAGATTTCAGTGTCAGCCAGGAGGGTCTAGGAGGTGGGAGAAAGGATACTGAATTAATTCCAACAGGACAGCAAGGGGCAAGAACCCTGAAACTCTAGTCAGGATGTGTCTTCCAACTGGCAGCGACTCTGTTCTCATCAGTTTATCGAATCCATCTCACAGACAATTAAAGCCCTTGGTCTCAATTCTACACATATACTCCCACATATTCCTAAAACATACACACAAAATCATTACTCCAGCCTGAACAGTCGCAATAAAAATGACAAACAATTTAAATATCCAGCAACTGTGAACAGTTAAATAAGCCTTGGCAGAGGAATTCCATGGAATATTTCTTGTAGCTATTAGAAAATAATGAGACAGATCCAACATCACTAAAATGGAAAGTGTACCCAGAAATATTGTTAGGAGAAAAATGGAAATTGGAAATCACAGGAGAACCTGTATGATCTGACTTGGTTCATGTTGAATACAATATGTATCTGTGTGTGTGTGGGGGGGGTGTATGTGTGTGTGTGTGTCTGTATGTGTGCTGTGTTTATGGATCCACACAGAGTATATTTATAGATGGATTAGGGCCTGTTGCTTCTGGAGAGAAGAGTGGCATTAGAGAAAATAGTAAAAGAGACATGTATATTTTAAGCTGTTTACTTCAAGAGCTGGATAGCTTCAGTGTCAACTTGACACACCTGGGTTGAGGACGCCTCAGTTTGGGAATCGCCTCCATGGCACTCGCCTATGGCCATGTCTGTGGGGTATTTTCTTGATGAGTGACCTGGGAGGGCCCAGTCCACCGTGGCAAGTGCCACACCCCTGGGCAGGTTGTCCTGTGTTGTATAAGAAAGCAGAGGCCAGTGAGCGCATTCCTCTATGGCCTGTGCTTCAGTTCCTGCCCTGAGTTCCTACCTCAGGCGCCCACAATGATGAACTGTGATCGGGGAGATATAAGCCAAATAAACCCTTTCCTCTCCAAGTTGGTAGTGGTCAGAGTGTTTTGTCACAGCAATTGGAAGCAAACTAAGACACTTCGATGCAGCTTAAATCATTTACAAGGAAAATTCCATCATGAATTAACTCTAGTCTGAAAAAACAATCGTGACAAATAACCACTCTGTACACACCTCTAAGGTGGGAACCTAAAGGACTTCTACAAACAGCATTTGAAAAGCGCTGTTATTTTCAATGATGTATTTCAGAAATTAAAGCTTATTGAAGAACTGAGGCAAATAACCTCTGAGCATCCAGCTGAGACATCCATGCTCACAGCAGGCAGCCAAAGAGCCCATTCCTGACCAGAGAGATAGGGTTTTATTTGATGCAAGAAGGAGGGGTGGTCCCTTCATGTCAGAGTAGGGTCAGAAAGGGAGGCGCCATGACGAAGTGCTCTTAGTATTTAACTTCAGTACTGTTCTTGAGTTCTTCAGTGATTTTTATTTTTATAGGCATAACTTCACTCTGCATGTGCCAATCAAATGCATGGCTAAGTAAATAACGCCATCATGGATACCCCACACTGACCCCTAGGACTCTAAGCCCAGGAATTTGAGGAAGCCATTTCTGAAGCTGGGTGCATGCTCTCTGCTGCTTTCGCTTTGTTTCTGCCTGTAGCCAGCTGCATTTTGCAGCACGACTATCCTGTAAACCACGAGTTTGTTTCTAAATTGTACCAGATGCTCATCCACCAGCGTAGCCTTGTGTTTTCATCAGACTTTCATGTTTTTCTGATGTACACCCTTGCCACTCAAACTGTGGTCCTCCCATCAGCATATGAACATCACCTGGGAGCAGGTTTCCAGAGCAACACGGGACATTCGAATCTAACTGGGCAGATAGTCTCTACCGTTCCCCACTGTTCTTCCCTCTATCTAAATCTGGCAACAGTACCTGGGAGTCCATCAGAAATGGGGACCATCAGGCTCCACCTTGACCCGGAGGAATCAGAATCTACACTTAACAAGATTATGGGTGGTTGTAAAATCTACTTCAGTATCCTTGACTCATATAATTTTGACCTTTTAGGTTATGCTAGCAAATTCTGATCTAACTGGGCACCAACTGCAGATGGGAAGTCACCTGTCAACATGTTAGGCTGGTGTACACATTCCCCCATCAGTGTTGTAATATATTGTGTTTGTAAATGTGCATGTTTCTCAACCTGGGCACACAGGACACCCTACCCCCCTTCCAATCCTTGATGAGCCAGAACTGGTCCTGAGCCAGAGAATCCCCATCACTGTCAAGGAGCTGCCAGGCTGCGTTAATTGCTTGCTGGGTGGTGGGGAGGGGGTGGGGCCACCATCTTGCCTTTGATCAGGAAGGAGAAGTAATGGTTTTACTTACATCCTCCTTTGTCTCTGCCCAGGCCTAGAGCCCAGGATCCATTTCAAGCTCGCTCTTTCTTCCTGGTATTCTGTTACTGCCTACATACCTCGGCCCAGAGCTTGGGGGGTGGGGGAAGCAAATGCTCTTTGTGGTACACCCACATGACAGGCTTCAAAATGGAAACAATATTTAAGTTAAACCTGGAAGATCAAGTTTGCTCAAATCTCACAACACAGAGAACTTTTGAAAACTTTAGCAGCAGGTCCCTGTCTGATGGGGAGAGGCAAGCCTTGATGGAGAAATGAGGTCCTATCAGCAGATACCAAGTCTCCACAAGGCCAGACCATCCCGCTCTAATTCTTTATAAATACTGGGATAGTAATAATAACTCCTAGGCAGAGCCTGGAGTGTTTCAAGGTGACTTTACAGTCACATTCTTCTTCAGAATATACGAAATGGAGGACTCTGAGGAAAGATGATGGTCTACAAGCTAAACAGCAAAAGAGGAGATTGCATGCAAGAAGCTACAGGTACAGAATACAGCCCCAGGAAACATTGCTCTGTCCACGCCTGGATTGAGGTTTGTGATACTTTGCTGTGGTAGCCATGAGAAAGGAAGAATGCCATGGGGGATGTCTCATCTTGGTGCAAATGTGGACAGGGTTTCATGCTGCTGGGCCCTAGGCAGAGTGTGCCTGCCTCACAGCCCCCATAGATAAACTGTGGGAGGAGGGACTGAAGGTGATGTCGGAGTCACACAGAGAACACATGGCCAAGCTGAGCTTACACTTGGACAGGTTGAGTTTTGATCTGATTCTTGTAGCCACTAGGTATCACAGCTGCAGGTTGAGTGGACAGGACAAGTGATAAGTCTATAATACGACAGGTAGTGCTTTCAGGAACTCGCACCACCACCACGAGGTAGAAACTGACATTACATTGCTTGTATTTCGTAGGAAAGAAAACAGAGGCACTTAGATTAAATACCTGGACCTGGGTTAGAGAGCTTCTGAATGGTGGAGCGGGATTTTAAAAAGGCCTGTGAACTTAGGAAAACTCCCAGTCATTGTCAAGCACCTGGGAGCTGGGATCTGACAGGCCCTCTTGGCAGGTATGCTCATTTCCAGACCATCACCCCACTCCCGGAACTTCTACCCAATGCGCACACCCTATATTCTGCTCCCCTTCCACACAGCCCTGGTGTGCACACTGTACACCAGTGTCTTCAGAAAGTTTTCTCCCTTCCCTTGTTCTACAGTGCAGAAGGTGGCTGCATGCCTGCAAAACCTAGGAGTTGGCTTCACTTGGAGGTCAAAGTTCAATAATGGTCTAAGTCAATTCCAAGAATTTTAGGTCAGGCATAGAGGGCGTCTGTATGCACAGTGGGAATTCTCAATTGGGGGTAACGCTAAAATCCTTGTAGGTATTCAGCAGTTACCTTTGGAATCTTTAAGTGGTTCCATTTCTCAATACAACCAGAACATTGCTCTTACAAGCATTTAAACCATTTTACATGGTTTCAAGGATTTAATTCTCAAAACAACCTCATTAGATAGGTACTAGCTTCCCTCATTGTTTCTAAACAAATCTACTTCTGAAGTATTTGGACACAAGATCAATGAAGGCTTTTAAAGTTTTCATTCAAGATCACTGTTTTTCTTGTTATTCTGTTAACTATCGTCCTCCATTATATTCCTCAATTTCACAAGCAGAGGAGTTTTAATGTGACACAGGCTTTTGTGGGTTAGCTTGGGTGCTTAATACAATGTTTAACACCAGCATTCAATGTATATTATATATATATATATATAAGATACAAAATGCACAATTATATCTATGTCACGATTTAATTTTTCAACCACAAGTCAGCTGACTCAAAAAACTTGTGGAAATTCATGTGCTTGGGGACAGACTTTGCTTTACATGCAGTTCGAGAAGATGAGTCTGCAGAACCTATCTACCATGATGACTCCATAATGCTGAAGATGAGGCAGGAGGTTTGGGGGTGAATGACAGAAATGGGTTCCAGCTGGGTCTCCCGTCTTCTAGCTGTGTGACCTCTGAAGCATGACTTCACCTCTCCTCTCCAAATGAGGGCAACAGAAGACTCATCTACCGTGACAGAAGACAAGTAAGCAGACGTATGTGTGGCAAAGCCTTTGATAAAGGCTTCCTTCTACCTGAAACAGGCAGAGTTTATACTCCACAGCAGTGAGGCTCTGCAGACTCCAGTGGGTCTGTTAGCTGACTGCAGCCCCACATCCCAATATAATGGTGTCACTTTCCTATCTTCCTTTTAGTTCCTCTATGTTTTACCCCATCCTCGTCCAGTCCTGGTGTTCAGTCCATATCATACATCTTTATGTCAGCTACTGGAATCAGTGTCGAAACACACTGGATAACACTCTGGTTTGTCATATGTGAAGTCACCCTGTGCTAAATAATTCTTATGATCAGCAGCTTATATTTACAAACCATTAAGAATATGCAACATGCTAGGCACCTGGGAGGTAGAGGCAGGAGATCAGCAGTTAAAGGTCAGCCTTGGCCACACAAGTGCGAGTCTAGTCTGGACTACATGAGATTCTGGGGAAGGGAAGGGGAGGGAGGGAGGGAAAGAGAGAGAGAAAGAAAACATTCTTTACTTGGGTACAATATTCAAAAAAAGAGAAGGGACTTGTCTATCTAGTTGCTGTTGAACTGTACATAGTAGGTACCCAACAAATATTTCTTGAACTAATTATTAAACAGGAGAGTATTAGTTAAGTCTCATATTGTGGTATGTGACTTTTTTTTTTTCCTCCTGGTGTCTTCTTTCATTTCTTTTCAAATAATCTGAATAATTTGTAGGCAGGAGCATAAGAGCTTAGTCTTTAATCTCATCAACAAAGAACCCTCCAAAGAGGAGACATTCCTTCAGCTTTGGTTGTTGGTATTTCAGATATAATTACATTTTTTCACCCTAAAATTTCCCAATGAGATTAGGAGTTACACACAAAGTCTCCTTAACCCTTTCTCAGAAGCCGGCACCAGGAGCTCTGCCTGCTTTTCACACGATTTCTGAGGGATGCCAGCTGCTGGCAGGCATGAAACGTGAGGCACAAAAGCCTCGTCATCTCTCAGAGATGCCCGCTTGCACAACTCCCTGACGCCTAGCTTGAGACTCCGCCACCACCAGCAAGTGTGTGCACGCTTTTCTCCAGGAAAGAGAGGCGATGGGGCTTTCTCAACAAGCTGTTTCCAACATTTCCTTTATCTGCTGAGGATCAGACAAGATAAGAGAGGGCAACCATCTAGGAAAAAGGGCAGCTTTCGAGTTTCCTTTGGGAAATTTCACTGGGTTTACAGTGTGTATTAGAGTTTCTCTCGATGTTTAAACATGGCAGATCTTCTTGCAAGGGCCAAAAAGTTTGAAGGTTCTTCACACATCTAATTCCAACAAGCTACTATGTTAGTTCACTGTAATTGCGCAGGCAAATAGTCTGAACTTGCAGGAAGACAGTCTTTGTTGCCTAGACCATTTGCTCACCCCTGGGAGAGTTAGATATGACCCATTCCAGACGGGTTGGTGGTTGCCCAGCATGAAGAATGGCTCCATTCGGGTCACTGTGGAGCACTGACAGAGGATAGATGAGCATTTGCTGCCCAAGCTAGTGTAGGAGACAGGAAGTGAATAAGACATTCAGATCTTTCTACCACAGAGCAGACACTGGATTAATAATTCCGGCCATTCTGACACTGCACTGCTGTGATAATTAAGCAATGGAGTAAGTGTTAGAGGAGAGGACAGAGGGGAAGGAGCAGGAAACATCGAGTGTTCTGGGAGAGTGGGGCTCAGTGGGGAGCACTGCAGCAACATGAGCATCTTTATTTCATTGCAGCTTCAAAGAACTCGGTGAGAGAGGAAAGGAACACGACCACTTCCCCATTTCTAGATGAGGACAGTGAGATTCCCAGAGATTAAATAATGTGAGATTAAGGGACGGCTCTGGAATACACAGCTCCTACCATAGCACACCCCCAGTCCCCCCCCTCCCCCTGCTGGGAGCTCCTGTGCACAGGATGAATATTTTATTCATGGAAAAGAATGAAGAAGAAAAGAAAGAGACAGTGGAAGAAGCATGAGAAGGAACTGAAGAAGTCGTCAACGGAAAAAAGTTCTATGGTGAAGAGCAGCAGAAACCTTTCTGGCGGAAGCACAGTTCCAGCGCAAAGGCCCACCTTCCCTTGCCCACTGGAGGGGCAGCATAGGGAGCCTCAAGGGAGTCTGGGGTGGAAGGGTCACATGGATAATGCAATGACAACCAAGCAAGGATCCTGCTGAGCAGCTTCCAGGCAGATAGGCCTGAGTGGCAATGTCAGTTCTGAGATTCTAGAGCAATGTGATGCTGGACAAGGAGCTTCCTCTCTTTGCGCCTCGTGGTAGCAACCATGTGAGCGGAGGTTAAGAACCGGTCAGGATGCGCAATGCATACAAGCATTTGGCTTGAGTGACCTGGGTCAAAACCAGCAGGCCCAAATGTGGTAGAGCTGACAAGTGATAACGGGTGGGCCTTCGTAAACAGTTTGGGAAGAAGATCAAGGCCACGTTTGCGACACCGATAGAGTTTATACTGGAACTCTGCTATGCCCCTTCCTTTCCATATGGCGGCTGGCTGCTTTTGTACCACAAAGGCAGAGCTGTGTAGGGCACCTGAACCACATGTGGGATTCTCAGGCTTTGTACCTTGGCTCAGACCACTGCAAAGGCAGGACATCTGTTAACTTGATAGCACTTTGCGTGTCAAGGACATCACCTAGAAACAAAACCCCAGCTTCCCCCAAATACACCCTGTGTATTTATATCCTACCTGAAGCTCTGAGAAGACAATGGCCCATGAGCTATAAGTTTGGCATGTCTTTCCTCTCTTTCAGAGTGTGAAGGCTGTACTGAGTTCATTGGCCTATCAAAGGCTCTGAGAAGGCTTGCAAAGAAAGAAACCTACCAAATTCTGTTTACTCCCATTTTGGTCTAATTTGTTTGGACCCAGTATGCTTTTATTGTTATTTTAGAAAACAGTAACTCCTCATATCCAACATTCTTAGTTTCCCTTAGGAAGATACTACCACAGCAGAAAGAGCAGCTGACCAGCTGGCCAGGAGTCTTATGTTTAAAGCTTATGCCGGAGTCCTCTGGAGTCCTGTCTATAGAGCCCCGAACACATCTCAAAAGTCTCAATCTCACTTTCTTATTCCATGAAGTAGGCATAGTGTCTGTCTCCTGCCTAGAACAGATGAGACATTAGACAAAATAATATGGGGCAGTTTCTCCACAAGGGAGTTGGATGAGTGACACAGAGGTGCCACAAAAAACAATGTCAGCCCTCAGAACTTTACAGCTTTCCTGAAAGATGAAGAGTCCAGGCAGAGAGCCTCTGGGCAACAGGCCTGCCCGTTGGTCTGTGGAGACAGCAGGGACGTGCAGTGGGTAAAATGAGGGGGCCTGTCCTGGCCACAAGCAACATGCGAGTGCATTCATAAGCTTTACAATCAGTAACACCTAGAAAAATCATCTGGGGCATCTCAGCTTGTCCTCTCATGCACATTCACCTCCCTATCTCACATATCAAATTTCCCCGAGTCCCACGACCGTTGTATACGGAGGGACCAAGTCTGCTCCGAGGCTCCAGAGCTTCCTCAATCTCCCTTTCCTGGCTCCACATTTCAAGGAAGGAAAGATGATTCTTTTCTGTGCTCAAATGCACTGAGAACCTGTGAGCCTGAATACCATTGTAAGTTGGTGACGGAAAGGGCTTCAGCCCAGCACACAGGCTCTTGCCTCCTCGGAAGAAACTGGACCATGATCGAGTTTCCTAGCATGCTACGTACCCTGTGATGAAGAAGAGCAAGAAGGTTTCCTAT
This sequence comes from Eospalax fontanierii, assembly GCA_035773235.1. Lineage (NCBI taxonomy): Eukaryota > Metazoa > Chordata > Mammalia > Rodentia > Spalacidae > Eospalax > Eospalax fontanierii. Next base: position 88,790,614 of record CM069529.1, on the reverse strand, counting down.
AACACAACTGTCATCATTCTTCAAAGCTAGTCTCCCACTGCCCTGGTGCCAAGAGTGAGGACCCAGGGAATAACTAACACCACAAACCAACCAAAATCAATAGCACCCAAGGGTCAGCTGGTAGAACCAGTTCACAGCCCAACTCCATGAGGCAGAGAGACTTGCATTTTAATATAGCTATGACGGAGACCATGGTGTGCCTCAAAACAGGAGCTAGATGAACATCAATCTGCTGCCTCTATCATATGCTGACATAAGGCTGCCACAGAATCCTCACAGTGCTCACATCCAGGGGGACGATGACACCTGCCAGGACTGCCACAAACAGATCTGCGGGCAGTGCTAGTCTGCTCAGCTCCTGTGTACCCACTTCAGCCAGCTCTGGCTCTCCAGTCTGCCTGATGGAGAAGAGGTGTTAAGGCTGTGAAGTGATACCAGTTCGTTGGTGTGAAAAGAGAAGCATGGGGAAGTGACTCAATGACATCTGCAGCTGGGGTTGCCTTCAAAGGCTCCAACCAGTAAGAGAGTGGTAGAACCAGTATCTGAACTTGGTCTGTGCTGCTCTTGAGCCTGAGTGCTCCCAACCACATGGCACCCAAGACTGTGCTTAGTTGGCCTCTGGGCTCCATCAGGTGTATATTACAAGGCCATAGTTCTACCATAAAAATTATAGCAAGATACACTCAGTTAGGTAAAAGATGCTACTCTGCACAAAGGTTTTTAGATTTAAGTCCTCATTAAACGTTCCCAGTTTTCTACAACATATAGAAAAGTAATGGATGACAACAGTGAACAGTGGCCTGTAGGAGGTTCAAGTTTCCCAAAGAGGGTGCCTACTGCAATGTTTAGTTCAGAGCTTGATCCTGAGTTTCCCTCTCTAACAAAGGTACGAAGACAGAGAGGGATCTGTGGCTACAGATCCCAGACAATTCATCTAATATGTTTACTAGGTTCATTGGGAGAAACGATCTCTCCCAGAGATTCTAACAACCTCGCTCCTATGTTGTTCCAAGAAACCAGTTGCTACCACTCTGGTAGAGGCCCTAAGGAATGTCTGTGGGCAGCCAGAATGCGAAGCTGCACATGCCTTGCAACCACTGGCCCAGCGACATGGAGAGCCTGACGTATTAGGGTGCACAGTGGGATAGCAAGCGAGGCAGATGGCTTCAGAGATGCAGAAACCTTCAGGAAGACTTAAAATATGGGCAGAGTGCCTCTGTCTACAGACTCTTATCCTTAGTGACTTTCGTCACCATGAGACTAACCCTGAGATTGGCAAGGCAGGCATGGCTCAGTGTCTACAGTATAGGATCTGCTCATAGAGCTGGGGCCTGACACCCCAAACCTCGCGCCACACAAGATGAGCCCCTTGGCCTAGGGCCTGGTGTGATGGAAGCTCTCAGCTGTCACATGCTGCAGCTCATCCTATTTGTACAGTATTTCCTAGAAAACAAAGCTAGAGGAAGACCAATTGCCATCCCAACATCCTGGACAAACGTGCACAGGGAAGCTAACTGGAGACTGCAGGATCTCACTGATGAGGACATTGGGCAAGTAAGTCCTTCAGGGGTAAGGAAACACAGCCATTGTGTTTGGTGCACTCAGTGAGGCACAGAAACACACACTCTGGTTCTGATATTGTCTGGTTTCCCATTTTGTTGTGGCTTGTGGAGATGTTTGTTAAAGATGGGGCTGAACTAAGATGAACATTATGGTCCAGACTATGACACTGCTCACCAGTCAGAGGGCTCTACAGGTTGACCTCCTCTGAGAAGTAGCCAGAAGCCACGTATAAGGCTAGACTTCTCTCAAGTCCACTGACAATCCAGGAGGAATTCTGAATATTGTCTCGAAAATGTCACACTGACCATATATCCTAAAGCTGATGCCCAGCGGAGGTTGAATCTATATTCAGCACTGAAGAGAGCCGTGCCCTCATCTGAGGGCATGTTCTATAAACTCTTCATCTCTGGGGAACTTGGGATCCTCTAAGAAATAGCATTTATAATGTATGAGGTCCTAAGTACAAGACAAGTTATACGGCAGGATTATCACAAACGGTCACACCCTCTGTTCCGGTACCTGCCGGTGTGGTAGGGGCTCACTGACCCTGGCGTCTGCCTCTGCTCTGCCTTCGGCATACTTGTAGGCTGGATTTCCCAGTGACCACTGAGGTTTTATTCCCTCTCTCTCCTCTTAGTGTTCACTTTTACATATCCCTGAGATTCGTTGATATCCGTGTCTCTGATTAATTTTCGCCAGATGTGAGTATCTGGACTCCTCCAAGATTTGTTATTTTCTCTCATGTTCCTAACCTTCTTTGGGCCATTTGTATGATTTCTCTGACCTCACTGGTGTTTCTAACACCTCCCAAATTAGTGTCATCTGTGCTTTCCCTCACTTGCTCTCTCTTCTCCCCTTTACAGATCATTAATAAAGAGGCTAAACAAGTCCAGACCAGCACCACACTCTGAAGCAAATGACAAAGGTTGGGAGGGCCAGAGCACTCCCTATGCACCAGCTCTGGCACCGGAAGGATGCAGTGTAATGCAGCAGTGCTCCCCTGGACGCCTCCGGCCTGTGGCCCAAGTCATTTATCACCAGTTTGTTTATGATTTCTCAGCCAGATTCCAGGTCCGGAGAGCGTGGTCATAACGAAGCCAACATGCTCGGCCGTGCCAGGTAACCCTGACGAGCTCCAGAAAACCAGAGCACTAGTGTCCTGTGCTCCATCCTGCTGGAAAGCTCTTCCCTCAGCTCCTCGCCCACCACCACGGAGGGCGGAAAGAGACAGACAGAGACACTAATGCCCTTTGCTCCTGTCCCAATTGTTCATTAAATAGTCACTGGCTTTTCACATTACTCATTAGGTTTTTCTTTTACCTGAATGAAATCCTCTGTTGCAAACACGGGCAAACCAAAAATTCTTTTGTAATACTGAAGTCTCAAAAACAAAACAAAATTTAAACAAAAAAAGGGGGGTGGAGGAGTAAGTGTAAGTGGAATGGGTGTGTCCCTAGGGTAAGCATACCTGCCAAGAAACAGGACGTGCTTCAGGACTTTTCATGGCCATAGGAATTGATTTCTCACTTTGATTTTTTCTTTTCTTTTTCTTTTTTTTTTTTTTTCCTCAAACCCCAATTCAAGAGCCCCACAATGTCAATCACTCTCCTCAGCTGGAAGGTGGTTTCACTTGCCTGGGCCTAGGGTGGACAAGAACAGCAATGACCTACCCAGTACTGGGCACTCATGACATCCCAGATACGATGAGGCAGCTTACCCAGTTAAGCTTATATGGTCTGCACTGAAGCTCTATGAGCTGAGTAAAACCATCTCTGAAGGACAAAATGGAGGCCAGAGAGCTCAGACCACTTATCCGTGATAACTCTGCCCAGAAGCACAGGGTCCAAACCCAGGTCTGTCCAGGTTCAGAGAGCATACTACTACGTGCCTAACACACTGCTATCCAGAGGGGCATGCCTGTTGAGCATCACAGATGTTCTCTTTGGAGGATGTGTCCACAACCACATGGACATTTGTTAACCACATCAGATCTGCAGACCTTGCAGTGTTCAAGACAAGTTTAGGGTGTTGTGAATGACTCTAAATTCTTCCAGGGCAGCTGCTACCTTTTTCACTACCTGACTCCATCGAGGAAATGGAGGAATATTTTTCTAATGAAATATGGATTGCGAGGACCGTGGATGGGACTAGAGTTATAGCTATAGCGCTGAACAGTAGCTTTACTTTTTGGCTTGGGTAGGAGATAAAAAAAATCTTCCGGAAGAACAATTCAAGGGAGTGCCAATGGGGAGAGCAAAAAGCCAGAAAGGACACCACTCTACTCAGGATTGGTTTTACAACGGGAAGTAGAGACCTTATCACAGTGGTTCTGAAATATCTCAAAATCGCTTCTGGTTACTTCCCAACTTCTCCACTCGGGTCCTGAAGAGAGACAGCTCAGAGTTTCTGCAGGAGAGTGATAGCAGCTCAGGAAGGTCAAGATGGAAAGCCAAGTGCTGTGGGCAGCCAGATCTCATGAGTTGCCCTTGACTAACAGAATTCTTGATGCCTGATGATCTCAAGAGGGGCCACAAGAGCTCATGGCATTGTTCTCCCCTCTCTAGAGGCTTCTTGACCTCCTACAAACTCAGGGGATTTGTTTTTCTACAGAACACCCTCCCTACACGCATTCCTCCCAATCCATGATTATTACCGCGACAACGACGACGACGACTTTTTCATGCGGTTCTGGGACTTGAACTCAGAGCCTTGTACATGCTAGAAGGCACACTGCCTGAGCTATATCTCCAGCCTTCTTTGTATTATTTTAGTTTGAAACACAGTCTCACTAAGTGGCCCGGGCTAGCTTTAAACTCACTCTGTAGTTCAGGCAGCCCTTGAACTTTGGATCCTTTTGCCTCAGCAACCACAGCAGCCTACAGGCCTGTGTCATCAGGCATAATTTCTTTGAAATCCTTGGTATGGCAACTCTCTTTGTCTTTGAGAATTAGACAAGCTACAGCCTTGAGCCTGGACTTCAGCCATGCTTTAAACTTGTCAGCCTGCACATCACTGCAACAAGAGGCCAAAGATCCCCCTACTGCTATAGAGGCAAATGGGAAAGCACACAGGTCAGGAGGCTGCATGTGCCTTGGCCACGCTGACTGGACATCTGGGAAAAGAGGCCTGGAGCACTGCTCAGCCCTCTGCTCTCCAACAGCCTCTGTAGCTTTGACACCCACAGAAGAAATCAGAGGCATCCTTGATTTCATCCTTTATCCGACCTCCCCATTCAGCCCTCCTGGCTGCAATTCTTAGTCTTTACCCCAATTTGTGCACTAGTCTGCACCTACATTGCTGCCGCCCTGGGTCAGCACCATCAATTCTCCCGAATGATGGAGCCGCCTCCACTTCTGCTTGCCTGCCATGAAAATTCAGCCTTCACATAGCAGCCAGGGTTGTTCTGCATCGACAACATAAATTGAATTATGTCATGGCTCTGCTTAAGACCTTCCAATATCTGCTCATTTTTCATAGGCTAAACTCTGAGCTTTCCACTGTTTTAAAGGCCTCATGCGATTTGGCCTCTTCCCACCCCTCTGCCTCATCTTACTGTTTCGTGCTGGACTCAAGAGTTATGGTTTCCGTAAAGCACTTCCTACTCCCAGTTCTCTGGGGACCTGCCTGTACCCACTCCCAGAACATAGACCTTGACATGGCACATCTTGACTCTCCCACTTTTTCAGACTCAGCTTAAAACTCACTTCATTAGAAAGATACTTATAGGACAACCGAGGGGATTCCTCTTGTGACCAGTATCTTCCTTTTTATCTGGCAAGGATCAAAATTTGTAACACTACTACTGATATGTTTAATCATCTATGTTCTGTTTTCCTTAATTACGTGGCAATATCACAGGGCAGTGACCACATTTATCTTATTTTTCAACGTTCTCTTTGCATCTAACCAAGAAATTGGGCATCTGACAAAAGAATGAACAGATGGGTAAATAATGAGTGGATAAATGAATAAATGAAAGACTTACTATTAAATGGTACAAGGTAGAGATATACTAGTACAACAGCCATAGAAGACCCAAGCTGAACAGAAGCATTAGAAGAGGTAAGAAGAGGAGGGGCCAGAGGTTGATTTCATGACCTGTTTCCAGCCAGTGAATGTCCTCAGCCTCGGGACAAGCACAGTCCTGGTGTATGCAAAGGGAAGCAAGCAAGGACTGTGGGTGGGGGTTCACAAGCTGGGCGTTATACTAGCACTTGCAGCATTGCTTCTGTGGGCAAAACCTTCCACCCTTGTCTAAACGTTCTAGCCATGTGTTACATTACATAACTCTAATTCTTCATCTGTATCATGATACGTCTGCCAGCATCATTGCACTGTAACTTCCTAATGCCACATCTACATTTCATCCACCGGGTTCTAAAATTTGCATATGCTTTCTATCAAGACAGGCATTCATTTCTAGTGGTTTAAGAAATAAAAATAGGGACTAGAAACGACGGTTCAGCAGTTAAGAGCACTTGATGCTCTTACAGAGAACCTGGTTTCAGTTCCCAGAATGCACGTGTCAGCTCTAGTTTCAGGGGATCTGACACACTCTTCTGGCCTTGAAGGCACCAAGTATTCACATACAAACATGTAGGCACACCACTCATGCACATAAAAAGATCTTAAAAGGAAATAAAAATGATCTGGTGCTCCATGTCTGCTCAGTTATAAGAGTTGACAGCAAACACTCAAACTCCAGATGTGGGTTTATGTCTGGTCTCCCACTATCTACCTCCTTGACCTTGAACATTCATAGACCAAAGCACTATGTGAGAGTCCTAGGAAAGTATCTTCATTCAGTGGAGATGAAGAGTTATTTATTACAACCAAAGATTGCCACACAAGCGGATTTTCCCTACATGAAATCATGGAGAACAGAGCAGCTGTTTTTCCTGTGTTTTGTAGAGCAAGGCCGATGACTGAGTTCAGGCTCCAGGTGCTTACTTTCACACTCAGAAGTGCATGTGTTGAGGGGATGGTAAGAGGACAGTGGTTGTATATACGCTGCAGGGATGCCCATGAGGACAGCTTGCTGGGAGTATGTCCCCAGGCGGATCCTAAGCAGATGGAAACAGGGATGTTGAGCCAACTGGGAAGGAGCAAGGAGAGCAGCAGTAGGTCAGAGGCTGACTTCAGCAACACATGATGAGCAAGCAGCCCAGACCGCGCAACTGGTACAGGACCCAGTGCAAAATGAAAACCTGGAAGTCCCTTGCTGGAAAAATCTTATGGATTTCACCATGGTGACACAGGAGCTTTCATCTAAGAGCAGATTCAGCCCTTCAAAGTACAAGGCCCTTGGACTGCACAGGCCACAGGCTGATAAAGCCACTCAGGCCATGAGGTTTAAAGGTGGGGCAGGGTTAATTCTAGGGACCATCTGAACTCTTTAGAAAAGCAAACTTCCCCAGTCCACTTTGCTCTCATAAAATACCACTCTTGAATGATCACAGTAAGATAAATAAATCAAGCCTGGGACTCGAATTCAGAAGCGCTGATGGAGGGCGGAGCTGGCGGATTGTTATGCTAATTCCAATTTGTTATAAATTTTAGAGCAACTTGCCCTAAATAATGATTCATTTCAGCACCAGGCCTCCAGTTCCAAGTGAAGCCTTCTGATGCTGTTGTAAGGACGCAACCAGTGCCTACTAAAAGAGCATGCTGTAATGTTTCTTTTATAAGGGCTATAAATCAAAACATTCAAAACAGTTAATTTTTAATGTACTACTATTATCCATCTTTAGTTATAAAGACTGTAATGCAACTCAAAACATGCGATGGCTGTTCAGAAATAGGTTCCCTTAGTATCTCATTATTTAAATCCTTAAAGATAAGGTTTCAGAAGCCTGACGGTATCTGAGCAAACTTGTTTAAAAGGAGTTGTAAAGAAAGATAAGTAGTTTTCCCTCAGAGGCCTTTAAAATTTATTACTACATATTAATGAAGGATTATATTTCCACTAATTTTCTGAAGACAGTTGTTTTCTGGGATGCACAGTTTAGAGAACTTCACAGAGAAATAAAGGGGATAGGGACTTCCTACCATTCTCTACATTTGCCTTAAACAAAACAAGGTTTTCTACTGGTCTCAGAGGCAGTTCTGTCTCAAAGGGGACAATGTAGTTCACACCTCAGAGAACATCACAGGAGATACACTGAACCTTAGAAATGAAGAACTGAAAAAAGTCTCTATCCTTCAAGAAGAGACACAGGTGCTGCCTGGCACCTCAGCCTTTGCTTAGGGCCGAAATGTTTCGAAGAAGAACCCCAAGCAGGAACTCCACTTCTCAAGACTGTCCCAAACCCATGGAACCCACCTAACTCTTATGTGTTCCACATTTGCCTTTTGGTGTGGCTTTATCATTTAGGATTGTCCTGGCTCAATGTGCGCTTTTATCAGCTTTCCCTAAACAGGCACTTAGGCTTCTGATCTTTCCCTTTGGGGGCATCTATGGAGGCCTCACTTCCTCATACTGACAAGCTTCCCTCTAGAACCACTCTGCAGCTACAAGGCTCAGGCCATGCTGCCTTCCCCTTCACTACGCAAGGCGAGAGGCGAGAGCTCCGTGCAGCATGCTTTACCAGCAGCACACAAGTTCGGGGCGCCTTCTTTACCAAACTTACATATATTCTGCCTGAAAACCAACTTTTGTGTATTCCTTGCCACAGTACTGCCACAGCCACCTGACCCACCCATGGGACTTCCGGCCGGTTCACTAAAGCAGCAGAGTGAACGATGATGCTTGTACCCAGGGGCAAAACGACTAGTTTGGGGTTAAAATCTGGCAGACTGCACTACCATGCCATAGGAAGACAAGAGTTGAGGAAAGGCACACAGTTTCAGTTGCCTACAGACTCGCCTCAGATTTGTTGATTCCTCAGCACTATCATAATTCACATTTGCCCCAGAACAAAGAACGGTATATGGCATACTTTCCAACCAGAAAAAATTATGCACAAATTCTACCACATTCCTTGTTCTGAACAAAATGTCATGTGCATTGTCATCAAGTTCAATGGCATATCCATGTCACCATATGAATATTTGACTCCAGGGAGTTTGGACTTGGTGGTAAATACCCACAGTGTATGACAGAGGAGAGAGTCCCAGCAGCAGAAGTTACCGGCTCTGTGTTCCATTTCTAACTGTGTGGCAATTACGCGCACCTCTACACAGTTAGTATGCAGAAAAAAACCCATAAAACAAACAAGGGTGTGTTCTTCACAGATACCATCAGTCGTTTGAAAAAGCAAAAACCTCTATAATATGCAGTGCATGTAATTAATATGCAAGGCTCCTTAGAAGTGAAAGTTTTAATCGAAGCCACTGACAAATAGCAGAACTGCACTGCTTACAGGGACGTATCTATTCCAATCCATCAGCAGAGTTAGGTTACCCATTCACCATCACTATGCCTTGATCCTCGTGTTTTCTTGAGAACTGCCACAGAAGAGAAAACACAATCCAGAAAACAGGCTTCTTAGAGATGATAGCTTCAGCCCCGTGAAGATACATACTTTTGTTTTCCTTATTCCTTGCCAAACATCTGACACCGGCAGAAGGACGTGACAGTCACATCACACAGGGGTATCGGTCAAAGCAAGCAAGTCAGCTGAAACCCAGGACTGGAGAATTGTGACAAGTTCTGAGTCCACAATCATGCCTTAAAACATGTCTATGACTCCTCCTAAGGGCACAGTTTACATCTTAAACAACATAGCAACATTTGAGTGTGGAGTCGTGCTGAACCCAGTCCCAACAAGGCAGAGCAACAATGTGGCAGGGGTGGGGAGGGGAGGTGGGATGGAGCAGGGTTTCTGGGGGATGGTCAGAGCACACAGACATTTTGTGCTCACAGGACACAGCGGCAAACACAGGGCACAATCATAAACATCGGGGAGCACACACACAACACAACACTAGAATGCAGTAATTTTTTTAAGAAAAATGATATAAAAGATGGTTTCTCACCCCTCAAAACAAAACTGGAACTTTGGTTTACAGGCCCGGCTATGCCCATATGCCCTCCTCGTCATCCTGCGGCCGGCCCGAGGTGGGGAGGTGCACAGAGGGAAGGAGCACCAGAATGAAAGAAGAGAAAGTTAGTTACACCACATGCACGGAAAGGCACACGAGTCTTCACTTTGTTTCTCCACCTTAAAGAGCAAGGGGGGGAAATAAATCCACAGTAACTTAAGTTCCACATCACTGGTTTGTCAAATGCATAACCGAGTTTTGTATCTATGACAACCCCGCCCCACAAAAACATTCCACCCACTCAAGCTTTGACTCTGTCAAGATTGGATTAGGAGATTAAAATTAGTCTACATTAGCAGATGATTATTTTTTGGAAAGCATGCAATCTGAGTTGCATATGCCTAAGGAGTGGATTAAACCTTTAAAGCAAGCAGAGAAGTAATTATAGTAATCAAATACCTTTAATTTCTCTTAAGCTTGAAGCACCAATAAAAAGCTGAACAAGAATTTTTTTTAAGCCACCTCCATCCATTTGGGTGGAATAAACTATTTAGCATGCATAACTCATAATGGTTATTTTACCAAGGCTCAGACATGCTGCAGTCTTGTTTATTGGGTTATTTTTAGCTCTCAGTGTATAGGAGACACTATGGAATGATTGATTTTTATATGTGCAATTAAGTGTGTTTAAGAAGGCATAAACTTTCAATTTGGTAGGTATCTTGCAGAAAGGATGTTGGTTCATTGAACACTGTGTTCAGCTTTAGACAAATGGAAACTACTTTGGTCTGAATTGTCGTTGAAAATGTTTCCAAAATGGCTCTGGTCATTTTTTTCTCTCAGGGAAGCAGCCAACAGACAGGGAATCAGTTCCTTGAAGACAGCAGCATTGTTCGCTATGGCAAAGTATCTATTGGCAACAGTTCCCCCTGTGCACTGGGCAGAGCTAAACAAAGCAGAGAGAGGGGTGCGCATCCTGGTCTCACACATAGTTTGAGAACAGAGTCATTTTAGTAAGTCCCCAAAGAAAACAGTTTGTCATGATTTGTTTCTTTGTTTTGAAAACTGGAATAGGGGAAGCATAACTTGGAATATTTGTTCATGTTTGGATTCTTACTATTTAGGTTGTTAGAGTATTGGGTTGAACTCATATAAGAATGTCACTAACTGACCACTTCTGACCTAGAAAAACAGAAACTTTACACACACAGTTCTAGAAACAGCTTCATAGTTCAGTAAGCCAAGGCAATTTTTATCTACTCAAAGATTTAGATATATGGTCTTTGAACAGATTCCCAATACATTTCTTCCCTTTGGATCGCTCATGTGCTTCACACATTTAGGAATATTCTTCTGAGAAGTGATGGAGAGAGTTCCCCAGACTGCCAAGAGAATCGGCAGTCCATACAACTTCAGAGTTCCCCTTGGGCTTTCAGTCAATCCAGGGACTTAAACAGAGTCTGACTTGGATAAGCTAGTATACTTGACAGTTTAGGTAGGAATATTTTGGTATAAAAGAAAGTATATTGATCAGTTTGGCTGGGTCATCTTATCTATGTTTACTTACTACTAAATAATCTAGTAATTTAGTCCTGGCAATGTCTTTCCTTTGTCCCTACATGACTGGAAGAACATGTGTTGCCACACTTACTGAACTTCTACAGTGTCTCTAGAGGAAAACAAAGTTGATGTTCCTTTTCATGTTAATAAAAAAGGAAAGTCTGCAGCACATTACCCCAGGGGTGCTAAGAAGTAGGCTTTGGGGGCATAGTAACCTGTGAAATTCAACCCCAAATGCTAGTAGGCATAAATGTGCTTCTCTGAATAGAGGACCTTACTTTTATCACAAGGTTCTTGACCCCCCAATGTCACTGCTGTAGGAAAACTCCAGGCATGGAAAGATGCCCCAATTTGCCAGTGACAAAACAAAACTGGAGGCTCTCCGTGAGATGCAGCCCACAGTGCCCCCGGCTGCTTCCTAAATGCCTGTCAAGTAACTCTGCTTGAAGAGCAATTTATTTCATTGGGCATTTAAAACCAAGAGCACATTTACATGAAGTTTCTTCAAAGTCATTGATATAGGGTTTGCAAGAAAAGAAAAGAGGAGAAGGAGGAGGAGGAGGAGGAGGAAGAGGAGGAGGAGGAGGAACAGGAGGAGGAGGAGGAAGAAGAAGAAGAAGAAGAAGAAGAAGAAGAAGAAGAAGAAGAAGAAGAAGAAGAAGAAGAAGAGGAGGAGGAGGAGGAGGAAGAAGAGGAGGAGGAGGAGAAGGAGGAACAGGAAGAGGAAGAAGAAGAAGAAGAAGAAGAGGAGGAGGAGGAGGAGGAGGAGGAGGAGGAGGAGGAGGAGGAAGAAGAGGAAGAGGAGGAGGAGGAGGAGGAGGAGGAGGAAGAAGAGGAGGAGGAAGAAAGTCAGTGTCACCAAAATCTGGCACTCCTATCTTAACAGTGAAGTGTGGTCTAATGCAAATCACTTTTAGCAAATTAAATATATTAAAGAGTGGTAATTAATTATGATTGAAACAGACAGGAGTTGTAGCTTGAAAATACACACTGCCAATATCCCTACTGTTCCTTGTCCACCATAGGAATAAAAAGGAGCTCCCAGATGTCGAGGGTTATTAAAAACCAGATGTTGAGATCGGCGTCTTGTATGCTGGTGAATAAAGTAAAGAAATATGACAGCCCAATATAAACTTAGCTAACATTTAACATGGCAGAAATGTGGATAAATTCCTTTCATGAGCTTTGAATATTATGTATTTTTAAAAGTTCTTCATTTTCAAAGTTTAGCCAGATTTTAGAAGACAACAGAAGAGGAAGCAGTGGCCATTTCCCGCCTCTCTTGTCTTCAAAGTATAAACATGAATTGACCCTCATCACCAAGTGATTTGGGTCAGAGTGAGTGTCCACTTGAGAAATGGAAAGCAAAGAAAGCAGGGCCTAATCGGAGAGGCAGCTCTGAGTCTTCCAAACATTCACAGCTGTCTGGCCACTCCATTGCTGCCTCTCTTTATGCAAATATTAATTTCTTTAGCAACCTTATCCCACAGAAATGTAAATCTGAGGATCATAAAAAAAAACAAAAGTTAGAGAAAGAGAGAGAGAGAGAGAGCACTTACTTGATGCCTAACTACATGCCAAGTTATTTAGGAGTACTTGGGGTTTTAACATGCATCTATGAGGCCCGTGTCCTTTCCTTGTTTCTCTATTTCCAGATTACTCTGCAGTGGCTTTTCTGGATGCTGACTGGTGTTTGATCCCTGGTGTGTCCTTTTTCAGTGATTGTTCTGCCAGAAGTTGCCAAAATACCTGGATGGGAAGAAGCCTCTCTAGTCCATCAGTCATCTGTTGCTTTTGTCCACAGCATAAGAGGCTAGGAGCATCCTCAGTGGACCAAATCCCGAACAGAGAGGCAACAAAACAGCCAGTTCCGAAGTGGGGGAGTCTCAACTATCAAATAGCCCCAAGGATGCAACTATAGCTCCAAGGATGATGTGACAGAAAAGAGTCATTGATGGAAAGCCCACAGTCCAGATGCTATGCTCTAATGGGATTCTGTAAATGCTGAGATAAAACAAATTCCTCCCCGGATGGGCTGCTTACTCTGGGTCTGTGGATGACAAGATCTAGAAGCAAAGGAACCGAGTCACTGTTGACAAGTCAAAAGACTTGCTATTGTGGGGGGCATTTATTAGCCCATCAAAGAGGCTCTGAACAGGAACTTGATAGTCTAGCATGGTAAACAACCTAGGGTAAGCCTTTAATTGCTCTCTATTTTAAACTATTAGGTGTAACAGGCAGGCAAACCCAAACCCATCGCTAAATATAGTTTTAAAAATACCTGTAGCTCTTTTTGAGTTGGTAGATTGATTTTTTTCTTGAAACTTGAGGATTAAGTTTTTAATGAGGACCTTATTTTCACTTCTAGCTTAACTAGAAAGGAAGGGGAGATCAAGGACATGCCTCTCTCAAACAGCCTTGTTGCCTTTGTGGGAATTTAGCCTCCTTGGCTGCAAGGAAGTCAATGTAGCTTCCTCGTGAGACCTGCCTACTTGGGATCAGGTCAGTGCGGACAACATCACAGGTCCTCTCACCCCTGCTTCTGATCATGGTGTCTCTGAAACTTCAAACCTCAGGATGTTGCCACCTTAGCTGGGCAAGTCACAGAAGCAGGGTTATAGTGTGGCATTCACGATGCATGAGCCCAGGTTCCAGAACAGCAGATCCTCTTGGCATTTTCAGCTGCAGGGCGTGTGAAGGAAAGCAGGCTTAGGTTGCTGGAAGAGAAAGCCGAGGAGCCTCACCACGGCACTCAGTTTTGTTTCAGGTTCAAGTCCGACCCTTCCCTCTAGAGATTGCTTGTCCATGTCTTTCATCTGTCCTGACACTGAATGCTTATCCCACGGGTGGGTATCCCACGGGTCGGGCATGGCTGTCACCTCATATATGACTTGTATTTGTTTCAACCTGTGAGACTGACCAGCAGACATATTCCCCAAAGAGGAAGAAAGCTTCAGCCAGGTTCAGATACCTGCTTTCTGGCTCTGTTTTAAGTATAAATAAATGCTAGTTCATCTGTGAATTGCTTCAAAGCTACTACCATGCACTAGTTAGCCCAGCCTCTAAGTGGGAAAGAGAGTGCCCACAGCCACCTGTGTTTCTCTACTCAGTCTCACTGTGGTCCCTAGATAAAGGTGCCAGGTGTCTCTTTGTGCAGGGACAGAGGGTAAGGAGGAAGCCAAGGCAGATCACCTGGAAGGGAACTGTGGCACCAAGGTCAAATTCCAGTCCGCTTAGGTGCAAAATGCACTCTCTGACTCTGCTGAAGCCATAGGAAGAAGCACTCACTTAGCACCCACTGGCTCCTCTTAGCTTAGCTCTGGAGCACTCAGGACCCTGCCCTGCTCTCCTTCCAAGATGCTGATGATTCTGATGGGAGGATGCTGTCAGAACATAGCTGGGGTCTCCCTGGTCTTGAAAGAAATGGCCCACATCATGAGGTACCTTGGCAGCGTCTCAATCGATTTTTAATGTTCTCAAGGGGAAAGGCAGCACTTTCATTTCCTCTGGACTATCTGACAGGGTCTCAGTGTGTGAGCTTATCAGATACTTCTAGATGAGTAACAGTATAAAGCTTGGTTTATGCTCTTTTAGATGAGTCCTCTGGGAGAGGGTGCTGTCTGACTTCCATGTTGTCTAGGCTTGGCAAGGTCATGTCATCCATGTCTCCTCAGAATTCCTCACCCTTTCTACCACACTGGCTATATCCCTGATCATTCTCAACCTTCCTAGCCAAAGCTGCAAGTTCATTGGCGGAATGGTAGGTACCTGGTGTGGTCCATATTTTAAAAGACACACTAGGGCATCTCCAGGGAGATGCTTGACTGGACCACCTGCATGGCCAGGATGTCTTCTCAGCAAACCCAATGCTAATGCAGCCACTGAGACCCCTCTTCTAAGCCTCAAGAACATTACAGACACTTTGGCAAAAGCCTTTCCCCTCATTTCTACCACGGCATCTTAAGACATTCTCAAATTTTTAGTAGCATCATTGCAGGGTAGCCTAAAAGGACTTGTTTTCTTTTCCCTACAAGAAAAAGAAATTTGGACAAGCCAGTCTCTGGTGAATGGCTCGAGTTCCTCTGGACTGAAGATGAAACTGCTGAAGAGCCCTACACTGGCCAACAATATTGTTTGGGAGCTCACAGTCAACATCTGCTAAAAGCTGAGCCACTGCCAGATAACCATAAAAAGGGGTGAGAGTGAAGACAGGCTTTATTTTTGCTTCTTCATTCATCAGTCATTAACACTTGGCTTTGTTAAACATAGTGAAAATTGTGTTTTTACCAGGACTCTGGTTGGACCATTTCCTGGCTGGTAGGCCACCAAATCTCTTAGATTTTCGACTTCCCATTTCCTTGGTTGCTTACAAAGGAAAACGGGACCAACATTGTTCCTATTCTTCACAGGGTGCTGTGAGGATTAAATTGGAGATTGAAAATGAAACAACTTCATAGTCGTTAAGACTTCTACGAACATAATCGGGCCCATTACCCGTGCGTAGCATGCGGAAGGAATCTCTTGCTATGTACCAACAACTTACTTGATGCTACACTCATACCCAAGGCAGAATGTCATCTATGAAAATAATCTAATACCATATGAAATCATTTTAAATATCTTGGTATCTCTGAGATGTTCAGGACTGGAGTTTCTTCAGTTCATTAACAGACAGACAGATGTCCAGATCAGAATGTAGGGAGCTGAGAATGCCACTGCTCCACAAGGAAGGTGGTGCTCTTGAAATTTATTATTAGATTTGGATAGTTACTGAGTGCAGTGTGTATTGAAAGATGCTCCCAGCACCTTTTCCTCTCTGTTCCCTTATCTTTGAAAAGCTGCAAGTGCCTCGGGTGTGTAAGTCAAACATGATCCTTATTACACCAGTCAAGGAAAAAAAAAAAAGAGGGGCAGTGGCGTTTAGTAATATAAAATAGATTTCCCTGGTTCCCAGCACTTCAAGGTTGGCCACCCCCTTTCAATAGGGAGTTGACATGCTGCCTGTTAGACAAATGTGACTGGATTAAAGAGGAGTTGAAAAGGAATCTAGCCTCTGATGTGGCCAAGCCTGAGTTCCACCTACAGCCTGGGGAGTGCAGCTCTGTCTGAAAACCCCGCTGACTGTACCAAATCTTTTAATGAAGCCCTAAGACTGCAAACACTGTGGAGAACTTAAACAAACCAGGAAGGGAGAAGAGCCTCACTTCACCTCCAATAGAGTAAGACAGGAATCTTTAATGGGAGCTAACTTCCTGTTCCAGCTGGAGGTTCCTGGTGCACTAGGCAGCGATGTCCTTATCCCACACATGAAGACCCTCCCTGAAGGGTTTATCGAGAGGAATTAACAGCACACCCAGATTAAAGAGCTTTGGCAATAACCTGCTTGTCTGCTGAGCCAGCTTCCCAATTCCTGCTTCCTGCTAACCCGCCTCCTCTCCTGCACCGTAATGGCTGGGTGAGCATGCAGCTGCCAGCAAAGGAAAGGGGCAGTTAAATACCTCCACAGCAGCACTTTGGACATTTGTCCCCATTTCCTTCTTTACCTGTGGCCTCAAAGAGGGTCATTCCAGAACTTCAAGCAAACAAACAGACTGCCACCTCTATTTCCCAATGGCAAGAAATGGCAAAGGCCATTTGCCTTATATTTTAGTGGTTTGGGGATGTTTTTTACTATCTTTGTGAAGAGCATGACACAGTGCTATTTACACTCTTTCTACCTCACATTCTTTTCTTCCCCCGCTTAACTTGCTGAGTTTTAAACACAGTATCATTTGATCTAGTTGTGACAAAAGATGTGTTGGGAAAGAAACAAGTGGCTCACAAAATTTATTTCCATATGCAGGCTGGGATATCACTGGCTCCAGGTCTGAGAAGTCTAGCCAAGGAGTGGTAGCAGTGGAAATCTCTGAACCTGTCCTCCCATTCAATAAACATCAGTACCCATGAGAGCAACTCTTGGGAAGCTAGAAATAAGGGCTTCTCCCCTAGGTGAAGTCTAAAGGTGAGGCTTCTTGCACAAAGTGGGCCATGAAATCAAATTTGTAGTGCCCAAGACAAAACAAAACAACAAAACAAACAAAAAACTTAAAGGAAATTAGAATGTTCTCCTATCTCCTAATCATGCAAACCTCAGATGTACTATGATGGACAGTGAGATTAAAAGCCTAAAACATAAAACTTTCCTTATCAAGCAAATGTCATAGAGAACTAGAAATTACTGGGTCTTCTCTTTCTTCTCCCCCCTCCCCTTGACTCTTCTACAACTACATTTTTGTAAAATCTGATAGACGATGGTGAATTTTTCTTCCATGTAGGAAACATTAAAATATATTTATACATACACATATATGGGAGAGAAATTTCTAGTTAAACATGATCTTGAGAAATTCTTCCATATGTGGAAAAGCCCTCCGTTCATCTGACACATAGTGATACACACACATATACACACAGGACTCTGTGTATACATTTGTTCCACACCCATTTAACCTCAAAACATAAAATAAATTCTTTTTTTTCCTTTCTTAAGCAAAAGCTAGGAATAACAACTCTACATACAGAATCCATCTTCTGGGAGCCACAGAGCTCACTGAACTCTGTCTGTCAGAATTCAAAGGGCTTTGCTCTGGCTAATCTGCTATTGAAAACAGAGACACCAATCCCAGGCCCCCATCTCGCATCTCATAGAGGATGAAGGGGTCTCAAGGGCCTTCAGATGACTTTGTGAGAAGTCATAGGGCCCAGAAGGGATGCTGGAACTGTTGCCTTCCCTATGTGGATACAGGAGTTTGTTGACTGTCTATAAAATTTAAGAGAAAAGCTTGTAGGCTTTGCTAGACAGATTGAGGCCAGAAACCGTATGAGACCTGGGTATGTCACCTGCCTACAGCCATGGTCTCAAAGTGGGCCTACTTGTCTGGATGGCTTGAAATTCCTCTGCCAACGGGAAGGCTCTGGGGGAGCTTGACTGATTCTAACTAGTTCTGGTGTGAGGAGAGAGGGTGAGAAGGCAGGAACTCTGCTTTCACTAGCACAGCTTAGCAAACCTATGGCTTCTTGGACAGTGGAAAGAAAGAAGAGGTTTTCTTGGGGACTAGAAACTCCACAGTTGAGGCAGTGAGTGCTGTAGGGTCCTCAAAGAAGACCCTAGGCTCATTCAACTGGGCATCAGTCTCTGTGTAAAAGCCCAGAGACTGCGCCCATCAATAAGCAACATTCCCATTATCGGTTGTGACTTGGGTCACTAGGATAATTGCATTCTATCTTGCCAGGTCATCTGTTTATCTGTCCCATGACCTCTAAAGTTTGAAAAGAAGATCAAATTTAGGTCTGGGTTCTTTGGTACCTAAGTTATTTGTTGGGTTACAGTGAAACCATACCTGTCCCAAGCAGAATCCTAGGGGAATTTTCAGCAAAAAATGCAAGGAGACATTCAGTACTCTGCAGTATGTTTTGTGGTACAAATTTCACATAGCAGCTCAGAGAAAAGACATATTGAGAGCACACGGCAGCCAGGAACAGCAGAGAGACCAGCGGTCACTATGACTACACACAGAGTCTGGAAATCACCAACTGGACTGGGCTCAATATCTGTGCAATCAGATTTCTAGGGCTAGATGAGCAGAATAGCCCCCTAAAGCCAGAATGCAAAATGGAAAAACAGACTTCCTCCAGGGGAGAGCCCCCATCTGAAAGCACCCTAATCCTCTGGCTGAAAGGAAGGCAGACCAAGGCCAAGCGAAGTTGCCCATGTTACTTTTGGGGCCTAGCTTTGTCCAGGTTCTAGTGTGCAGAGAGGCTCATGGCTGAGCAAACCATACAATAAAGGTCCTGGCAGTCCCCTGCCAAAAGCACCCCATGGCCCACAAAGACATCCCCATCCCGGGCTAGTCTTTTTTCTGCTTGAAAGGCCTCACTCTGGCAATCCCATGGCAGTAGGAGAGTTCGTAAGAAGCCTCACTTTCATTAGCAAAGGGTCAGCAAAAACAGGGCCATAAAGAGGACCAAGAAAAATGGGGGTACTTACTTGTAAGTATAAAGACACAGAGCAGAGCACGGGAAAGAGAAACAAAAGCTACAGCAAATGGAAATGTAACATTTCAATCCAACTTTTGGGGAAAAAAAAATCCCAAATTAGATATAATGAACTACAGTTCATCAAGGAAGTTGAGAAAGCACATCTGTATCCTAGAAAAAGTGGATTCAATTTGGTCATGTAAGCATAAATATGCACAGCTGGACAGGTGCATCCATATAGTTGGGGGTACTGCCAACAACGTGTGCAAAGCACTGGCCTCGGGCCTGTACATTTTCAGTTTTGAGTCTTTATTATTTTTTAAAGACTTATTTTATTTGTATGTATGTATGGTGTCTGTGTCAATGGAGGTCAACAGGCTGCACTGGATCTGGGTCGCCAGGAGCTTGAGTTACAGGTGCTGTGAGCCACATGATATGGATGCTGGGAACCAAACTCAGGTCTTCTGGAAGAGCACCAAGTGCTCTTAACCACTGAACCATTTCTCTGGCCCAATTATGTGTTTTTAGATCATAAATAATCTCTCTGAATGCCAGTGATTTGCCTGCACAACAGGGACATTTCCATTAGTTCTTTCTCTTGGCCATGCATACTACGGGACATTTATTGACATTTATTGAGACATTTATTGAGTGTGTACTAAAGGGTGAGACAAGTGCAAATGCATTTCACCATATATAACAAAACATCAATACTTAATTCACTCACATTTTCCTGTAATTATTTTTTAAGATTACTTCTTATTATTTTATTGATGTGTCTGTGTGAATGCCAGTTGCGTGAGTGACTAGAGGATGGCACTGAATCTCCTGGAGCTGGACTTACAGGCAGTTGTGAGCTGCCCAACATCGATGGTGGGCACCAAACTCAGGTTCTCTGTAAGAGCAGAACATGTCCTTACCCTCTGAGTCATTTCTACGGACCCTTTTCTCTAATTTTCATCAGTATTATGTCTCCAGACTCACAGATTTTATAGCCCACCTTTAAAAGCATCATTTCTGCAAGTAAATTGTGAAATTTAAATTTTAAGAAAGATCTGGAAATCTTAAATGTGGCAAAATGCCTTCTGCCTCCTGCCTCTCAGCTCCTGTGCTTGGGCAATTTCCATTCAGTGTGGGAGGGCAAGAGAAGACTAAAAAACTTTCTCTTGGTCTTCAAAAGGTACAAAACCTACTCTGAGGTTTCCAAAATGTTCAGTTTTGTGCCTCAACTTCCATCCTAGAATCAGTGTAATAATAATAAGTGAGCATTTAGCTAAAGAAAGGAATGAGATCTGGGCTCTTAAAGACCTATCCCCACAGACCAATACCCAGAATAGAAAGGTTGTGATTCCTAGACAGCCTGAACTGGGCTGTCAGTGCTTGGCCTGGGTGTATCACACTGCCTTGAAACATTGTCCCTGATGAGGTTAGTGAAAAGTTCAGAGGCAATGGAAAGAGCTTACTAAAATATGACTTTTCCTAGGAAAACAAAAGTTATATAGAGCAAAGTAGAAAGATGTGTATCACTGATATGCTTTAAGGCAGAGAAGGATACTATGTGAAGGACACAGCAGGACACTGACAATGACAGGTACAGAGAGCACTGAGGAACCATTGTGTTTCCACTTGGCTATGTAAAATCAAGCTTGGTTACGTGACTAAAAGTTGTATCACTACCGTGTCTCTGATGTCCCACTTACTTTGGATTTTATTACATCACAGGGAGTACTTTGCTGTGTACTTTGCACCTTTCTCTTGGCTTGAAGGTCTTTCTCCATCATTGACAGGCTTTGGGGATGTTCTATTTGGGCATATTCAATGGCTAAAGCCATCATGGAGTCCTAGCTCTTAACTGCTCCTTTCCCAGGTAGAGGCTGGATAGTCTGACTGAAGCACTACCATGACTTCTTAGCCACTTCTCCTCATTCCCTCTTCACAGTCCTGTGCGATCCCTGAGGCCATGTACTTAGCACTATGCTTGACTTCCTGAGTTCTCATCATGAGTGGCTCCCTTAGTTCAGATCTTCTGGATTCTTAGGAGACCTCTTGCTCCCCAGGAAATGAAGGCACTTTCACTTTCTGCAATGTGAAGGACTGGGTTATCTGCCTAAAATCTCCACCTCCCCATGAAAGCACAGCTGGAGACTGGATTCTTTTTGTTTGAAACTAGGTAGTCTCTCTCTCTCTTCCTCTCTCTCTCTCTCTTTCTCTCTCTCTTTTCACCTGATACTCTGAGAACACTATTTCTCAAAGCACAGATGTTACTAGGAAAGAAAAAAAAAACATGATCAAATAAGTCTGGGAAATGCTGGATTAAATAAAATTGGAGAGCTTTCTCTCTTATATACATTTTAGGTCCTTTGATCTGCTAATCACACCAGGATGCTAGGAGATAGTGTTTAAGTATGCGGCACTTTCCCCAAAACCTTTGCCAGCCAAATCTTTGTCTCGAGAGTTCCCTCGTGGGACTAATGGCCTAAAAGTTACTTTGGGAAATGTGAGTCTAGATTTAGAATACGTGGATTCAGTTTCTCTCAAGGAGAAATCAAAATCAAAAGGATAAAGGAGAAGGAAGAAATGGGAAGCGAATATAATCTGCAAGTGCCTGGCAACACTTCGGCTTCCTCGGGGAAAGGAGGTTCTCTGGAAACGCAGTGAAATGACTGATTTTTTTCATAGTTCCTCATTTTCATGTGTTCTGATGTGTTAATAAACTCCAGGAAGCAGTGGCACCATTTTGTGGCTGTTTGCCCAGAAGACAGAGTTGGCTAACCCTGAGTGCTGCCTGAAGGCCACACAAGAAAGCCTGGAAGACTCACGGCAAGGGAGGGAGCAGTCCCTGGAGGAACCTTTCCTCTCTAAGTCAGCTCAGCTAACTTGGAACCCTGTGGATGTCCAAATGGAATCCCATCCAAATTAAGACTATTGGTTAGGACTCTTGGGGTGCCACATACTGATTTAGGGGTCCTGCTTTCCACTGATTAATACCCATAGGCATTAGCATACATGGCCTACATATCATCATAGAATTGTAAAGACTTTGTAGGCTTTAATAACTACAGTACTATGTGACTGAGTTTCATAAAAATGACTATGTTGACATCTAGGTGGTTACTCTAGTACAGAGGAGAGCACCATTTTCTAAATCTGGAAGCCCTAGTTTAAAACAGCATCTGGCTCAGGAGGCCTAGTCATTCCACAATTGGGGTTAACCTGATCTCATGCCAGGGGTCCTTGATTAAGCCTCTTCTGTTCAGTGAAAGGGTCTAACAACAGAACACAACACATTTGGTGATTCCAATTTAACAGCATACAATTTCCCTCCTGGCCAAGGCCATTTCACTTTTACCATGAACTCCACTGCACTGTAATGGCCTCTAATTATCTCATAACTACCTTTCATCTGTCTTGTTCTAATTGACATGACCCAGTGAGAATTAAGTAGACACTAAGGGACTACTATGTGAGGACTAGAGAGCAAACACCCTGAAGGCCAGATTCTATGCTACTTACATGTTCTATCCTAGGCTCTACATAGTGTTGGCATGTGATCTATGCTCCAGAGAACAAATTACTTGTAATTAGAATCCAGCCAGGTGGCCCAGGACACGAGATTCTTTCTGGAGGAGTGCAGCTATGTATCTTTGTGTCCGAGAGTTGTTTGGAGTATTCACTGACCATAGCAGTGACCAAGTCATGTCAGAAGTCCAAGGACATGTCTCAGCCAGACAATTTTAGGAATGCTAGCTCTTCTGGGACAAGCCCCACTATTACACAATCACTGCTACCCTATGGCAACGTCTTGTGATGTGGACACACCGGAGGGGCCAACTGAGCGGGAGAGGCACTCCACCCTGTGACGGTCAGTTTGTGAGGAAGTGTCCAGAGGCTAGCTTTTGTGAGAAACAAAACTTTAGAAGGCAGATTCGATAGGGTGACCATTTCACAAGGCCTGTCAGTAGGTGCATCTTTGTTATCTGAGCAGGTCCTCATGGGACCCATTCTTCTGACTTGGCTCCCAGTTCTTCTTGGTGCCCTTCCGGTACTCTCTGCTTCTGTGTTTCTGGGGCAAAGGGAAAGCCAGAGTGGTCTCTGGCATGCACGGTTCAGAGACAGCCCATGAGGCCTGCTAGTCTTTAACTAATGAAGCCTCACTCTGACCCTTCATGGGAGAATGTCAAGGAACAAAGAGCAGGGACCAAGGACAATGTGACCCCAGGTATGCAGGAGTAGGCCAGTGTGGGCAGGTGGTGATAGTGGCAAAAAAACTGAATAAATAAAAACAAAGACGTACCAGGTAGTGACATACAATGAATCTCTCTATTTTCTAGGTCACCAAACCCCCAAAGTTGATTCGGGGTGGCTGAAATCAATGAATTGGTGCCTTTCTGCACACGTCCTATGAGGACATCTGCAGCACTCTTCGGGTCTCTGAGGAAAAAATCTGCAGGGGTCCAGGGGTTGGCTGTCAACACTGTCCTATATAACTAGCTCCCCCTAGAGTTTCACTCCTGGCAAAGCATTCGAAAGACCAGAACTGGGCTTCTCAGGGATGCTAGTAATGTGAAGCTAAAGAAGAAAGCCATCTGAAAAGGGTCTCAGGAACACAGTGAACACTACCCCCAGCAGAGAGCAATCCTCCCTTCCTCCCTCCACACACCTCACGCCAAGTGTTTCTAGCCAGTGCTGGAGGCCTCCACACTACATAGATGGGTCTGCTTTTGCCTGGTGCCCCACCTCTGCTGGACTTTATTGTGTGATCACACATGTAAAAAAGCTGCTAGTTCACTAAGGGAGAAAAATCACCTGTCGCCTGCAGTGACTCACTCCATCATCCTGGTCGTTTGCACGCAGTTCCCTAATCTGTGTGTGATTTGCCTTCGGGAGTTTTAATACTGGTCGCTGTAGTGTTTTCATGCAGTGGGTGAGTATGAACACACTTGAAGACTGCAGGCGTTCCTTGGCTTGGTCAATCCATCTTTTCACTTGTTTTACTTAATAAAGAGAGAAGATGGGATCCAAACCAAATAAAGCAGACTCCTAGACTTCACTGACTAAAAGGCCCACAAAGTACATTTCTCTTTCGATGTTTTCACCCTGCCATTAATTTGCATCACTGAAGAATTTTCTAAGGGAGTGCTCAGCAAACTCAAGGAGGCTTCTTTGGTTGCCAAGCTCATGGAAACAAAGTGCTTTCTTTTAAAACTTGGAAAGAGACATTCCAAAGTAACCAGCCATTAGATATGAGCCAGCAATTGACTCCATATCTATGAAAGAAGAAAAGAAGGGGAGGAAAGAAAATGCATAACATAAACAAGAAAAGACAAAACCTTAAAGAGGAAGGAGAAAGGAAAACATTTAGATTCCTTGAGTGATGGAAATAAATACCAAAGCTATTAGTTTCAGTTCAAAGAACGTATCACTTTATGCTGTTTATTATTTCTGGAGGATTATTTATTTTATCTTAAAATAACCAAAGTGTAAGAGGGGTCCTAGAGGTAAAGCAGCAATGAAACTGACCTGGTCTGGAGAGGGCCTGTGGTTGGAATGCTGTGACCTCCCAGGAGATCGATGGTGGTGGTGATGGTGGTGGTGATGGTAATGATGATGGTCTTCGTCATAGTTGTCTGCCATCAGCTTCATCCTGTTCTGCGTCTGTACAGGAGAACCAGGGAGGATTCCATCAGGAGCTAGAAGACAGGCCCAGTTGACTAAGGGCACAACGACAGCAACTATAGACTTCCTTTTATCCGAATCCAGAAGTTCTCATTTCTAGTCACGTTGAAATTTAATAAAGAAACTATACCACTGGCTCTGGCAAAAGACGCTTTGTCCCCTTCCTGAAGTTCCCTGAGTTATACTTGCACCTGCCAGTGAGCTTACCCTGTCATTTAAAAGAGGGAAATGGGCACATCCTGAGATGCTTTGCTTTATATTATCAAGCAGTCACAGAGATCCACAGTGAACCTGCAATCACAAGGTGACATCCTTTATAGACTATAACCCAGAGCAAGCCAGAGAGAAGTCCTGGAAGGCAGGCTAGAGGAGGGCTGGATGGAGGCGATATAGAAGGGCAGACAAACAATGCTCTCACAGACAGTGCAGAAACACTGACGGAGGTGGTTCACCACTATGACATCTTCTTGGGAAAGGGCTTCGTACAGATTTTGTACAGAACTGTTCTTTGAGGGAATTGAGCAAAAGGTACAAAGTGGGTGGAAGAGAGCTTGACTACCTTTAATTTTACACCCCGATGGTGTATATTATACAGGTGACAGGTGTCATGGTTCAGTCTTGAAGGCAATAAGACTGTATCACTTTATCATGCAGGGCAAGAAATGGAACAGGGATGAAATGACCCTAACAAGGCTGCAAAAGCTAAACAAATGCCTAGAGACCGTGTAAAGAGTAGAAGAAACTAGACAGCCTAGAAAGCCAGAAAGTGTGGAGGGCTGCTCCAACTCTTCGCTGATAATGGTGCCCTGGCACAGCCAATTGTTTACAAGCCTCAATGTCCTTATATCTAAAATAGGAGGAGCCACTCTCCCCTCCGAGACTGCTGTGAGGGGCGAGCATGGAGCCACGATGGTCACTCCTGCTCCCGGCCATGTGTGCTGTGAGAGATTGCTCCTTTGTGTATGCTGTTTCCTTTGCCTACAAAGTTCCTTCTTGGTCCTTTCCCTTCATTCTAATTTCTGGATCTCATTAGTTCACAGTATTTTCTCTAGTAGTCTTGTCTTTCTTTCTCTCTGACTCCCCTCCCTCTCTCCCTCCCTTCCTCCCTTCTTCCTTTTTTTATTTTCAGCAGTGCTAGATATTGAACCCAGGGTCCTGCACATGCTAAGCACATTTTCTACCACTGAGGTGCACTCCCAGCCAGGCTTGGGGGCACATGTTTCTTACTTCTAATAGTTCTCCATCTATCATTAGACCTTGAAGCTGTCTCTTTCATCTACTTCTCCCCAGGTCTAGCACACGGGCCATACAGGTGGACATCCAGAAGACGCCGCTGGAAGGATGAAGGTGCCATGTTAGACAGGAGCTGCATGTCATTCTTTGGTAGGGAGGGTCACTGAGAGTTGAGGGCACAGCACAGGTTGCCAAAACAGCCCCCAGTGGTTTAAGACGACAGTGAGCCATCAGGACTCTCAGAGAGCCAGAAGTCTGTAGCTGGCAGGACTTCAACCAGGCAGAGTTTAATTGTGTAATATAAATAATTCTCTAATACAATGGGAATTCTGGACCAAACATAGTTCATTCACACAGTATTATTCATGTACAACCATATCCTCAAAACATTCCTGGGAGGAATTATTACTGGTCTAATTTGACAGCTAGAGAAGGGAGGCATGGATTTCAGCCCAAAGAGTCATTTCTTGACAAAGGACACTGAGCTCCCTCGGTCTTCCAATTTTCAGTCTGTAGGACCCTTTCCTTGTCTGGTTGCTAGGCAAACAGCTGAACAGGTAGAAACCGTTTTTCCATAAATACTTGAGGTCTGTTAAGTTTTAGAAACACCTCATGTTCCAGTTCTACCAGAGGATGCCTCATGATATTCACTCCATCTTTGAAAATGTATACAGTACTTGGAAGGTCCCAAAGCAAATGTAAAAAAAAAAAATGCATGTATATGGTATATGATAAAAACCATAAAACTACAGGGAACGGTCCACTTTAAAAATTAAATAAAAAAAAAAAAACAGGCAACCTGTGGCAGCTGAAAGCATTTTCATTCTTCAGTTTTCTACTAAAGTGTCAGAGGACCCAGTGGACAAGTCAGGCTTGTGAGAAAAAGCAGGGCAGAGCCCCTGTGAACCCAGATTCCCCTCAGTCTTTAGACATGAGATGCTGAAGTTCAGCATTCACACCTAAAATTTCAGGGTTGTCACAGTAGACTGGACTTTTGAACTCATGAACAAATAAATCTGGAACAGTTTCTTCCAAATAGAATTCTGAGGGCCTGAAGGGGAGCAATGAGATCTGCGACGATGGAGAAGGAAGAGGCACACCCAAGAATGAACGATGGAGCCCAAATGAACCAATAATAATGCTGCCATTGTAAACATCGTAATGTCCTTATCCTTTAGGGAAGCTCCTGAGATTATTTTCTTACTAGTGACAACCCTAAAGCTCCTTACCTTTGAACTGTATATCCCATAAAAGAATGCACAGGCTAAACAAGATGCTGTATGCAGCCCTAAATGTGTCTGTTGAAATGAGGTGTTGGAGAGTAGGCATGTCATAGGATGAAGACTGTAAATGAATGATGTCATCTTTCCAATTTGGTGCTGAAATATAAATAAACCACAATGTTCATGTGAATACCAGATCTGGGTGAAATGTACACAGAGCAATCGTGAGCAGAAGGGGCTTCTTTTGATTAGTCTGGGCTGGGAGAGAAGAGTGTGAAACAGAGATGAAAAATGAGAGTTTGGTCTGGTACTTAAGAACATTTTTATTTATCTTGCTTGTAACATATCCCCTAAACTGTGACCGATTTCTTACAGCCTGGTTGATCATGCTATGTCCCGTAAAACAACTGACCAATCTGGTTCCATTAATGCAAACTGAAAATAGACCTCTTTTATTCTTTTTTCCCCAGTCTGTACTACCTAACCTCATCCCTGCCTGATTATATCGGTTTCCTAGCATACAAAGAATAGCCTCTGAGCATCGAAAACCATAAATAATGCTCTAATAGTCAATAGAAGAAAACCTGCAGAAAGTTTTAACAAGGGTTCTAACAAGGACACTCAAATAACTCCAGAAAGGTTTAGCAGGTGGCCCAGGTGTGATGGCTCATGATCAAAGGATGTATGAATGGCCCACTGAAAAGCCTTGACCAAGCAGCAGATTTTCCGGACAGACCTCCTAAAAAATCCAGGAAAACTCATAGATAGATAGAGATGGAGAGCTTTCCATAGCACAGCACTTAGGATCGAGTGTACTCAGTAATTCACTAGAGCCCATTTTTGTCTCCCACTGTATCGACCTGACATTTCTATCTCTGGCCCACTACATTGGACTTTTTACACTACACTGCAAGCTGACGGCTGAGACAAATCTAATTGGATTGCCTTTTCTGCTCTCCTTTTCTTCCAGGGACTACCTTATTCCTCTAGGGCCACAGACTCCCAACTTTTCTCCTGTACTTTGCCTCCCAATGATACACTGCTAGCTAGTGGGACAGAAGATTCCCCTTACTCTCTGGATTTAGGATTGAGGCTCCCACAGTCCTCAGGAAAGAGTCTTGCTTCTCTACATGCTAAGCCGTCTCTTATCAGGTAACTCCTGTCTATCTCTCCAGCCTCACCTCTCCTTCCCCTTCTTTAGCTTTGGGAGGCATGTTGTCAGTTTCAGTTCTGCCTTTATCCTCTACCTCTTAAATTGAGCATATACCCTTCAATGCTGTCACCTCCAGACATGTCTTCCCTAAGTTCACCTTACAAGGAAGGGACCATGTGTTCTATTGTTTCTCACAGAATTCCTAACCATTCACCCCTCCCTCCAACCAAGCCCCTGTCAATTACAGTGCTTTCCTCAAAGAATGGCAAATAACTGCAGGTTTTCTTGGCTTCCTCCATACTAGGTTGAAAAGATCTTGAGGGATGTCCTATGTCTGGATTACCTTGTACTTACCACTTAGCATAGAGTCTGGGTATAAAAGAAGTAAGCAAATGTGTGCCACAGAAGTATACGAAGGTGTGAATGAGAATGAGTTAGTTCAGAATAGAGGAGGGGGGATGCAGTGAGAGGACCCGGCTGAGCATTTAACTCTCCTCGTGACAGTTCAACCTTTCTTGCTGTGCAAGCTTTTGTTTGTAGTTACTGTTCCTCAGGTTAAAGAGAAAAGGATAAATGCCTAGCTTTGGAACTCCTGGGCAAGTCAATGTCTTCAGGAAATGTTTTATTTCTCAGTAATGTGGACCTGGTTCCTACCAGTCCATTTCTTCATTAAAAATATGGGGTGCTTGTGTGCCATCAGGTGCATTTTCTTACAGATCCCTCACCTTTGGAAGAGCAGGGGACTTTGGAAAGCTTTATTAGTGCTGAAAGTCAACCGTGGAAAACTGAAACTTTATCCATTAACTAAAATCCCTGATCAACACCACCTGTGAAAAGGTGCTAGATACTGGGCATCCTCTGACATGTCTGAAGAGTTTATCCAAGGAACTCTCAGGACTAAATGAAAATCCTCGATTCCCTAGGAAAAGGTGCAATAGATGCAATAGCGTGATGGCAATGTGTAGCTACAAAAGTGATATTAAAACTGTCTTTCCACCTTTCTCATCAAGGTGACAAAAAGGAATGAAGCTTTCATTAATCACCTGGATCAGTTTAGCAATAGAACCTTCATGAATATGGCTTAAAAAGAAAAGATATATATAGTAAGATTTGTTGCCAAGAGCAGTGAAGATAATTTTGCACGGTGTTAACAACACTTTTCTTCCATGAGGCTTCCTTTCTCCCTCTTTCCTAGCAGAGCATCTAACACACTCCAGAAATCTTCTATACGTCTCATTTCTTCCTAATGAAAACAAGATGAGCATTTCTTGTCTACAAGTAAAAGATGGGAAACCAATCCACAACCAGTGAGTAAGGGCAGGAGATTTTCTGAAGACCCATGAGGCTCACAGGACAATGAATCTTAATAGAGCAGAAGAATCTGGGTTTCAATGATTGAGTCACAAGTAGAAGATAGAATTAGGGAGAAGATTGGAAAGCTAGATGAATCTGACATGCCGGGGAATTGTGCAGGAACAGAAATCAGTGCAGTAAAGCTTTCTTCTATAGAAAGTAGTTCCATATTGTCCAAACTCCAACGACAAGAATAATTATGTGCCAGGCTAAGTGTCTGGCTAGCATGTGCCCATCAAAACATTGATTTGGGGGCTGGGATGATACTTGTCATGCAAGCAAGAGAACCTGAGTTTGGTCCCCAGTGTGCACATGAAAGAAAAAACTGGCACATATTTGTAATCCTAGAGCTGGATAGACAGGATTCCCAGAGGTTGCTAGCCAGCTAGTCTAGCCTAACTGGTGAGCTCCAGGTAAGAGATCCTGTTGTAAAAACCAAAGTGAATTCTTCCTGAAGAACAACACACAATGTTGACATCTGGTCTCTGTACTCACATGTACACAACACACACACACACATACTTTTGAAATAGCTATTCTTAGGAACTCTCTTTCACAGCTAAAGAGACTAAGTCCATAATACTTCATCTAGTTAGTGGAAGAACAGGACACGAATGAACTCAAATTCTGGTACCAGGGTCTGACAGTAGTGATGTGAAGGGCCTCTAGGTCAGCTGTAGAGGCCGAAGTGAAGCTGAATAAGACACAAGGAATTAGGGATGACTATAACACGATATGAGAACAGAAACAGGAAAGAAAGGAATGGTTTAAATGGACAACCAGAGAAAGGGGAGTGCTCCCCGGGGCTGAGGGAAGGAGCTTCAAATAAGGCTCCTTTGCAGCTAAGAGTTGAAAGTTGGCTTGGATATGAGTGTAAGGCGAGAAAAAACAGACAGGTGACATAAGACAACTAGCCCTCTCCCTGCTCACTTTGAACAAGAAAGGCTACCCAAGATGTGCTGGGTGAGTGTTGCTTTCTTCATTCATGAGAGGCAGAAAGAGCAGAAAATGTAATTGAGCCAACCACTCATCATCTTATGTCTCAGAGGAACCTGTTAGACTGGGGCATGCAGAGAGGAATCTAGGAGAGAGCCACAGGTATATGCTCATACATGTCAAGTATGACATCTCTGGGGATCATGGGCCAGGCTCTTGGCATCTGTTTCCATGTGCTGGCTGACCTTTTCTTTCTCCCCATTCTCCTTCCCTATTCTTTAGACTAACTGCATCAAATTCTTGTGTCAGGTATTTATTGTTATTTTCATTTTACATGTCTGACTGTATTGTCCGCATGCATGTAAGTGCACCCATGTCATGCAATGTTTGCAGAAGTCAGAAGAGGGTATCAGATCCCCTGGAACTGGAGCTATAGACAGTTGTTAGTTGCTATGTGGGTGCTGGGAATCAAACCTCAGATTCTCTGTAAGAGCAGCCAGTGCTCTTAACCACTGATCCACCTCTCCAGACCCCTTGTGTCCAGTTTTTAAGGACAATTTTCTTTCAGAAATTCCAGATAAAGTTCTTATCAAATGATTTCCAAGCCTTCTTTTTGCATAGGATAAACATAGTCAAGAAGACTACTAGTATCTTCAGGTTTCTCATCACCCTGAATGACAGAACTTTCACATTCTTGTTCTCCAGAGAAGCAGCACCCACTGGGCCCTAACTTTGTTTGTGCCAGGTGTTCACTGTGAGACCCAGAATGAATCTGGAATTAGTGAGCATGGGAATAATGTCTTCCACACAGACCAAAGACCACACAGAGATGCTACCTCTTCTTCTTGCTCCTCAGATCATGCTTTTTGCAGTTCTGAGTTTTGAGAGAGGTACTAAAAGAGTTTCTGATAAAAACAGAAGCCAATGAGAAGAAAAAGCCTCTGTACCTGACTATTGGGCTGTAGAAGTGACTATCTGTCCTCAGTCATCTGAGGAAGACACACCAGCAGAGCGATCCAGGCTTAAACAACTGGGGGCTGTGATGCTACCGTGAGCTCCCCAAACACTACTGCTGTGTCTTCGTGGATTGGCCCTTAATTTAAAAAAAGAAAAAAAAATCAGAATTTGTCTGGAAATGAGCTCTGTCTGGACAGACTCTAGTCAGAACATAAAAGCAAAGCAGCTCTCGTGATTTTAAAGTTCCCAGTCAGGATGAAATCCACAAAGTCTCGACTGAGGTTCAAAGGAGTGCCTGTTGCTGACCAGCCCTAGTATAAACTCCCAAGTCATCCCCTGCAATTCATGCCCCTCACTGCTTCAATAAGCATAATAGGTTTGGATCTGGCTAACGCTAGCAACTGCAGACTACCAAGGAATTTCTGCCATCCTGAGAGCTGTTGGGGCAGTGGAACGTGGGGGGCTGGGAGGTCCAAGAAGTTTCCCCATCAAGCTACTCCACTAAGCCCAGGTCTGTTTAATTAAGTAGTGGGCAGCACATGCTATACTTAGCTTTTAAACACTTGTAAAGTCCTCTTCATTCATTTATCTTACTTGTCACTGACAAGCTCCTCAAGGACTGTAACAGTATGCAGAGCATGAAGAGCCTGGGTAAACAACACATATTTTATGTGGAATCTAAACTGTTTCAACTCAGAGAGTCAATAGAGGGCCTCAGGAAAATCCAGGGCTCCTCACTAAACTGTAGAAGGGTTTTGTGCAGGGCTGGCTAGGAGTGTCTCTATAAAGCACTCTTCAAAGTCAAACTTCACTTTTTTAATGTGAAGAGAGGAGAGGAGAGGAGAGAGAGAGAGACAGGGAGGAGGGAGAGAATGAAGGCATGAAGGTGCTGGAAATAGAGGGAAGGAGAGGAGAGAGAGGGAAGGGGAGAGAGAAAAAGAGGGAGAACCAAAAGGAGGAGGAAGGAACACTGGTAATGAGATCATTATCATTTAGGTGTTGGGGTTGAGATTGCATTTGTGCTAATAAGGAAGGTCAAGATTGTCATTCACTTTATAATGCAACAAATTTTTATCCTCATTGGTTTAGGAAAAACCGCACCACCAGGTCATCTCCTCGACTGCTGAACGCAGAAGAAACACCTCAGGGCCGGGCTTAGCAAGAGTGTGGCCAGGCCACTGGGCTCTGAAGATTCTATGAACCCTTAAGGTTGAGTAATTAGCAGCAGTTGAGGAAGGGATCACAGCTTTCTTAAATAAATGAAGGATCCAGATCAATAAACACACACCATCAGAGACTAGAAGATGCACAGGGAACAGAAGGGTCCTTTAATTTATGTGTTTACTTTCAATGAGGCACAATAAGTTATAGCAAGCAGAGAGAGGATCCAAAGAAATAACATCTTAGGATATAGAAGACATGGAAAAATGGGACCTTAAAAAAGACTGGGACAGGAGAAGCCAGCATCATCAGAAAGAGTGAGGGTAAGCATGGTTGGCTTGTGCTGTGGATAGTGAAGACCAGGAGTTCAGAGCAGCCCAGGGAAAGTGAACATTTCCAGAAGAACCGTCACATGACAGGGGGGTGTCCTCCCACGGGGGCTCTGATGTTTCTGTACACGTGGGAGCCAGCGTCATCTGCTGCCCCTGCTCTCAGGTCAGAGAGTGGCTGAACAAAAGGGCAAAAACCTAAGACCGCTGCACCTCAAGTCTTAAAAGCAAAGCAGAAGACAACACAAGAGAGAGTCAACTCAGGAGCAAGGCATCATACGCGGTGGGGCTGCTGGCTGTGCCAAGCAAAGCCTGAGGCAGAGAGAGGGCTGGCGAAACAGTGGGGAGAACCTGGCAGGGCCAAAGGGACTTGGGAGGGACAGAGGAGACACTGGAGAGCTGATTGCGCCTTGGACAGAGAACAAACTAATCTCCCCAGCTGCTCATCTACTTGGGTAAGACATTCATTTGTTTTCATCAGTCAGAAAACTAGTGGGAAGAAAGAAATGACAGCAAGAACCCCACATACAAAGTCTCCGAAACCTGAGGCATTTATCTTCCCGTTGCGGCTTGCTGGCCGCGCACTCCTCCTTTCTGTTTGGACTGGGACACCCTTGCTGGCTTTATATGGCATACTGTGATCCCACTCTGACCAGGACTGATTTAATCCTAGTGGAGGGAGAGTCTGAGTCACAGATTCCACTCAGGATGGGTCTTCATGGGCCCCTTACAGATGAACACTTAAGACAGCTCATCACTGGCAGCCTCCACACAGGCCCCTCCTAGATGACTTTCCTCTAGCACATAGAAATGGACTCTCATCTGTAGCCACAGCATCTCCTCCTCTATCTCTTATGCCCGAAAGAAGAAGCCAAGTTTTGGCTTGTGAATCTCACAGAAACCCAATTTCCAGGAAGGATGAAATAGCCTTCTACTTTCATTAGGAAACATCTAGTGTACTGGATCATGTGTTCACTGCCCCCAACACACAGATTACATTAACTGAATGGGTACACTTTTCAAAATTTATTTCTTGTAGTCACCTTTTAAAGACAGACTCTCCAAATCTTGGTTCTCTGTAGCTTTGCAGTTGAAATAGCACAAGAACCAAACTTCTAAATGTATTTAAGCATGAACCTAAACAAAAACAGATATTAAAGGACACAAGTGATATACTTATGTTCACAGAACCAGGAGAAGGTTACTGGAGATAGGGGAGATCTTGAAGATTCTAAAGCAGTGTAGGTTCTCAAATTTCTCCTTAACAAATGAGGGCTCTCTAGAAGAATACAGATTCATTAAATGTCAGTGGTAGACTACGCCTTAACTTAGAAATTCCAAGTTCCCCGGTCACAGAGAAGGGACTGAGGCAAAGATAGTGAAGGGCCGTCACTGACTAGATCCAGGACTGAGCCAAAGGGTCTTCTGATGTCGGCCCTCTATCCCAGGCTGCCTTCTCACTCATTTGCATATATGGATACTTTCACCATGCCTGAAGCCTGTAACACCACAGACCTCCTCAGGACACTCATTGTGTGTTATAAGTACTTCAGAATTAATTCTCATTCTCATAGTCTAAACAGCATTAAGCACTAGATCACTTTATTCTGGATGGCCTTAGACAGGTTAAAGATTCTCCTTTTTCTTTGAAATAGAAGTCTTCGTTCTCTAACTGCACTGTTTAATTTTATAATTGTCCTTTTAAAAAGCACCTGTAAGTTTTATACTATATAAATTGTATGTGCTAGTAACAAAAATTAAATGGTACCAACAAGTTGATAAAAAGAAAATAATATTCCACTTCTTCCACCCCAACATCCACTCCTGCTACTGAGATTTTTTTGTCAGTATTTCTAGAAATGTTTATGCATAATGCAAACATGCACATACATGCACACATTGTAAAAACAAAATGTCAAAAAGAAAAATAAAATGTAGTGAGGAGATGGCCCACTTGCTGCACAAGCATGAGGACCTGATTACAGATTCCCAGCACCCATGTAAAGACCAGGCAAGGCCATATAAGCCCAGTGCTGGGGGGATAGAGGCAAGAGGATACCAAGGGCTTGCTAACCAGCAGCCAATCTGGAAAGCAGCTAGCTCCATGTTCAGTGAGAGACCTTGTCTCAAAGGCATAAGGCAGAGTGTGATAGAGCAGGACACCCGGTATCTTCCTCTGACCTCTGCATGCATGCACACCTGCACACACATGTGCACACCTCACACATATTAAATAAATGAATAAATAAGTGAATAAAATCTTCACTATGTCTCGCCAGTCCTCTCCATGCACTAGGATGGACACTCCAGGAGGGCAGGGATCTGCATTTTTTCCAAAGAGACAACCCAAGCCCATAACGTATTACCTGCCACATAGATGGCATACAATAAATACTGACTGACCGAAGGAAGTATGAATATTTGGGTGATTTCCTGGTTTTCATTTTCTAATAAATAAGTCTTCAAAGAATACTTCTGCAAGGGAACAGCATGCCTATTGGCATATGTTTGTTCTCAACAAGGATGATGCTTAAGTATACAATGGCTATTTCTATACTATGCTAGGAAAAAGGTGATTCAAGAGATATTCCTGGAATAGAATATAAGCATTCTAAGCTTGGAAAGATATCACTGAATGCAACCTCTAGTTCATGCCTGTCCCCGCACTGGGCTAACATAAACTTTCTTCAAACCCTTTAATCTTCAAAAATCTGGTAGGTGAAAAATTGTTCCCCAGGCATATTTCCCTCATTATAATCTGAAGCTGAGTGTCTTTGGTTCACTTGCTGGCCGTTACTATTTCATTAGCTAGAGGATTCCTTTTTACGTTCTTTTTTTCCCCACTTTTGGTTCATTTAGAGTTTCTTTTATTTATTTTTTATGAGAAGAATTGCACATATTAAGGAAATGAGTGGGGACTGGCTTTAGAAAGAGCAGATCAGAAGCGAAGATGGGAATGATGCACGCAGGAGCAAGCATTGTGGGGAGTGGGCTGCACAGAGAGGCAAAGTCTGAGGAAGCCAGAGTCCTGATCTTTGGGCCACACTAGCATCTGGTAGGCTCACCTGAGAAGGGCAGAAGGGGCAAGTGTTAGCTAGCTGGTGTGCAGGGATGCAGTGTCAAGTCCACCACATGATGGACCACTAGGCCATGTTGTATTGGCAGTTGATACAGTGCTTTACTCCTCTACAAAAGCCTTCCAGTTTCTGTCAAAGTCTAGGCCATCCTTGGGAGACTCTTGTGCTTATAGATGCCACTCAGTGCATCTTTGTGGGTGAAAAGAATCTACTCTGTTCTTCACCCAAATGGGAATACTTTTCATAGTAGTCCTAGATGGTGACCCAGTCCTTATCCACTCCCACTAGAGATGGGAAACTCAGTGTCTCAGGAGGCAATGGATTTAATGGGTTCAATATGATACCTCCTGCCCTTACACCCACATTTGGGGTTTTGAAGGTACAATTTTAGGCATCTGTCCCAATGCTGTCCTTTCTTTCCAGGGGAGGCGCTTGTCTTCAGATATTTGTGGAGTCTCTGATCTTTGCTCTAGCTCACCACTCTCAGCCCCTAGCCATACCATTTCTAGTCCCTCCCATTTAAACCACAGGCAGTCTCTACCAAGCCATGGCTTCTCAAAGGGAATCATTCAAGAGTATAATCTGCACCTAAGTTTCCACATTGTCTTCACATGTGCCAAAAACTATTAAAGACCGCTAACGAACTCTGAGGTCCCATTGTTTCTTTCTGTAAAGCGTCTTCTATGCAATACTAAAAATTCACATTGTAACTCACTAAACTTTTATCCTGGTTGCCAGGGTCCCAGTTCATCATTCAGGTACACAAATATATACACCCAATCAAACTGGAATTGTAATGCTAAATATAAACTTTATTTTTTAACAGAATATTTTGTTTACACTTAACTAAACTTGGATCTAAAGTTCCATCCTTAGAACTGGGACATTTCTCAAGTCTGATTACATCTGCATTGCTGCACTAGCCTCTCCACTTTTGCAGCACCCCACTTTCAAAACCCATGTTTTCCAAAGCTGAAAATAAGTTCCCCATGCATAATGGGAAGTGAGAGCCTAGACCCTCTGCAGGATTTCCTTAGCTAATCTGGCCATGGTGCAGTTTTTAATCAACTATAAATCCACATATTATGTCCTTATTTCTTGATATATTTAAAGAAAGAGAGAAAATAAATAATATATAAATTTGCTATATCAAAAATCTAAGTGCCTTGCTGAAATCCCGGTGCCCTGTGTCCACGTCATCCCCTTGACCAGCCTTTCTATTAAACTTACCACAAAACAAAGTGAGTTTAGCATTATTAGTCATAGAGAACAAATAAATCTTAGTGACTGATGACTTAATTAAAAGCTTCATAAATCCTCATTTTAAAAACTTCTTTTAGAACTCCAGCATGTGTTCAATATCAAGTCTTCAGTACTTTGTAAAAGTGACATGTGTCTTTGAGATATTCAGAGGTAAATTTCTAGGAAGAGGTAAAATTTGGAAAAACGTACGTAAATGGACAGTTTTCCTATTTTTTGAGGCGGGGGTGCTTTATCGACTGTTGGAAGGATTGTGAACTGGTATAAACATCCTCAAATGCGATTTAGGACTCTTCATCAGTATTCAAGATATGGGCACTATGCGGCTCAAGACTCTCCCTGTGAATAGAAAGCTAGACAGGCACTCAGGGTGGATAAAAGGGATCTGACTGAGATGTTAAGCACAGATGCAATTTAAGAGACATTGTAAAATGCTAATCATAATTTGTTATAACAAATTATTGAATATCTATTACTCCTATAATGGAATATGTATCAGCACTCCAAAAGAGTGATATATATTCCTATTTATTAAAAAGAAAGTATAACATATATATATATAATTGAATAGTAAGAAAGTCAGATTATCAAATAATATTGCTCATACCAAATAGCATGTAAATGTCTACATGTAAACACACATTCAGGGTTTTCAAGCGCCTGAGGAAGGTCCAAAAAAGGTGAGCACAGATGCTGAGGATCATCGTTGGGTGCAGAGATCTCACACTCACACTCCCTCCTTTATTCTCTTTTATAGTATTTGAACATTTGATCCATGTGAGAAAATCATAAATGAAACAACTTTGATTTCTCTAACGATGGCGACATGGAAACTGTTTCTCAAATTACAAAATGCTGTGGAAATTTACTTCAGTTCTAGAGGAGAGACTGGAGTTTGGCTTTGGGAAGGAAACTGAGGAACTTAGCCTTAGGAGTCTCAGAGAGCATTGCCTTCTGTTTTACTGATCTGAGACAACCCAGGATTAAATGGAGTCTCTTGACTTACTGGCCATAGCCCTCCTCCTTTCTGTCTAGTTTTTGTTTCAAATTCTGACTTCTCTTAGCAACCAGCATTACTGATCTTTTTTCTATTTTAGCAAGATAGAGTGACTTCTTCCAGAAAGGCTCAGTTAGAAACCTGGCCCCTTTCAAATACTAAGGAATGTGAACTTCACAACTATTAGAAGAGGCACGGACTGTAGCTATGCACACACAGCTGGATGGAAAAGGAAATGCTCCCAAGTCCCTGTCAGGCTCTGAACCAAGGCACCAGTGCCAAATTCAAACTCTCCCCCAAGAGCTCAGGGGACCTCAGCTGGATCGAGTCATTGTCCATCTGAACTCAGCATCCTGGGCCAAAGATTGGGAGTAGCTCTTTGCTGGGTCTTTTCATGTTCAAAGTCCAGTTCCAAGTTCAGGAAATATCCTATAATAATACTGTAGTAATGCATAAGCTAAAGTCATGCAAAAAATATTTGTCTCATTCCCACACACTCAACTTGGTAATTATATAGGAGCTTGGACATTAAGGATCCAGACATAAAGGGCTGGGTTAAAAAGTGTAATTACAGCTTAGAAGCACCATGTGCCTGGGGACATTACACTACAAAACAACAACAAAGAAAGAACATCAAAAATCAAGTGGCACATTGGGGTCTCCCCTTACTATTTTTGGAAAAATCTCATTAAAGAATAATACACTATAATGATTACTCAGAAACAGACATGAGTTGGAAACTGGTAACAAACTAGGTCTTTAGCTCTCTGGCATTTTAAGGTTAATGGACAAAGAATCTTTCTGCCTCTGAACCTTTAGGGGACATTTTATTTGAGATTTGTGATTCAGAGAAAATCCTTCAAACACTCATGTTGTATAAGCTTTATAGCTGAAGGAGGCTATTATTGTATTCTCCGGGTGGTGGGGTGGGGACACCTTAAGACTCAAACCGTACCCAACTAACTTTATACATGATGAGAACATGCCCTGAGTGGTGCCCAAGATTCACCAAACCCAGAGCAAGCTCTCGTGAGCAGAAATGACCCTGCAATGTCATCTTGGGAGACATTTTATCATTAACTGAAAATGCTTGTTCCAAGCTTCCTTCGTGTTGACAGTTTTCACA
This sequence comes from Eospalax fontanierii, assembly GCA_035773235.1. Lineage (NCBI taxonomy): Eukaryota > Metazoa > Chordata > Mammalia > Rodentia > Spalacidae > Eospalax > Eospalax fontanierii. The sequence goes on along the minus strand of CM069529.1, from coordinate 88,751,011 downwards.
TCACACTCTTGCTTAAGAGAGCACAGTGACTCCCTATTGTCTTCTGAATCAGCTAGAAACGGTTTGGTCACTGGGCAGGGCCAACATCGCACTTTCTCTCTGTACAATTTACCTCCTCCCAGCTTCTCCATAGAAACTCTCTCAAAGATGATCTGCCTATAATTCCAAGTACATAAAGATTCAGCTCCACTCAGGGATTTGTCTGGTGAGGAATATCCCCTCTCTATAAAACCAGACTCTTTATCTCCAGTATAGCTAGGCTCAAAAAGTAACCAGTTAGGAACAGTTCTATAACTGAAAGCTTTCTGGAGAATTTAAGGAACTAGAAGTTGGGTCAGAAGACCTGGTCTGATGGTCAGCACTAAGCCACTTTGCCAGCTGTGTAGCTACCAGCAAGGCATTGAGCCTCACAATTCTGATTCTGATTGTGTACAAAAGGTAGCAGCAGGCTACTGCACAATAAGAGGCATTCCCAGTCCTCAGATAGTGTCCACTGGCAGTCCCTTTTTATAGCACCAGGAACAAGGCTCAGAGCACATTAGTGCTCACCAGACTCTGATGATCAAATGTCTCCTTCACCCATCATCAACCTGAACACTATGTCAACAGTGTCCCTAACACCCCATTCCTGGGAAATGGCTCTGTGCCAGTACCCCAGTTCAGTCTTTACTTGTCACAGTTACAAGGAAAACCTACCCCAAATCTTGCCATTCTACTCGATTCACGGTACCTAAGTTAGCAATGCTACCCGTGTGCAAAGACCAGTCGTTTAGAGAACCAATGAAATGTTTCCCAAGTGCTGCTCTGTCAGCCAGATCCACCCGGGTTTTGGTGTCCCTCGCGTGATGAGATTTGTAGTACGTAGTCTGAAGGCTCTGCATGGACCAACTCTGCTTCTGAACAGGTTCCTGGTGGTTTCTATTTGATCTAGAGTTGTTTTTGTTTTTGTTTCATTTCACCAGCGTAAAGATCTGGGAAATACTAACATCTGAATAAACTGTCAGAAGGATGCAAGGGAAGCTCTGCAGAACACTGCCTTGCTTTCTCTGTACTTGACTGAGAATAAAACATAATCGATAAAGAAAGAAAATCACAAGGAAAACCCCCATCTATTTCAGATGCTCCAAGGTAATGATCATGATCCTCAAATCCATCAACAGGTCATGTGGGGCAGGGAAGTATACTGCTTCTTTGACTCCTATCTGGATCCCAGAATTCTCAGGGAACCTTCCAAAAGTCATTTGGCTCTGCACACACTGCACAGGGATCAATGTTTTGTGTCCCATTTGTATGTGGAGAATGGAGTGGGGAGATAATTTGGTGTTCTTCTCTTGGGAGAGGCTGAATATTGTTGTGGCTAAGAGGCCATATGTGAACACTCAAAGGATAAAAAATGAGCTCTTCTGTCCTCGCAGACAACTTGAAGATTTGTTCAAGAGGATCCGTGCTCAAAAAATGTACAAAATATATCGGTTGAGGCAAACTTGTAATCAAGAATACAAAAATCCCACTTAGATGATTTTGCACCCCTAATACCAAATGATTCAGTAACCCCCCTCCCCACACCCAGTCAGAATCCTCAGATTCAACAGATTTGAGTGCTTTATAAGTGACTGACCACCAGAGTATGTGAGATGCTGATCAAAGACAAGGAGAGGGATAATTGCTTCCGACCCAAGCAATTTAAAACACTCAATGGTGGTTTTCACAAAACTGTCTGGTGGGAAAAGAGGAGGACCATTTTCCAGGGTGTTTTCTGGGCTGAACACTACAAGTGGAAGATGACAGGATGTGCCCGAGGGTGGGCACGTGGGTGACCTGGTTCAGGAACGTGGAGTGCCTGGTTTAGAGCTGGCACCTAGCTCCTTCTTTGGAGGAAGTGAAGGCCAAGGTCAGTAGGATGCTCCGCTTGCTCCTCACTGACTTCCTCCATGCCTAGCGGAGTTATTAAGCTGAGGCCTCACACAGCACTCTTGCATTTTCCTTGGAGAGAAATCTTAGCTTTCTATTTCCCCTACTCTTTCGGTCTTGGTCAGAACATTAATATCTGCTGGACAGCATGTTTTTGTTTTTTTTTTTTTTCAAGTGGGAAGACATTTCAAAAATCAAATATTCTGGTTTGTTTCAAAGAATATGTTCTCAGCTAAAAGCCTGATACTTTCTTCCTGTGGGGGTGAGACATAGTTGGCCAAGATTCACCAGGTTCCAGCAGCTAACAATAAAAGATTATGTCCCATTCTAAAGAAACAAAAGAAAAATGATAGTGAAGTTGTATATTTCCTCTTCTGTCCCCAAAGAGAATCTGAAGAACTGATTCAATATGCCAAATTAAGCCATGTGAATTTATCCATATCTAATAGGGATTAGTAAATGTTACAGCGCTAAATGTGGCTACGATGTAATTCATATTCCAACCTCTAAGGCCCTGGGCTTAGTGTGGTCTCATTCCAGCCCTGACACAGGAGGATGTATGGAACAGTTATGCTGTGTTCTCTGAAAATCCTTATCATGTGTATGACAAGCTGGAGGTTCCTCACATGACAAAACCGTTTGTAAAAACAGCAATGGTATCTATGACCCAGAACCTGGTAAATGAGTTTAAAGAACCAACTATGGAGGGGAGAGGCAGGGCGTGGGAAGGAACAGCTGTCCTGTTGCAAATCTAAGCAAATCATTCTGGAAGCAGAGAGCCTAGTGATAGAACTTACCTTGTTTCTGGCCAAAGATAGGTGTCTACCTGCAAGTTGGATGACTCTGGAAGCTATCCTAAATCACGTATCTGGAGTGAGGAAGATTAAGACTCCTGAACTCGGGTTAGCCAGCTACACTCCACTTCTCATCCAGACTTGCCAAAAAGCACAAAGAGGCAACTGGGACACTTGCTCATAGTATCTGCTGTTAAGATAAATCAGCGCCACTTAAGTGTCCTAGCTCCATAAAAAATAATCCCTTAGCAATGTCTCTTTTCTCTCCAAAATATCAACTTTATGCTCCCCTGCCACACCAAGATTGCATCATTTGAAAGCTCAAGAATACACAGGCTCACCCTGCCAGCCAGACCTCATCTTAAGAAGTCTCAGAAGACCCTGACCCCAACAGACCTCCTTGTTGCCTGGACCTGCAGGACCATGGCTGGGAGACATGGACTCTTTCCAAGAATGAAAATGTTCATACTCAGCTGGGTTCTTTAAGACAGGATGTTTGCTCTTTCTCCTTTATTTTCCTTTAAGGATAATTCAAGATCTGACACCCAGAAAAGCAGAAGAGGTAGATCTATGTATGAATGATGATTCAAATTCTTTTTTCCTTGGTCGGACAACAAGTCAACTGAACTTGGATTTATGTTGAACCATGTAAGTAGCGATGGTTTCGGACCATCGTTCTTGTATTTAGCACTGCTTAGTGTGGAAGAATAGTGCAGCCTCATCTTCACATTTCAGAACTAAGACTAACACCCTGCAGAGCTATAGAGTTTGGGGGGGCTTTGAGGAGTCTTGTCTCATAGTAGATGTTTTAAATAATATTTCTCTATAAGTCAAGTAGCAAACAATGAGTCCATTTTACAGGAAGACAAATTGATTCATTCATGCTCATTCTGTTAGCAAGCAGAAAGGAATCAAGATTGTATCTGTGTAAGAGCAAGCTTCAGAACCATTCTTCTTCATGCTATCTTTGAAGTCTAGTCTCCCAAAGGCTGCCTGGTAAGGAATATTCAGTTGAGTCATGGTAGAAAAGAGAAGTGCTTCTCCTCTGCACAGAGTAGTTGAACTTACATCCTGGTTCATCAGCTCTGTGACTTGGTTTACCCATCTGGAAACTGAGTGTGTGGATGACAGCATTACCTCTTTAAGTTTCTGTGAGGATTTCAGTAACTAAACTGGAGCACGTCATTGCACCTATTACATCATTTATTCAAGAAATGCTAGTTGTGCTAATATTATGTGGAATAATGCATCCTCTCTACTCTGTAGACTGCATGAAAGCAAACGCTAGCCCAGGCCCTGCATCCTCAAAGTTACTGTCATGGATCAAGTGTCATATGCATTGTAGTGTGCCTGTGCGGGACCAGTCTCAGACCACCAGAGTTCTGAGGACCTGGGAGGTTGGAGAAGCTCGCCCTCTTCCCTTTACGGGACACCAAGCCTCGACCAGGCACGTAAAAGGCACAGCCCGGGTTTCTCAAGGTGCTGCAGGTCAGAACCCTACTTCCCAGGTCACTTTTTAGATCTGAACCTTCTGTGCCTGCCAGGACAGTCCTGGTGAGATGAGCCATCTTGTCATGTTGTGTTGAAATTTTTAAAAAAGCAATAGGAGAGGTTCAAGCCCAGGAAGCCTAACAACAAAACTGCCTGGCCTGGTGACATCAGTAATTCCCTCCAACTCCAGCATGCAGCTAAAGAGCTGCTGGTTCTCCTGTGAGCTGTGTTTGTGGTCCAGAGAAAGGGGAAATCAACCAGCCACTAGACGATCAGTTAATTGGTGGAAGTTTCTGGGGACAAGCAAGCCCTGTATTTTGGCCTTCACAGTTGCTGTTCTTGTAAATTCTCATTGTTTTCTGGGATGATGGTCTTTCCCTTCCTCCTGAACGTGTAACCTTTTAGCACAAGTCCACTATCCAACAGTGTCAAAAATCATCTGAACACAGACTTGCGGGCTGTGTTCAATGAGCATTTCCCAATGACCATATTAGGACAGAGATAAGACAGTAGGGTTTTGGTTGTTGTATACATTAAAAAAAGTAATACTGTCACTTAAACCTTGGTGTTGTAGGGTTCTGGCTCCCCCACCTTGTCAATTCTGCAACTGCATCTGTGGAAGGGGCCTATGAACAGAGTCCAGCTGCCTGGCTGAGTGTGTCCACTGCGTGCTCCTTTCCTGCATGGTCCCCGCCCCCATGCTCTCCTCCTTCACAGTGCTCCCTCCCTGCATAGCGCTCCACATAGTGCTCCTTTCTCCTTGCACAAGTCTTTCTTCAGTGCATCTTTCTCCAGGAACATCTTCCTTATTTTTCCTCACTGCATTTACCATCACTTAACATGCCCTGTTTGAGGTCTGCATGATGCCTCTCCTTTGTCTGCATCTCTAGGAGGAAAGCTCCCTGGAGGCAGGGGTGTTGTCTGTTTGGCTCACCTACAGTAGGATCTGCACAGGGATGAGTGGTATGTGCTCAGAACAGTGTGAAAACCTAACATAGGCAGTTGCCAGTTACTCAGGCATTCGCAAATGTCAGGTACATTGGTAGGAGAGAACAATTTCTTAGTTCTCTAGAATCTACACTAAAAAACCCACAACTTTGATAATTCAACTTTTGGGCAATGATCTTTCTTTTTTAAATATTTGACTTATTTTTATTTTATGTGTATGAGTGATTGTCTGCATGTGTGTAAGTACACCCATGTCATGTAATGCCCACAGAGGCCAGAAGAGGGTGTATCCTTTAGAACTTGAGTTATGGATAGTTGTTAGCTGCCACATGGGTGCTGGGAATTGAATCCAGGTGCTCTGGAAAAACAGCAAGTGTTCTTAACAGCTAAGCCATCTCTCCAGCCCCAATGGGCAATAATCTTAGGGAAAATAATGGAAAAAAGACATGTTCATAACAGTATAATTATAAAAGTGGAAAATTAGGAATAAATTAAAATCCCAAGCATAGGAAAATGACAAAAATTAGTGGTTTTTGAAGGCTTTCAAGGACATAGGAAAATGTGCCCAATATTAAATATTTAAAAAGCTAAGAAAAATCTTTATTATGTAGTCTGATATACTTTTTCAACTATATGTACAGATAATGGAATGGAGGAGGCTATAAATCACCTTTAAATAGCTATTTTTATTTTATATGTATGAGTTTTGTCTGAATGTCTGTTGTGTATGCCACATAAGTGCAGTGCCCACGGGGGTCAGAAGAGGGTGTTGTATCCCTTCATTACTGGAATTATATGTAGTTGTTAGCTGCTATGTGCATGCTGGGAACTGAACCTGGGCTCTCTGTAAGAACAGCCAGTGGTCTTAACCATTGAGTCATCTCTCCAGCCCCAGAAACTATAAATATGAATGAATTTTAATGACAGTTACTTCTCCATGGTGGGATTATGGATGATTTGGGTCTTATTAACTAAATATACATTTTTTAAGTTTTTTCTAATGAGTATATATTATTTCTATGACAAAAGATTTATTTATATGCTTTCAACTATGGAAAAGTTCATTTATATAACAGGAATGGCTCCAAAATTAAATCACAATTATGTTTTAATATACTGTATAACTAAGAAAAAACAAAGATAAGAGATTCTTAAACTTTTACTCTTGCTTTTTTCAGGATATTATAGAGAAGGAAAAAAAACGCCCAAGCACCAACCAGCATCTTCTCAAGAAGTATGCAGAGTCAAGCAAGTGGGAAGTGAATGCGACTCTGTGTTCAGTTCCGTGCCTGGTACCACTCTGTAATCAGGAGCTTGTGGGGGGTGGGGGGCACAGTGGAAGATCCTCAATTATTTGCTGCAAACCCCAGGAAAGTACAAACTGGCTGGCAGACAATGCGGATCAGTGGCGAGGTCAGTGCAACGTGAATGTAGTCACTGGGCGGGTGTAGCACAAAGCCCGTGAAAAGGGCTTTTCTTCCATTCTGAAGTTCAGTATCAGGAGGACACAGGGGCAGGAAGCTGGATCTTTTTTCCATTCATTTGAAATGATAAGGTGAAGACAGCCTGAAAGGACTTTTAATTATGAGGAGCAGGGAGGGACGGAGGGAAAAGAGAGAGAGAGAAAAAAGGGTCAGGAGAAATCTGCTTTTTATATTTTAAATGACGAAAAGAAAAGAGAAAACTGTTGGAGAAGGAAAAAAAAAAACCTTCAAGCAGTTACCTTGAAAAAGAAAGCCACAGCCATCGGAGTGGGGGGACCAGCAAACTCAGCATACTTACTAGCGTCCCCTGCCCCATACCTAGTGGCCTGGCGATGTGGGAAAAGATAAGCTGTACTCTGTAGCCTGCACAAGGAAGCCTCATGCCACCAGGAGCCAGCTGCGGCCAGGTAAGGGGGCCTGAGAAAGAGTACTCAGGGTCACAGAATAAAACCTCACCCGCTCTCCTTTTTTTGCCACAGTTTACAAGGCAACTTGCGGACAGCTCCTGGGAAGAGCTCTGGTGTGAGGCCCGCTTGAATTCTGCTTCTGCTCTCTTCAGAGCGGGCCTCTGCATAAGCCCTGGTCCTCTGTCTCCCCATCTCTGAAGTAGGATTACGAACACCTTGTTTTTGTGGGAATTAAATGAGATGATATATTTACAATCCCTATTCCAGGATCACTTATGATGTAACAGCTCAAAACCAGTCCTTCCTCTCTAAAATGTGCATGTTAAAATTATGCTGAAGAGGTGGACCCCTGCCCAGATCACACCCACACCTAAGCACAGCATGTCTACTGGATTCCTCTTCCTCTGAACAAGGTGGCTCCCTGCTGACAAACATCTTAGGAAATTTCCCCTACCTACACTCTGATCTGGTGGCTGATCTGTGTGTTCTTGGAGGCGGTAATGAATAGGTTAAAGTCGAGGGGATTTCAAACATGTCTAATCCAATAAGAGGCTTGGTAGGACATGCGTTATCACTTAAAGAATAAATGTTTAAAAATAGAGCACAGATGTGAAATCTGAACGAGAACAAAAGAGAGGGAGAGAGAAAGAGAGAAGAGGGGAGGTTAGCATGTGAAAGGCTGTGGCATTTACACATTATTCTCTACTCGATCATCTTAAGCTACACTTGCTATTCTGCTGCCAATAACTAGGTGCTAGTGGGGGCTTCAGATCACTAGACTGAAGGTGGCCAATAACTCAGGCCCCTTCCCCCTGTGTATATCCACTCCCTCCTCGCCTTCTTCTTTCTCCTTCTTAGTGATTTTTCTTTTCTTTTCTTTTTTGATACATGTAGTCCAGGCTGGCCCAGCACTCATGATCCTCCTGGTTGAGCCTTCCTCAAGTATTAGGATTTCAGAAGTACATCACCACACCCTGCTTCCTGCAGTGGATATCTAAAAGCTGGGAAACACTGAAAAAAAGCTATACTTAGAAGCAAACGATACATCTACTGGTTTGCTCTACACTTAGTATGTTCAAGTCTTTGTTGCTTTCACAATGACCAGAGAGAAACAATTTAAAAGGAAGAAAGGTTTACTTTGGCTCATCGTTTCAGAGCTTTCAGACTGTGTTCAGTGACTGCACTATTCCTGGGCCTGTGGTGAGGCATGTCAGAGCCAGAGGACATGGAGGAGCACAGTTGCTTACCTCATAGTGACCTCAGAGGCTAGAGGCTGGGCTCAGCTTTTTAGTGCAAGTGTCAGGTGATCTGCTTCCTCCTGCTAGGCTCCACCTCCTACTTTCTTTCTAGTACTTCCAATTAATGTAATTATGTTCCCAGTTCACTGAGAAATGAACCCTTTTATGAAAACCAAGCCTTCAGGGGTCAATGACCTCAAACGAGGTGGAGATCAAGCCTTCAGCACACAAGTTTTCTGGTGAGAAATCTCATATGCAAACCTAACAACCAGCAGTCCTTATTCTAAGAGCCTTGATAATGTACCGAGGTTAGACAGGCATTTGTCACTAAAGGCAGGTCATTAACTCTTGTTTTAAATAGTTTTATTATTTTTTATTTTTTGTGTATGAATGCCTTGTCTGCATGTATGTAAATGCACTTGTGTCATGCAATTGCCCACGGAAGCAACTGTCCACTGGAATTACACACAGTTGTCAGCCGCCATGTGGGTGCTGGGAATTGAGCCCAGGTCCTCTGCAAAAGCAGCCAGTACTCTTAACAGCTGTGCCATCTCTCCAGCCCCAGGCTATTAACTCTTAAGACAATTCACAGCAATTTCTACTTTTGCAAGAAGCATTCTTTGACCCTGTGGGCTAGGAAAGAATTTTAGTACTTCTGTACTGAAAACTAGCAAAATTGTGCCTTCCTATCTTATTCATGAGTTAACCACAATTATCTTACTGGTAGTAGAAACCATAAAATTCCAATGTTCAAGGACAAATCAAGAGCCACTCTCCTACCAGCGCCCACCAGAGGTTCTCCCCCCATGTTTAGGAAGGGGAAATAATGTGTTTAAATGAGACTCAGGAGGTAGTCTACTGGAGTCAGCTTCATGATCTGAGAAGAGGCTCTCCTAAGAGGGACAAGAGAAACACAGAATAGCAGAGGAAATACTTTGCCCTCCACAGTCGGTCTTTGAACACATTTTCGGTCACATCGGTGAGTCAAATGGATTCCCTGAGTGTTGAGGCTGAGTCAAGAGCCTAGGGCAGCAGAGTGTGGCCCAATTACGGGACACTAAGAAGAAAGCATTTTCAGTACCACCAAGCAGATCAGGTTTTACCTCCTTGGGAACAGCCTGCCCTTGGCCTGTGGAGAGCATACTTCAGACACTGTGCATTGAAGTCAAACATAGAGATGTGGCTAGATTCTACCAGGGGGACAGGAACAGCTTAACCCACAAGGAGTCTGTTGGAACAACCAACGCATTTGCATTTCAGCAATTCGATCTGGAGCCAGTCTGCGATGCATTACAATGCTGGGATCCAATCAAGCTTTTCTGGAACTCATCCAAACACAACGGGAGGCTATGGGAACCCTACTTCATGGAGCTCCTCCATTGCTGCCTAACTGCGCTCAGCTCCTGAACTAGAAAAGTCATCTGCATACAATGCAAGGGAATTATAAGTGAATGGTTCGGTCCCCTGAACTCTGGGGGAGAGGAGAGAACTGCCTGGCTCATCAATGGGTTGCCTCTAGCTTTCCCCCCTGCATGGGTCCTACCCCTACTGATACGTGGTTATGTGGTTATGATTAGGATCCCAACCTATTGAGGATCTTTCCCAGACACATTACAGGGCAGCCTCTGCACCTCCTGTTTGGCTGGTCCTTGAAGGCAGTCCTGACTTCTTGATAACCCAGAGCAGGCTGGGAGGCTCTGCCCAAACACAGTACCTTGTGCTGGCCTGGCATGGCCATCTGAGTGTTTATGGAGTCACAGGACCTCCTTGCCAACTCTTAGAGAAGCATCGTGAACCGAAGGACCTGTCTTCTCCTCTCACCCCTCCAGCTCCCCACTCACCTGCAAGTTTTCTGGTGGCCTAAAGCAACGCCCAAAGCTGGGAGGAAAGGAAAACAGAAACCAAGACGGTCTATCTCTGATCTCAGAAGTATTCTAACTGGTTCTGAGAAGTAAGCTGGTTCTAATTTTCACTAAACAATGGTGTCTGGCCCTCATTTAAAAAGGCATTTTCATCAAGGATGTGCCTATCAGTATTCAGCAACAGGGAAGCATTTGGGAATAAGGCTTAGGGGGTAAGATTTAGATTTAAGCTTTCTTCAAAAACCCTTTAGCAGCAGGAAAATCCAATGGTTTCAGAATTAATTATTTTGAAGTCAGTCCTTTCTTCAAGGGCAAAGGAAAAGAGTTGGGGGTGGGGCAGGATTCAAGACACCAAAGACAGAAAGATAGTAATTTTCGATAATTTCTAGAACTAACCCCAAAGAGAAAGAAAGAAAACTTAACTCATTCCCCACTTGAGGGCCACTCCCCAAACTGCACAAATCTGGAAGCCAGATTTTTTTTTTTTTTAAGAAGAAGCTCTGGTATACCATTAAAGGTGCATGCTTGTGAAGGAGCAGAAACAGGAGAAAACAAAAGTCGGACCAACTTAGATACCTACTCTACCAAAATATGTTCAGTCTTTTATCCTTTTTCTGACACAACAAGAAACAGAAGCTTAATCTGCACAGCCCTCTTCCTCCTAGAAACAACCCAATGTCAACACCCCGAGGAACCCGTCATAAAGACGCTTTCGTTGTCAGGCATAGTTGGAATTTCTGAACTCACTTCGGATCACCTCTGGCTTTCCTGACAGCTGTTTAAGAGGAGTTAAGGTATTTCTGGGCAAACTGATTTATGAGATACTCAGAAGTTGCCAGGGATGGAAGAGAAGGGCTCCCTGTAGAAAAAGAATTCTCTGGTACATCTGGGAACTGTGGCATTCTATTTCAGAAGGATCTCAGACAGTGAAGAGAATTTAGGTACAATAAGGTAAGGAGATTTGGAGAAAAGGTCCAAACTAACCACGATTTCCATGCTCTGCGCATGGGACAGGGCCGCTAGGAAAGGGCTTGTGATGGGGCAGCAAAGCTCTCTACACCTCCTCCAGACTCACGGTGGGAGTGCAGAAGATTAGATTAGGAATTGGGAGGCATCATGAGGCCATTGATATCCCATTTCTTTTTCTGTTTATTTGAGAGAGGGTCCCCCTTTAGCCCTGGCTGGCCTGGGACCCTCTAGGTAGACCAGGCTGATCTCCATCTTACAGTGATCGGCCTGCCTCTGCCTCCTGAGTGCTGGGATTAAGGGTGTGTGCCACCCCAGCTGGCTTTGAGGTCCTGTACAGATATGTGAGAAATGCTGACTCCAAGCCAGCAGCTGTTCTAAGCCTGGAGATGAGCACGCGATGAGCGATGAGCTAAGGAAGTGCCTGCCCAAGACATCCTCTCTGTTCTCATGGAGATCCTAAAGTACCAAGGCAAATAATCCTTCCTATTCACATTGTCATGAAAGCACAGGCAAAATTCCATCTGCAACAGTGTTGCAAACCCAAGATCGCCTTCTTGCTAAGAATGAATGAGCTACGTGAGGAAAGAAGAAAAGTGATTTGGCAGAAGGAATGGCACGTGCAAGGCAGAAGGTACACTGGTCTGAGTTTGTCTCTATCCCAACACCTAGAGGAGACAAGAAAGGAGTTTCAACAGTGAGGACTGGAATGTGATGAGTGCAAAATGAGACTTATCTCTAGAGAAGATTCCAGAAGAATCTGTTCACTGAAGTCAAGGAAAGGCAGACCTAGCAGCCAGTTATACTTCTAGGCCCAGCCCTTTGAAGGCATGGTGCTCAGGCTACCAGAAAGTCAAGGAGGACATCTGGTCAAAGGATCCTGCTCCTGCATGCCTGAAAATCTCTGGAGATGTGACAGGCTGCCATAAAGTCTTTATCATGGTTTTCATGGGATAGGCGCTGCTTCTCAAAATTGCAGGCCAACCTTTGGGGTTCCTTGGAGACTGGAGCTCTGTATGTCAAAAAAGTAGTGACGGGGGGCTCAGCTTTTCTCTTAGACTGCAAATTAGTGTATTCTATTTCCTAATGGCAGAGAATTTCGGCCTCTGAGCAGACCACTCTTAGCAGATTCCATGCAACGGTTCCACTTAGCCCACTGTACCCACTACAACCTGTTCCATCGCACAGCCCACTCTGCCTCATCGTTGCCCACTCTGCTCACTACTGCTCTGGCAGCTGACCTGTTGTTCATTCCCAGCAGCCAGTTGGCCTGCCTGATGCTTCCTGAACCCAATCCAGCCTGAGGATTTTTGCATGGCCTGTCCCTTCCATGGAACAATCCTGTCCCAGAGGTCTGTGAGGCTGATTCCTTCTACCCTGGCACCCCTGTTCACGCCTGTCAGCCCAGTCAGCCATTACATGAAAACAAAGGAGGTCAAGGGCTCATCTTCCCTGATTGTTTCATCTCCACAGGCTGCACACAAGCCACCAAGTAAATTTAATAAGTACTATGGGCCTTGTCAGAGTGAGTGGGAAGTGGGGGTCTAGGGCCCCTAACATGGCTGCTTGTGCTCTTCATGGGCTTGAGCTTTAGAGGAGGAGGATGGGGAAGGACAGGCTCCAGCGTCTGCCTTCTCTTTCTGCTACACTGCAACCGTCTGTTCCCCATGAGCTGCAACTCCACGCTGTGTGCACTACAGCAACGAGGAAATAGATCAAACCACCTCCTCGAATGGGCGGTGCTAATTACCAGTAGGAGTGGTTGGTAGTGGTAGCTGCGCAGGCAGCAGAAGAAATAGCTCCCATTCACATGCACAGCTCTGGCTATGTGCTAGGCATGTGTGAAGCCCTCTGCATACTTTGCACTTCAAGCCTTTGAATCAGTGTACTAGCCTCATGTACAGATGAAACTGACGTCCAGGGAAGTATCTATGATCACCCAGAAACCTAGTGCTAGAAATGAGGTTCAGCCAAAGCACTTCAACTCTGGATATCATCAGCAGAAACCACTTAAGACTGTTTGACAAAGTCTTTTTCGGCAGCATGGTACCTCCAGCTGTGTGGATGTACGTCCAGCTGTGTGGATGTACGTCCAGCTGTGTGGATGTACGTCCAGCTGTGTGGATGTACCACTACACCAGCCAAGTGCTCAGTCTCTTTGGACCATTAGCTCCTTCTCCAAAAGAGGAGCAACCCCTCAGTTTCCTGTGGGCAACTGAGTGAATGCATGCAAAGAGCTTAGACCCACAAACCTAGCACCATGGTAGGAACTCACAGTATTAGACATTGCTTCTAATGTGATCAAACTGCCTCAGGCTAGGAAGTCCAGGCAGAATCTACTTTCCGAGAAAGGCTGGCACTGTTTTGACATCTTACTTGGGTATTTAAGCATCTACGTCAGGCTTATCTTCACTCATATATATATATATATATATATATATATATATATATATATATAAACTTCACAATTTCTGGAAATATCCTGCTTCTTGTCACTCAGAGTTTCTTCCCACACAAGGTTTGGGTATGTGTGGAACCAGGTATTCCTAGAGCCTGAGGCATACCAGCTGAGGACCTTTGGGCGGAATCATTCCATAATCTAAGAGAGATAACCCTGGCTCTCACTGATAGTGCTACCATGAAAACTAGAAAACAAGATTCCCAAGGAACCATGGGCACCCAGCCTAGGCCACAGCAGACAACAGGACTTGGGGTTGCCTTTACAAGTCAATTGGTTATTATTCTTAGAAGCATAATCGCTTACAAGGAAAGTATCTAAACTCCTAGGATTCTTCTTGCTCTCTGGTAGGTCGGACAGGAGTTAGGACATCAAAGCTGAGCCTGTTACCAAGGAGCTGCCCTCCTCCTTGCTGCCCCTCTCTGTAACAACCCTTCAGATACTGCCTCAGCTTGGGAGGCAGCCTAACTCACACACTCGGGACTTCCCAAAGGTGTCCCGCAATCCGCAAGTCAAACCTGTCTCAAGAATGAAGGCTTTGTGCAGTTTCCCAGGGCAAGCTGAAGAAATATACTCAATCCCTACAGGCATTTTTATGAGTGCATTTTTATGATGCTAGGAAAGAAAAAAAAAGCATCTCAAAAATTGCTTACTGGGAAAAGGAGAAGATGGGAGAAAAATAGCTAAGATAGAATGGAATAAGCCTCTCTGGCCTTGAAAGGCTTCCCTTGCTTGGCAGCAGGCCATTTGACCCTGTTGAGTAGCGACCGAGCCTGTCACCAGCGGGAAACATAAAATAAATGAAATTATATTGCAAATCACAATATGATGCTGTCTCCTTGTGGTCCCAGACTTTGTGGGCACCAAGCACTAGAAATGTGTAGAAGAAGTGAAGATCAGGCTAGGAGGTGGCTCTTATGCACTACCCCCCGCCCACAGTGGGGTGTGTCTCCTTAGCAGCTGACTGACCTGAGACCTTTGGATCATGTATGCATCGTAGCTGGACCCGTGGTACTTGGCGGTAAAATCTGGGCTGTAGCCAGCATCACAAGTGCATGGTATGTTCGAGCTCGGGGGCTGTTTCCTAGGTCTATAAACCTGTGGGAGAAAGCTACAATGGTTAGGTGCAGGAGGGGAGGGCGCAAGGCGCACGGGGAAGGAATTACGGGAAAGCAAAGAAGGAAGCTCATGTTGACTTTCTGTGGCCAAAGGGTTGGAAAACCCAGTATAAAAGATGCACAGCCCCAAACAAAGAGGTCAGATGTAAGCGGTCCCCGACCCCTGGGGCCAGCACTAGCGAGGCATGCCGCTCTGTGGAATGACCCCAATGTCTGGCAGCAACTGAGACCTTCCCTCTGCAAGGAGAAGGTGCCCAGGCATGACAGTTTCTCTCTCTGTCTTTCAGCAAGGCAGCCCCATGAGAAATGGACTCTGGCTCAGGGCTAAAAAATCTTTTCCTTCCTAAAGAGAAGGGAAAAGTTGGCTCTTTTCTAAGGTTGGGGGGTGCTTATTCCCAGACACTGTGTTCATCACAGTCCATTCTAGTAGGCCAAGAACCAACCCTGAGGATCAAAATCCATGTGGACACTCTGCATGATAACCACATGCCAGTTAGAGAGCTTCAGGGCCAGAGGTGAGCTTACCTAAGATTTTGCAGCCCCCTTAGGATGCTACAGACTATTGAGCTGAGTAGGTTTTATAAAGAGGTAAGAAGCTGAGTGAGTATTCTTAACCACTGCTTTAGGAAAGTTCCCAAGATATATATGAGAAGTGATTTCCACCCCCACCCCTGCCCCAATAGCTGGGGATGGAACCCCAGGGTTTTGAGCATGTTAGGCAAGTGCTTTGTCACTGAGCGACATCTTGAGTCCTTTCCCAAGTAATATATGGAGGAGAAATAACATCTTTAAATTTCAGGGAAGACTTTCCAATACAATTCAGACACAATTATTTCTACTTAAGCTACTTTCAGAAAACCCGCCATAAAGCAAAGTGCCTTCTGCACAAAGTAGGACTGTCTCTTTTTCCATGTCCCTAAAATAAGCCCAATGGCTTAGAGAGGAGGAAACACTGAATAATGAGGTGGGTGTGTGTGTGTGATTAAAACATGAGACTGAATAATGGTGGACAGGAGCTCTCTGAGCCTAGCCTCGTAGTGCTAGAATCAGGGAGATATTCCTTCGCTGAAAGATTCTAAAGGAAACAGCTACAGAACCAAAGCTGGAAATGGAGAAAGGAACCTAACTGGATAGGGGAGTCCTTTACAGAGCAAACCACTGAGCAAGACAGAAGGGAAGAGGCCCGATAGGAAAGAAGTTCCCTAGAATTTAGTTAGGAGTTCTCGGCTTTAATGAGAAGTCAAAGTCTACTGGAAGTAAGAGAGCTGAGAACTGTTTCTGAGGAGATGATGCTAATAGAAAAGAAAGGAAAGCAGCGCCAGTCGCAAACCACAGGAGCCCGGCCACATGCGCATCAACACAGAGAAGCAGCAACGTGTTCCAGCCACAGTCCAGGCCATTGGATCCTACCTCATTGTAGCTGCTTGAGCCTGCAGAATGGATGTGGGAAGATGAAGAGAAGCAAAACCCAGAGAAAGCACAGAGGCCCCAAACCCAGCAAGACACACCTTTCGTGCAGGACGCCCCACCTGCTGCTTTAACTGATGCACGAGTCGGTCTTTCTCCCGCTTGAGTGCCACGACTTCTTCCTGGGTCTTTTTCTTTTTGGAGGCAGACAATTCCAACAAGGCAATATTTGCATCTTTTTCACTGATTGCCGCCAGGAGTGCTTCCTGTCTGGTAAGATAAAGATCATTGTGGTCATTTTTATAAAGTGAAGAAAAAAAAACCCTCAAACAATTTGGATTAGTAGTTGAAACAAGTTTCAAACTACTACCTCTGTGGAAAAGAATTATAAACAGTCCTTAAGACAAAGGACCACCTTTGCTCTCAGAAAGGAAAGAATAGCTGAGGTGAGAATCTGTACATGATGTCAAGTTAGAGTGGCATCTTTCAACGGCTTTAGAGATAAAGCTATAAATTAGAAATAAGAAGGAATTAGGATAAGCATCTATTCCCAATGCCATTTCATCTCTGCATTCATCTGTCATCCATCCACCCTTCCATTCACTCATTCATTCACCCATCCACCATCCACCCCTCCGCCCATCCATCCACCCATCCACCATCCACCCACCCATCCAACCATCCACCATCCACCCATCCACCCATCCACCATCTACCCATCCATCAATCTACCCATCCACCATCTACCCATCCATTCACCATCCACCCATCCATCCAACCATCCACCCATCCACCCATCCACCCACCCATCCACCATCCCCCCATCCACCATCCACCCATCCATCCACGCATCCACCCATCCACCATCCACCCATCCACATATCCATCCATCCATCCATCCAACCAGTAAGGCCCTAGGTCTCCAAGACAATCCAACAAAACCAGGCAGTAATGTTTAATGTGATGTGCAATTTCTTTCAGGTGAGACTTTTTCCTGAAGGTGGGCAGAGATACGTTTGAAGTCTCCTTTCTGTTTTCAGCTTATTCAGTGAGAGGGAACCTTGCTTAGCTTTCATGGTTTTTGCTTGTGTTGCACTGCTCTTCAGCCTCTGGGTTTCAGTCCAAATGCATCCTCCATAGAGAAGTCCTCTCTAGTCACTCCCTCTCACAGTGACCCCCCCCCCTCACTTGCCACCTTCTGTCCCCGTTGGGATTCCATCACATCATACTTAACTTTCCCACGGTTCTCTTTACCATATGATGGGATCTCAGGGGTTTATCACTTATTTGCCTTCTAAATTTGATGCTCTATGAACTCAAGACCTCTTCTGTCTTTGGAATCTCCAGCTCCTTGAAGATTGCTGGGTACTCAAAAATGTTGCTTTTAAGAAGAGAGATGTTCATGTTTCACATTTTATAAGCTTTGCAAACATCACTGTCCTTCTTTTCACTCTTCAAAAGTATGGCATCTAAGGCCAGTGAGATGGCTCAGTGGGTAGAGGTGCTTGCCTTACAAGTCTGACAACCTGAATTCCAATCTCTGGAGCCCATGTAAAGTGGAGAAAACCGATTCTACAAAGTTGTCTTTTAAAGTCAATGTGTATGTCACAGCATGCATGACCATACATATATCATGTACCCAATGATAAAAAAAAAATTAGAAAACAAACATTTGCCTCTGACTTCATGTATAACCACTAACTACTCAGAAGTTTATCTCCCTCTCATCTTTAAGACTTTTTGGACTTTTATGGACACTCTTGTCACAAATTGCAACCTGGGATCTCTAGGGAAGATCTTATTTCTTTATTTTTATTTTCCCTGTATGAGTATTCTGCCTGCATGTACTACATGCATGTAATGCCTTTGGGAGGCTCCACATCTCCTGGAAATAGAGTTTTGGATAGTTATTGTCTATGTGGGTGCTGAGAACTGAACCTAGGTCCTCTAGAAGAGAGTAAGTGCTCTTAACTGCTGAGCCATCTCTCCAGTCCCATTTTTGGACAATTTTTGATAAGTGGCTTTCCTGGGTGTGTTTCACGAAATCTTCCTCTATCTCCATTACTTGTGTCACTCATGAAACATTCTAGATGTTTGAGAAAATCCCACAGTTCCTGAAAAGCCTCCACGGGGGATACTTATATGCATTCAAGTCCCAGGACTAAAACCTAGTTCTTTTCTTTAATCTCCATCACCAGAACAGCTCTCTTGCAAATGTTTGGACAAGACAATTCCAATAATGCCTGGCAGTACTAACATCCGCAGGGGCTCAAGCAGATATGGGAGCAGGCAGAACACAGCAGGAAACAGCTCCACCTTTCAAAAGAAAACCAGTGCCGCCTGGACTTCCCACTTCCCACATCTTTGAGATCCAGCTTTGTGGAGCTCCTCTTCTGGCTAATATCTTGGGTCAGTTGCATGTCCAGCTAGACACACAGCCAAGCTGGAGACTGTGTGGACTTCCATCAGGGAGAGTCCTTACGTGATCTGCTCCTTACCTAGCTCTAACAATACTTTACTGTCACCCTCTACATGTGTCTAGATGAACTTTTGTGTTGTTGGTTTTTTTTTTTTTTTTCTTTTCATGGAAACCACCTAGAAGACCAGTTTTAGGAAACTCGTGGTAAATTGTGTTCTGCGCCTGTGCTTCTTTCTTTACAGTTAGCTATATGCAGACATTTAAAATACTACTAAAAATTTAGTGGCATGTGAAAGTATTTATGTTTTCTGGGAAACTCCTCTTCAAGAGTCTCTTATGTTTCTGTACATTTTATAAGCAAAGGCACTATCTTCTTTTCTGAAAAGCCTTTCGAGGGTATTTGTACAGTGACAGACCTTGAGAGACAAAAGTGGTATCTCTCTCTGGGTCAAAGGGTAGACATACTTAATACCCTGCATAATAGTGACCCATTCCAGACCAAATGACAGCCACATCGCAGCCTATTATTATATGACATTCCAGCTTCCTAAGCTCAGGGTTACTTCGCTGTAACAAAGCCAACGGCATGATCATACCCATTTGTTCTCCACAGGACCAGGAGCATGGGGCAGAGATGCAAGCTCACTAACACTGATCTCTGTGTTGTAAGCAATAAAATTGTTTCTCTTCAGCCTAGAAGACTCTCATCATCTGTCTGCATTTATGACAGAAGCAAGATAACCCCTTAACATGCCAGGGAAAGTCTCAGACTCCTCACAGGTCTTGATATGTAAGTCTATAGCCAACAGGATCCCCATACAGCCACCATTTTGCAAAGATGAGACCCACTCATCGAGTGATCTGTACACTTTTTCTGCTTACGCTTTTCTACATTGTTCCTTCCTCCCTCAGAACACCATCAGAGGAAGTGTTAAACACTTTAAGACAGTCTATTAGCAAAACCAGGAAACTGCGAGTACAAGCTTCACAGATATGAAACGTGCTCATTTCTTCACCCAAGCTATTTACGTTCTGTCACTCTCAGTCTTGACGCTTAGGCACACACAATTTTCACAGGTGCACATCTGGCACAATCCGTGTCAAGGCTTGCCTAACAAGACTTTCCTCATCTGCTTTTGGCTTTTTCACCCATTTCTCTCGTCTAGATCAAAATTTGGTATTCTCTAGCTTTTATAACTCTTAAATGTTATCATCAATGTAAAGAATGATCATTCCAAACTTCCCTTTCCTTAGCAGTTTATGATTTAGGCTTTAAAGTGTTTCATACTTATTTTTCTTTTAATACTATTATAAAACTGAACAAACTACTACATTTTTCTATTTATTATTGTTATATATTATTCTATCTTTTTAAATTATTATTATTGCTGGTAACTGAACCAGGGACTTGCACATGTCAGTAAGCATCCAACACTGAGTTACATACCTAGCCCCAATACATTGATTTGCTTTAATCCTTACTTCAGTATTAGAGAAAAACATGAATCGGTTCCTAATTCTTTTTAGATATTATCACCAAATATAGCTCATAAAATAATTTTTTATAAAAATACATCTAAGGGGACTGAAATGATGGCTCAGCCGTTTAAAGCATCTCCTGCTCTTGCAGTGGACCTGGGTTCAGTTCTCTGCATCCACGTGGCAACTCATAACCCTCTCTAACTTTAGTCAGTGAATGTGACACCTTTTTCTGACCTTCATGGGTTCCAGGCAGGCATGTGGGACACATTCATACATGCAAGCAAAACAATCACATACATAAAATAAAAAAATTTTTAAATCTTTAAGAAAGTATACCTAAAGCCATTCACCAACATTAATATTCATGCAAAATAGTCCTTTTCTGTTCTTCATATTTTTATTTTGGTTAACAAATCTGTTTTATGTATGCTGGAATTATACAATTATGAGAACACGAAGATTTATTTATTTTTATTTTATGTGCATGAGTGTTGTGCCCATGGAGGCCAGAAGATGGTGTCAGATTCCTGGAACTAGAATTACAGATGATTGTGGGCTACTTTGTGGGTGCTGGGAACCAAACTCTGGTCCTTTGCAAGAGTAGCAAGTACTATTAACTACTGAGCCATTTATCCTGTCCTATAATGATAAGAATTCTAAATGAAGATCATATAGATTGTGAAACCTTCATTTAAATATTGGCCAGAAACTAATACAATGACTTCCCAAAGAGACCTTGAGGTCTATAGTTAATAATGACATTTAAATCAAAAGAACAGTTAGCAGAAGATAATCCAAAGTGCATAAAGGTAGAAAAGTATGACCATTTCTATGTGGGGATATTTGGAAAGGTTGAGACTCCTCCTAGCTAGGCAGGTATGGTGGCATATACCTTTATTCTCAGCACATCATTCTGGAAGCAGGGGGATCTCTGTGAGATGGAGGCCAGCTTGGTCTTCATAACAAGTTCCAGGTCCAATTGAACTATAAGGAAACCCTACTGTAAAGAGACTGTCCTTGCCTAAGCCAACCCTTGGTTCCAAGTTGACAAAGCCATTGTACTTACATTTATTCAACCAGCTTTATAAAACAAGTCAATTTTTTTTAATAAAGCTATTCTCCCACAGCCAGTAATTTAAATCACTGCAAGCTAAATTCTATACTGTTATGGTTTTTGATAGCCTTGATTTAAAGGTCTTTTATAAAAAGAGCCATACTGGACAAAATTTACTACAGATAAACTTCGTTTGGTCAGTCCTACATCCATCTTCACTTTGACAGTACCTGGGAGCCAACTTGCTGATGCACGGACACAGAGCACTACAGGAATACCACAGTGAAACACAGAACGGCCATGAAAGAGAGAGAGCAACACTGCACACATGGAGAGACTAACAGTGTTTCTCCTTTCTTTCCCTGTGGGAAATTTTGGTTCAGACAAACAAAAACTGAAAAACGAAAACATTTGCAGTTCTGAATCACCATTTTCACAAACTCAGTTCCAAGGAGCGCATTACTGAGAAGACGCTTGCAAGGAAAGTACGGTCTTCCTTTCCCTAAAAAATGCCCCATCTCCTAGATCCACAGTCTGATTTGCCCTGCTTCAGAAATGCATTCTGTCCCATCGGCCCAAAGAAAGTTGCTAGACATCTAAAATCACTTTTGGCACTTAATCCATCCTTTTCGCTTATTCGCAGACAACATGAGAATTACATATAAACACATCCTTAGTCATTTGGTAGGGTTAAATATATACTGAAGACTTGCAAAATTATCTTTTAAAACACTGCTATATTTCAGTATACAATTACTAAGGTGGTCTGTCTGTGCCCCGAAATATAGCTTAAAATATGAAAAGGAAGCCCAAATATGCTGGCAGAGAAGATAAGATACTGCAAAGAGAAATAAATCCACGGGGTCTGCTGTGTGCCAAGCTCAGAGAGGGGAGCACGTGGAGCATTTTATCAAAGTGCAGCCTAAACAAACGTCAGAGAGAATAACGTCTTTAACAAATATGGGCAACAATGGAGGAGGAAAGAGGAGAACTGTGTGCTCCCCTCATGCATTTGGTCGGGGTTAACAATGGATAAAAATATGCACATGAACGCATTTAATAACCCTGAGCTGTCATTCAGTTTGTTGGAGGTAGTCAAGACACAGCTAATAAAACACCAAAAAAATGGTCTTAGCCACCCTGAAAAAATCCTCCAAGGACTAGCACAAAAGAGTGCTAAAGGACACCTCCTACCAGCATAGAGGTCTCCTTTTGTGTGTCGCCTGTGGATACCCCTCACAAGGAAAGCTTCGGGATCCACTGACGGTGATACGTGGCTATGACACTTATCACCGTCAATTTAAAAAGGCTCTTTGTAAACATTTCTGTTTCACTCCCCACTGCTGTCAACCGGTTAATGATGATTTGAGCTTGGAGAAGGGATCTAAAATTAATTTTAGGAGTTCCAAGTGAAGTAAGCCAATTAGGGACTGTTATAAATTGAACTGGAGCAGAAGCATGAACACATTTTTTTTTTCTTGTGGGCTCTTGTTTTAGGAACACATTCAATTACAAAAGCAGATGCCTGAAAAAAATGCATTCCATTAAGAAATGTTTGTATAATGACATACAAGGGCGGACCTACATTATGTATGGTGCTCAGCCGGAGGCACTCATGCTCCAATCAGACTGTGGGAAAAAAAAAATTCTGCTCAATCAACTTTTCCCAGTTAATTATTGTTTTCTTTCCCTTATGACCCTGAATCTTCAACCCTAAGTTCAGTAGGAGGTGACTTAAGACAGACGGTGACCAAAGATCTGGTTCAAAACAGCTTCTCTCTTAGCCCTCGGGTGAGTGCTGGGTGGGGGTGACTGAGATCACTCCTGGAAAGAGATGTTCATTTGCCTCTGTTTTAAAGGTATATTCTCAAATACCATCTGGTGAGATAAGTGATCTTTGATATTCATTAATGCTAACCCTACCCACTAACACAGTGATGTGTGATAATAACAGAAGGGTCCAGGCGGAAAGCAAAGTAGCTCCTATGAGGTGTGACCCGCAGGGTGGGATATATTTGAACAAGCACGAGTCTCAGCCAGAACAAAGAACAGAGCAGATTCATAAAGGCCAGGCTCTGGCAGCCCAGACTCTGTAATGTGGTTTGATCTCTGCCTCCTCCCACCTGAACCTGACCTTAAAAAATAGTTGATTCCAATTACCAAGGATTCAGTCTTTGAAACTTAATAGCACACGACTGGAATTTCCTATCATGGAGGCCACGGAGTCCTTTGCTCTGTACCCCAGCCTCTATCTAAATTCTAGCTTAATACATGACCCACAGAGGCAATGGGCGACCTGTAAGTTGTTCCAAGTGTAAACAGGCCAGAAAGCCACCACTCACATGCAGACACCCCTCTTCCCTCCCCCGTGGCACTAGGGCTGGCAAATGCTAACACACCTGGCATCCTGTGCCAAAAGCAGTTCTGGGAGGTATGAGGCCAACTCATTTCCCTTCATGTACAAGATCCAAGGCCCAAGGAAGTGACATGGAAGAACTACCGGCCCCACCCTAAATCACTCAGCCACTTCCTATCCCTTTGAAAAGATGGTAAAGAAGCAAATGAGAAGGGACCACTGTCCAGCTGTCCTGGGCTCAGCACCAGACACAAGTGAGTCAGATCCTAAAGCAAGAAACCGGGGGAGATGCAGATCTTATGGTACCTAGTACCTTACTATGATTTTCCTGGCTTTACCCTCACAAATAAAGTATAACGCAGTTCTTTTCGAGAAACTACTGGTTTTTAGTGCCTAGGTTTTGGAATCAAACATTCCTTCATCTGAATTCCAACAATTCTTCTAGTTGTTTTTTTTTTTTTTTAAAAACTAGGCAATTATTTAATGTCTCTGAGGCTTACATTTCCTTGTAAATTAATTAAGAAGAATAACTGTGAAAGTTTAATTTGATAACGCACACAAAGATTTTTGTTCCATTCCTGCCATGACCACATGATATATGTTAGCAATTACTTATTATTACAGAACATAGATACTAGCAAATGTAAAGATTCTAAAGTTTTACATTATTGTATTCCAGGCTCTCTTTGTATTAAATATATCTAAACATGCTAATGAGCCTCTTACTTTCAAGACAGTCTTTCAAAGAAACCTCTAAAATTGGTTTCTGTTAAGCTGAACATTTGACTTTCATGAGCTGACATCTGTTTCACAAACAAACTTAAAGGAGAAAACAGATTTTGAGTGTAGAAAGGGGTCTGTGCACCACAGAAGAGTTGCATCCCAGACAGCCAGGCCTGATGTGGTTAATAACTGTTCAATATCATTGTAACCAAAAGGCCACACAGAAGGGGCAGGATGTGACTTCATGCAGTATGAGAAACTGAGAAATGGAAATGTGTTCTGAAAGATGACCCTTTAAAATCAGGGTCAAGTGTACAATCAAACCACTTTCAAACAATGCCAATACAAAAAACGATTCTTCAACTAAAAAACTCCTGAAAAACAAATTGGGAAGTTTGGAAGGCGGGAACGGTGAGTGGACTAGACTTTCAGAGCTTTGCACCAGACCCTGGGCTCATGTGTATGTTAAATGACAGTGTTTGATTGTCTGTGCTCTTCCTCTTCTGTGATGAGAAGGTTTCTCCCTTGTCATTCAACTCCACGAAGGCCTCTCTATGTGGGATGTAACACTGGAGACCCTGGGAGGCTACTGATATCAGACAACAAGAAATCATACATATCTGGGCTTCACTGTGGGCAGAGTTTGGCTTCATGTCCACCAAAAAAAAAAAAACTATTGTCTATTGGGTATTGGATACTTTCAAAAGATTTGTTCTATGGCATTAATTTTGTTGTTAGAAATGGACAATTACCAGACGATGGGTCACCTGACATCCAGGCTTAGCCCTGTGAGCATCTGATTTATTTATTTTTCTTATTAGTAGGTGGGTATTGTGTATCAACATTTGTGGATTTTTGAAGTTGCCCTAAAAATGATGCATTTTAGTTTTCCTTTCAGTCTACATTTAAAGCTACTCAGATTTATTACTTAGTCTTTGCAGGCAGCAACAAATCACACTTCTGTGTCTTGAACTAAATTTTCCCCTTATTTTTTTTTTTTTTAGGTTTTTATTTATGTGTATATGCAAGTCCGCCACTTGTAGCGTATGGCGGTATCCACAGAATCCAGAAGAGGGCGTCCAAATCCTTGGAGTTGAATTTATAAGCAGTTGTGAGCCACCCAACGCAGGTGCTGGGAACTGAACTCAGGTCCTCAGAAAGAGCAGGAAGTGCTCCTAACCAGTGAGCCATCTCTGCATCCCAGGTACTGCTCTTCTTAATGGGAATATTTTGCATTAATGTAAACATCCCTTGGTTTATATTTACATTGGCTACACTATTACCACAGGGCAAACTGTCATGAAAAACAGACTTTCATGCTGTATAAGGGGCAAAAGAGACATTTTTGGAATTTTGTTAGCACATTTTAGAGAAAACAGAATTAAGGTCCTATGGAAGGGATCTTTGTAGATGTGATTATGTGAAAGTGAGTTTCCCAGAGGCATTTCCTTTAAGGTACTTTCTAGTTATGAGAACAAAAGGCAACTGAAAATGGGGAGAGAGAAAGTGTGTCCCATCTGTGTGCTAGGAGAGATGGTGGTGGCCAGGCAAAAGAGCAAGGTGCCAGAAAGGGCGGGAAGGCACAATGCCCCCAGGAAGGGCGGGAAGGAACAATAACTGCTAGAGAAGAGGCTAAAGGAAAAACTCATCAACTGGAAGCTGTTCTCTTGCTGTGCATGCCAGTGGACTGGACAGAAATTTAGGATAATCTGGAAAGTCTTTCCTTAGGGAAACTGGCAGCTTTTAAGGCATCCTTGTCAAAGATGCAATTACCCAAATAGGTGTCTCAGCTGGATTTTAGGTCTGCCATCTCGTGGCCATTGCAATAAATACTGCCATTTTCCTTTCTTCTGCCTTTTATTTTTTTTTCTGAAGTAATTTCAAGTCGATACTCTATATTATTAAAAGGTATCAAAAGGGCACTTACCTTAAAAAAGAAAGAAAAGGACATTGACATAAAAGAGATCCATTTTACATGTAAATTTCCTTTCTGCCAAGGTTTTTTTCTTTTAATGAAAATATACACTCAAATGATCGCTTATAATTACCAACATATTATAGCATAGGGTTGGGTCTGCTGAGAAGTCAATCAAAGGTAACAGGTTTTAGTTGGCTATAGTTTGCATGCTTTTACCATTATGATTTTGGAAGATGGTCACTTAACATCAGCATCTCTGTATTTGTCATGGGGCTGATAAAAGAACATCCATAACAAAATAGTTTTACATACAACGAGGATTTATATCCGAACTCTAAGGGGAAATGCTTTTCTTGAAATTAATTAAATGCCAAATGATTCTGAAATTGCAACTGCATACATAAACACTTAGACATTGAGAGAAAGAAGTGAGACTATATTAAGAGAAAATATTAATGAGAAAAATGAAAATTGCTAAAACACTTCCATGAAAACACAGGGAGCCCACTTAATCCTTACTCACCCTTGTGTGTGTCAAGAGGAAAGGAAGCAAGTGTATATGGCCATTGTCCTGGCAAAGTTCCACCCATATATTGTATCCTTAAAGCTAAAGGTGGATCAATAACATGTTCAATAACTGCAAACAAATTTCTGAGCCCAATACAGAACTGTGGAACTAAGCCTCTACCCACACACCCCTTAGGTTTTGCACTGCTAAGCAACTGACTCAGATGCCATTCATAACAAAGAACTGAAAAACTCAGACAGCGAATCCAGAAATAATGAAAAGTTATGTCTATGAGTTACCTGAAATTTCTGGATTCGTGAGTATACTCTGCGGGACACTACCAGAATGCTCCTTGTCAGAGCGCAAGGGAATCTAAAACCAGACAACCAAGGCAGAATGAGAATCTGGTAAACTACCTGAGTGCGTTCCACATCTGGAAAGAATCGTGAGAGAGCCAGCCCAAGACACAATGGTACAGAAAGCAGTCTCAGATTTACAGTATGGGTGGCCTTGTGGCTCATGGAAGTGAAATTTCCATCCGGAGAGGAGTGATCACTGCAAATGGGAACATTTCTGACGTGGAACTATGAAGTCCATCCTGAAGCATCTGAACTGAAGATGCTCCTCTGGGGTGGCTATTTCCTGGCTGCTAAGCAGGCAGATGCTCAGAGTCTGGGGTCTTCAATGCTTTCAACCCACTCAACACATACTCAGCGGGGGCTCCAGTATACCAAGTACTGGGGAATAAATGTACAAACAGGGCAGACACCATCCTTCCTTCCATGGAACTTACAATGTTGTAGACCCCAGAGACTCCACACAGTGCTGAAGGAGGCTTGTGATATCACAAAATATAAAGAAATGCTCTTGTATTATCATGAAAAAAAAAAAAAAACAAACAGGATCATATGGGAGATCAGATACCCATGCTTCCTGCTTACCAATCCAAAGATCTACATAGCGGTCCACTCACATTGGTCACGCTCTAGAATGATCCACCAAAAAGCCCCCTACCCCACCACTGTCACTCTGAATACCCAGTACGTAGCTGAGATTCAAAACCAGGCAGAGAAATGAAACCTCATATTCATAACTGGCAGGTTGAATGCTGAGAAGTTCACTTTTTGTGGGTCAGAAATAGTTTAATATTTGAATTTAATGCCTTCCCAAGTGTGAGGAGTCTTATTGGCCTCTTTACTTGTTTACCTGTTCATAACACATGCCCACCGGTAATTTCATTACTTTATAGCCTCAACTATTTAAAAGGCTGGGCAATTCACTATCCACAAATCCAAGTATCATTCTACATGCGCCAAAGACTGACCACCTGAGGCAATTAACCCAGTGTTCAGAAGAGCTGGGTGTGGGGAGTGGGGGCCTAGAGGCCAATAGGCAACAGAACTCAGTGAATTACAGGAACCTCTAGACCTGGGAAACTACTTAGTGAGAAAACTTGGTGACTAGATCCAACCTGATACAGATTCCCACTCCCTGTGATACAGGTCTGGTGACTGAGATCAGGCCATCCATCTCCCTGGACAGCCTTGAGTCTGTTCAGTTCCTGAGCAGTACCTCCTTTTAGATATGAACTTAATATTACAAGACATAAGGCAGGAGGCAAAGAAGAATCAGTGTGGACAATTTTAAGAGGACTTTCCAAAGTTCCATTGAAGAGAGGCAAAATAAAAACACATCCTTAAGATGACTGCAGGCCTACAGGTGGTATCATAAAGAGCAGTCTAATATTGTCAACCAGTGTCTTAGAGTCCATAATATTTAGAGAGGACTTGCTAAGGGCAGAGCACTGTACTAGGTGATACGAGATATCAGCTTAGACAGCAAAACAAAGGACTAATAATGTTTGATTGGTGGCTCTATTAGTGTAGAGGATAAATAATTACTGATAATTATCACTTTGATTACTATACGGATAGGCAAGACAGAAAAAAACACACTTTATTTCGTTCTTTCAAGATAGCTTTTCAAAACGTTAATGCCCTCATTGTAAAGTTGGATTATGAAGCTACAGGATTTCAGTGTTCTGCTTAAGGGCAGACTGTTTTTAAAAGAACTGGAATTTGAATCCAGGTCTGTGTAAAGAGCCTGAACTTTTAGATATATCATTTTAAATGTTTGGTTAGAAGTGTCCCTTTGGTCTGGGAGAATGGAGCAGTGCAAAGGGTAACAATTATGACTGGGTATGAAGGAAGGCTTAGGAAAGGAACAGAAGGAAGGTGGCTTGCAGATGGTTTATCTAAGGGAAAGCTAAGAGGATACTGTCTTATTAGTTACTTGTCTGTTGCTGGGAAAAGACACCATGATCAAGAGAACTAATAGAATGAAAAGTTTATTTTGCTTATGGTTCAGAGGGCTCAGAGTCCATCATGGCAGGGAGACACAGTGGCAGGAGGTGGCCAGAGGTGGCTTAAGGAGAAAGCAGAACACTCACATCTTCAAGCAGGTACAGGAAACAGAGAGCTACTGGAAATCCAGCAAAGCTTAGAGCCCGCCCCCAATGACATGCTTCCTCTAGCATGGCCACACTTCCTAAAGCCTCCTAAGAGGGCTCCACCAACTGGGCACAACAATGTCTGAATACCTGGAGCCTGCGGGGGATCTTCCCATTCAAATCCCACATTATTATCTATGTTTCTCTTGTTTATGTATACTATTTCTAGGCTGTATAACTTTCAGAGATGCTGGAACATCACCGAGGGAAAAGTGTGGTCAAATCAAGTAATTCTGAGATATGCCAACACATACACACACATGCACAAGCAACAGGCATAAACTGAGGGAGAAAGATTGCTAACAGCTTTTCTGGAGAGGGACACCCCTATTTTGAAATTTGGTAATTATCTTTCCTACATCTGGTAGTAAAATGCTCTTTTCTTAAGTGATGTTAAAGGTGGTTAAAATTTGAATAGTTGTGGTTAAGTAATGGCAGAATAAGGTTGTTAAGCATATGCTGTTTCCAAAAATGCTTCTCTATATTTTGGTTCATAACATATAAAGTCTAGAAAGCATTCATCTCATTGTTGAATATTACTATAATTAGGATGTGTCTGAAAAACAAGTTCAGTCCTCCCCTACACTGCACAGAGGGAGGCCTACCTTTTCCTCTAAAACCTGTTTGGCATGTACTTCAATATTACTGAGACTGTCAAACTAGCTGCTTTATAACACTACGAAGCAGATAAAAGGTTTTTACTTAGTGATTGTTTCTAAGACAGCATCTGATTCAGACATGATATCCTTCGGACAGAGAGAGCTACTTTTCCATCCCACATATAGCCCACATTAGGCACGAGCTCAGGTCCCCTCTGGAGCCCTCGGTAACAGAGAAGGAAGGAAAAGCTGAGTTGGTTAATGTTAAACCTTGGGAAAACCAAATACGAAGGCAGCTGGAAGGGTCCAGTTGAAATACGAAGTTCTCTGCCTCATCTTTTATTGTCCCTTTTGTTGGATTTGTACTATAATGTGTGACCGATGGAACCAACGATATACAAGGATCTGGATCAGAGAAGGCTCAAAACCACAGTAGTTATCTCCTTCCCTCCCTGCTAGAGTGAATTCATGGGATGCCCATGCCAAACGTACCCTGGGATTTCAACTGGAACTGGAGAAGGGCGGCCACAGGTAGCTAAGGCAGCACCAATTCAATTACAGTAGGAAGTACATGTCAGGCTGGCTGCTGGGCGACGCAACAGAAGGCCATCATGAGCAATGCCCAGGGAAAGCATGCCTGCAAGGGAGACGCAGTGTGGCTCAACACGTGTTTTTGTTCATTTCTTGGGCTGAAGCTAAAGAAACTGATTCTGACTAACTTGCAAGAGAAGTAAGTATTAGAAGGGTACTTGGAGAGATCAAGGAAAAGACTTAGTGAGTGAACTTTAGGAAGGCGGGTAATAAAGTTATTCTGGAAGCAGGAAATCCTACACCTTTCTTGAAAAGTCCTACGATTTATATCATAACTCTGTTATAACCGTAAGCCAGAATGGGCGAAGAAGGATGTTGGAATTTTTCTGGAAAGAAAATCAGTTGATCAAATACAGGTCAGTTTGCTGTGACTGGGGATCCACATCACTGGCAACACACTAGAAATAATGAAGACATCGAAAGAAAAGGGGGCGGCTATGAGCTCAGCGCCGTCCTACGTGGTATTTATCTAGTGAACCCACTACCCACAAGGTCAATTTCTCTGGTGCACTGAAACCGGCTGTTACTAGTTAGTGAGAACCACCATGTGCCTCTCCCTTCAACTCCATAGAATGGCCTGGCCTGCACCTTTCCATTGTAGGACCATTTATACTATAGAATTGATGATCACTACCAGTCAGAACTTTCCTTCCATTGACTTGATTCAACAGCAGTGGATTGATCTATTTCAAATTGATGGAAATGTTGTCAAGAATTATCAATATGCAGGGGATGCCAGAGACCCCTCAATAGGGATTTCATAGCCAACACACACCAGATGCTGAGTGACCTGTGTGCATTAACTCATTGAGTCTGCGGAGGAATGTACTGAAGTGTTATTTTGTCCCCAAATGACAGATAAGAAAGAAAAGGCAGAAAGGGCTGAATTAACTTGGCCCTGAATTAAACTGTCTAACAAATTGGAAGGTGGAGGTTTAAATACAGGCTATCTGAAGTTTATTGGGTTTTAAAACAAAGATTTACTGTATGTTAAAATTATGTGACCTTATGTATGTCTGTGGGGTGGTAGATGTATGTAAGTGTGGTACCCACAGAGCCCAAAAGATGAGGTTGGACCCCCTGGAGCTGGAGCTATAGGCAGTTGTGAACTGTCTAATATGGGTTCTGGGAACTGAACTTGTGTCCTCTACAAGAGTAGTAAGTGATCTTAACTGATGAGCCAGTATTCAATGCCATGTGAGGTTTTCTAAGTCTTCAAAATAAAATAGGCCTGGAATTGCTGTTTAGTTGTGATTCCTTTTCCTTAACACAGGAAAACCAGCATGTTCACTTTGAATCTGGCAAGAACTGGATCCCAAGAGCAGGATCATCTCTCCATCATAATGCTACTGTCAGTAGAAGGAGCCCAGTATAGATCTTATCGGAGCATGGATGATTATTTCTTGGGATGCCTAAGGGCTGAAGCCAAATCTAAAAGCTACTAACCAAATGCCTTGAAAATAGACTCAGAATATGCAGAATATGGCAGGCATAGTCTATCGCAGTGCTCCCAAATGCACCATGGAGTCTCACCCCATTGAGAAGGCAAAAAAAGAAGTCTGCACTTCCAATCTATTTCTCTTTTTAGTAAGAATGTGAGCTCACCTAGAAACTAGCATACTGGGACTTAATGTAAAGAGAGTTCCCTGAGTTTAGATGTGTATCTTAGATCAGTCACTTGACTTTAGGCATCTCAGCTGTCAGGTTTATGAAATAAAAATGATGCTACCTACCACAAAAGCCTCTGAGATAGTCACATGAGATTCCTGACAGGAAGGGGCGTGGCCAACTGCAAGATCCTACATGTTTGGCTGGCATTAGTAATAGTAATTAGTAGTCTATATCCCTACCCATAAAGTTGTGTCTCCAAAATCCCAGGTAGGGATGTTATGTGATTTTTCTGAGACAGTGTCAGATGTGGACATGATTGATTAATTAATTAATTAAATAATCCAAACTTATCAAGTCAATGGAAAATCACTAGGCTGAATGGATGATAAAAAACCCCCAACAATGAAGGGAGACTGACTATCTGGAAGATCTGTAAGACAGCTTTGCTTTCCTATGGGTTGTGTGACCCTGGAATGCCACTATAATCCACTGGCAGGAAAAATGATGGCTGTTTCCAAACAGGCTTGAAAGATGACAGACTTTTTGAAATCCACCAACATGTGTCAGTAATTTGTTGACCCTGTGAATGCAGTTCTACAGAGTTGGGTTCAAATCATCATTTTGTACCAACATCATCTTCATGGTCTAGGAAAGGAGAGTAACTATAAATTTCAGCTCCTTTATCTATAGGACGAAAATATGAATCCAAGTTGAGCCTCTTAATAGGAAAATCCCAAATTCAAAATGTTGCGAAATTCAAACTTTTTGGGCAGTGACATAACAGCACATGTAGAAAGTTCTGCCCTGCAAGACTTGGCTCCACACATGAAATTATTTAAAATATTGTATAAAATTACCTTAAAGCTATGTATATAAGGTATACATGAAACAAAAAGAGATTTCATTTTTAGTCTTGGGTCCCATCCTCAAGATGTCTCATTATGTATATGTAAATAGTCTAAAACCTAAAAAAGGACGTGCAAATTCCCAAACACTTTAGGTTCCAGGCATTTTTGGATGAAGGATTCTGAACTTGTATTTAAAGGGTATTTTATCAGAGAGAAAATATATAAATCAGTCAGTACATTCAGCTTGGTTTATAACAAGTATTTATTTCTGCTATAACTGCAAACTTAATACTTATAACCATTGTTATTAGTGTAGTTGGTGAATTAACAATTATTAGCTAAAAGAAAAAAAGTATCAACCAGGAGAGAAAAAAATCATCTTAAAGTTGAGAATTTTAAGTCACAATATTCTTGAGTTTCTATATTTTTCTCTACATATTAATCACTTTATAGTGTTTACCACTGTATCAAAAGTCCAGCTCCACATACTTAGGTAAATGTAAGCTGGAGAGGGACATTAATTTTTGCGATGAACAGAACATAAGAACTTCTTTCAAAAACTGGCAGCATATCGGAGGCAGCAATTCCATTCCGGACGTTGACTCCCTTAATTACTGCGCAGGACCTGTTTAAATATTTAAACCCATTATTCTGATGGGCCTTCACAGCCAAAAATCCTTTTTGGAAAGGGTTGATGATCTGGCAAGATGTCATTAAGAATATGAATTCAATTTGCTTAAAAGATAATACAATGTGTGTGTGTGTGTGTGTGTGTGTGTCTGTATGCACTTGTCTTGTCTACCAGAACTTCAGATAGATGCAGGTGCTGGTGCCTTTCTCTGTCCTGTTAAAGAAATTTGAAATATTTCGGTTTTTCTATCCTAACAACTCAACATGAGCCAAGACCTTTTTTTTTTCTTTTTTCATTTTTCTTTTTTCTTTTTTTTTTTTCTCAAATTGAATTAAGTTAGCCTCCAGATTAAAATAAAAAAGAACAATACATTATCTGTAACTTTTTGGTTGTGGTAATGTAGCAAAATAAGTGTTAGAAAATGACAGCTATGATCTTCAGAGAATTCCCTAATTAGCCCAAAGCAGAAAGATGGAAGGAGACGCTACAACTGTCCTGATATAAAGGCAAACATTAATCTCATGTTTACCCTTAAAAGAAAACCCAGGTATAGATAAAATACAGTTCTAGTAATTAGCTTTTCATCATAGACTTGTGCTCTAAGATCCAGCTACACTTCATTTATTTATTTCCCCATGAAGACAGTTTATAATTCCTTTATTCCAAATTTGAAATACTGTTCTGTCTGTGAATATGGAAGCCTAGAAGTAGCCTCGGTAATTGGTGCTTTTAGCCGCCCACTTAATCTTGCTTAAATTACCAGCATTCACGAAGAGGAATGATGGAGAGGCTCCGGTTAAGTAACCACCCGGATGGCAAATGCAGGGGTTGAGGTTCATAAAGATTATTGTCAGGAACCCTGATGATGGTCCAAATCATGGGAACCAACAAGTCACAAATTAAGAGAGCTCACTAACTGGAAGCAGGGTGACAGCCAGCTGCGGTAGTTAAGACGTTATGGCTTCTGTAAACGCTAAGCTCAAGTATAAAGTAGACATGTAATCTCCAACTCCCCGAACACCCCAATTTGGCCACTAAAGATGCTGTTTTACATTTCCAAACATTCTCCCCTGTCACTACTTTTTATACTTCAGTTCTCGGGTTGTAAGTATTTGTTACTTGCAAAGCAGCCCCCTTTGAACACTGAATCATGGAGGCATTTGTAACTAACTGCCAACGGGGCCTGCCAAACAAAAACTCCCTGCTGGTGACATGACCACCTAGTGACCTCTAAAAATGTTGTAACAATGTGAAAAATAGCTCCCTCTTGTAGGAAAGAGCAATTTTTTAAATTAAACGTACATCGAATGTTCGCTTATATACAGATAAATGGTGTTCAGAGTCACCTTCTCTGTTTCCAATTTCAATCTTTTGAAACCCAGCCCAAACCTAAATAAATAAACGTTGATACTAAGAAGAAACTAAGAGCTCAAGAGCCTTGTGATTTCACAAACAGCTTTTTTCCATTTTCGAAAATCTAAACTCCGGGCCAGACAGAGAACAGGTAATAGGAGGGAACAGGCTTGGCAGTCCCTCTGTGGTTCTAAGCTGAAAAATACGTCAGGCTGCAGTAAGTGGCTATAATTTGGCAGGCTTAATGTCTTTAAAAGTTTGCAGCTTGCTTGAGAAAAAAATTAAAAAACAGTTATAACATTTACAAATTGAAAGACAAACACTAAGCTAAAAAGTCACCTTGGTAAGATTCCATCATCCACAGACTTCAAAAGAGAATGTTCAGCATGGAGTCCTTTCGGACCTCCACGAGAGAAGGCAGTCACGGTGAGTACAACTGGCCAGTGTGAGGCTATCTGAGGCTGACACAATCTGCGGTGACCGTAACACTGGTGCTGATGACATCAAAACCTTCAAGAACAGTCTCACTTTAAGAGGTGAGATGGAGCTTCCCATATGTGCCGGATGAGACACAAGAAATGGAAAATTGGATATGATGGTATTTCTGAGGCTGTTTTTCAGGTTCGTATATCTTTCTAACGTTTCACAATGAAAGGTCTCAGTGCAACAGAGGTATGACATGTTAAGGCTATTGGACTCTCAAGTGTCTCTGTTCATCTTGACATCTTTGGAAGAATTATTTGCAAACATTCAAAAATTCAAATCAGCTTGGAAACAAAGTGACAACAATGACTGCTTCCTTTGGAGGAGCCAAGGTACCCTGAAGAAGGCACCTGTGAAGAAGGAGGTCAGTCCTTTCCAGCTCACACTCTCCATCTCCAGACCAAAGCATAGTAAGCATCTTCCCTCTGACAAAGGAGAAAGCGGATGTGCGTTCTTCTGATTCTGGTTTTTAAAATAATAAGAGGCAAGAAAGGAAAAATTGCACGCTACTATTAAAATATGATCATATTTTTCAAATTTAACTTTAAAATCCACTTTACTAATTGGCTGATGTACCAAATTTAATTTGCTTTAGATGAAAGTACCCCATACCGAACTAAAAAGGACTCCTCATGAAACTAAACTGTGAGATGGTACTGGGTAAAGAACGTCAAATCTTGCCCACGGGGTTAGCACAGTGAATCGTAATCATTGTTGCCGCTTCTTTTTTTTTATAACACATCCTCAATCGGAATTAACAATTCTTAATAGGTATGTTTTTCAGGGGTGGGGTGGGGAGCTGGTCATCTACAAAAGAGTACTGTCTCATTACTGAGCATGCTGTAAATCTGAACGTTGAAGGGCATTTGAGAGATAGCGGAAAACCTGCCCTCTAGACCGATCATTTTCAGAATGTGAAGTAAGTTCACACTGGCAATTTAATTTGATCAACGTTAAATCTTAATATACGTAATAAGGAAATCACTAAAACAAAGCAATCTTATATGAGCCCATTTCATTTTCATTGTCTAAGTAAACTCAACCCACAGCAAGAACACTATCACAAAGCTCAACTAATGGCAAAGTGCCTTATTTTCTTGACTTCTGAGTTAAGCCTAATAACAATTACCTAACAGGATTGGTGAAGCGGATCAGTGCAATCCTGTATCTGACAAGCTTCAAATGGTGCCTGGCATATTAATAACAATTACCTAACAGGATTGGTGAAGCGGATCAGTGCAATCCTGTATCTGACAAGCTTCAAATGGTGCCTGGCATATGATAAGCATTCAGTGATGAAAGAAAGAGCAAGAGAAAGACCTAGAAACTATGAGCATTGCTCCTTTAAGAATTCCAATACTGGGGGTTGGAAAGATGGCTCAGCAAGTAAGAGTATCAGCCGATCTTGCGGAGGACCTGGGTTCAGTTCCCAGCACCCACATAGTGGCTAACAACCATCCATAATTCCAGTTCCAGGGAAACCTGACACCATCTTCTGATCGCACTAGCATTGCACGACATGGGTGCACTTACATACATGTGGGCAGTATACTCATACACACAAAAAATAATGATAAATAAACAATGTATAAAATAATTTAAAAACTCAGTTTAACATGAAGTTTGGATAATATTTCTCATTTATAAATAACAAATTATGATACACACACATACACATACAAAGTATTCTCTTTGAAGTACAATTTTATGTATGTGAACAAGAGAGTTGATTTTCTCATCTGGAAAGAATTATATCTGATAAATATTGGACAGAGTAAAATACTAGTAATTTTTTAAGGTTCTTGGCTGTCCATCATTTCCCAGTTAGGTGTCAGTAGTGTCCTCCCTGTAAGTGACATGTGACATGGCTTATTCTATAGCTATGAAGAAGAGAAAGAACTCAGGTTTTACTAAACATTCTTTTGTACAAGAAGACTAAGTCATATAAAAAATTCACATGAGAAGAATGAGTTAAGGGATGAGAATCTGTAGCTGAGATAGTTGGGGGGATCTGAAAATAGGCTGGACCAAATCACATGACTTCAGTTCCTTGACCTGAAACAGTGTACATCTCAGTCACTCTTCTCATAGGAAGGCTATGCTGTGCTACTGGAAGCTTCTCATCTTTGGAGTCACTTCTTTTTTGACTTGTGAAAATTGAGGAGAAAGGAATGCCCCTGGCCCACTTGAGAGCCCTGTGACCTTGTATGGTCTTTAGGAATCTTTGGGCTTTTAGGATCCCTATCCCTACTTTTCAGCTTTCGGATCAGAGTTCCTGATTTCCCAGGTCATGGTTAGCTTGCCTTCAGACTAGGCAGATAAAGTCTGCAGCCAAAGCAAAGCCAGACGTTTCATCTAAAGAATTATATATTTGATCCTTTTATTCTTATTATCTGTTCAGAGCTAAACAAACCAAGTCCCTTGCAAAAATCTCAAAGGTGTATGACATTTTCTACAAAGAATACAGTGATTCTCCAAGAAGACCAACAAAGGTAAATGGATCAAAGATATTCTCCAGTAAGTTCTCCAGCAACAAAGTTGAAGAATTCAAAATACTTAGATTACTAAAGTGAGCGATAACCATCAAATTAAACCAGATAAGATGGTTTATGCTTTTTGTTTTCAGTTAGACTCTGACTCATGTTTTGACATTTTAATCCTTTGCAATGGAATTTCAAGTTGGTATACACTTTTACCCCCTAAGAATTAAGCCACACCTCAAAAGCAGCTGTTTTACAACAATGAAGACTGCCTCATTTTACCTGTTTTCACAGTGCCTCCGTTCTCATAACCACAACAGAGCTCCAGTAAAACACAAGTGCTCAGTGCCTACAGGAGACACAAGCCCTGAGCTGAGGCCCTGCTGTGTCACTGCTGCCTGTCCCTGGGCAAGGACAGTCTTGCTGTACCTTTAACAGCTCTTTAACCTCCACACAAAACCGCAAAGATGGCATTTCTGCAATTCATCCCAACTACGCAGGTTTCCATGCTAGTATTTGCACAGGAAAAGAGGTACCACTGTTTCCTCTCTTGCATGAGCAATCAGACCAGCTGGGACATCTTAAGTCTCTCTCATTAAAGAAAAAGAAAGCAAGGTTAAGGTCAAAATAAGTATAAACATGGCAGTGTCCCTTCTCCATTCTCAAGGACAAAAGACTAAATAACAACGAAAGCAGAATTAAATTTTACTAAAGTATCACAAAGACTGTTTTTCCTTCCTGTCAACGTAAGACGAAAAAAAAAAGGGGTGTTTGGAAAACAATGGACTCTACCTTTGGTAAAAC
Source organism: Eospalax fontanierii (assembly GCA_035773235.1). NCBI lineage: Eukaryota > Metazoa > Chordata > Mammalia > Rodentia > Spalacidae > Eospalax > Eospalax fontanierii. The sequence goes on along the minus strand of CM069529.1, from coordinate 88,712,558 downwards.
TAGTCTTCTCAATGAATCCAGTAGTTAATTTTACAGCTGCACATTCCTTAAATTTATGTTTCTAATTATCTGACTGAATGTCACTTTTAAGTTTCAGGGTTGATTCTGAGGAGCAGTACATTTACATTTACATGAAGTCTATTTTTCACTCTAACGAAAAATAGTAATTAAGAGATGTTTTGCTTTAACGAACTTGTCTTTGTACTTTGAAGTTTTAGCATGTTGCTTGAAAGTTCTTTAGAAGTAAATTCCAAGACAGTGACTTTTCATAATACAATCTTTGCTGTCAGGCTTAACCTTTTACCTACAGAGTGTCAGAATTCTTCTCCTGACACAAACCCTCTACCAACAGTAGTTTGGTGTCAGGGTTATCACAGGAAAACAGACCACAGGTTCCATCCCATCCTTGTATAATGTCTGAACAGGGAAAATCACAGCAAAGACGTAGGAACAAGCTGACATACAGGGGCCCCGACACCACAGGTAAATTAATGTGCTTTCGGGGCCCAGGGTCAAGGAACAGATTGGACTCTTCAGAAACACATTGTAAAGCTATTTTATCTTCCAATCACCTTGCTGGAAAGAAGCAAGTCTCTCCATGAGGCTGTGAATATTCGATCAGGGGCACTTGGGAGACCCGAACTCAATGTTTTAAATAAGAATTGCATTGACTTAACTTGATATCGGCTGGTTAGAGGGGCAGAAATACTCTTGTACTTTCACTTAGAAACTTGAAAATTGATTAAGCAACTCTTTCTCACTCCAGTAGCAATATTAGGAAGCTTTCCACACCTACTTTGGGGAGAAGGGTAAATAAAATATGATGGTTGGCGATGTGATGACTGGGCCATAATGGTAGACAGTTGAAAGACTGCCCTGAGGACATCCCTATTAAATGTTCATTCATGACTGAGTTCAGCTGTCCTGCAGCTGCCTCTGGTGATCCATACAGAAGTGATAGAGCACACATGAGTAAGTACTATAAAAATAACTTTCAGATAAATAATGCTATAATTATTTGACACGTATAATAAGCCTACCAAGTGAGTTAGCCAAAGAATGACATATAGAAAACAGTAGTGGTTTGAGAGTGCCCTGATTTGCTACTGGAACAGAAAAGCTGACAGGGTGTGATCTAAACTTGAATCTGTGAATAAAAGAACCACTTACCAAAACAAGGAGCGTTGTCCAGTGCAGATGCGGTCACACAAATGAGAAGCAGGGTTCCAGCCTGAAGTGTCATCCCTGCTGGCTTGCTATGTGCTGTCAGCTTTACGGGAGGATGCTTTGGGAACAGTTCAGAAGACACATGGGCAATGATAGCACAAATAGTAGCTGTAATTGTCACTGGTCTTGCTCATTCTGTCCCCATTGCCATCTTTACATCTTTACAGCTCAGGAATCAACTGACATTCCCCATAAAGGCCAAATAACTGAGTATGTCAGGCTTTGGGAGGGAGATGCCAGATTCAGTGTTTAGTTAAATTTGTACTTCAGGCAAACAACAAACACTTTTTCAGAGGTAGATCTAGATTGATCTTAGAGGCAAACCTATATGGAAAATATCTTCATTGTTCATCTGATTTCTGCTTTTGCCGTAGGCTTCGTGTATTTAATCTGGCAGCTCCAGTGAGGAGTCAGGGCCACGGAGGCAATAACTTGTTGCTTCAGTGTGAAGGCAGCCATGATAATGCATAAAAGGGGGTGGTTTTCTTCTGATAAGACTTCAGCTATGGAAAAGGAGGACGGATGATGGTAAGTGTTGGCTCGTGGGCCATAGTTTACTCCGCATACAGATGCTCAAAGCTGGGCCTAACCTGAATGAAATACTGAGATTTAACAAAAAGGTGAACTACTTCAAGCAGGTTGAATGGCACATTTTCTTTCATTTATGTAAATACAATAATCCCTCTCGCTGCCTGGACACAGTTCCTGAGTGTCCTTTCCCTCTATTTGCTGGAAAGAAGCAGGTGCTACTGTGTCCAGGAAGATACTTTGCACACTGTAAAGTGCTGATGCCATGGCCACTGGAAACCAACATTTCACAGGCATGTATTGTACCAACTAGAATAAATATTCAAATAAATGAGGCCCTGTTTCTGCCTTTAAGGGTTTCATAGCTCCACTAAATCATGAGGGTCTGTTAAAAATATCATCAGATGTGGGGAGATGGTTTAGTCAGTAAAGCACTTGACATGCAAACATTAGGACCCAAGTTTAACTCTCAGCACCTACCTAAAAAGCCAGGCATGACGACATGTATTTGTAATCCCCATGCTGAGAAGGTAGAAAGAAACAGGTGGAACTCTGGGCCAGCCTAGCCTAACTGGTGAGCCTAGGACCCCAGTGAAGAGACTGTTCCAAATACCAGGTAGATGACAGCTGAGGAGGAACAACTGCTAAGATTTTGGGCACATGAGCAAATGCACATGCACCCCAACACCACAAGCATATCAGTGGTATCCAACATTGTAAATTAATCCAGTCAAGTAAAACCATGGGAAAGATTAAAAGAAGAAGCAAGAGACTTCAACCTTGCCTGCCTAAGACCCAAGAGGGCCAGTGAGTCAGTCTTGGTGACAGATGGCAGGGACTCAGGAGTTAACCTACATGATAGATGAAGCAATAAATATCAAAATATATAAACAAGAAGGAAAAAAATGGCCACAAAGGAGAGACTCAGGAAGTGGTGGCTGAACATTGGGAGGCCTCCTAGAAAAGAGATACAGCTAATCACAAATAGTTCCCAAGGGATGTGAATTATTTAAGATGGCCAAAGATGGATGAGTCAGAGTCCTTGCCCACTCCACTGACCAGTCCTCTACTGAGTATATATGAAATAGGTCCTGCAGAGCCTAGCCCCAAGTAGATTGCAGTCTCACCAGGAGGACAAAGGTCAATGTGGAATAAGGCAGAGTCTCGGGGAGGGATTTTGAAGGAAGTGGAATTACCTGAGACTTGAAGAATGCCCAATATTTGGTCAGCAGAAAAGGGCGGGAGGCAGATGGGAAAGCACAGGCCAATGCCCAAGTGTGGGAAGTACTCTGCATGTCAGTGGAGGAGTAAGCTCAATGTAGCCAGAGCGTGAGGATGATGGAAGGAGAAAGAGTGCCCCAGGGGCCCCGATGGAAAAGAAACTGAGACCACGCTCCTGATTAGCAGGCATATACTGATTTTAGAGGGCTGGAGTATTGCTCAACTCAAGGGAGAGACACCCAGCATCTCTACCTCAAATTCTTCCAGGGCCATCTCAGAGGAGACTATGGGGAAGGTTCCTGCTCTAGAAAGGAGACTGCACTTACAAGATGACACACGTGATACGTCATTAAACAAATCTAGGTTTGAAGGGGGTTCTATCACCTACCCCGTGGGAGTGGGAGTATGCTTTGGTTCTGGCATCTTTGGAGAGGGTAGTTTCACTGTCTTGGCAGAGCTTTTGTGAGATTTACAAATGATGAATATCCATGATAATAGCTGTGTAGCTCATATGAGATATTAGTAAATAGCACTGATTCGGACTTTCTGACCTAAAATTATAATATTTTCAATGTGTGAAAAATAGGTTAGCATAATGAATGTCCATGATTCTCAACGCCAAAACCTCACACATGTGTCATGTTTTCTCAGCTTTTATTAATGAAATGTTTTAAAGCTAAATATCAAGAGACAATACTATGAAGTATATAACATTCTTTATTTCTCAAAAATAAGAACTTTTTCACACATATTAGAATCTAATCAAATAAAAAGATATATAATCATGTTAGGATTCTCTTTCAGAAAGACACTGGATTCTCAGGACATAGTTTCACGAAGAGTATTTTAGTACATTCACTAATGCACATGACAGAACTGTGCCTTTAAATCTTGTAAAGCTCCCCATGCCGACTGGGAAGTACTGACATTCTCAGAAACAGCTCTTCTGTTTCTCCTGCTCTACTGAGTTCAGAACTGAGTCTGGCAATGCTTCCTTTGTGCTGAAAGCTGGGGGACTCATGGTCCACATCATCCCAGCACCAAGAGACCTGCAATGTTCTCTAAATTTAGAAAAAAAGCTGTTTACTTCTCTGAAGGCAGATAATTTAAACTTAAATTATATTTCCACAACAGCCATAACAGATGAGAAGCACATTTGTAATTACTGGCCCAATTCACAAGCCATTTCTTGTCTTTTTTTAAACAGGGTCCCCTTCCAGGTGAGCACCCACCACCCTCCATTTCGAGGATGGACTGCAGCGATACCTCCTGTGACACATCACATGTTCTTGTTGCTTGTTTTGTTCTCTCCTCCTGGACTGAGCATATCGTGTGTGTGTACACACCAGGTCTGTGCTCATGACAGTCTTTCATGCCTGTCATGAGAATCTCTCATTTATCTGATCAAATATCTCCCAAGGATTCACTCCCAAACCAACTGACACCCAGTGAAACTGACGCAGGTCAGAACAGTGTGGGGCCTTTTTTCTCCTACCTTTTCAGGGAGAGGAGTTTATCTCCATTGCATGGGTGGGGCTGACTGCAACTACAAATAACAGAACCCAACCCATGCCAGCAAAGCCCAATGTTGGTGGAGCCTTTTTCTCTCCCTTGGCCCACGCAGTGTTAGAATCAGCTGCCAGACTCTACAGCCCTTCAACTCTGTGCCAAACTTTGTCCATTTCAAGAATGACCAATTAAGATAATTTCTAGGAAATCAGTTTTCATCCAACTCAGGACAGTCTTAGCAGTCGCTGGCGAGAGAGTGTGCCGAGAGTTTCCTCACGATCAGAAAAGAAAGTAATGGTCTGTTCACCATACATGTTCTCCTCCCCTTCTCTCTCTTCTCCCGCCCCCTTCTTTATTTCTGAATGAAGCTGAAATTCCAAAGATATAAAATTCAGACCAGGGCACATTCATGACTATGGTATCCTCATAAATCAAACTATGCAAAACACTTGCAATCACCTAGATTACCTACTTGAAAAAAAAAAAAAAGGGAAAAGTCTTTTTTTTTTTTCTTCCCAAGACATGAGAATGATCTGAAATCTACTTTTCTTGGCGGATTAAGCTGCCCATCCATCTCTAGCCATTGGTACTTGTTCAAACTGGTGTGATGGTTCTGTGAGCGCTGATCGTAAAAGGTCCTGAAATTCATATTTAATCTAGAGATAAGTACAGCAATCAATCTTTCCCAGGGTCTGAGAGAGCTATTGTATTCTGCCCGATGACATAGCTCATGCAGCTATTGTGATGGCTTTCTGCCTCATGACTCAGAGTGAACATTTTTAGACATTCTGAACTGGCAGAGGCATTCTGGATAGAGGAAACTCTCACTGGGAGTGGGTCGTTACTGGAGGCTCTTCCTCGAGGTTGACAGAAAAGCTGTCACTGGAGCTATTGCATCCTGCTGACACACTATGAATATACAGCACTGTCAAAGCTATCTAGAGGCAGTGCCTATGGACTAGATGCAAAGCCTCAGAAAATCGCACCCTCACCTCTAGCACCTTCAGTCTGTGCCTGCTTAGGGGAGCTTCGCTTCATTGCATTTGCTGAATAAAACAGTCTGCCTTCTCCTTGTCACTCGCAGAGAAATGAAAACATAACAACAACATCAGTATAAACCTTCCAGTGGAATGGTTGGAGCGGGTAGCATGAGAGGTAGCCCAGAGCCATGGTTCAGAACTCCTATAGACTATGCCTGGACTTCAAGTCCTAGAACAGTGAGTAGACCATGGGAACTACTGCACCAACTGCCAGAGGAGCAACTGATTGTGAGGCCCGGTCCGTGCACTGTACCAACTCAGCGCCAGCACCTCAGGACTAGGCCTACTGTTGCAGGCAATGGAAGGAAGTCACCAGTTTGGAGAGTAGCGTCTGCCCTATTCAGAAGCTAGAACGCACCTCTTGGTCACAAGGAAAGGACACAGCAGTCAAACTGAATGAAAAGGAACCGTGATGACTCACTTGGATTCTCAGATTGATTGACTGAGAGAGCAGAGCCGCTCGGTAGAGCGCACCTCCAGCTGTGTTTGCGACGTGTTATTTATGAGGGCAAGACTTGTCCAGGGCAGCACTGTCCCGTAGGCGAGGCGAGACGGAGTGAAAGAGGAAACAGAGCGTGCCCGCGCTCCTCTTGCTCTTCTGGCCCTATCATGATGTGAACTGCTCTGTTTTGCTCTCCCTGCGATGATGAACTGAAACCTTTGCAACCACAAGGCCAAAATCAATGTGCCCTCTCCCAAGCTGTCTATGCACGCTGCCGTCACACCATGTTAAAAAAAATAAAACAAAAGGACTAAAGGAGAAATGTATGTACAAGTTTTAGAGTGTATACATTTTAACTGAATCACACCACAGTGACAGAGCTATGCAACCTTGGAAATAACCCAAGGAGGCTGAGTAGGACTGACTTTATGATGGAGGTGGAGTCAACCAGAGTAGAGATCATCTCAGGGACAATGACCTGGACAGAGATAAATGAAAACCTGGGGGCACATGAGAAGCCTTTCTTAAGGGGATTGAGGAAGCACATGTACACGTCTATATCCACTTATGTCTGGCATGTTGGGAAGAACTGATAAACTCTCGGAGCCACGGGCATCTGGTATTTTATTAGAGGCATAACTCTGTGCCTATAACCCATAGTTTACCCTCCCTGAAAGCCTAGCACCCGGGAGAAAGGCCTGCTGAAGAGTGCATGGTAATTCTCTAGGCCCAGGCACCTCCTCTCCCTGAGCAGGAGTTCCAGGGTAAGCTACCTGCCCAGGTCCCCATTACGCAGCCTGGCCTATCATGTTCTTTCTGTCACTTGTGTTTCCTATGTTGTATTAGTTTGGGCTTTTTCGGGGGTGGGGGAGGTCCATTTATTCCCACGTTCACTCAGAAAATATGTATTGAGTACTTATCCTGTCAGGCACCATGCTGGGCATCACTGATAAAACAGTGAGCGAAACCAAGCAGGGGTTCAACTGCATCCATGGGTTTATGAGTTAATAAAGGAAGCTAATAATAAGATGGAGGTGCTAATTAACTAGGTAGGCAGTTTAAAATGTCAACCTTAAGGCTCCTGTGGCATAGTTAATTAGCATGTGGCACTTATAAAAAGTAAACTGCTCAGAAGGTTCTGGGGATTTTCATCAGAGGTGCCAGGTTCTGAGCCACTACACCTCTCCCTTGCTAACATACCTACAATGGGTAGTTTGAGGACCCCAGATATTCCAGCACAACAGTTTACTCCACTTGCCCTTGCTGTGCTAACTGCAGGAACTTTGCAACACATGACAAAATAAGACAGAAAACCTCACGTGACAGACACCAGCACCACTCACCTTCCACTTGCCTTGGGGCTGGGAGGGGGGGCACAAATGTATTGGTCACTAAGGAGCACTCTAACCATACAGTCCCTGTTAGATCCAGGGACAGTAGAGAGGCTCAAAGACCTGTTCAGATCCATTAGCGATACCTTCTAGGAGGATTAGGGTGAAAAGCATCTTGAGGATGAACAGGAGATTGTTGGGAAATGTGTGAGAGAGACATAAAAAATTAAGCACTTCCCTGTGTTGAATACAGGCAGTGGATGCTCTCTGTGCCCAGTCAGCAATGACTAGAGTGCACATTATGGCTCAAATGTACGTGGATGGAAGGAAGGCTAATTAGCAAATAAACACCACCAGTCCTAGAATAAGGCATCGGCAGGGTGTCCGTAAATCAGCCCTCCCATCATTCATTTCTCAGCTACTTAGTGGTTACCAGCTCTGTCACAGGTGCTGTGTTTGGCCCTGGAAGATTGCTCAAGTCTGCCCTCATCCGTGAAGTGCTCAGTTAATCTCTAACATCAGCATCTCCTGCTCTCCTTTCTTTCTTTTTCTTCTTATCACGATCAAAATATCATGTCGCCATGCTGAACCATACAAACTGCCCCTTTCAGAATGTTCCGAACCTATAAAATGGCCCTGGGCATACATATGGTGAGGTTCTGAACTCTTGAACTTCAAAGATTCCTGGGAAGAAAGAACGATAAACAGGAGGACAAATATAGTTTCAGATGAAAATGCTCTACAGGAGCAGAGATGAAGGGAGAGGACACACAGATCCTCCCCTGTGATGGGATGGAGGGATTTGAATTCAATGCAGGGAGATGAAGCATCTGGTAGAGCACACTGCACAGGGTGCTAAGTGCACGAGGGGTCAGACAAGAGTGAGCTTAGAAGCTTGGACACTTAGAAGCAAGAGGCTAGTCCCAGAGTCAGGCCCTTTGCATTCTTGGTTCCTTCTGCTTGGAATGCTTTTGGATCCCAGACAGGTACCTCTAGGCCCCTGATTTCCTTCAGTCTTTGCTCAAATCTCCCTTATTCATGGAGTGTTTCCTTAATCTCTAACATCAATGATTCACGCTTTCTTTTTCTTACTTTTTTTTTTCCCCCTAGGATCCATCAGTATCAAAATATCATATTGCCAGGTTGGACATTTTAAATGTTTTTTAATCTGTGAAAAATGGCAGTTTCATATGGGCCAGCCTGATACCTCTCTCTTCATTTTTTCCTCCTGTCTAGAACATCAGCTGTATGGAGCCAGAGGTGTTGGTTTCATTTAAAAGAGTTCCAGTACCCAGAACAGTGTTTGGCACAAAGTAGACCCCAAGCAGCTATTCGATGGACACAGAGTGTGGCTGGGAGTTTCTGTTTCAATAATAATAATGGAGATTAAGTAAAATCAAATTGCTGACAGGTGCTCTTGGGAAAGTCAATTTTGGTTAAAAATATCTTGCACTTCCCGAGAATATACAAGGAAAAAAATCTGAGTTTACGTTTTGGTTCACTGAACACCAGAGATACATTGAAAGGAGCAAAGATTACAGAGGGAAGAAAGCCGTCATTGTGTATATACTTATCCAATTTAAGATTCTTGTCATTTTATTCTCCTCCCCCCAAATTTGGGCTGCTACTCCTGCCTGATGCTCAAACTATTCTAAGTCCCATAATCATAATCTTTTCAAAAAAAAAAAAAAAAAACAACAAACAAAAAAACCAGCCTTCTGGTTTTACTGCTGAAGATCAGAGTAGTAATTAACCCCCATCGCTTTTTGAGACCCTCATTTAACCCACGCTTTTGGTATGCTATGTTCAGTCTCCAGAAGGGCTGGGTGAAGTGGGACTCTGACTTTGAAGAAACTGGAGAAGGTGATGGGCCACAACCTCAGGGTCTACAGTAGTTCAGGAACCACCAGCCTGGTGGGGAAGGCTGTGGGATATCACAGAGAGGTGACACTAACCTCGATTCTCCTAGTAGAAGCCTGACAGCCTAGGGTGCCTCCAGACACCAGGAAAAAGAGCTTCCTAGTGCCTGGAGCACTGCAAAGCACCTGGGGACTCCTGGACCCTGTGGTCTTAGGTTGATGTCATGATGCTGTGGCATTCTCTAGGCTCTTGAGGTCCTGTGACCTCAGTCTGGTTCCTTGGGCTCAGTTCCCAGTCTTCCAATGGTGCCTATTCCCTTAGTTTGCAGATGATAACATGTGTGCTCACCCTGCAAGGCAAGGCCTTCCTTCTGAGGCTCTGATAGCCCCAGACTCTTGGCCTTCAGCATGGGTAGCTGCTGCCAGGTGAAGGCCACAGTCTGGCCTCCTTGGGGAATAGGCAGCTTTCTGTTGCCCTGGCCAGTCACAGGGAACATAATATGCCATTTCAATCTGCTGTCTTTATTGTCCATTTAAAAGGCAAACCCTTCATTAATACTAACTAATTACCAATATTTATTTGGACACAGTTATGAGAATGGCATGTTACAAGTTTTAGAGACATAAAACACAGGTCCATTTTAGGTCTTGCCTCATTAAATTTTAAACTGTTTTAGGTCACTACTTTCTCCAACACTGACTCTATTTCCAAGTCTAGCTAGAGAACACATTTTTAGTTCACTAGGAAGTTTAGAACAGTCAACGGCCTGGCAGAAGCGAAGTCCAGCTTTCTTCAAAGGGCCCCGTGTGTCTTCCAGCCTTTAATCTCCGTATTTGGTTTTCCAACTACCCACTGTCAGGAGAAAGGTTCTCTCTGTCTTTACTTTACAATTTCTTCCTTTCTTCCTTACTGATGGGTAGAGGAGGGAGGGAGGAGGAGAGAGAGAGAGAGAAAGAGAGAGAGAGATGGAGAGAAAGAGAACAAGAACACAGAGTGGGGAAACAAAGGAGTGAAGGAGAGGATGACACAGAGAGAACACACTGAGATTGTCCTCCTGACTGGAAGTGTTCAATAGGAAAGACAAGATTCTCCCTTTCTGTTCCTGATTAGGCAATTTGGAGATGATCTGCTTTGCTCTGCGGGGCATTGTAGGCCAGAGTCCAGGGGAAGGTTGTGGCCAGCAAGGCCTAGGTAATTCATCTCTTCCTAAAGAGGAGAGTAGGTGGGTTAGCCTGAGCACTGGGGAAGAAAGACCATGGGGCAGTCTGGCAGTGGTCCCTGCCAGGTTCCCCTGGAGCTCGGTATGAGCTCAGTCACCTGAAGGCTTGTATATGGCAGCACCAACACACAATTTTGCTTTCCTATCTCTTCTGAAAGTGTGTTGTTGTTATATGTTTAGTAACTGACCAAGTGAACTGGAATTACCATGGGCACACAAGCTAACCCAGCCTTCCATTTGTGGTGTTTCCCTAACCCTGGAAACACCAGAATCAGCTCTCACTGCACCCCCAGGTCGAGGATGCAAGGGCAGAAAGCTAGGGGGAAGTTGTTTGGGAACAAGCCTGGCACAAACTGATGACTTAATTCCTTGCATTTGATGGGTAATAGAGAAGTGACCATGGTCCCAGGGATAGAGCAAAGAAGCCACTCGGTGGACGCTGTTTCACAAAGGGAGAGTGAGACCAGGGGCAGACCTGGAACATACATCCAGTGGGGAGTCTTGAAACCACAAGAGGTTAGAAACCCATGGCAAAGTCCTAAACAGAAATGGGCATGAGTCACCATTATTAAAATGGATAGAAGGAGACTTTACTGCTTCCAGAATATTCCAGAGGTTATGAGCTGTTGCTGATGACCTGGGCCTTTGACCTGGTATAGCTCTTTAACCTCAGGGCTCCTTTTTATAAGCGGTACCCACTCCATTAGGTGATTGGGACGTGAAAAGGAGATGGCATTCTCAAAGAAGCTAGGCAATAACACTATAGTTGGAATTAAATTCACTTTGGTTTTAGCACCAACTGTAGTTCGTCTGTGGACGCGACTCCATTGGCTAGAGAAAGCTGAAGGAACAGCAGACACAACTTCCTCATCTCCATGTTTTCTGGAACTCTTGCTTCTAAGATCAATATTTCTTTCTCCTCCTTTTGCTCCAGGAACAGTCAAAAACACATTAAAACAACAACAGTAATATACAGCATCTCAGAAAGGAATGTGTGGTTTCTCTCCATGGATAATGGCCTTGCCAGACAGAGGCATGTTGTATCTGGTGTAACATACCAGGACATCTAAAGGGCTCTCTAGTTGGTGTGAGAAGCCTGGGGCTGCAGTGTGGCATCTAAAGGACCACAAAGCCCAGGTTCTAGGGCAACACCCTGCTGGAAACACAGCCATTCTCTGCCAGAACAGGAAACAGCTGCAACTGCGTTGTGAAAATAAAACTTCAGCGGGTGCTCATTAGGCAAGACTACAGATGCTCTAACCCACACCCAAGGCCATACCAGCCAGGCCATCTCTAGAAAGGAAGTCTAGCCACAAAAGTGGACATGTAGTCACCCACCCCGACCAGTAGAAGGAAGGGACAGTGGGGCTCTGTGTTTCATCTGGGCTTATTTAAAGCAGCCTTCAGTTCAAATGGAAATGTTGCCCATTACCCAGAAAGCCACATTCACATGAGTTAATTTACAACTTGAAGATGCGATGTTACAGACTAATCTAGACTTTGATTTATAGTAAATTTCCTACTGGCATGAATTTTTATACACCAGGCTTTAGCTGATCCCCCTAACCGACAAATAATGCTCAGCAATTATACACGATCAGGCAAATATGCTACAGTACACACTGTTACCCCTAATCCTACATATAAATTTTACTCTTTGCACTTGTGTGGCTCCCTTCCACATGCGAGTTTACGGACACAGTGAACACAGTGCCCACTTGGCATGCTGCTTATCCAGGTAAAATGTCACACAACTGACCATTTCCTTGGCGAAGCATGCTTTAAATTCAGTTTTGTGAGGTTTATTTTATTTTATTCTTTTAAAGAGAGTCAAAGCTTTCAGGGTACAGAAACACTTCTTAACAATCTTTTCAGTAAGAATGTGAAGGCTTATGAACCATAGGCAAGATGCCTTTTCAGTGGAATACATTCAAGTACTTGTATATGTAAATTTTACATTTTTTTTCTGAAAGAGATTTTCTAAAAGTAGTATCATATGTTTAAGCATGCATACTATGTACAAGGAAATGAAAACACACACACACACACACACATACATGATAAGGAACAACAGAATTACAAGGGTGCCACTGTCCCTTTAACTCCTCAAGGGCTATTGGTAATTGTGGAGAACTTTGGTCCTCCGCAGTATTGTTTGGCTGTTTCAAAGATTCTACTTCTGGCATCATTTGCAATGTTGTGATGAGGAAGAAGAAAAAAGAAAGAAGAAAGAAGAAAGAAGAGGAGGAGGAGGAGGAGTTGGAAGGGGAAGGTGAGTTTGATAAAGAATATGATGTAGATCCCTACCCATCATGGATGTGCAGGACACAATTCCACTTATTTTATTTATGAGTGGTATTTTCATAATCTCAGTACTGGGAGAACTCAAAAGAAATAAAATACAGATGCTGTGAAGGCCAAGATTAAGATTCATATGATGTAAAATTTCTATGGGGTGAATGCAACCAACCAACCACAATAACACCCCCAAACTAAAAGCAGTCAAGACCCCACAGACATTGGAGGGTAAGACAGATGACAAGTAGGTCAGCTGATTAGGCAAAGATCTAGATCTAAAATGTGATGTTATCAATTTAGGAGGAGGGCCCAACATCAGCTAAAATGTCAATAGGAAGACTTGTCAGTAACTGGTCAATGAAAGGATAGTCATGTAAGCCAACAATTGGAAAATGAAAAGTCAAACAATGTGATCCTAGTACTTAGGAGACTGAAATGGGAGGATTCTGTTTTCAAGGCAAACATAGGCCACATAGCAAGTTCAAAGCCAACATGGCCTACATAGTTGGACTCTTTCTCAATAACCTACCCACTCAAACAAACAAAGTAAAAATATAAAAGACTTCCTTCTAATAAATCTTAATCTATTAATAGAAAAGGGAGGAATGGTAGAGATAAGATTCAAACAAATAATTACAAAATGGTTAGAAGGAAATGACTCTAACAGAGAACGAGATTGGAATAATGGCATACTTATGGGTGCGATGGGTAATACTTTGAAAATAATAAAATTTCTCTATGGAGGCAAATAATCTAAATGATCATAGAGAAAAATAACCAGGAAATAAATAAAAATAGTATCAAAGAATTATCTCCCAAATGGCCCTGGTGTTAGACTATTTAACAGGAGAATACTTTCACTCTTTCAAGAACAGATGTACTCGGGGGCAGCTTAAAGATTTCCAGAAATATAGATTGCTTGACAATTTTATTTTCAAAATTGTGGTTTGATATGTAAAAAAAGAAATTCCATTTGAGATGTAATATAACACCTGCAAAGGAAATCTGGCAACACATTACAGAAATAATATAAACATAGCCAGTAAGGTTTACCCAAGAAGGGAAGGACTATATAATAATAGGAATGCTAAGAGTCACAACTTAAATAAGTAAAGAACAAATGCCTATATGATCATACAAACCAATACTTCCTATTTAGTAATACACATCAGAATCATGGGTCTGATTCCTGCCATAGGCAATTAGCCTGCAGAGCATCTGGGGCAAATTTTGGTCTGTTTTTAAGTGCCTTTTAGGAGATCTTAGGAGATCTTAACATGTATTTATTTGAGGACTACCATTCAGGAAAATATTCAGGGGACTTCATAAAACTCCAAAAATTTCTGGCATAAAATCATGGGAACCAACAAATAGGAGCATATTTCCTTAATAAGGATTATCTCATCTTAATAATAAACACCACAGTGGCAAAGCACAGAAGAATCCCCATGGAAGCCAAGAAAAAGTATTAAAACATGGCTTATAGTAAAATTGAGATTCAATTATGATTACTTACAGTTCATATGATTATTTATCTGTAAAGCATAGAAGTAAAAGGCAATCTGAATGACAAAACCCAATTCACTCTCTTAAAAAAGTTACCAAGTTCTCCCTTAATCAGTACAACAAGTTCAAAGAAAACAGGAAAATTTTCCATTCATAATATCTAATAAGTGTATAAAAACAATAAGTAGATACAGTAATCAGTTCTGATGTCTACTTTTATAAGTTCAAAATTAAAAATTACATTTTAGACTTAAAAACGAAATGATATAAACACTATATCAAAATGTAAATGAATACCTCACTCATAAAAATTACTATTGATTGGGGCTAGAGAGATAACTCAGAGATTAAGAGAACTTGCTATTTTTCCAGAGGTTAGCCAGGAACACACTTGACTCCTCTCTCAGACCCACCAGGGACATTTTCCTCATCTGTCAAAACCCACATCCAGTAACTCACAAGTATCTGCAGCTCCAGCTCTAGGGGATCCAATGCCCTCTTCTGGTCACTAGAGGAACTCATATTTACATGCACATACACACAGGTAGACATACACGCATATAAATAACACAAATCTTTAAAAAAGATTAAACTGGGGCTGAACAAATTGCTCCGTGGTTAAGAGCACTGGCTGCTCTTGAAGAGGACCTGGGTTTAGTTCCCAGCATCCATGTGATGGTTAGTAACCATCTATAACTCCAGTCCCATGGGATCTGACATCCTTTGCTAGCTTCCACAGGCACTGCATGACACAGATGTACTTACATACATGCAGGAAAAATACTCATACACTTAAAAAACAAATAAAATATAAAAAGCTTTTCCCTTAAAAATTGACATTCTTTGTGCTATGTATGTTAGTCTTTGTGCAGCTGATCATTTTACGTATATCCATATGCCGCTCAGAAAACTCCCCTGTTTGGCACATGCTAACAGTATACCTACTCTACAAAGCTGGCATCACGAAGCTGGCAGAGGGTGGATCCTGGAATAAGATCCAATCAGATCTTTCATGTCCTTTCCCTGCACATCTTGTCCTCCGTCATCAGGTGACATGGCTGCATGAGGAGCCAAGACCTTTCTCACTCATATCGACTAAAGCATTCTTACTGGAAAAGAAAGCAATGGAGGGCTTTGGAGGAAGTTCGAGCTGGCGACCATGGCCTCAGCTTGGGGTATGTCACCCAAATACGTTTCGACATTCTGTCCTGGCTGTTGATTTGGGCTCTTGCCCAAGACTTTGTGTGGGACTTTGGACAAGGAAGTCTGTCTTTGCCAAACAAATACTCTGTCAACACTCAGAATAACGCTGAGACAGCCACAGCATAGTCCAGAAAGGGATGTTCGGGGCAGTGACACTTTGCAGAGGGCACCGCATGTTCCTCACTGTGTTTCAAGTTCAGAGCTGCACTCGGGACCTCCTCCAGAGTCCTGCATGTAAAACTGAAAGCAGCACTTAAATGCTGGCGAGAAAGGGACTGGAGAGGAATGCTAGCCCTCAGCCCCCAAACCACAGGTTCTCCCGCCAGACCTGCTTTCCAGACTGGGTGTCAGGAAACATTCCTAGACTTCTCCACAGGACATCGGGGGAGCCTGGGGTAGAGCCATTTGTTGTCTGTGAATTTTCAGGTTCACGTAATGGCCTCATTTCATTTTTTTAAGTTGATTTTTTTTTCTCATGCCTTTGTTCTTGACTCCATTTCCTTCTTTCAGAAAGTCTAAGAGCTAAAATTGCCCTTGTATCAAAAGGATAGATACACTCAAAGAATAAGGAACAGAAGGGAAAAGTAGCCTGGAAGATCCTCTCCTCTAAGTTATCTTCCTGTGAGATGGGAATGATGGAGCCCTGGAGGGCATGCTCCTTGGTCCTCCTCCTCAGGCTGTACTACAGATTCCTGCAAGAAGCATCCCACACCAGTTTCCACGGTAATTTCGGAAGCACTCATAATCTTCAAGCTTTCTCCCACCTGGCTGAATTCCTATCCTTTCCACCTCTCTGGGAAATGCAGCTGATGGAGGAGTCCTTGTGTGGACAGGTAGCATACTTAGACACAGGGTCTTACCCACAGGGTGACACTAATATATTCCCGGGTGCTATGGGTATCTTAGTACCATTGCTTTTTCTGTTAACTCTCCACACTCTCTTCCTTCCTCCTTCTGCATTTTAGCAAAAGGCACCATCATCTGGCTAGCCAGGAACAGACTTGACTTCTCTCTCAGATCCACCGGGGGCATTCTCTTGACTCACTCTGAATAGGCACCCTTCTTGCCATTTCCACACTGTAGGCTGTCATCATCTCACTGGTTCCATGCTGACAGTCCCATTTTAACTCATTTATTCAGTGAATACTGGATTCCTAATATGCTTTGGAAACCATTTTAGATGTTAAGAACATGGAAAACAAAGCAAACATCAGAGGGAATAAAAAGAGGAGTGACAGACACTGCCCCGCTTCTGGGAACAGAGTTCCAGGAAAGCCCGGCAGGTAAGATGATAGACTTCCCTGACCCTCCTCCCTTCAGCCAGCTCCTCTAGCAGTCCTTGTGATACAATTGGAACCATCTCTCCAAGGTAAAAATCAAATCAAGTCACTTAACTTCTGGATATGCACTGTCATTATGAACAACATGTGTCACCTCCAGCACTTTCTGTCACTCAAAATAAGAGGGATCAGATGAGCAGTGAGTAATTAAATGGGTTTTATCCTCACAGCACACATTTATGCGCTTCCTACTACACACTCTGCACCCAACTGCTACTGTGATTTCTACACCGAAGCATCCCAGAAGCCATACGTCCTTACCTCCAGGGTTTACAACCCAGCCACTGAAGCAATTTGTGACAGAGCATCTACTCTGTACGAGGACTTTGATGGCGAAATATAAGCAAGACTCTTGGAATTCTATCATTCCAACTAGTCCTCAAGCTTTCTTCCAGGCTCTTAATCTTTCCTGAAGCTGTTTTATAAACAGGGACTCCCAATAAACTTCACAAGTACTCTAACACCATGCATGTTAACTTGCTAGGATGAGGCTACCATGACAGAGAAAGTAATACATATTTATGTCACTGTATGAATAAACGCCACTGGTTTTTGTGTTTTGTTTTGAGCACTAGATAAAAGAGATTCCCCATGTTTTCTCACTTAATCAGCATCCACCTCTAACAACAAGCTGCTCTTATCCCCATTTTACAAACAACTCAACAAGGGACAACACATGGTAAACAAGTAGATCCATATTCATAGGAACCAAAACAAAAAAAGTGGCATTATCCCTACCATTGAAACCTGATGTCTCATATCAAGGCCACACCTTCCCACCAGAGTCTCAAGCAATCCTCAAAAAAGGGTGCCTGGAGAGATGCTGTGATAACTCACCCAAGCCTGCAACGAAGGACTTACATTCTTAAAATCCTCTGCCGCACATGGAGGAAGTGCTCGGTACTAAGCTCTATGGACCCTGTTGGCTGACTGCATCATCTCCAATACTGCCATGGCCATTTCCCAGCCCAGTAACAAGTCTAGGCCTCAGTTTCTCCAGGGAAAAAAAGGGGCAAATAATTATGGTACAAGGTCATAGGCATAGACAAGACAGAATGAGAGGAGCAGAGGTAAGCATTCACATAATGCTAGGTTAGCTGTTACTTTTTGAACTCTCACATAAATAAATATCTTCTCTTGGCCTGAGAGTCTGTCCATCATTAGATACACTGGAATATCTGATTCAGTCTCAAGTAATGGCAAATGTGGAATTTACTTGTTTATATATTTTTCTCTGTCTTCTAGAATGAAACTCCTAAAGAAAACTTCATGCTGATATCATTTTAAAATACCCTTATTATCTATGAGTTAAATTAAGAAACAGGCTGATAGCGTTCTTTCAGTGTACTTGGGCTTACTAAGGCTAGGGAATGCCCTCCTTGACAACACAGAGAGAAACATCTGCTTCGGGTGACAAGGTGTCACCACTTGTCCCTCAGGTGACCATGTGAAGAGCACCAGATACACATTCCTAAGGTTCCCACCGTGGGGCCCCACAGCAAGGGCATCAGTGGCCATTGCATAGACTGGTAGGTACAGTGAGTACCGTAAGCCTGTGCGCCAGCACTCAGAAGGCTGAGGCAGGAGGGGGTAAGCTTGAAGTAAGCTAGGCTACCTAACAAGACCTTCTCTCCAATTCTTGTAACATTAAATATTCTTGGGCCCACGAGATGGCTCAGTGGTTAAGAGCACTGGCTGCTCTTGCAGAAGACCTGGGTTCAAAGCACCCACATGGCAGCTAAAAATCATCTGTAATTCCAGTTCCAGGGGATCCAATGACATTTTCTTCTAACCTCTATGGGCATTGCACAATATGGGAGCGCTTATATGCAGGAAATGCACTCATACATGTAAAATAGAAACAATAAAAGTAAACATTAAATATTCTTAAAAAGAAAAGAGAAAACAACAACAACCTGGGGTTAACTGCTACATTCCCGAAACGACATTGGCTTCCCAGTATCCTTCATCTCCCTAACCATACGGGTTACTACACTTACGTCCTTCAATATGAAGTTACCACAGTACAATTTCACATGGTAGAGAGATTCTGTTAAACTGGGATGTTTTCATTCTAGAGATGGAAAGATTATCTGTATAGTAGATGAAATTCATTATAAACTAGGAAATATTACCTCATGGGCTATATAAAAAGAGGCAGAATCTTTTACAATTAGAAATATACATACATACATACACACATATATGCATGCTTATTTAAAAATAACTCTGACTGTTCATTCCCCTCTTTGCAATTTTTTCCTCTATATTTCCATAGAGGAGTAGAATGAAGGTTCAAAAGGAACCAAATTTATTTTTCAGGAGATATGAGACTTAGAGATACGGCACAGATGTCCATCCTTCTCCACGTTCTCTTAAAAGCAATGAGCTTCTACAGAGCTTGCCAAACTTCTTCATTCGGGTTCCCAACTTGTGGGGTTTTGTAAAAGCAGACTGCCGGGTGAGGTCACAGGACCTGAAGCAGTCATGTCCACCACGGGACGTGTAACGCTTTGAAATATTCATGCAATCTCATAGATTAACCCTGTGGATAAAACAGGCTCAGGATGATCTCTTCATTTTCTTTTTCTTTCGCGTTGATCAAACCCAGGGTTTTGCGAATGCCAGGCAGGCATGCTGCGATTGAGCCACGGCCCAGTCCAGAAGATGGTCTGTTTACTGTTTGAAGCTGCCTTTCTAATGTGGATGCCTCCTCAGCTTTCCTTACCCTTTCTAGTTTAACATCTAAGATTCCCTGTTCCTCTCACATTTTCTGCGGTTTCTAGATTCTTCTCAATAAAACTGGTCTGCTAGATTTTGATAAAACAGCTAAAATCTTACTTGATCTGCTGATTGGTGCTCAGAATACCCATCCCCATGAAGCCTACAGGGAAATACCCTTTTCACTTGGTTCTTTGTGTGAGTGGGGTGAGATGCAAGTGTATATATGAGTTTGTGTATGTATGTACATGTAGACTGGCATGAGTGTGGAGGCCAAAGGTCAATGTCCAGTGTTCTCAGTTATTCTCTACCTTATTTTTGACAAGGTCTGATGAACTCCAGGAATCCATATCTACTTCCCCATTGCTCTACTTCAAAAAATTTTTTATTCATTATTAATTTTTAATTTTATGTATGTGAGTGCATTACACGTATGTAGGTGTGCCCATGTCATGCAATGTCTGTGGAAGTGAGAAGAGGTCATTAGATTCCCCCGGAACTGGAGTTACAGGTGGTTGCTAGCTGCCATGTGGGTGCTGGGAATCAAACCATGGTCCTCTGCAAGAGCAGCCAGTGCTCTTAACCACTGATCCATCTCACCAGTCCTGCTTTACTTTCTATTTAGGTGCTTAGGATTTGAACTCAGGTCCTCATGCATGCCCAGAAAGCACTTTGCCAACTTGGCCATGTCAGCAGTCACAGGAGTTGGTTCTCTGCACATAGGTATTCACTGCCACAGCTAGAATTTCCACAACTACCAGCAAAAGGAAGAACTGTTGATTTAGGCTTCACTGTACCCTACTTAGCAATGAATCTATGTGGGAAATTCTGATCTTAAAGAGAGATGGGAAGAAACGGACTAAGCAAGGCAGGGTGCAGGGTACTAGGCCATGGCTGGTCATAAAGGGAAAAGTTCCTTCCGGCCTCAGGAAAGTCTTCTTGGAAAAGGTGCCATAGAGCTAGGCCTTGAGGGGAGAGTGAATAGAATTTTATCGAATGGGAGTGCTGAAGGAACATGTGAAGGGGAGATGCTTAGGGGCCACCTGGAGACCCCAAAATAGATCCTGATTGGGACATTTGTTTTCTGACTCTCCCAACTTGGTCTTTGAGTGTTCAGATGATAAAGGCAAGATTTGCAAATTAGCACCATCCTTTCCTTTCTCTCAACCCCCCTTCTAGCCATTTGGCACAAAAGAACTGCCAAACCTGTACTGTTTCAAGGTGTCTGCCCCACTTTCCTCTGCTGTTTCCTTTACCTTCCTATCTTGTGATGGAAACACGAGTCAAACTTGTTGCTGTCTCTGTGGTCAGCACTCTGACTGGAGTGTCTGTCCACCTCATCAACTAACCAAGGCCCTGAATCCCTCAACCTCATTCAGCCCCCAACACTGGGGACCTGGTAATAAAAGGTGGCATATTGCCATATGCTAATGAAAAGTCAATGAGAGACATCTAATGAAGCCTGTCCACGCTCCCATCCCCTGCTCTCCCCCCGCCCCCCAAGTGCCTTGCATTTTGCTGTAATGTCTCAACTCTGGTCTGGTCTCTTGACTG
This sequence comes from Eospalax fontanierii, assembly GCA_035773235.1. Classification (NCBI taxonomy): domain Eukaryota; kingdom Metazoa; phylum Chordata; class Mammalia; order Rodentia; family Spalacidae; genus Eospalax; species Eospalax fontanierii. Next base: position 88,691,559 of record CM069529.1, on the reverse strand, counting down.
TTCTATTCCATTGTTTCTGACGGCCCCTTTAACATATCAAGGTCAGAGGGAATTCTAATCCTGCCCTACAAGGGCTGCTACTTCTATTCCATCTCAGTGGCAGCAGGGACTTTGAAATCAGCCATCTGGTCAATATATTGAGTAAAGACTTAGATCTTGGAATGCGCAATTACCCTTTACTTATTTTCTTCACCCGTGAGCTGATGATCACTGTGGACGTCCTGTCTGGACAACTGGTTTGGATACGGAAATTTTAAAAAGTCATCTGTCATTTGAATTAAACCTATCATAGTATGTCACACAGAACCTGCAACGTGCCAGCTGAGAGTAGAACAATTATCTTTTCCTTTTCAAATCTAATAAGATGTAAGCCAAGTCTCATCCTGCTGTAGGAAATCCTGTGCATTGTAACATTGCAATGGGCAGAGCAGTAAGCAAAGCGTGGCTTATCTATGTGTCTTGAAAGAGATTTCAGAGGCCTTTACACATTGAATATAATACCATGAAAATGATTCAACTGCCCACTTGGTGACAATGTCCATGACTACTGAATAAAGTCCAAAGGGACAAGAGAATCTGGCCTCTGGCTCTCCATGCTAAAGTCAGGACCCACAATTAATTCTATGTCTTGTATGGGGAGGTATACAGGAACTTCCCCTGTGGCTTGCTGAGCATGTATAATCATATCAATAATTTTCTGATTATTAGTATCAACTAGGCACTGTGCCAAGTACATTACACAACTATCTCATCCTTTGTGGTGTTGAGTAAGCAGTTTTGTCATCCCCATTTTATAGAGGCCTTAACTGAGGCTCAGAGAGATGAAAGTCATCTGAACCAAACTCTACGATGTCTATCTAGTGTGTGAGTTCTCAGGATCAAAACTGGTATGTTACTATGGTGATCTAAATGAGAATGTCCCTGATTGGATCAAATATTTGAACCCTTGGTCCCCAGTCGGTGGTGCTACTTGTGAAGGTTTAAGAGGCGTGGCCTTGTGAATGGAGCAGGTCTGGGGAGTTTATAGTCTTGTTCCAATTCCAGTTTGCCCTCTCTGCTCCTGTTTGCCATTGGAGACATGGGCTCTCCGCTTTCAGCCTCTGCCCCGATGCCTGCCATCTGCTGCCATGCCTGACCACCATGATGGACTTTTATTCCTCTGAAACCGTACCTCAAAACAAACGCTTCCAAAAGTCACTGAGTTAATGGTGTTGTATCACAGCAACAGAAAGGTGACTAGCACAGTTGCTCTCCTCATGACTGTGGCACAATACCTGACCAAAGGAACCGAAGAGAGGAAAGGTCGACTGTGGCTAAACTGAAGGGGCTGCAGTCCAGCACGCGGGGAAAACGTGGGAACTGGGGCTTTGACCAAGTATCTGGAGCTTGTTGCAAATATCTCAACGGATCAGGAACTAGAGAGCCAGAGGGAAGGCGGGCAGCCTATGACTTCCTGGCCTACCCCTACAGCCCTGTATCTACCAGCTATGCCCCGGTCCAAAGACTTCCACAGTCTCCCGAGGCAGTGCTACCATGTGCTATTCAAATATTCAAATGAGCCTATGGGGGACATTTCACATTCAAACTATTACCACTGACAGTGGCATTATGAATACATAGAGCCAAGTGAGGGTCCCCTAGAACACTGGCTCTTGTTTCAGCTATGGCTAGAACGGAGCTGAATAAACTTCATCTAAAGCCAATGTTAATCTCCATGAAGACAAAAAATAATGAAAAATACTACTAGTCAGTGTCCAGAAGGAAACGTTTACTCAGTCAATGGCCCAGTCCTTAGGGAGTCCACTCCCAGGACTTCACAGGAGAATGTGCTGCTGTGAGTTCCTACACTGGCATACATACGGGCACAACATGAACTCTGGGGCAGACAACCTGACTTTAGTGCCATCTCTCCTAATTACTATCCATATGACCTTAGCAAGATATGGTATCCTTCAGTGCCAATTTCCTTATGTGTAAAACGAGAATTAGAATAGGATATGGCCACTAAATACCTAATATGTATATTATGAGAAATGTCAGGTAAACCTCAATATCTAGATGCTTAAACAAAACTGTTTTTGATATTGTTGCACCTACCATCTCCACTCATATGTACTTGATTTAGTATCTCATTTCTTTCTTTCTTTATATTTTATTTATGAAAGTTTTTGTGTGTATGAATACACCTGTGTCATGCAATGCTGGAGGAGATAACTGGAGTTACAGACAGTTGTTAGCTGCCATGTGAGTTCTGGGAATCAAACCTGGGTCCTCTGCAAGAGCAGAGTGTGCTTTAACTGCTGAGCCAAGGCCCTCGTTTATTTCTTTTGTGGTGTAATATTTCATTATGCATTTTTCATGCATTTTTCCTTATAAGGTATCTTTTAGTTGTTGACACGCTATTACATTTTATTTTAAATAGGAGATCTGAACAAGAAAGGTAAAAATCATTCTGTGTAGCAAATCTACAAAGACTTAAAATGGATCTCTGTTGATCCACCAGCATTCACTGGAGAGAATTGTCACTTGGCATCTTACCGTACTAGCAGCTCCAAGGACTGTCACAGTCAAATCCTGTAGAAGAGCACAGTTCCTCCTCAAAGGAGACTCATGGCAACTTGGAAAGGAGGGGCCTTTCCAATTCCTAAGAACTTTTAGTTTTGACAAGGGAAAAACAAAATCTTCGTCCTGAAAGCCACCTCTCCACCCTGAGAGACCTGTGACATGGACCCAGCCCTGAGTCACCAGTAATTTTAGATTGAACAGGCAATAGGCCATTGAAAACAGGATGAAAGAACAACAAACCACAAGAGGACCTTGATCCCCTTCTCTTCCTTAAGAATACAGCCTCATTCCTTGATCCTTGCCTGAACATATTGAGTCTATTAGGTAACAATAAGGATGAGGACGATGAGATAGGGCTGATGGCCTAAAAGAGTGTTGCTTTGGGCATTATATTGATTTTCCAGTTGGCTGGTTGGTTGTCTATGGCCTTGAACACACCCAACTTCTTCTCTGGGCCTTGGTAAACATAAACAAGCGGAACTAGCTGACAATTAGGTCACCCCTTGTTTAGCTCATATGGCCTACAGTTTTGATTTTCCATCGGTTTTCTTTAAAACAGTTAATGAGGAATAGACTGTGTGTAGAAATTCACTCAATCTTAAGTGTATAATTCCGTGAATTTGCACAAAATGATCATCTATATGTAACCAGTGCCTTTTAAAACATAGAACACAATTATTACACCACCCACCAACCCACCCAACCAAAGACTTCCTGTGTGCCTTGTAGTTACCCCTCACTTTGGGAAGCTACTTCCCAAGTTCTCCTGCCATTGATGAATTTCATTGTACTTCATAGAGTTTTATAGCCTTTTCCTTCTGTCCTTAACTCCTTCCACTCAGCATGTTGGTGGAACTCATCTCTGAGGCAATATGCTACACCTGTGTTCTCGTCCTCTAGAGCGCTGCACTGCATGAATATGCCACTAGTCTAAAGCTTACTATTTGTGGGTATTTCCAATTGCATCCTATCTGTGGGGGCAGATCCAGGAGGAGCTGGAGGGAGGGACTGGAAGGGTGAATACGACGGAAAAACACTGTACAAATGTATGAAATTCTTAAAGAATAAACACAAATGTTCTTTAACAAATCTTGAAGCTGGGCAGGGTGGCACATGCCTGTAACTCCAGCATTCTGGAGGTTGAAGCAGGAGGATCTGAAATTCAAGGCCAGCCTGGGCTACAGAGTAAGACCTTGTCTAAATAAACAGACAAATGCCTCGAATCAGGAAACCTGCCTGCAACAGCCCATGTGAGATTTTGCTTACTGCTTTTAAAAAAAAAATGTATTATTTATTTTTATTTTATGTATATGAGTATTGACTGCATGTAAGTGTACTGGGTGCATGCCAATACCCACAGAGGCCAGAAGAGGACGTGAAATCCTCAGGAGCTACAGTTACAGATGGCTGTCAGCTGCTCTGAGCCATCTCTTCAGCCCCAGCTTATGCTTCTTGAGGCCACATTCACCATGTTTTTTTCCACATCCTCAGGGAAACCAGAAGAACATCTTCTAAGCATCTAGAGATGCTGAAAGCAACACTTCAGCACCATCAGACTTTTTAAAACAGTGACATTTTATACCCTAGCCTTCCATTAGATGTGTACCAGTGAGGGTCCAAGTCCCATAGCAACTGCCCAAAAGACAACCGCGATATAGGCAAGAAGCCACCACTCAATCTCATATGAAGAAAACACGTAACACATCAAAAGAAAACCCTTGAAAACACGTAACACATCGAAAGAAAACCCTTTGTGGATAAGAGGGCTTGTGGGACTAGGTCAAGAAAACTATCATTTCTCTAAATGATACATCTGAGAATTTACTAGGAGCATGGAAGAGAAAGGCATACTTTTATGTCTGGTAGTAATAATCAGAATAAATTTTTAAAAGGAATTTAGCAGCCCTTTTCTAGAAACGAATAAAAGCCTTCTTATTTGAGATAACAAGGCTCCTGTACTGTCAGGAAGACAAGCACTGCAGAATCACCATTTTCATCTCTTGACAAGGCCAGGAGACCTGCCGGCATCAACATGATGGGACTTGGCAGGCAGCATGGATGCTGGGAGAAGGGCTGGCCAGGCCAGCACAAGGCAGGGAATGAGCCTCATTGCCGGGGCTTCCTGTTTTCCAGCTGTGAGTTCACTTTCCATTCTCTGAACTGAAGCCACAAGACTCTTCCTCAAATACAACTCCGATTGCCATAACGCCCCCCCCCCCACTTGAAACACTCCCAGGACTCCGGGCGGCCCACAGGACCAAGTCCAAAGTCTTCACTGTGGGTTTTGGTGCTTTTGGGATCTGACCTCTGTTTATCTGGCCTTGTTCATCTCTCTCACACTCCAGCCATATGGAAGTTTTTATAGTCCTCTCTGTCTAGGATGCTCCTCCTCCAAGAGCCTGCACCGACTTCTTTTGATTGCTGAGCAGGTCTCAGGCAGCTGCCAAGTTTCTCAAAACAGCTTCCTGGCGGCCTCTCTATGGTCCTGTAGCCCTTATAACACTCCAGTCACAGATCATAGCCTGGCTCCCTGCCACAGCAGCCCTGGTCAGCACCTCACCTTCATCCCCCTCAGCACTCACCAGCACAGCACTTGTCAGCACAGTCTTACGGGGGACACCCGAGGACTTCCTCTTGACTAGCTCTATACATACATGCCAGGAGTACCAGAAGTTACTACTCCTCAGAACAACTCTGAGCTCGTGCTGCAAGGAAGCGGGAGGGTGTGTGCCTCTGCTTTCTGTCCGTCTGGGCAAACTACTTGCACTCAAATCCTTGTCTGAAGGCAGGCTTCTGAGGAAACCCAACCCAGACACTGGCCCATCTCCCAGCTAGACTGGGAGCTCAGTGAATTAGAGGCTGAAACCACTCATCTGTCAGTGGACATCACCAGAGTCCTGTGCAGAGAAGAGCAATGCTTGCTGGATGAATGCATGTGAAGATACTCTAACACCTGTTTAACTGCTACTTTCTATTTGAGTGATGGAGCCTTAGCGAGGAACACAGGCTTTGTTCAGTTTGACAAAGGGAATCACTGACTCCTGACTGGCGTGTCCTTGGGCAGTTAGACAGTTGAAACTGCCTGAGTCAGGTCCTCTTCTAGTCAACGAGGGTCTTTATGAGAAGCAAGGAGGGGAGCCCAGAGCCCTGTGAGGCACACATGTGTCAACAATGCTTGTTTGGGACACGGAGGTGATTCTCTGTGACTAAAACTGGAAAAGTGAGTTCATTCTAAATTGCAGAAGCATTTCTGATAGAAAGAGAAAGCTGATGAAAATGGGGCATATAAATAGTCTTTAAGGAGTCACAGCTCTGTTTTATAAAGGGCTGAAAAACTTAGCTGGAAATCAAGAAGTAAAATATGTTTTTAAATACCCAGACATAATTGCTACATATAAATAGATATAATAGAACCAAACACAGTGTCACATGTCTATAATCAGGAGACTGCAGCAAGAGATCCTGAGTTTGAAGCTAGCCTCAGCTACAAAGTAAGACTTTGTCTCAAAAAAGAAACCATACAAATAAATAAATACACATAAAGGATACGTATGAACCCAACTCCCATCTATATGTACATATATGGCAGCAAACATGAACATGTTAAGGTTTTTACATTTCTGTTTCTCTTTTAACAGCTCCAAACCACAAATCCATGAAGACTGAGAAGTACCAAGAATATTCTCAGATCAAAATAAAATCAAGTGTCTTCTCTCTATCACAACACTGCCCTCATTTGCAAGACATATAAACCTAAACTAACCAACCAGATTCAAAACTTTGACTGTGGGGCCAATAAAGAAATAAGATTTTAAAAAATCATTACATGGTCTAAAACAGCGAGAGATTTTTGTGTGTGTGACGAATGCTGAATTAATTGACCATCATTTGACATCTTTCAAAGTTAAGGATCAGCATTAATAGATAAAATTCAGAAATAAGAGGAACTGAAATTCACTGTCCTTCCCTTTATTGAACCACTTTGTCTTCTAAGGAGGGAAAACCCTGATCTCTAGAAGCATGAAGAGTATGTGAAACTTTTCACCCCAGATTTCTCAAAGTTACTGCTTTCAGGGCTGGGCTTTCTCTCCCGACCCTCACCCACGACTGTGTATCTTATGTATCCATGCACATGGAGGACATAAAATACATGTCAAACAAAATAAAGCAAGTTATTAAGTACAACAAAACCCTAAATCTCGGTGGAAGTCAACAGATAAACAGACTATAACAGTAGAATAGTCTGAATACACAATGCATAATTCATGGCTGAACCAAGGCAGGGCTTGGGCAACATTTCACAGGCTCCCCCTTTGCAGTCTTTAAGGTTAAGACTGGGTAAATTGCACCGCCTTCGCTAGCTCAGCAAAATTCTGGACAATTAAAATGAAACCCCCAGTCTTTCCAATAACGGGAGCAGGCAGGAAGGCGGCGGGCTGAGATGGGGTCCTTTAGCTCTGGAAACCAGACACTTAAGTCTCTCCACATACTAGGCTACCCATTGTCATTTTGACAGATCATCTTATTATTTACAATGCTTCTGTCCTGCTTAGACTACCGTGCTGCTAAAGTTAAGAGAGCTGACCAACCTCCCTTCTCACCCCGCTTCACACCCACTGTGCTCAGTTCCAGTCTCCAGCAAACACCTGATGATGCACGGCCTTTTGAATTTCATTTCTTGACTACTGGATGCATCAGTGCAATGTGCAGGTAAGCACACGACATCAGTGACTGTTAATATCGAATGCCACCACCTCAACAGAACCAGGATCACCTTGGAGTCCCTTCCCTGGGCTTTTCTGTGAAGGATTTTCTAGATTTGGATAAATGAGGTGGGAAGAGCTACCCTAAAAATAGGTGGCACCATCCCATGGTTGGGGGTCCCTGACTTCAGAAAAAGTAGAAAGCTAGCTCAGCACAGCACTTGCTATTCTCTGCTTCCTGACTTCGGAAGCAATGTGACCAGCACAACCTCCTAGTTCTGTCTCGGTGTCTTCCCCACCATGATGGACTCTTCTTTAAATTGGGATCCCTTCTCTCCTTAAGCTGCTTTGGATAGGTATTTCATCACAGCAATGAGAAAAATAACTAATGCAGCAACCAAGAAATAATAGTAATAGAACATTGAATATACTTTGACACATTTATGAAAGTTGAGATTCTGATGAATTCTCCTATTAATTATTTCCTAAAACACAGGCCAAGCTAACAAAAGCTAAGAAGGCAAAACAAAGTCTTTGGTAGATATTCAATGGCCTCACTGAGATTCCATGCTACTAAGGACCCACTGTGCCTTGCAGAGACTAGAAAGCCAAGGGAGTGCTGGGATACACTGTAGAGCATCATTCTTGACAAGTATGAAATGAGAGAGGGAAACCAAATGCCAAATCACCATCCAGAAGTTCACGTACTTCCTGACAGCAGGGGACCCATTCCAGGGGATGCTCTAAACCTGTGCCTTGGAGAGAAGATTGACTGCCTGGACAGCAGTGTCGGTGAAGGATCTCTGGGTCACTGGGTGCCTTTTCATGCCTTCTGGGCACTCTACAAATACGTTTTTAATTTAATTTTTGTGAGTTTAGTACAAAATATTTTGATTGTATTTAGATTCCTTGCCCATCTGTATGACCTTTTGAGCCCAGCCCAATTTCAAGTACTCTAACTCTCTCTCTCTCTCTCTCTCACACACACACACACACACATCTCTATCTCTCTATCTAGATCTAGTCCCCAAATGATATTCTATGTGGGTCCATCCACCAGAGCCTGATTAACCTACAGAATCTCACTCTTAAATGACTCTCCCCCTCCCTGAAGCCATCAGTTGCCAACAGTTCCTCAGGTAGGACTGGGGTTTCTTAACCACTTCTCCACATGCTGGGATTTTGTCTGACTTAAGTTTATATGGAACTTGTGCATCCTGTCAACATTTTTTTCGTTCATATGAGCAACTGATTAGCTGTCTGGAAAACTCTGTTTCCTTGTGGTCATCAATCACCTCTGGCTCTTAAAATCCTTCCGCCCCCTCTTCCACAATGATTCCTAAGCCTCGGGAGGCAGCGGTACTTTTAATAGTAGAATTTACAAGAAATGGGTAGACATAGAAAAGGTGAAAACTTGGGGGTTAGCATTTCAAAGCTGTGATTCAGCCAGTCAACATCTTTCAAAAATGCTGAGGTTACATTTACAGATCAAACACCTTAGATGAATATACTAATTGAAAAATGCCTATGATGTACAGTAACTGCACAACTGCTTTAGCCTGAAAATAAGCAGAAACAGACTGAGATTTTTTTTCCCAGTACTGTAGGGAAGGTTTCTTCCATTAACGTTTCCAACAGTCACGGGAGCCCCAAAGTTCTCTTTGATTCTTATGCAACTCATGTTACTTTGTCATATTGATGACATAATACAGGAAACTCCCAGTGCTAATAAGAAAAGTAAAATTAAAAATCAATAATAAAATTAAGAAATAGAAAAGTCTTTCTACCAAGAAGGAATCAGTTAAAAAGGATAATGTCTCTTTCTATGAATGGCCAGGTTATTTAAAGCCTCTATCTATATTTAACTTACTTTAGTATATTCTTAATGAATCAAGGAGGGAAGACTAATAGAAAACTTGAGTGCTAGCTTAAACTTCCAAGAAGCTTAGATGATGACGATGAGTGAGAGATGGCCAAGCACAGACTATCTCCAGGGAATTTGCTTGTATATACAAATGGTACCCAGTTTCAGCAGCAAAGACACACAAATTAGAATTTCTTTCTAAGCCTAATGCAACTAATATTCTAAATAGTTACAGTATTAAATCTACTTCCAGTGACTCATTGTTATACCCATAAATTAAAGTATCTCTCAACTCAATCCTACTGGGGAACTAATGGCAACCAATGATTACTGGAAAGGGAACAGTCAATCTCAGCTCCAGTAGATAAACCCACAGTTGAAGGGCATGGGCATGTGGAGACACAAACCTGATTCTATAATTATCATATATATATATATATATGTATGTATATATATGTATATATATATATATATATATACACACACTATATATATTAGAGAACATAAATTTGGTGGTACATTAGGAAAGGGATACAGATCCAGAAGGGAATATAAATATGATCAAAATATATTGTATGAAATTTTCGAAAAAAAAAACATTTAAAGAAAGATCTATAAAATAGGTAAGCCATGTATCTTCTACAGCATGGAGTTAAAACTCAGCAGCCTCACAATATGAGCTTACCCTGGTGTGTACTTAATGCTATGGGCACAGCTTTTATTGAGAGTTTAGAAGACAGTGCTGTGAAAACCACACGTGCATTTTCTGGGAAGGGCTGTGAGAACATTATCCACGATGTGCTTCAATATTCCTATAGAAAATCACACACAAGAAACTCCTTTTGCTATCTGCCAGGAAGATCCCTATCTCCACGGCCAGCCCATTTCCTCCCTTCCAGTCACAAGCATGGTGCAATTTACCCTTGCCCTCTATGCCCCAGCTGCCAAGGAGTTCAGGACCAAACTGGGGGATCAACTGCAGTGACTGTAATGAACTCTGCGACTGGAAAAGGTATTCCTTCCAGGTCTTCATGGATTTTGTTTTCAACTTTTAGTGTTGTTAACCATGTGTGTAAATCCAAGTCTGTGGTGAGTGTGCGTGGGCGCACATGCATACATGAAGATGAGGGGTTTAATTGTAATTCTGTCTTTTGTTTTTTTTTTTTTTTCAGAAAAATGATGAATTGTGTTTACTTTATAAAGGTTAAAAAAATCAAGGATTATGTCAAAATAAATATGTATTTTCTTGGTACCAACACCCTTCACAGATGTCAGCTCGTGTGTAGGTTATGTCTTTATCTATAGGAGACTTTCTTACTGCTCCTTAAGTCCTGTGCTGGTGGTCATTATCATCAGGCACATTTTATTATGCTTATGGATTATTTCTCTGACAAAATAATACATACTTATTTCTAGTTGGTGCCTTCCAGAAAATTAACGCCATAATTCTGTAAAACTTGGTAAAGCTCACAGTGATCATGAGGCTCTCTCTCAGAGCTGGCTCTGAGGGTTTGGCTGAACTCACAGGATCACTGCAGAGAATTCATTTACATTACATTCACCAAGTGTTTGAAATGGACCATCATGCCATTTTCACTTTGCTTCAATGTTTTCTTTTTTCTTAAGTAATACATATGAAATTAATGGTTGATTTGCTTTAAATGGTCTATTTTCCTGCCCTGAGCCTGTTCTATTAGCCAGCTTACATTTAAACATATTTTAGTCATATAGATTTTCCACTGACTAATAAGCAAAACACAGCTTTCCAAAAATCCCAAGAAAAGTACACTTTCTTTCGAATTGTTTTTTTTTTTTTTCTCAAAAATGTTCCACATTACATTCCCAGGCCTGGGACAACCGGAAAGATCCCATGAGTTTTGAAAGCATATTCATTTCCCTGCGCATGGGGGCTCTACATCCTGGATGGCACAATGCACTCAGTCCCCCTGTCAGTTAGAATTTAGGAAGTCATTTCTCTTTAATGGTTGCCAGACCTCCTGGATAAGCTGGGGCATTTCACTCTGCCCTAGATCTCTACTGAGAATGGAACCTTCCTACTAGCTTTCCTTCACCACCCCAGAACACTGGGATCCTGCTGGCATGAAACTGTTTTGACCCTGGATCATAATGCTGTACCTTAACAGTGGGATTGTTGCAATTCGGTAACTGATCCTTTCCCGGTTAACTTGAGTCAGCTCATTCCATCCTGATGCCATGCTTCTGTAACTCCACCTCGCCACCCCCTACCTCTCACTTGCTTGACAGGGCTCCAAGAATAGCTGGAGAGCTTTGTTCTTTACCTCCGAATATAACCAAGAAACCATGGGGCCTGCAAAGGGACTGAGTATCCACACAGGGTCTAGAATCAGAAAGACCCACCTCAGATTGAATCTGGGGACTAACACTTCTTAGTGATGAGACTTTGGGGAAACTACTTAACTGTGTGGAACCTTTATTAGCTCTTCTGTCAGATGTGCCTACTAGTAACAGTACAGCCTCATGACGTTGCTTCAGTTATCTGGTACAAAAATTACCCAGAGTACCTACCAGCTCAGTCCTGCAGAAGGTTAAGGCAGAAGGTCCTAACAAACAGTGTTTCTTAGGAACTAAGTGGTCTTAGGTTGACAGAAGCCCCCTGTTCTGAGAAGAAGCAAGTTAAGGTGAGACCATGCATGGTTCCTGTCCTCATGAACTTTCCCCTCCTGTAGAGGGGGAGTCATAGGCTAAAGGAATGAGTGAAAAACACACCAGTTTCAGTAAGTGCTGTAAATTAAATGGACAGCACTATGAGGTAGGTAACAATAAAAGGCATAGACTGAGGAATAGCTCTACAGAGGGAAACCAAGGTGGAGGCCTTTAACCAGGGGGGGATTCTAATTAGGCTTTACACAGAGAAGCCAGACACAGGCCACCTGTAAAGACTTTCACACAAGGAGAACTGGGAGTGCAAATGTCCTAAGAAGGTAAAGCTTGTTTCTTTTTGTTGTTGTTGTTGTTGTTTTGAGAAAGGAAGTTGAATACTTTGTCTTTTGTGGACTATGTGAGAAGAAGAAATCCCCAAAGTGAAGATGAGTAGGAATTCAACACACAGAAAGACTTGATCCAGAGTTTAGAATAGATCAGAGGTCAACAAACTTCAGTGCAGGGGCCCACCGCCTGTTTCTGTAATAAAAGTTTAACTGGAAGCCTGCCACATCCATTTGTTTATGTACTGTCTCTGGCTCCTTTCATATTAATACAGCAGAGTTCAGTAGCTGAAATAGACCCGCACACCTCATGTGTTTACTATCTGGCCCTTTAAGAAAATGGCTGAGAAACAGAGTAATGTCCGATAAATGTTTGAAATCTTAAAAAGCCATTATCTATATTCTATTTTAAAATACTTAAAGGAATAAATGTGTATTGCATACCAGAAACGTCTTAAGAGAGTAGATTATAGGTTTTCTTTTCACACATGCAGAGGAATACAGGGTCAATAAGTAGTGGGCTTTAATCTAAAGAACTTTGAGCAGTAGCTTAAATGGAAAATCCTAGAAAAGCTGGGAATGCGTGACTCTTATAAAATTAAGATAGACAGATTCAAAATATTTTCAGAAGTTATTTTATTAGTAGTGTGTGTGCATTCCATATATAAAGTACAAGACTTCTGTTGCAAGCATAAGGCTGAGTAGCTGCCAGGCATGGCCTTCTTAGAATATAATTGTGACTGCATCACCGAGCTCATAAGAGTCAGAAAACCTACACTGGACTAAGATAAAGAGACAAACACTCAAACAAAACTTCAAAACTGAGCTCAAACCAGAAATACAGACTGAAAGCCCAAGGTCACTCTGGGAGCAAACTCCAACGTCATCTGTACAACTGAGGGGCAGTCCTGCAGAAGGCTAAGGCAGAAGGTCCTAACAAACAGTGTTTCTTAGGAACTAAGTGGTCTTAGGTTGACAGAAGCCCCTGTTCTGAGAAGAAGCAAACATACATTCTCTTTGGAGGAAAGTACTTCTAGGTTGGTTTCTCAGCTGCCCACCAAGATTTGCCAAATATAAATAAACCCCAAAGATCACCAAGAAAGGAGCGTGAAAGAATATTAGTAAATATAACACATAACAGTAAGGATGACTGGAGATGAGACATTCCCAATGGCTACTGAAATTAGTGACTGCAGAAAAAAAGCGACCATTTAAAAATGCTTACAGGAATAAATACGTACTTTGTATCAGAAGCTTCTTAAGGAATTAGTCAGGTTCTCTTTTCAAACATGCAAGAGAATAAGAAATATAAAGAATGAAGGTAAAAGCGATCATGAAACAAAGATTATCAAGGCCAGAAAGAGTTTAGAATCCCAAATTAAACTTGGAGGATTTGGAAAAAAAAATAAAATTGCTAATCTGTAAAAATCTCAGGGAAGGTGCTCAGCCATGTTTCAGAGACAGTTGAAGAGAGAAAAAGAAACTGGATGATCAAACAGAGAAATCACCAGAACAGAGCTCAAAGAGAAGAGAGGGAACACAGGAATGGCATGTCCACTGACATACATGGCAAGAAGAAAGACTTTAACACACAAGTAATTAGAGCCCCACAAATAGATCCTGGATACGCTAAGAAAGAGATGAGTATTTGAAGGATGATGGCTACACATTTGAACGGATAAGAGATAATGACTTCACAATTATAGAAAGCAAAATAAACAAACAAAATTAATACCAATACAGTGCAGTGAGATTGCAGCATTCAGAAAAGATGTCTTTAAAACTACCAGAGTGGAAAGGTAATCACCTACACTTAGCCTGACAGTAGATCTCTCTTTATATTTATTTCTTCTTGTATTTTGTGTATAAGCTATACCTACATGTGTGTAAATGCACCCGTGTCATGAAGTGTCCACGGATGACAGAAGAGGGTGTCGGATCCCCTGAAACTGGAGTTATGGATGGTTGTTAGCTGGCACGTTGGTGCTGGGATTTGAACTTAGGTCTTTCTGCAAGAACATCCAGTGCTCTTAACCTCTGAGCCATCTCTCCAGCCCTGTCAGTAGATCTTTCTATAGCAAAAGCGGAAGCTAAAAGTCAATGGAATAATACAAGAAAAAAATGATTATCAACCTAAAGCTGGATGAAGTAAGAATAAGGGGTCAAGATACCTTCTAGGATATAAAAACTGAAAATGTTTACTATCAATAGACTATATTAAAAGAATTTATAAGTTCAGAAAGGAAGTTTGATCCTCAGCCTGGGCTGCATATCAAGTTTCAGACCAGCCTGAGAAGCATAGCAAAACTATCTCAAAATTGCACACACACACACACACACAGATGTATGTATTTAGTGTGTATATACTATATATATTTTATATGTGTGTGTGCATGAGTGTACACATCCATGAGGAGACAAATGAACCACACAGTGATAGGCTTACAACACTAGACTTCTCTGACTTTGAAGAGGGCAAGGGCTTGCCTAAAGTAGAATAGAAGCATTCTGTCTGTGGGTTTTCCTTTGCCTCCTTCAGCACTTTGGCTGAACCATAATTCTTGCACATACCAAATGCCTTGTGTAGCATGTGGAATCCTGCACAGTATCATTACCAGCTATGGGGGAAGATTTACAGCCAAGGTGGTACATAAATGGATCTCCTAATTGGAAGTGCTAGTTTAGTACCAGCTGGGCAACAATACACAAAGTGATTAGGTTACTGTCCCATGGAAACGCATGAAGTCAGAGCACAATACAACACATGGCGCATCTCCCCACAGCGTGAATGCATCATTGGTGGGAAACAAGAAGAGCTGAGAGTCTCCTCACCAAAATACCTCATAATTCACTGGCTTCTACCAGAGAATGCTGTCAAGATACGACAGACTAGAAGCTCAGGCTGTCCTCTGATCGTTCTGGGCTATTTATTCATTCCACTGACCCAACTGTCGGCAAGGAGGTCAACATTATTGCTATACAATAGGGAAAAGGAAGGTGGCATGCATAAAGGACTCACTCGAATGCCTGTATATAAATGCTACGGTCAGGAAAAACAGAGAAGAAGTCCCCACCATCAAGGACTTAGTTGATCATCAGAGGGGATTGAAAATGGAAACCAAGATTCCTACAGAGGCCTTGCAGCCAGCGACAGAATAGGAGCTACAGCACTTACGTTTTAAGTGAGTATGAGTTCTGTCAACTTGATACAACCTAGAATCAATGGGTTAGGAAGCCTCAAACAGTATTGTTTACACTGGATTGCCAGCCTGGGAATGTCTACGGGGGTATTATCCTCATTACGTTAACAGATACGGTCCACTATGAGTAATACCGTTCCCTAGGCAGGGAGTCCTCAACTGCATGAGTAGAGAAATCCACCTACGCACAAGCACGCAAACAAGCACACATGTACACATTTTCTTCTGTCTGTTCTTGACTGTGGATGTTATATGACTAATTGCTTCATGATGACATCTCCAAATGACCCTCTGACTAGATGCCTAGAAAGAATCGTAACGTTCCTAAAAGGCATGAGTTTTTAAACTGAGCCTGCAGAAACATCATCTGGAGGCGAGAATGGCTGTCATTTAGTAGGCCCAGGTCAAAATGAGCACTCAAACCCATCATTTAAAAAATCGTTACAAATCCCAACATGGTGATAGCAGAATCTCTCCAGACATGTCCAGCCTGTGGCTCAATTCTGGTGACACCTATGAACGCTACCCAACACATTTATACAAGCTACTATACTACAGAGTCAAATCAAACACAGGGCTCTTCTGTGAGCAGAGTCTTCTGACTACATACAGTGACACTCATTCCACTTTTTAGGAAGGTCTATTATAGCACAGGCTGCTGCACCATACTCCCAGGGCCTTAGATTCAAAAGGGACCCAAGATAATGTATCCCTAACAAGTTCCTGGAATATACTGATGCTGCAGGCCCAGGAATGACAGCCAGAAGACCAATAACTGAGAGAGGAGTAACAAGACGGGGAACGCTCAGGATAAAGTTAACACTTAATCAACCAATTGATTTAGAGCCCAAATTCTCCGTCTGAATAGATTTTTTAAACAGTGTGCCAAGTATATATCTACAATATATAAAAAGGTGAATTTACTCCTTTATAAATTTATACATCCAAATTTAATGTCCTGAATAATCTTAACCATTTGGCATTTAAGTATTCCGTTACTCAGTAAATTCTACCTCAACTGTCTACCACGTGTCAGTGCACTGTACTCACTCAGGCAGCACATGCAAGCAGGTTATGAACAAATGGGGATATTACTTATTACAGGACCTCAAGTGTGGTGTAGATACAGAGTTCGGATGAGTGAAATTCCAGGCAGGGAAATTAAGATGTTCAAGAGCCACGCTACTTCAAATGACCACATGCCCTAATAGGTGCACTTAAAAACATTGCTCAATGAAACTATTTTGGTTTTGAACTAAATCATATGTACAATTGAAAAATCATCATGGCTGGGTAGTTTTTAAATGATACAATACCCCTCATTTCAAGTGAGGATCAGAACTTGGGTATTCAAGGTGATCTATAAAAATTTATTGAGAATTATAGACTTCTGTTCTTTTGAAACGCCCAGTCTGTAAACATACAAGCAAAATCTTCAGAAGTTCTCAGATATTCTATATAGAACACACACACTATTAGTTGGGAAAATTAGTAAGCCCAAGGTGTTTTCTTTTTTCCTGTAGGATTGACACAAGGTTGGAAATCCTTCTATGAAGATGAAACTACCCCATCATCTTAGGAAGTGTCTCAAAGTCACTAACCCTTTATTTCAACAAGCATCCCTGTAACACAGCTTATAGAAGCCCAAGCCAGCTTTGGCATTCTAGCTTCTTATCCTGAATGAATTTACATGTGGCTGGCCATTAAGCAGTCACCATTATGATTTCAAAAGATGAAAGGTCGTGTGGAATGTAGGTACTCTTGACCTCTGAACTCTATTGTTCTGAAGCCAGGGGAAAACAGGAGAATGGTGGTGATATGAAGCAAATCTGATAAGGTCATTTCTGACTTCAAAGAGAGACCAGTAACGACTGCATGGGGAGCTGCAGTTTCTAGATATTCTGTCTTCTAAGCACTCTGCCTGTTGATAATTAACTTTCTACTTTTCTGAACTCGATTTATTATTTTCCCATTGCAATTTTAGTAAAATTAAGCAATTGAAATTGTAAATAAAAATTAAAATGAATATAAAGTTATATTTCTCCCTATGACCTTCCTACCTTGCATTTAAACATGAAGATAAAAGTACACGAACCACATTCTCAGTTTACTGTGGAGAACATTAATGAAATATGCTAAGAAAACAATACCAGACTCCGAAAACACAAAGCAAACAGGGCACTATAGTGAAAAATCATCACATCCAAGGTATTTTAACAGATAAATACTTCTATGAAATTCTGGTAATTTTTCTCTTGTGCAAAGGCATTCTTTCTTCTCAAGCAAAGATCAAAGAATATTTTGTATCTGGTCCCTGTTGATTTATATCAGTTTAAATGCCAATATTTCTTAATTCACAATGAAATTACACAGAACTCCATTTATAAATATTTATGTATGAAGTTAACAACTGTGAACTATAGTGGTGTGTCAAGCTGTAAACAGTCATGGAATATTGGTTCATTTCAAGAACAGATGTTGGGCCATCTCTATGACGGGGCTGATTGTAGGAAGCACAGTTAATAATTCAGTCTCTTTCTTTTTAGCAACTATTAAAACACACAGGTTAATCTAGGGAGAACAAATCTGGCACTTGAGTCTCCTTTTCTATTCTTGCCACAGGAGTAAACATAACTAATCAATCCTAGAACTGTTTCAGATCTGGGACTAGCCTTGGTACAGATTTCACTGACTGATACTGAAATGATACAAGACTAAAATTATTTGCTGAGTCTAACTCATACCCGGTACTGGTTCTTACAATTTTTCAAATGCTACATATTTTCAAATGTTTCAAAGTTGTAAAACTTTCAAAGGGATTAGAGACTGAAACAACTATAAATAAATTTCACAGGCTGGGGGGTATATCTCAGAGGTAAAGCACACACTTAGTATGTGTGAGGCCTTGGAACTGACCCGTCGTACTTAAAAAAATGACAATAATCATCATCATCACCTAATCTCCCTCTCCACCTTCTTCTTGGCTTTTAGTCTATCAGCTATAATTATTCAGTTCATCTTGGGGCCAAGTTAGCCTTTAGAATGACTTTGGAGAGCTCTGCCTCTACTGCTGTATACACTTGCAGAGTCAGCGGTCTTGGACCCAGCAAACAACTCCTGTGCCTGCTCTTCTCGATGGTTTGGAGGCAGCCAGCCCTCAGAGGTAACACACTAGCTCATGAGTGGGTACTTGACCCCATGGTCACCAGATCCCAGAGGCAGAGACTGGTGAGGAGTCTACTGGGGTTTGCCAGGTAAATACAGTTGTCTACCTGCTTTATATGGCATTTTCTTCCACGCTTCGACATTCCTAGGGTAAGTAACGCTCGGAGCCAGCCCATCTCTGCCTCATGACCTTTCGAGAAGAAGTAATATGGGACTTAACCAGGAGACCCAGCTCCCTTCAGAGTCAGCATGCTTAGATACTCTGTCACTCTGCCCTTTGGTGACTGACAGAGTCCAGCCACTTTCTGCAGCATGAATGGATATTAAGAGCCACAGTCATAATCCTAGAGGGCAGTAGTCACTTAGTTACCCCCAGTCTCTCACTGTTGCTCCAGTCAGAATCAAGGAAGGGCACTACAACCTGCTTGAATTAAGTCTCCAAACTATGAGCTTTCTACTTTATTCAGCCGCCATTTCAGAAACCAAGTCTTCCATGTGAAATGTGGTAACTTACAGGAGATAAAGTGGATAATAAGATTTTATAGATATTAATAACCACAATCACACACAGTGTGACCTCATCAAAGTAACTGACACTTCATCACCTGCCTTCAAATCCGAGCAATATCTTTATTCTCACTTTACAGGTGAAATAGCCAAGGAAACACATGTTCCCTCTTAGTCTTTGTTAGGTTCTTCATGCCAACTCTGTCCAGATGTGTGACATACATGAGCTCACTGAATCGTCACAACCACCACTATGGAAGAATTTTTAATTTTCTCCAGTTAATTTTGATCACCATGTCATCTCCTATGTAGTTTACTTAGAGCATGTGTTTATTAATCATGTAATTCATCTTTCACTAGATTCTCTGTTACTTAAGAAATTTATATTTTAGTCTAAATCACTTATCACTACATTCATAACAATTCACAGCACATAGTAAATGCACCATAAATATTGGTTGGGTACCTGAATGAAAGGTCAGAGAGATGCAACACTGTCCCAAGGTCAACTAATTCGGAACTTAGCCTTTCGTTACCTGTTCTCAGTGGCCACATGTCAGCTTTGGGCTTGCAGTTACTCAAATGAAGAGTCCCATCAGCTAGGAGAAGGCTGTGAACAGCGTAGAGCTATCCAGACACCATATCTCTTGAAGGTACATTTAATAGGAAATCAATGTTCTCTTTGACTCTAAAATTATTCCCTATTAATTTCTTTAAAAACAAACCATGTTTAAGGCAGACAGCAGACCTGCCCTTCAGTCATTATAAGATCGGGCCAGCGAATCACAATCCTTCCGCCATGTTTCCCTCCCGGTGTCCGGCCCTCACTTGGGTCAGATGGCTGAGGAGCTCTTGAAGGTCAGACATCCTGGTCTTAGCTCACACAGTACTAGGAGAAGGATGTTAAAGGAACATTGAATTAATATGAAGCTCCAGAGAGCATACAGTAGGACAAGAAGGAAGAGTGCTGTCTGAACAAGGAGGAGTTAAGGGAGGCGGGTCACGTGGCCAGGACTAGCAGAGTGCCATTGTCCCCAGGAAGGAAGAACCACACATACACCAAGTGAAGCAGAGAAATCATAGATTGGGCATTATAAGTCAAACCACCAGGTATTAGAACTTAGCTTACTGACTCATCCAGAGATCATTTTAGCCCATGGGGGACATTTGCCTAGACACCTGTAACTGGGGAGGGGTGCTACTGACATCTAGTGGGTAGAGGCAAGGGGTGCAACCAAAGGCACACAATCCCACCCTCCCCACAACAAAGAACTAAGCAGTCAAAAAGTGTCCAATACTGATCAGGTTGAGGAAGCTTGGCTTAAAGATTATGAGCCTTGAAGGCCAAAGAGTGTGGGTCAGAGTCCCAGTCCTAACTCGACATACCCAAGAGATGCTGGTAAGGACTCAAACTGACCTAGCAGCAGTGTGCTGAAATTCCAGGGGCACCTGCCTCATGGGGTAACCACTCACTCCTTCATTCACAGATGTAATGAAAGGGTCTCCCAAGTGTGAATGGAGCCACGCACGGAAGTCAGGCACAATGATTCCCAATAAAAAGGAGGTAGAGGAACAATCATGAAGATGTGCCATGGGCCAGAGAACTCTAAGAAGAAGCCAAAGATGAGTTTCGGGAAGAAGGATCATTTCACGGACATAGGAAGGAAGGGAAAGGTCACCCAGATGAAGAGGACCAGATTACGTGAGGAAGCAAAAGTCTACCATTACAGTGTACGTTCTCTCCTTCCTAGGAACCTGACCAGATGTTTCCTAACTTCCTTTAGCGCTAAATGTGGCCATAAGACCAAGTTCTTCTCAACAGAATGTGAGAACTGTCACCAGAAACAAACAGCAACAACTAAACAAAACCCAACGAGTGCTTGGGAGGTTGCAAGGGAAGAGGAAGTATAAATCCGTACAGCCATTAGGAAAATCGGAGGGCACACTTCCTCAAATGAACTACCGCTAGACCTGTCGTGTGCTCCAGGTATTTAATTTCCAGGTTTATACCTGAAGAAGTGAAAGTTGACACACAACTAAGATGCTGCATGTTCACGTTTATTCCTGCATTGCTCACAGTGGTCTAGCTGCCTACCAGTAGAAGAATAAAGAAACATGGTGTAGATGCATAATGACACTTTACTCAGCCACAAAGAACAAGATTATGTTATGTACAGAAAAAAAAATGGATGGAACTGAAGATTATCATGTGTCCAGGTTTAGTTTCTCTGTTGTTGAAATAAACACCATAACCAAAAGCAACTTGAGGAAGAAAGAGTTTATTCTACTTTCAGGTTACAACCCATCATCAAGGGAAGCCACAACAGGAACTCAAGCAGAGACCATAGAGGAATGCTGCGTACTGGCTTGCTTCCTTTGCCTGCTAAGTCACCTATATAGTCTCCTGTATGGTCCAAGCCTACCTGCCCAGCAATGGCACCACCCATGATGGGCTTGGCCCTCCTATATCTATCAGCAATCAAGAAATGCCCCATAGACATGCCCACAGGCCAATCTACTGGAGGAAATTCCTCAGCTGACGTTCCCTCTGTCCAGGTATCTCCAGTTTTGTGTCAAGTTGACAAAAGTTAACTGGCACATCGTGTTAAGTAAGGAAGCCAGACTTAGAAAGATAACCAGCACATGTTTTCTCTCATGTGGAATTCAGAGGGATAAAAAAACCCATTAAAGGAAAGGGGGGATTGCGAGGGCTATGGGAAGGGGTGCGAGGAAGGAGAACGGGGGTAAGTAAGGCAATACAAGCATAAACATGATGAAAGCACACTGCATGCACGTATGAAAATGTCACAGTGAAACGCAGCCCTCAGTACACACCATTCATGTCAATGAAAAGAGTGTGAATAAAGAGTCCTGTGTCCTTTTCTGGCATGGTTGTTTTGGTTACTGATACCTAAATGCCTCTTTTTTTCTTTCGTGAATGCTGAACAAGAATATAGCCAAGACCAAACTTCAGGATGCTAGAGTAGGGGTAGAGTTTCTCTGTAATGGGGTAAATAAGCAGACATTCCCAGCTTTGTGGGTCAAAATGCCCACAGAGCTCTGTTGCAATTTTTCAACTCTGCTACTGAAGCACAAAGTAGTAACAATATACAGTAAGGGAGCACTGCTGAGTTCTAACAAAATACTTCCCTTTCTCTCTTTCTCCTTTCTTCCTTCCTTCCTTCCTTCCTTCCTTCCTCTCTTTCTTTCTTTCTAAAGGAGAAACCTGGATAGTCTGAGCATCAAAAGGAGGAGCAAAAAGTTGGCAAGAACCTGGGTTAATGATGGATACCATGTAATAGAGTTTCGCTGTCTACCTAGACCCCTTCCCTTGGTGATGAGTCTTATATCTAAGCTTTGTCCTAATTAGCACATGGGTTTCCAAAGAACCTTTGGGGTTTGGACTATCCTAGAAACCTAGGCACTACTCTTATGTCAGACTCTTCTGCTGAAATGACCTCTGAGTACTAGACCTTTAGGGTCCAAGCTACATGACAGCTGCCAGGGACTGATGTGCCAGCATAATGGGTGCGGACTTAATTCTCAGCACTCATTCCAACAAGCTGAAGGATGAAAACTGAAGACATCACTGAGGAATTCGAGCTTTCCAGAAAACCAATTACACAAGGTGAAGGGAGAATTTCTTCTGGCCTTTTGCTCCCTTACTGTACATTGTTACTACTTTGTGCTTCAGTAGCAGAGTTGAAAAATTGCAACAGAGCTCTGTGGGCGTTTTGACCCACAAAGCTGGGAATGTCTGCTTATTTACGCCATTTCAGAGAAATTCTATCCCTACTCTCATTATTCCTGGCTGGCTCTATAGCTGTTTTTGCTGAAGAGGCAGGAAGTGCTACAGTGTCCCAGGAAGACCTTTTTCTAAAAGTGTTTGAGATAAAATGATCATCATCTTCTGTACATCTGAGACTGTATCTACTGCTATATTTTAGGCAACTTGATCTCCTCCAGACATTAATCATTGCCAATTCTAAATAATCCCGAGACCATAACAAAGTGGGACTAAGAAAACATGAGGGCCAGTGGGTATATCTCAGCTGGAAGGAACTGCAAAATCTGATTCTCTCATTTCCCAGGTAAGAAAACCAAGAACCTGGTAAAGTAACAAACTCAAGGCCACAAATTGAGTTTTAAGTAATATACATATACACACATAGGACTTTAAGAGAAAAGGCTAAGAATGTTCATATTGGTGGGCCTTTATCCAAAGCAGCAGAAAATCCATTTCTACAGCTTCCTTTCCCCTTTTGTTTTCACACTGAAACTCAACATTGTTATTCTTTATATGCACATGTGTGCCTTCCTCTTTGGGTCTTTCACTGAAACTGAAGCTCAAGTAGCACCCAGCAAGCCCCAGGCATCTTCCCATCTCCCCCTTGATAGCATAGGCTTGCAGGGGGTCAGGGAAGGCTATGCAGG
Organism: Eospalax fontanierii; assembly: GCA_035773235.1. Classification (NCBI taxonomy): domain Eukaryota; kingdom Metazoa; phylum Chordata; class Mammalia; order Rodentia; family Spalacidae; genus Eospalax; species Eospalax fontanierii. The sequence goes on along the minus strand of CM069529.1, from coordinate 88,668,155 downwards.
TGCTCCTAGCCACACCAGGCTTTGTACTTGGGTGTTCGGGTTTTAAAATCATTTCCTTATGCTTGCACAATCATCTGTCTCCCCAGCACATGAACTTGAACTTTTTAACCAATTTTATGACCAAATCATAAAAATACCTATGAAATCAGAGTTAATAAAACCTCCAGAATTTTGACCAATTTCTTAACTTCATTCCATTGAGTGACAGATTTATATCTGTCCTTATCAAATAATGGCAGCTGTATCTCCCCAGGGCAGAAACTGCCCCTAGAGAATCCTACGTATTTCAGGAATATTAAGATGAGGGAGACAGAAGTACTAATTGCATCTAGAGTTATAGGCCAAGAGATTTCATAGACAAAATTTGCTTCTGTGCCTTCAGCTTCCCTATTTCTTGTGTAGATTCCCACCTGTTTTTCAAACTGTATTATGGCACACCCCAAGAGTAGAGAAAGACGCAGTGTCCCAATCCAACCCCACAAGGCAGGGTCCCGGCTTGCATCAGTGAGTTATGTCTCAGAGCCGTTACTAGCCTCCTTCTGGGCAGTAGAAACAAAGCACACAGGGAAAGCTGCCACCTTCCCCAGGCATCGTGTCTTTAAAACGTCCAAGAGGTAGGACAGGAAACAATTTAGAACATGGGTGCAGAGCTCATGATTTTCTCTTAAACGAAACAGTTTACATAAATAGCAAATCTACAGGTGTTCCTTGACTTAGGATAGAATTATGTAAAAAATAGCATCAAGTAAAAAGTAGGCAACGGTAGAGCAAATTCAACTAACTCTAATGTAACACCTAATTATGATCAAAGGCTGAAAGTCTCATGTACTTTACCACAAACTGTACTGAAACAGAAAACCAGAGTGGTCAGATATGCATGCCTTGTACCATCACAAAGAAGAAGAATCTTAAGTTAAACCATCACAACATGGGGACAGCTTATAAGTTCCCCTGTCTGGTCCTCATAAAGATCAGGATGGCTGGGAAGTTCTGGCATCACAAGCCAATCTCTGGAAGATCATACAAGGGCCATTTGTCTATTGACCAAATCAAAGCAGTGAAGTCCCCTCTTGATTTTCCTACAAGCTAGTTGGCAATCCTGCCTGAAATCACCCAGGCTTTGTGGGAAGAAAGCAGCTGTAGCAACTGTTGGCCACATTTGATCCCTAAACTGCTGGGGAAAGGCACGTATCAAACACTTTCAACACATTCTCAGCTACACCAAATACTCTACAACAGGGGCATCTCAGGTAGAACGGGGTGGTTCTTCTGGTTCGCGAGCCTGGTGTCAGACAGACTGGGAAGCTTTCCATAGAAAGGGCTAAGATGTATTTCACACTGAATAATCCATGATGACAAGATTTTAAGGAGATGATAAATCCCCTACCTTGCAAAATAAGTGTAACTCACATATCTGCACATCATCAGGCACCTACTGTATGTTTTTTAAAAATGTATCTCAGTCTGCTGTTCACACAAGCATTTTCACATTTGGGCATGTGCAAACATTTCTGCTCTCTTTGTATTTTTTTTTGTTACATGGATAATTTGCATCAGAAGATTCAGAAGATAAACATAAGTAAAAAAATCAAAAGGACAAACTGATTTTTTCAACCAAAAATATTTTCCGAGACTGGTAAACATCCCTTCTATAAACGTCTGTACCCCCTCTTCTCATCTGCATCTTGCTTCCTTCTCCTCCATGACTACTCAACACGTAGATATTTACATCCTATATGCATACATCAACTCCAATACAAACCTTCTGCTTCACTCAGTGATGTGTAGAATACGTTTTACTGAAAAGAATCACATATCTGTATTCTCTTCCTTAATGGCTGTACTACGTTCCACTATGTGCTATGTAAATTTAATATATGTATGCATGTAATTATGTTATTTGTTCAACAAGCCCACATTATTGAACAAATAAAACTTCTCTTTTCCCTTCCCAATTTCTATAAAAAGTTCTTTAATAGATGTGCAGTCCATGTACCCGAACTTTTCTGCATCTACCTCACCATTTCCCCTAGACTACATTCCTAAAATAACGGTCACGCCAAAGAACGTACATATCTCAATGCTCCAGACACTTAGAATTTGTGTGTTAGGATGAGTCTAGCTCAGAGCAGTCTGATAGTCTGATAGCACTAGGTGATATGGGAATGTCACATATCTGCAGTAACACAGTAGCCACTAACTACTCGTGGCTATTGCACACATGAAATGTGAGTAGTGCCAGTAAGTGACTGGTTTCTAATTTTATTTAATTTTAATTTAAATAGCTAGACTTGCTGGAGGCTACCATATTCTAGATCCCAGATCAACTTCATACTTCTTAGGCTTTTGAGAGTACATATCCGTTACATCTCCTAATGAATCCCATACATAACCTTTCAACCTTGAAATTAAAGCACACTGTCTTTCCTATCAAAGAACTTTATGTTCTGTCCTTCAAACGCTCTTTGCATCTTCTGAGGTAAAAAGAGAAATCTTTTTCTTTTTTTCTTCATACATGGTGAAACTTGGAATTTAGAGAAGTAAAGCAATTCACCCACAATTACAATAGGCAAACGATGCATAGTCTGCATTTTCTGCTCTTTATCAACTGTTCTTTGCTAATAAAGTTGGTTTGTATGACCCAAGCCTTAGGCAAGCAGAGTTCTGTCCAAACTGCCTCCCAGTCCTTGCCTCTGCAGGGGACACTGGTTGAGTTCCCACCCTATTTGCCAGCTTACCCAGCCTTCACTTCCTATAATCAGTTTAGACGTCTCCAACTTCTGCTGACAACCTTTCCCTAACCAGGGGCTAGCTTGTGTGCCCCACCGCCTGCAGCTCCTGTTTTCACTGTGCGCATCACACTTGCTTCCATGCATTCTAGCTGCTAGTTTCCTGATGTGAAATCAGCTCTCTCCAAGCAGGGGCTATGCCAGTCATGTTCATTTCATCAGCAATTAGCAAAACAACTCCCATACGTGGTGGGCCTCAAGGAACACTTGCTGAACCAATAAATGAACACAATCAGACAAGGAATTCCTAAAGCATGTTCGCTAGTAAGATGGGAGTATTCTGAGGGTGAGAGAAAAAAAGAGCTTCCAGTAACCCACTAATGTGATCATCAAGAGAATATACCTTTGACTATTACAGTGAACGAATCTACCTGGCAAATCTTATGACGTGTCCATGAACTTGACCTTGTGCATTCCAGACACTGGAAACTCCAAAGGGAATCAAAAAGGTAGAATCACTGCTATAATATAGTGTGCCAATCAACAACACAGACAATTACATGTGGTAGGAAACTTGATCAACAGGTTCAACCGGGCAATCAGAGTTGTAGGGAATGTCTAGTTAAAGGACATACAGAGGTCATGCCCAGCACATGGAATTCCACTATTTCATAAAAAGTATGGAGATTAAAAACACAAAATCCAAGGCCACGGGCTTATCTCAGGGCCAGGCCTAGGTTATAAATAGGGGAAACTCATGCAGACATGAAGTTATAATTAATGTTTTGATGTGTGTGTCGGGGGGTGCATGTACATGCATGTTTATATTTATATGTTTTCTGGACCAATGTTAACAATGTGGCATGAGTCAAGTATCCTGGTTAATGTAATAATTCTCTTTCCTGAGGTCCATTGAATGAGTTAATAAATGAATACCAGGTCTTATACTTATTTTAATTCTCCTACCAGCCCTGTGAAGTTGATATAAACTTTATCCGCATTCAATATACTACAAAACTGAGGCATTGAGAAAATAAGTACCTTATCCTACGGCACATGAGTGTTAGGAATTGTGCCAAAGCAGTTTAACTCCAGGGTCTCTGTCTTCTCATCCTTCCACAAACCTTCTTAGGTTTTCTACATTCTCCAATATGGTTTCCACTAACCCTCCTAGGGTAATTAATTAAAACTGGGGCTGGAAGGATGATTCAAAGATGAAGAGCACTGACTGCTCTTGCAGAGGACCTGGGTTCAGTTCTTAGCACCCACATGGCAGCTAACAATCATTCATAACTTCACTTCCAGGGGATCCAACACCTTCCTCTGCCTTCTGCAGACATCACACACATAAGCACACTTGTACACATGCATGTAAAACACTTACACATAAAGTACGAATAATTAATTAAATTATGTGCAATTTGAAATTCAGTTTCAGCATTATGCTAACCACATCCTAAGCCCTCACAAGCCACATAGATGAAGTGGCCATCATCCAGGTGAGGAGAGACAGGATTCATCACCACAGAAAGCTCCACTGAGCAGCCAAGAACCAGGGTTATGGCACGAGGTGACTCAATCCTGGCGGCAGGTATGTTCCACCATTCCACACTGCTTAGAAAACGCAAGTCCAGATGTGGGTCAGCCTTATAAGAGTTCTTCCCACAAAGGCCCTTAGGATATTGGCCCCACTATGGGCTGACAGGGTATGAGGCAACCAGGCACAGACTGGACTAGGTGGTCAGCTGTCAATGTCAGCCCTTTGCTCAACACTGATCATTGTTCTTTACAAACAAGAAACCAGAAATCGTGGAACACAGACATGCTCAGCATGTGTAAATAGTTACATAAAAGAAAATAAAATGCTTGCCACAACACGTTCAAAGAACCGACCTTAATAGAAACACCAAATTGTCATCATTCCTTCAAAATTATTTCTCCTATTAAACATGAGCCCCTCCATCAAAGCCATGTTTGCTCGTTTAGTCAAGTGTTCTCCTAGCCTTGGGCAGCACACGCTTTTCCACTTCTTCTCATGTAACCCCCTTGGCTACTGTGAATGCTACAAAACCCACTTCAAAGCATGTGGGAGGGCAGGAACAGGATCTACAAGGCCAGGAATAAAAGATTCCAGGGATGTGCTAAGATATGAAACTCAGAAAGGAAGATGAAAGCCTTTATGGACATCTTTGCAAAGTTGTCAGCATCAGTAAACTGCAGATGGAACAGAATGATTAAAAAAATGAAAGTGTACCTCCGACATCTTCATCGAATGCCCTTTGCAGGAACTTGACTATTCAAATGTTTTAAATGCTGGGGAGATGCTTCTGGGTTGTTGTTAAGCTTCACTGAAGCTTCGGGATCAATGCCCGTTCATTTGCTCCTTCTGAATCGCATGACAGCCCTGTCAGTATACACCAAGTTAATAGTGTGCTCATTTTGCAGGCATGAAAACCAACACAATTTAAGCTTGAAATTGCCTGAGAATCTACACATGATGTAGGATGAAACCAAGATTTTTCCATTGCCCACACTGAAGAGCTTATGCCAAACTGGGTTTCATTTAATTTCATTTTTGTATGTTGAAGCATAAGTCACATTAAAAAAAATTTTCCCTTTCAATTCAGACCTATACTGGTAGAATGTGAGGTTTAAAAAAATGACTTTGAAACTCATAACTAGGGCGTAATATCACAAAGAAACAAAAAGATAAGTTGGATGATGTGGTTAATCTTTCTATAAATGTAGGTACATGGCAGGTAATGCGGGGAGCTGGGTAATGGCTCTGGTCACTTTTTCCATGTCTTACACAACAGTACTTTCCCTTGCCTCTCTTCTTCCATCAGACTCACAAACATACCACCACATGTGGAACTCAATGAATTGTAGCCAAGTCATTCAACATGATGGGTGTGGCTTTTGTTGAAGAGACAACCGTGCCAACTGGTCCCTTGGGCTGGTTAAATATTTCCCGTCCTTTAGCTCTACGCTGCTGGGATGCTCTAGCTTGAAGCCCCCATAGAGGTCTTCACCATGTCTTCAGCAGTTGCCCAGTTCATCTCCCTGGGATGATCTACCTGCTTCATCCCTTGTTAAGCCTGCCGTCATCATTAGACTAAGAACAACTCAAAGGGGGACTCTAAATACTGGAACCAGGCCTACCATGAAGTACTTGTTACCTATAATGTCTGCTGAATTATTTGTTGAACCAATGGATACATGAACAAATGAGAATCTAACAAGTGCATCCAGCTCCAAATAGAGTTATAATACAGAGAACTTTTCCCTCAAGAATCTGTTTAGACATGAGTTCTCTTAGTATAGCGCTATGTAGAAAGGTGGGTACATGATTTTGTTGCCTGGTGTTACATCAATGAATATGTATATCACCTGGGAAAAGAGATTTTATAGGTAACACCACTAATGAACTGACCTTAAAGCAGGCAAATCATCCTATATTATCCTGGTGGACCCAATGGAATCATCTAAACCCTTTAAAGGAGAAGAGGAAGACAGAGAGACCCTGCAGAAAGGAAAGCTAAAGAGATCAAAAACGTAACAACTGTATCTTCATGGGTGTCTTGAGAATGAAAGCGGGCCCATAAAAAGCAAGAACAGGAAAGGGCAGTCCAGTGAGCCCCTGAGTGTCATTCAGCTCAGCTCAAATTTGTCTAGATTCAGCGATAAGGAATATGTGACATGTTAAGCTACCGTACTTAAAGTAATATATTATGGCAGCTTCAGAACATTAATGCACAGTTTCCTCTAGATGTGGCAGGCCCTAATACAGGGTTTGTCTGAAGGTCTTTCATGAGGGAACCAACCCGTCCCAACTGGTAAGGGTGAAAAATGAGCAGAGAAACAGGGAGGGTCTATATAAAATGTGTTAAAAAGGCCTCCCTGGCCAGAGACAGAAACTCTCCATCCTTCTGCCTTTCAGTCTCTTCTAGGAGAGGAAAGCACCTGATAAAACAATTCTTTGAAAGACTAGAGACTAAACTTTGCCTGCTGGGGGTTGCTAGGCATGTAGACAGTGGCTTACAGCAAGTGGGTAATGTTTAGCCTTCTCAACAATAGATGTCTGTTGGGGGAATTTTTGACATGTATCTGGAGGGGGGGTCTTCCCATGTAGCCTTCAATGTAGCAGATGCAATCTCCTGGCTATAGTTCCCCTCACTGAAGTTCATTTCTATGCACACAGAGACAGCTACGATCACTGGTGAAGCTGGTCTTTCCTGAATGCTGCTGGCAGTTAAGAGTTTACTCGTGACACAGGTTTGTGAATACAGGCAAGCACATCAAAACTGTGACTGTGGTTCTCTGCCCGTACAACCGTGTACATCTTTGAGCACTCTGGGCTTCTCGAGTTAAAACTATGCCATAGATACAAAACACTCTCATTTACAAGTAATGCTATTACAGGAACAAGTGTGAGACCAGGTATGTGGAGGACAGTCCAAGGATGGAAATGACTCCCAGCACCAACTGGTTTCTTCTCAAGGGCTTAATTACACCTTCGCTAGATGAAATCTCATTCCCATTGTTTGAGGAGAATTCAAGCTCTCTGTGTCCTCAGATAAAAAGCTGTGATTGCAAAACAAGTAGGTTTTTATAGGAAGGATGGATTGTTCTATGAAACGATTATATCTGAAAAGAGTGCCCCAATGAGACACATGAGGAGACACATGAGGTCACCATGGACTGGGCAAAGCTGGCAGGATGAACTTCCTGTACAGGGTGGGAATGGATTGAGAATGTTTTCTGGGGTCTAGGTGAGGCAGCATAGAGGAGGTCATGAAGAACCTTCCTTCGGGATATGACAAGATTCCTCAGAACATCCATGTCAGAGGTAAGTCTCTGTGTCCAACCCATTTCTTTCTTTCTTTTGTTTCCTCCACTTCAAGCAAATACACATATCAAGAAATCATTTCCCACATATATTGAAACAATAAACTATAACAAAATAATAAAAAGTAGGCGACACATTTCTTTAATCTAGGAGAAAGGCAAGAAGGCTTTTTAAATGTATGTAATAAGAATGTAATATTAAAGCTTTTCAAACTAATTTCAGATTCCACCAAACCTCTAATAGTTCTGGAATAGAAAGAACATTTACCTTCACCTATTTTATTGAGGTCACATATTTATTTGTAAGTGATGCGAAGGTTCAAATGCACCCTGCTAAAAATGTGTTATAAAAGTAATTCCCAAATGAACCCATGCTACGTGGGGGCCAATGGAAAGGCCATGAAGGCACTCATGCCATCATCAGGATTTCTGATGAAGGAGCCTAGGCCCCTCCTGGGCTCTTATTTCTTCCCTCCCTCTACTAACGCCACATGGAGGTCCCACCAGGGACCAGCCTCTCTATATTCCAGCCTCGTGAACTGTAAAAAGAAAACAAATCTATGACCTTTACAAACTACTCAGTTGGTCTATTTTCATTTCAAAAGCACGAAATGGAATAAGGCAAGGGGCAACAATTTTAAGCTCTGGGTTTCCATTTCCTTATCTGCCACATTTTAGAACATCCCTGCTTTAGGGGGCTTTTGTGAACAAGCAGAAAGGGCATCGAGAGCTTTAGACTCTGCCTAAGAACATAAGACCTTGATGGAGGTTCATTTCATCTTCATTATCATGGAACAAAGTTCCAGTTCTTTGTTATGAGTCGCAACCCTTCAGCTTGTGAGGATCCAGCAGCCTTAGCTGAGTCTAGAACTAATGTCTAATGTCTAACTGAATAAAGCCTTAGACTTGGCCTCTCCTACTGACCCTCTGAGCCAGCCATCTGATCACTTGTCACTGCCTCTTTCACAGGGCACCACAGCTCTGATGGATTGTTAGTAAGATTTAAGGTCTGCATGAAGGGACTGTCGAGTGGAATTTCTCTTTTCTTTAGCAAAACTGCTGAAACCTTCTACAGCTGCCCTGCAAGGAGACTGCAACGCGAAGGTTTCTATTCATTACAATGACTTTCCTGAAGTACATACTCTGTCTGAACCAAACTCCACACTCAAAGCTTGGGCCTCACAGTCAAATCAGCCTGATTCCTATAATAAAGAAAAGCATGGTGAAGTAGCTTTTACCTTACCCAAATAAAAAAAACTTGGAATGAGTAAATAAACTCTAAAAAATCAGAATTCAAAGCAGAATCATCAATTTTTATGACAAGATTAGCACTGTCAACATAAACCTCATTCTGGATCAAATATTGACCAATGATCAAATGTTATTATACTCCTAAAATATCTGTAAATATACAGCACAACACTTCAGTCACTCTTCTGAAACACAGGAACACAGAAGCTGATCTTTGGCTTGGATAGGCTCACTGTTAGCTGGGTTACTTAATGATACACATCTGGAGATATGAGAACTGCCGAGGTCAGAGGGCTGCTCTGCGCTCGGTGTGACAAGGCAGTGAAGCACTTAGCATAATGCCTGGCATGCAAAAGTTGCCAGAAATTCTTCAACTCACTAAAATGCCCCAATATTTACTATAGATTCACTGACAGTGATTCAGCAAAGGCACTTCTGATGGATTCAAACAAATAGGCTTAACATTCTATAACGGAAAGCATTTCAGGGTCAATGTATATATACTTGTACTGTCAGGTTCATGAATGTTTCTATGCCCAGTTGGACAGATGGGGAGGGACCAGCTTTTAGATGGATCAGTGTATATATACTTCAAGGTTGGCACTGGTACCAGTGAATATGGGGCACCTTTTGGAATATTCTCTCTCTCTCTCTCTCTCTCTCTCTCTCTCTCTCTCTCTCTCTCATTAGCTTTTAATGACCCTCCTCTGCTGGCATTCAGAGCTATGGTTTGAAGTAAATGCCTTCAAATAAACATCTTTTGGTGCCAGAACTGCCTTGGGCACATATTTTACTTTCAATGGTCCTGGGAAGTGGTTTGTTAAACTATTGTTCTCGATTAAAAACTCATGTGTTTGTTCAGTCCAATATGGGTCGCCACTTTGAGTGAAAGATCCCCTTGACATGGCAAAACCTCTACTTGTGACAAGCCTGTGCCAAGTATGTCTTAACCAGATGCAGGCCAGGGTTTGATTAGCAGCCACTGAATTCCATGTAAAATCAGATAATGATGGTTTTTCTCTTCTCTGCTGAGCAAATATCCTCAGCTTTTAATCAAGTCTATGTATGAGAAACCTCTATGTAAATAACTCCACACAGCACAATGGTTTTAAAGCTATGGTTCATCTCAACTTTCCTGACCTCTGACTGTTTAATCTGAGAGGGACCTGTACAATACCAACTAAAAATAAAGGGACTACAATATTTATTTTGGCAGATTCCATACAGATATAATGGAGGGACATGTGGTGTGTGGAAATTCTCTACCACACACAGAGAGAAGAGAAATGAAAGGCTCTGGAGCCAATTTTTTATTTCCCACTTGTGGGATAGCATCTATTGGATAATGATGACATTAAGACTGGAAAGACACGTGCTGTTTTGGAACACTGCACCACACTCCACAGTTGGTTATAGGAAGCCTCCTGATCTGCCCCTTTGGGTGTTCAAAGAGTGCAACTGAAAACCTGGGAAACACAAACCTACTCAGAGGGCCTGGAGTCTCAGCCCGGGCTTCCTTTCCTTTCTTGTGGGCACAGTGTGGGCGTCTGAGTTAATTATTTGCAGGTGCATTTAGGCAGTGTGCAATGGAGTGGGTTCCCAGTTAGACTCCTGCAGGTGTAATTAGCAATTTCCCCCTCACTTTGAGGGGGCAAGTGGATAATTATGCCCACGAGGTGGTAATGATTCTGGGCAGGGGTCTAGCAGAATGCCCACAGAAGATAGCTATTTGGTATTGAGTTTCACAAAAGAGGATCCTGGGCATCAGGAGGAAATACCAGGTATGCAGCTGGGTTCCAGAAGTGGAGCCCCACACGGAGGGCAAACTGGAGAGTGTCTCTGCTTCTCCACCCCCAGAAGAGCAGAGCCACAAATCGCATAAAGACAACAGGATGCTCAGAAGCATAGAAGACTCAAGACCTGGACTGATGAAACAGCCACTCAAGGGAAACTTGCTCCTGAGGTGGGAGTGGGTGGACCAGAACCACAAAATTAACCTTATGTACTGCAAGAAAAGTGACTCAATAAGAAAATAAATAATTCTCTATTAACCCTGCAATGTTTTACAATTGAAAAATTTTTACATAAATCATCTTACATAAGCTCAGATGCTGAAACTTATAATATTCAAATTTTAATATCAATACACTGAGTCTGATATTGTTCTAAAATTATGTGTATTCAAGTAATGCTCTTCACACTTTTAAGAATTATTATACCAATTTTAAATGATAAGTTGAAAGCTGGGCATTGGGGGTACACGCCTTTAATCCCAGCACTCGGGATTAATCCCAGAACTCTGTGAATTCAAGGCCTACCTGGTCTACCTAGTGAGTTCCAGGACAGTTGGGACTATAGGAAGACCAGAAAAAAGACCAGAAAGAAAAAAATCCCTGATAATAATGATTAAGTTGAAGCCCAGGGGCAGAAATGATATGCCCAGGGTTACAGAGTTTATAGACCCAGCTCTCAAAATCAAGGGTGCCAACTAGCCTAACACTGAAGAACAGAACATTTCAGATGAGAAGATGAAATCCGGAACTGAAGGGTTTGCTCTCCAGGATACATCTACACAAAGTGATCCATTTATTTAATCATGCATTCAACAGCCTAAGTAAGGAACACTCGGCAAGTGCTGTGGTTCAGCCACTATGCCAGGCACCAACACTCTTGGCACAACTGTCAGGTAAATGCTTCATAATCTAGAAGCATCCTTGGATGTATGCTTAATGTGGGAAGAAGAGGAGAGAGAGCAGAAGAGGGAAGGAAACAGCGAACAAAGGAGAAAGATACAAAAGATGTGAGAGGGCAGATGAGATGGCTCAGCCGGGAAAGGTGCTTGCCACCAAGCCTGAAGACCCGAGTGTGATCCCCAGGAGATTCATGGTAGAAGCAGAGAACTGACTCCTGCAGGTGGTCCTCTGATTTACACACACACACACACACACACACACACACACACACACGAGGTAATAAATGGCAAAAATTAAATAATGAAAAAAAAATTTAAATCATTAACAAAAGAAGAGAATAAAGGAAAGTGGGATCCAGAGAGAGTGGGGCAAGGTGGAAAAAATAATCATTATGAATGAGATGGATTCTGAAAATGAGTCCTTTATGAGGGAGAGGGGCGGAGCCACTGTGATCAGCCAGGGGAAGTGGATGAGCAGTGCTGACACATGACACTTACTAACTCTTATCATCTTGCTTTAACAATAGACACAGGTCTGAGGCCATGCTGGCCTGTGAAGAAGCTAATCCTGACTGAGTTCTGAGAAGTCCACCCAATCCATGGAAATAGGCTTGCTGAGTAATCTCTGGACGTGTGTAGGGAAGCACATTCTATAAAGCACAGTTACATATTCACCAGCTGTTGGGATGAGGATCTCGGAGTCCAGAGAAAGGCTAGCAATAAGATTCTCAGAAGGAAGAACAAGGATGGAGAAAGCACTAGGATCAAGATAAACCTAACCATTGTCACTCGATGAGCTGAAGGGAAATGACCTCGTATGCATGCCACACATTTCAAAGGCACTGTCATTCAGTTTTCATAATGAACATATTATTCACCAGAACCTATGAACTAAGAGCTAACATACAGAGAGAACCTCTATGTACCCCACACAGGGCAGAGCTCTTTACAGAGACAGCCTGACCATAGCTGATCTGCTGCCTTAGAGAGTATCTGACCAGAGTCAGTAAATGCCATCAGCCAGGGCTCAGAAAATTCATACATCATGCCCAAGGTACCATAGCTGTCAAGTAGATCCACAGAGAGAGCTCGAGAACACTCGGATGTGTTCACGCTGCACTGCTGGAATGCACATGGAATTGTTTTGAAAATGATCCTTCCTTTGATGTTTTCTAGGACCTCACTTAAAACTTCAAACATATTTTCTTTTTTGGAGAGGGTGCTGGGGATATTTCCACTGTAAAAGTCCCCTTTTGCTTCACCAGTTTCATTAGACAGCTGGACATTTGCTCTACTGGCTCATGAAAGCCTTGTGAGAAAAGAGCCCCAATTTTAAAGTGCTCTGAGATTTTGAACTCGGCACGGTCAGGTCTTCTGAAAGATTTTGCATTTGGCATGGTGCTGTCATCTAAGCAGGTCTGACCCTGGCATGTTGATAGTTATCCAAAATAATTTCCTTTTAAGATTCCTCACTTATTTCACAAAGAATTTAAGAGCAATCAACACTTGAGGCCTGTGAGTGAAATGTATGCTGTTATAACGAAATCTTCAAGTCCGTCTTTCAGGGCCAAGACCAGTTACGCGCGGTAGTAAAATGAGAGAGCCTGAGTCTGTGCCCAGGGCCTTCTCGGTAAGCTTGTATAGAGTATTCTTATTTGCGGTTTGTTTTGTTTTTCTTCTGGTTGTTGTTCTGGGTTTTCTGTTTGGTTTGGTTTTGTTGTTTGGCTATTATCTCCAGCTGTACAATTAATGACTTACAGGAATTCTAAAGACTCATTGTGCTGACCAGAGTCTCCTCTGGAGCCAGCCCCTCCTCCCTCCCTCCTTCCATCCTTCCCTTCCTTCCTCATTCACCAGTCAGAGGTGGCTTTGGCAGTAGCATCTTGGCTCAACTTGGAGGTCAGGTACTAGCCAATGCCTTTCATTTCCACTTAAAAAGACGCAGAGGAATCATTTGACTTCTTTGTGCTGAGTTAGTGGACCAAGACTGGGTCCATTTTAATGAGACACTTTATGTCCATTGTAGTTAAGCTGGCTTCATGAGAAAGTCGGTCATGGGCAGTCACCCATCTGAGTGATTTGAAGTGACCTCAGAATGTTCACCTACCCCAGGGCCTTAAATTCCCATCATTCAAGCTGAGTCCCATGCAATGCCCTTTGAAAACCCCCAACATTCTCCCAGAGGGAGTATATTGTCTACCTTCAAGTGGACACCTCTTGTCTTTGTTGGTCCAGGCCCTCCGCACTTTGGCACATGGCCTTCTTCTCATGCCTTGCTGTCCCAGTAAACGTCTTCAGCACGGGTCCCAACCTCCCGGCATTGGGGTGGGCATTTACCCAGCAGGGTGATTCACAGTGTCTGTCCCTCCTCCCTTAGCCTCCCAACAAATGACTGGTTCAGAGGGGTATCTCTAAGCCATGTGGGACAGAGTTAGAGCTGAGGGAAAATTGGAGCACTTACCAATTGCACAGAGAGGATTCATTCCTAGAGGAAGAAAAGACAGATGCTATCATGAAAGAAGAGCACTGACCGAGGCCAGGAGGGACAGAACCATGATTGGTTTGCGCCCTCATTTCTTCAGGTCCTGTCGGTTATAAGGATGAATACCATCAAGCTATGTGTGCCGAGGTCCTGTCAGCTGCAGTGTACCGACTACACCGCTTCATCACAATAAAATTGATTTTATTTCCAACTAAAAATGATCTAAGTGAATGAGACAAGTAACAGGCAAGTGTTGATGCGGGGCCCGTGGCATGCGCAGGTGGCAGGAAGGGGATATGGGAAACAATGCAGAAAGAGAAAAGGAAACGAAATGAAACACAGAGACAGTGCAGAACTGTTTTCTGAAGTGGTCATACTACCTACTAAGGATGGAAGCATACACTCCCTCAAACTGGTAACACCCTAGCTGCCCATCAAGCCAACAATGAGGGGTGACCTCGAATGTAATCATGCAGATGTAGATGGTCATTATGAAACAATACAAATGTATAGGCAAGCACACAGTATGTACTTCATAAATGTGACGGTGAACTAGAAAAAAACAGATTGAAAAGAGTATACAGCATAATAGTGCACTAGCTAGGTTCGCTGGGTAAGCTGCACCCAGGATTCCGGGACTGGTCTATTAGATGTGAGGTGTTTTCTGTAGACTTGTGTGTCAGTGGCCCAAATACAAAACAAAGGGGCAAAATACAAAACGCTGCTTCACATCTGTTACTTAAACTCCTCTTATCTCTTCCTGGTGTATAGCAGCATTTTTATTTCTAGACAACAGTGCACTTGAGAAGCCATGACTGATTGCCACTTACTGAGTGAGAAGTGTTAACCACATCCAGTGCTGCCATTGCATCCCATTTGTGTAAGCCTTCCCAGGCTGCCTAACCAAACCTCAGAGTCTGGGTGGCTCAAACAACAGAAGCTTATTTCCTGTCAGGTTGCTCAGCAGCATGAAGACTTGTTTGCTCTCAAGGCCTCTCTTCAGCTTGTCTGTCATCACCTTCCTGCTCTGAACTTGTCTTTCTACATGCAACCTTGGTATTTCAGTGTGCCTCGGTTTTCTTATAAGGACACTGGTCAGATTGGCCTACCCTAAAGACCCCTTTGTAACATAACTGAAAACTTAAGGACATATCTACAAATACAATCATCCTGAAGCACTGGGGACTAAGACTTTTTAAGGTAAATGGGGGCGGGATGCCCAATCCAGTTTATTCATGATTCTTTAGGCTCTTTTCCCTTCTACCATCTGGATGGCAACACGGAAATGGTACCGGAAGCCACATGGTACACAACACCTATCATCCTGTGTCCCACCATTCTGTGTCCTAGAGTGATCATGGCGGATCAGGGACCCCCATCAAAGTGGGCTCTTACTAAATCAACTCTTATATGATCAGGAAACAAACTCCAGGATGTCTCAGTATTTACACATTTTGGTGTGTATTTTAGCTGACTCCTACTGATATAAAGACAATGCATGTTCGGACATGTTGTCAGCATGAGCCTGGGTGGACTGATTATTGATGTGGAGAGTTTCAAGGATTCCCACAACACTTTATCATTTCCAGTGTTATCACATGTTTTACATCAGTGTTGCACAATGTGTTGTAAAAGTGGATTACTGGGCCTCAACCCACACCTGCTAATCAAAATCTCAGTGCATTTGGGGCCCCATGTTTTTAATAAGCCTATATGTTATTCAGATGCACACAAGAATTCGAGAAGCACTGGATTACTCAGTGGGTTTCATTCTAGTATTGAACGAACACTGTGTGGATCCATCAAAGTTGTTCTGGTCTAAGTGTGGTTTGCACTGAAGTAAGTGTTTACCTTGCTCTCCATGGACTCATAGAATATATGCACTCATTTCCTTTCTCTTCTAGATGTGTCAAATACTTCTTTAATCTTTTAATCATCACTATTTTACGCTGATTTACCATTACGCTAAGGTCTTGAGTTGAATTAATTTATTTTTAAACTGTGCTTTATTTTAACAACTTTTCCCTCTTAAAGCTAGAATTATATCTTAACCAAGAACTTCACCAAGGGAGTACCAGAGGCTGGGGCCTTGGAGTTTCTCCTTGATTCCCCATTTCAGGCTGTGATCAGGGACACCTGGTCTCAGGGCCACAATTCCAGGTCAGTGCTGATGCACAGAAGATGTTGCTGCAGATAGCGTGTGGGTGGGCATTTTCCAGAGTGTGATGACAGCCCCTTAGGGTTTCAGCAATTGTTAACAAATAGAAAGAGTCCCTGCTCAGAGTAAGGCAAAAACAGAATATAAAGTTTAGCAGTATGCTTGTGCAAATGATCCTGCTCTGAACCTCCGGGAACAGGAAATAATATGTAAATTTTCTACAAATATGTGTGCTCATATTTTTGTGTTTCTCTGTTTTGTGTAACTTTATATATCACTGCTCTCTAACGCAAATGTTTACTTCAGACTAAATACTGATAATTGTATTTCGTTTTATTTTGTTTTATTTTACTTTTTCTTGTAGCCAGAGGGATTGAACCCAAGGCCTTGCTCATATTAGATAAGTGTTCTGCCACTGAATTCCACCTCCAAGTCCTTCTAATAATCCTTTTTAAAATGTTCTACTTATTATTATTAGTAGTAGTAGTAGTAACATTTGTATGAGCATATTACCAACATGTATATAAGTTCACCTGTGTCACACAATGCTCATGGAGGTCAAAAGAAGGCATCAGACCCCCTGGAACTGGAGTTGTGGATGGTTGGTAGCTACACGTGGGTGCAGGAATCGAACCTAGGTCCTCTTTAAGATCAGCCAGTGCTCTTCACCGCTGAAGCATCTCTCCATCCCCACTTCTAATAATTTTTATTTTGAGTCATCTCATGCCGTTCATTTCTTTTTAAACTAGCAGAGTTACTACTAAAATAATTTTAAATTAGGACCACTGTCCATGGATAATCGTAGTTTATGTTCTGTCTTAATGTCAGTCGCATCTCAAAAGATACTTTCCTCTGGAAAAGCAGTATTTAAGCTGTACCAGTATCACACAGTCCTAGGGCTAACGCACAGGAATGACAGCTCTTATTTACTAGGTTAGTATTCTTACTGTGCTTGCTGCCTTGAGTTATCACTGCCTATAACCCCACCGTTTCTATTTCTACCTCTCCTTTACAGTGTTGCCTCTGAACATTTCCCTTTCTGGAATCGCAGTTAATAATCAATTTTTAAAAAACAAAAATAGTAGAAAAGAAAGAAGGTAAAAGCTGCTACAGAAACCAAGATGCTTCCCAGAGCCTTCGGCATCTCAGGAATACAGAGGTGTTCGTCAACAGTGATCAAAGCTCCTCTAACCAACATTACTGCCCTGGTTGATTAACAGCATGGTGGGATTGTCCTCAGAGACAGCGTGGATCCCGCTGTCTTCACTTTGCCACTCTGGACATGATAGTCAGTCCATGGCTTTTCAAGTGCATAAAGCAGCACTTTTTATAAACAGTGTTCCAGGAAGCCACTACCACATAATCAGAAGTTACAGTATCAGAAGTAGTTACAATATCTGGGGTGCGGTACTCAGACAGGGTCTCTCTGTAGCCCCAGCTGGCCTGGAACTCACTATGCAGACTAGGCTGGCTTTGATCTTAGATCCATCTGCCTCTGCCTCTGCGTCCCAAGTTCTGGGATTAAAGGTGTATGCCACCTTGCCCAACCCTTAATTACAATTTTTTAGAGTCTACTGGCATCAGGAATTAGAATACATTAATTCTGAGCATAACTACTTGACTTTAGCAAATCAGGAAACTTTTCTAAACTTCATTTCCCACTCAGTAGGAAGCAATATTAAATCCAAGAATGGTGGCATGTATCTATGATCCCATCACTAGGGACGTTGAGGCAGAAGCGATGTTGATGTCACAAGTTTAAGGTCAGCCTGGGCTACATAGTACATTAAAGACAAGTCTGAAAGTCTGAGCTACATGAAGGACCCTGCAGTTTTCTGTGAGAGTTAATAAAATCACTCACTGCAACGCACAGACCACACCGTCTGACAGTTACCGCCCTTAGTGATGTCCACTCACGGTTGACTCTATGAAACTTACAACCTTCCTCACTTTAGAAAAGTCTGAAACTGGACCCAGAGACTGTCTAAAATCCATGTTAAGTGGGCAAGGCTTGGGATGTGTCTAGTTCTTTATCTATGACTACTTGAATTGTTACAAAAAGATTTAAAATAGCTCTTTCAAATGCAAGGACTGGTGAGACATGTTCTGGACAGGGAAGGGTTCCAACTTCCCTGCCCCACTCTCTTTGGGGCCAGTGGCTATCACTGGAGAGCTGGATGGAGGGAGAGGCCAGAGCAGAGCAGGGCCTGTTTCATTTTAACAACAGCCTCACTTTGTTACTGACAATGCCCTCCTGTACATTAACTATGACCCGGATGACTACTTCAACAAAGGGAAGCACACACTGCAATTGTTCAGATTCCTTGTAACACTCCCCTTTTGAGTAAGGTCCAATCTTTCTTTGTTCGAAGTCACAGGTGATTCCTGGCCTTACTGCACCATTCAGGTCTCGGTGTAAGAAGAAGAAATAAAGAAAAAAGAGGAGAGTGGCATGAAGAAATGACAGGCTGCCAATCAGCCTCTCCCCTTGCTACTGCGGATGCTAAGTCTAACTATTCATAAGTGTCACACTGCACCTATGGGCAAAGGCAGGACTGAATGCTTAGTCAGAAAAAGCTTCAGCAGAATGCTAGTCACCATTGCTTTGATATGTCCATTTCCCATTTAGTGAGCATAGTTCCTCCCTAGAAACATGGAATCCCCTAGGCCATGGTTACTGGTTCTCCATGAACACAACTTCACTATCTCCTTCACTAACAAAACCTAGGTTTGTGGATAGGAAAACAGCAGGAACTGTAACTGTATGACTCATGCCTCACAAAGAAGAACTCACATGGAGAAAGTTCTGGAATGCACAATAAACGCAGAGTTCCTCTCGAAAGATTGTCATTTGGAGGGTTTACAAAGCTGTTCCACTCAGGAGTAATGTGAGGAGCCATACGACACTGCCTGTGAGCAGGACATTCACCACTGTGGCTGTACTGATCGAACCCGGCTGGAGAGTTGTCAGCCATCTTAACCACTCAGAAGGGTCACTGTGGTGCTACCCACTAGGACTGTCTGGAAAAATCGCTCATGCACCAAGGGGCAGGAAAGTACAAATTCTGAACTGACAGGCAATGCTGTTAACCCTTTGGGCAGTCAAACACTCTGGAAAAACACAAAAGCAACTTTCTCAAACTACAACGTACCACGAAAGAAGTGAAAATTCCTAGAGAAATCTTTTCTTCTTTACACACTGAGATAACAATGAATATTTCAATACTCTTTAAAGGATTTTAGCAAAGGATGTATATAAAATTCAAACCAAATTTTAAAAATACAAAAAAAAATTAAGGAAAGTTGTTCTTTAACAGATTAGTAAGTTGATAAAATTCTAGTGATACTGATCAAAAGAAAGAAAAAAGATGACAGAAATAATCTAGATGAGAAGAAAAAGAGCCCCTCAGTAGGAAAAATCATCGACACAAACAAGGAAAGACTGCAGCAACGCTACACCCACAAATCTGAGAACACTGATGAAAAGAGGCCAATTTCTTGACAGGAATAAAAATCTCAGAAGGAAAACCAAAACTGCCTAAATCATCTATTAAAAGACATCAAGACATGAAGGTAGTTTACCACGGAAACAACGAAACTGAAAACCACTGACCCAAGGAGTACGATGACTATCCAACACATAAAACATGACCTTAACTAAAGCAAGACACACCATAATCAAATTACCTATAACCAACGATGAAAAAGCCTCTAAAGGATCCAGGAGAAGAAAAGCCATTACGCCTCAGAAAGAAGACAGCAGATTTCTCTCAAAAACAAAACACAGTGGGGGACAGCTTTCAAGTGTCCCAAACAACAGTCAACTTGGAACTCTATCTCTAGAAAAATATCTTCAAAACAAAAAGGAAATAAAGAATTCTTCAGATAAAAGTTTATAGAATTTGTCGCCAGCAAACTTGTGCTACCAAACATGCTAAAGTTTTCAAACAGAGGGAATCTGATACCAAAAGGATATTTTGATTCATAAAAACGAATAACGAACTACAAAAACATTAAGTACACGGGGAAAGGCGAAAGCATTTTTCCTATTAGATAATTTCCTTAAAAGCCATTTCCTTAAAAGATGATTAAGCATTAAGCAAACATAATAAAAACATTTTGTGGGGCATATAACAAAAAGAGGATTAAAGTGTGTTACAGCAAAAGCAGAAAAGCCAGGATGGTGGGCTCTCATGATTCTGTATTGTACATAGAAGATTGTATCATCTGAAGATAGATTTTGATAAACTGAAGATGAACACTATAAATCTTGAAGTGACTACCAAAATGCAAAGAGAACACTGTAGTGAATATACCAACAATGAAGATTAAAAGTAAATCACTTTTTGAAAGCCTCCATTAAACCTGGCACGGTGACACACACCTTTAATCCCAGCGCCTGGGAGGCAGAGGCAGGCCCATCTCTGTGAGAGGGAAACCAGCCTAGTCTACATATTGAGTTCCAGGTCAGCTGGGGTTCCAAAGAGACCCTGTGACATCAACCATAAAGAACAGTGCACGCCTACTGGGTAGAGAGGGGCACAGAGAGGCGGAATGGCGGATTACAGTGGCACATGGAAACTTGGAGGCATCACAGATATGTTCAATTACCTTGATTGTCAAAATACATTGGGGTGTACATGCTGTGTGAGTGCAGTTTACTGTATGCTAATAACAACTAAAGCTGTTAAAGACTTCAACTAATAAATAAAATCTAACCACCACTAAAACCATATAGCACCTGCCTTTTGCTGGGTTATCTGCTATGTTCCCAGTGCTATACTAAGTGTTTTCCATGTACTGGATTACTTAGTTCTTTTGCAAGGGAGACATACAGACAGGCCGAGACAGAGATGGCAAATTTGCCAAGGGCACATTGTTTGAAATGGGCAGAGCTAGGATTTGATTTCGGAGTTAATGAACTTGGCAGTACCATTAGGAAACAAGGTGGACATCTAGCCAGGAATTAGCCCCAGATCTAACTTCACAGCCTAAGCTCCTATGGTACTGCAGTCCCTGCTGAAAGCATCCTGCCACAAACACAGTTGTCAACCTAGAAGAACCATATGTGTGGATGTGGTGAGTCTAACTAAATGAGTCTGCTCTAGCCTGGTTTTCCAGCACTGATGAGAGCCACGCCCATCTCCTGCTCTCCTGCGGTGGACAGCTGCTGGATGAATGCTCAGAGGAGACTAACAAGGACACTAGCAAAACTTCCTCATGTAAAAAGCGGAGTCGGTGGTTAGTTGTGGGTTGTAGCTCACTTATAGACTGCACAGCGTTCCAGGGTTGGATCTCTAGTTCCCAAAGGGAGTTTGAAATTCAGAAAGAGGCTAAGAAATTTGCCTAAAGCCAGAACAAAAAGCATTGATGAGACCAGAAGCCAAACTCAGGTTAGCTAATCCCAAAGCTGAATGACAACAGTCTCTCCTAAACGATGCTCAAAATCAGCCTGCCAAAAAATTATACCCACTAAGACAGCCGTGAGTGCTCAGTGTCAAAGGGCTTCCGATGAGCTGAGGCGTGCTCACAAAGGAATGTGGCTGTCCTGTTCCAGGGACAGCCATGAAAGCCCAGCTCTGCTTAGTTCTGAAGACAATGCATTCCACGCTTCCAGGCCTATTGAGGAGTGCAGAGACTCTGCTATTCAGCTGTCCAGCACCCTTGCTATCTCAAAGTTAACTAATGATTTTCCTTTATAATTCACTGGAGACTGATAACTATTATTTTCCTGTCCAACACATACTGACAAGTACTCTAGTTAAATATAGGTTGCTAGGAACTGGAGAGGGGAATTTTTGTAGCTCAAGTTTATCAAGGGTATGTGGACTCATGACTCTAGACTATCTCAAATATCTGTGAGAGAGAAAGAGAGAGAGAGAGAAAGAGTGCATGTGTAAAAATGAGAACTTTGTTTTCCTAGATTAAGAGCAGAAATAGAGAAGCAAGGTAGGAATGCAGAGCTTGCCTTCCTCTAGCTTCCTGGTTGGCAAGGAACTTCCAGTGATCAAAAGTGAGCTGGACACAAGGCTCCCTCCACCCCCTGGCCCTGTGTGTGTGTGTGTGTGTGTGTGTGTGTGTATGTGTGTGTGTGTGTGTGTGTGTTTGTGCATGTGTGGTGTAGGGTATGGAGGGGTACTGAGGAGATGGCTCAGTTGGTAAAGTGCCTGCCATAAAAGCATAAAAGCATAAGAACTTAAATTTGGATCCCCAGTACCCACATAAAGCCAAATAAGGTGACATGTATCTGTAACCCTAGTGCTTCGGGGGACAGTCAGATTCCTGGAGCCCTCCCTGGCCAGCCAGTTTAGTCAATGGCTCAGTGAGACACCCTATCTCCAAAATGAAGGTAGAGCATGATTGAAGAAGATACCTGATGTCAACCCCTGGTTTCCAAATGTAACAGGCTCCACTCACACTCACATGCAAACATGCATTAACATGTACTACACATGTACGCACGTGCACACACAGATGCCCACACAAATATGCAAAAATAGTGTATGGGGAGCCTTAAGTGATGAGTTCTAGACATGAAGGAATATAGCTAAGAAAAATAAGAGTGAGTCTCACAACTCAGAAACACCGGCTGTTCTTCCACATCTACTGCTCCCTTTTGTAGTCACCAAAGTTTAGCTTATCTGTGGCACTCAGCTAAAGACAATATTTTCCAGCCTCCCTATAACTAAACCTGGCCATTTGACTGTGTTGATCACGGTATAAGCTCGGCATACACAGAGCACCCAGACTGTCTTTTTAAAGGGAAGGAGTATGTTCTACCTCATCCTTTGCTCCTCTTCCACAGACTGGAGGGGATAAAGCACAGGAAATTGTTGTGCAGCAGATAGCAGAGCAATAAGACAGAAAGAGCCTGGGTCCTTCCTCCTGTCAAAACACATCAGTCTACCCAGCCTTTGATGGTGAAGGATTAAGCTTCCAACTCATGTAAGCCATGGGACTCAAGGATCTAATTAAAGTCCCAATTAACATATCAGATTCTATGAGACTGATAATTAGGATTTGCTGAATTCTATTGTTAGAAAATAAACTTTTATTTCACAGCATCAAGTTCTTCTAGAACACCCTTCCCCAATTAATAAGTAGAAGACTTCAAAAGTGTAATTTATTGTCATAGACTTAGAATCTAGAAAAATGGGCTGAGCCAGATGAATTTTCCCTTGCAGCTTCTTCCCGCAGGTTTGAAACATTACACTGTCAGTGTGGATTTCTTGGAGGGAGGACTTTCTGATGAAAGCACAAGTTCCTCTGTGCCCGTGATCCCCCCCGGCACAGCTGTGTGGCCCAGTGCTTCTTGTCCGACCTGTTGGCTTCTCTCGAAAAGGCTCCAGTTGTTCCACCAGACTCACACTAGATCATATTAGTTTCCCGCTCCCGATTTCCTTTTCTTAGAGCTTGGAGCCTCACCCTATCACATCAAACTATTGTAAATTGTAGGGTAACAACTGTTACCTACCAACTTTTGCTGGGCTTCATAAACCGTAACACAGCAAGTACCCTGTATTTAGAACAATTTACCCCAGACTGCATTACCTATAGAGTCACTGGTGAGTTCTCAGAAGAAAAAGAAATAATGGACATCATGCCGAAGTACATGGACACGCTTCAATTTCTTTCCATTATTGAATAGCAATATTTGCACTCAGAGAAGTCAAAAGCACAGTGGTCGGACCTACTTTGTTCAAAATGAAGGGCATACTCTCTCCCACCACCCTGGAGACACATATTCGACATCTCTCTCTCTATTCTTGGCTATGTGTGTAATACAGAGTTATGAATGTTCATCAAAACACAATCAGCGAGCTGGGTGTGATGGCACAGCCTTAAATCTCAGCACTCAAGGGGAAGAGATAGGCAGATTTCTGTGAGATCAAGGCCAACCTAGTCTACATAGTAGGTTCCAAGTCATCTGGGACTACAGGGAGTCCCTGTCTCAAAAAATTTAAGGAATACATGAATCCCAAAACATGATTATAACATATTATATATATTATATTATATATCATATAAAATATTCTCAAAAACCAGAGAAAAATGTGAAATATTGGTGCTATTTTCCAGCTGAAACTCTGGCACTAAAAATACGATGGGCTTAGCAACAAAAACAGAGAAAAACAAAACAGTGCAGAGAATATGATGAAAAAAGTGCTTACAAGAAACTGCTAATAATGTTTGGATCTAACACTCACAATATAAACTTCAACAATCAGTCATTAGACTTACAAGCAGCATTTTTCATTCACACACTTTACTCATTGAATTATTTACAATCTAGTTTTCTGCAATGATCTCAAGAAGAGATCTTAACATTCTTTTTTTTTTCTCTCTAGATTATCCTTGCTGAACAGAGGCCATTGTGTTATACTGTCTACCCCACTGGAGACAAGAATCTTGGGAAGTTGCAATGAACTGAATTAACTCAGTCACAGGAGCCCAACTTAAGTTTTCAATGTGGCAGCCAAAGGTTTCTCAAATGCAACAAGAGTCTGACGTTCAAATGGACATTTCAGAGTCAAATACAAAATACCAACCACCATCGTCACTATGCACAGGAAGGAGTGACTCAAACCTTCGAGAGAGGACAGCTTTGGAACTGGAAATGAGTTATTCTAAGACTGGTTATATCATGCTATTCTCTCTATCCTTCCCTCTCTCCCTCCCTCTCTCCCTCCCTCCTTCCCTCTCTCCCTCTCTCCTTCCCTCCCTCTTCATTGGTTGTGCTTTCAGGTTATATTAGTATGGTGAATTTTGTTAGGAGAAGGGATTTCAGAGAAATGCCAAACTTCCATTTGAAGACAGTTGAAGTTCTTAATGATATCCTGCCCTATCCAGCAAACAGAGAATTCGGCAGAAAACATGTATGAACGGCAACGTAAATGGCAGAGGAAAGTACGCAAGTTTCAGGCCCAGTCCTTCAGACATTTACCTTACTTCTGGAGGAAATAGAATTTTTTTAAGTATGACCTGAAAACCAGAAATCATGAAGATTGACAGGTTCAAAAATGAATGTCTAAATGGCAGACGCATACAGACGCAGACACATATTTTCAAGATTATAAAAAGCAGTATCAATGCAGAGAGATCCCCAGGGCTGCCACACCCTCAGGCTACCCTAACTTGTTCCTAAATGAAAAATATGTATCCTTATATTTACAGTCAAGTATCACAGGCACCACTCACCAAAGAACCTTCTTTTGCACCAGATGGAAACGACTACAGAGCACCACAACTGGTCACACACAGACCTTGTCTGTGAAATGCCCAATCCTAGGCAGTACATCTACAGTGCAGACTCTATATCCAAGGCTCACAAGATATAGAACAAGGAGTAAAGAAGACACTAATGAATCTCTCAACTCTCAATAATGAAGACCCCTCACGCAACAAAGGCCCAGTAACGCAAAAGGTCACAAATGCTTAGATCATGGAGATTAGGAATCTACAAAGTGTGGGTCCCTAGACAGGTCTCTTATATTAAGTCTCACTCACCCAGGCCTCAGGGACCATTCTGGAAAAGGGGGTGGAAAGACTGTAAGAGCCAGTAAAGAGGAGCCCCACCCTACAGAAATAGAATCCTACGAACTCCTGGGACCTGCTCATATGAACCTATAGCAATCCTTTCAGCATGCCCAAGACCCATGCAAACTCAAGCAGACAAAAACCCAGCATGGCACTGGGGAAATGGGTAGAGACCCCAACCTTTACTTAAGAAATATTGGCAACTGATGACTGTGGGGTGAGGACGAGCTAGACTTCCTAAAGCGAGAGACTCTGGGTAGGATGGCTAGACCTCAGTGGATGAACCTGCACTGAGGTCACTTTGGGACACTCACGTGACACAGTAGACCTTAACAAAGATGAAAGAATGTATGGATTCCAGTTGGGGAACTCTAGGGAGGGTTGTCAGTAAGGAAAGGGATATAAAGATGATTAAGACTGACTGAGATGTTCTGTATGAAACGCATAATGATTCAATTAAAAAAAACTTAAAAAGAGTTCACCTCTCTTTAATGCAATGTGGATTTGTGTGTGTGTGTGTGTGTGTGTGTGTGTGTGTGTGTACAGACCACAATTTTTACCCACCTTTTCATCTCTTGAGATGCCTTGCACAGGATTTTTTACATCTTACTTAGACACTTAGGAAAGAAATGTATATATACAAAAATTTACAGAGCACTGCTGTCTCCCAGACTGCGCCCTACACGAGGCTGTATCCAGCTGTTCTCAAAGCATGCTCCACCATCACTCCCATTTTCCATGTAGCTAACAACAATGGTGAGAGAGGCAGTGACCTGCCAGAGACCTCGAAGTATCGCTAGAGCCGAACTTCTGCTCCTAGGCTGCCCTTGGACTCAGTCGAAGGACCGAGGGAAGACTCCGCTGACTCAAATATCCACATAACTGTACATGGAGCTGAAAAGATCTGAACACGCAGAACTTACTAGATCTAAAAGGTTAGTTTCACAACTAGAGAATTGCCATTGTATAAAAATTCCAGTTTGCTTAGCATTAAGAATTATCTAGCAGCCGGGTTTGCTGTCTTTCTTGGCCTCTCTTCCTCTAGGAATGCCACTGTTTGGGGCTAGAGGTCCAGGCTTATATCTTGGCACAGTTTACTAGTTTTAGCTGAGGTCTCATTTCTCATAGACTTCAGCCTCCTGCTTTCTCCTGGATTCTCAGGTGGCCACTGGCGACCTCACTAGCGAGGCCCTGTCCAGTCTACTCGCACTCATTTTATTTCCATTTCATCAACTGCTCATGTCTCCCTTTTCCATTCTGTATTTCACCCTTAGTTCTCCAAGAAGCTGACGGACTGGAGGGACAGGGGTCACCCAGACATGCTTTCACCACCCGTGCCTCTGTCCATCTGAGAGCCTGGAATTCTGGCTGATTTCTGGGTTTGCTCAAATCTTGCAGTGCCTGGAATTGGACCCTTACCATAAAGACAGACTCTTCTATCAGCTTGCAACTTTGTTGGTTCCCCAGAGCGGCCCAGCAGAGTACCACCATGATAACTTCAAGTATCACAAGTTTGTAGGCTAAAAGTTCAAAATCAAGGCTTCAGCAGAGATGGTTCTTTCCACAGGAACCAAGGGAGAAACATATGTGATGATCTGAGTAAGTGTCCCCCATAGGCTCCAAATATTTGAACTCTTAGTCCCTAGTTCATTTCCTGGCACTGTTTGGGGATGGCCATGGAATATTTAGGAGGTGTAGACATGCTGCAGGAAACACGTTACTCAGAGTGGGCTTTGTGTGTTTACAGCCATACCCACTTCCGGTATGGCTCTCTCTGCTTCCTGTGCCTTCTTGAAGACGTGAGCACTTAGCTATCTGCTCTGGCCCCTTCCTGCTATGCTTCCCCTCCATGAAGGACTCCTTCCCTCCGAAACCAGAAACCCCATAAGCACTTCTTATTAGAAGTTTCCTGGTCATAATTTTTTATTGCAGCAAAAGTAACTAATACACCATCTCAGGACTTCCATAAAGTTTCCAGTGACAGTCAGCACTCCTCAGCATTCTGTAATCTGTAAGTGCATTGCTCTCATCTCTAGCACCTTCTCATGAACTCAATCCCCTCTGTGTGTCCTACCTTTTGAATGAGTTTAGGGTAGATCCCAATCGAGGACTCTCTCACATTGAGATACTTTGTTTCATTTGCAAAGACTCTCATAAGGTCACATTCTGAGGTTCTTAATGGATGACATTTCTTTAAGGAGGCACTATCCAATTCATGTCAACATGGTCTAAGGTTTCTTATATAGAAGATGTTATTTGTTATAATGTATGTTAACTCTTTTTATCTAGACAACAACTGGAAAAGCAAACACTCTCTCCAGCTAGAGAGATGGTTCAGCGGTTAAGAGCACTGGCTGCTCTTGTCGACAACCCAGGTTCGACTCCAGCACCCAGTGACAGCTAACAACAGTCCATAACTCCAATGACAGGGAATCCAGCACCATCTTCTGACTTCCGTGAGCACTGCATGACACGTTGGAAATATGCTCACATACATAAAATAATAAATAAAATTTATTTTATTATTAATGAGTAATAGTAAACACTCATTTTATAAATAAGGATGATAAAGACATAGATGGTTCAGTAATTTTCCCAAGAGCTAGTAGATGGTAAAAGACAGAGTTTATAGTCTTCCATCCCAGATAATCCAATTGAGAACTCATCATCTTTCACCAGGGTCAACTGTCTCAAAAGCGTTCGTCAGAATCTAAGTGCCCTGGTTAACAGCTGAGACCACTTCTATAGAGTCACATGCCCTCAAACCAAAAGATGCTAGGCAATTCATAATATATGCATTGCAGTATTCATCCAACCATGTCAGATATCCCTAATTAAGCACAGAGCTTATCTTATTCTTTTATTCCCATTGCTTTGATACATTACCCTGAAGAATATAACTTAAGGGAGAAGAGGTTTATTTTGGCTCACGGTTCAACAGTATAGTCCATCATGGCTGGAAAGTCAAAAAAAGCAGGGGCTTGAAACAAGTGGTCACAAAACACTCATAATCAAGAACAGAGGACATGTATGTATGCTTGACTGTACCCAGATCATTTTCTTCACTCTTACACAGTCTAGGATTCCCTACTGAAGGAATTGTGCTCCTCATACTGAGAAGGACTTCCCATCTCAATTAAAGTAATCAAGATAATCTCCCACAGGCATACCCAGAGGCCCATCTCCCAAGGGATTCTAGTTTGTCAAGCTGACAGCACTAAGCATCACAGAGTTCTTTCCTACGGAGCTTTAAAATGGCCTTGTGGTCCAAACATTCATTAGCTGTAATTTCCATGTGGTACTCAAGATAAACCTTCTTTGTCATCCTGGTTCTAGAATTTTCTTTTTAAAATAAAGAAAGTGAAAAAAAAAGAGAGGGGGAAGAAGGAGGGGGAGAGAGGGGAAAGAGATGAGAGAGCAAGGAGGAAAGAGAAGGGAGGGAAAGACGGAGGGGGAAAGACTAGGCTTGCTTGTCTACATCTGCTGGACAGTCAGTCTCTGTCTTACCTTCTGGCCTGTCTTCTCTTATGATATGTGTCTGCCTTCCAAGGCTGACTGACAGAACAAGACTGGATCACATCAACACCATGGACAGCCAGACAGAAGCCCAGGCTCAAACTCCAGACCCCACCAGACTTTGTTTGAAATTCAGAGACTGCCTGGGCTTCTGGCACATTCTTGGGAAAGCTCTGGTCTTAGGAAGAAGCCTTGTTTCAGTGGCTGAGAAAAAAAAATACTAAGTAATGATTTTTTTTTTTTTTCTAAGCCAATGAAGGAGCTGGCAGCAGATTGGGACACACGTGGTTGGAGAAAGCAGGTGGTGTTGGCTGGAAGCTATTTCTGCTGTGGCATTCCAGAGTCCACGCTTTATTCCAGCTGCTCTTCCACAAACCTCACCACAGAGAACAGCACTTTCTACTACACCTTACAACCAATCATTTCTTTCCTTTTATTTAAACATAAATATACACATATATACAGACAATTGGACAGAAAATACTAGAAAAGGACACATGCTGTATTAGAAGGATATAACCAAAATTCATGGGTTGCGTGCCCAACTTGCAAACTTGAGTGTCACCAGGGACCTATTTAGCTTGGGTCAAACTTTTATTATATGACACACATTAGCGGCTAGATGGGAGGGATTCGAATTCGATTCTTGATCCTCAACTCACCCATTTATAGATCTCAAGGTTTTTACTATATCTATGTTTCCTGCTCACTGAAGTTTTGAAAATTCTGCATATATCATGTGCGTCCATGAATGAAGACTACAAGGAAATTGTACTTTGAAAAATAAAGACCCCATTGGATCATATGAGAGTAGACCAAGGGAATCTGTTCTCATAAGATGTCAACAGAAAGCCCTGGGGCCCAGGCACTTCAGAGAAGGTATTTTTCTTTCAACAGTGACCCACTTAACACTAAAGCAATATTTATTCATCCCGCAGAAATTTCTGACCTGATAGATGTGTTCTATACCAAAACAAAAGTTACTTGCTAATGATTACTTTTGCTATTGATTCACACAGAACACGTAGACTCTTATATGCAATAAAGTTCTCTGACAGGCAAGAAAATCACAGCTTAGAAAGATAATCTGAACTACTAAATATCACCTGACCATTACAATTACATTGGGATGGAGAACATGGTCTGGAGATCTACCTCTACCTCTTAGAACCTTCGCGGAGCCAAACAATTCCAATAAACAACAACAACAAACCCTCCTAGCAGAATCAGTGGAGGAATAGCTATACTCAGCCTCTAGCTGGAGTCACTACGTGGATGCAGGAACTCAGTCCCAACACTGACTATGCTTCACTCGGTAGAAAACTGGAGGCAGCGTAGACACCTACTTCAAAGTACTCCATACAGATAGGCCCTGGATTTTCCTCCAGACATTCCCCTGGCAAATGCCTGGCATATTCACTAGCCTGTACCAGGATTTCTCAAGTCTGGAACACTGACATTTGGGTCAGTGAACCCTTTGTTATTTGGGGCTTTCCTGGGCACTGCCCTTGACCTCAACCCACTTTATGCCAACAGCCTCCTCCTCCTCTTTTCTGTCCCTCTTCCCACGTAGATCATCAAAAATAACATTTCCAGTGGTCAGATGTTCCCAGAGGGGGCACAATCACTCCAGACTGAAAACCATGGATGCGGTAAGAGTGTACCCCTTATTCTGACTAAATAGAACACAAAAGTTTCAATCAACCATTTGTTAATGTAAAAATATCTCTTTAGTTACTTGGGAAATACAAATGTGAGTTGAATTACTTGCATTCTCCTATGCTTATGTCCACATGATTATTCTTAAAGACATTAAGCTAAGTTAAATAAGCCAGTTATAAAAGGTCAAAAGGTATAATTCTGTTTATATCTGGTACTTGGACTAATCAAATCCATAGATCATAATGGTGGTATCCAGGGGTTGAAGTGGAGGAACAAGGAGTTACTGTGTGACACATGCAATGTTTCAGTCGGGAAAGACGGAAATGATTATGGAGATATGTGGTAGTGAAGTTACACAAAATGTGAATACCTAGATGTCAGTTTTCTACAGAACAATATAACACCTGAACTAATCTACTTAGAAAGGGAAGAGGGGTTATTCTGACTCAGTTCTAGACTTCAATCCATGACTACTGACTCCCATTGCTTTGTTCATGTGGTGAGTGGGTGTATCATGGCAAAAATATACGGCAGGGTGACCTGCTTACTGCATTGGTCAGCACGCCAAGAGATGGGGGAGGGGGAAAAGGCCCCACAATCCCCTTCAAGGGAACAGGCTCAACAACACAAAAACCCCTCTCTCAAAGTGCTACCATCAGCCAATAGTGCCACCCGGGGAGACATTCAATATACAAACTAATACCACTGAACTGAACACGATGCTAAACTGTATGTCTGGTGTACACTATCACAACTTTTAAACAAACCACAAGGCCTAATCCCACCAAGCTTACAGTTATGCTTTAAAATATCCCCTCTCCTGTATTCTCGTTGTCCCTGGTATCACTTTGGTTTGTTCTGACACTATGCCTTAGCTAAGGAATCTAAAGATTAAGAGAATCTTCCTCTTCCTTCATGGTGGAGAACACCAGGACTCTATAGCCTGCTGGGGAGCAGTGTGCACATACACCCGACACAGGTCCTTGGAAAGCCCCTGATTTAAGACCTTCTTGTGTGAAGTACATCAAGTCCAGACCCCCTAGGGACCTGGCCTGTGGGCTACGTCCAGAGCCCTTCCTACTGCCATGATACTCTTGACAAAAGATGGTCTGGCATTGAGCTGCAAGGCCATTATTTTCATTTAAACCATACATGTCATGTCCTGTTTGTAAGAAACACGTTAAACAACTCAGAAACACATTCACCATTCACAGTGGGCTCTGAAGTGGGATTCACATTCCTATGGGCTGGCGTGCTGTAAACTGTGTGGGGAGACGACTAGGGAGGGTGGGATGGCTCATCCTGAAAGTTCAGCTGACAACAGGAGCCTTCCTGCCCTTGTCTGATGCTTATCTTACATTATCAAGGACTTTGAATTCTTTGGCGATCCCTACTTAGTAACTTTTATCTTTGTTACAAAATGAGGAATTTAACAAGGAAATGCACAAGAGGAAGTCAGTCAAATGGCCCCCTTCTACCTGGACTGCAAGAGGAGATGCCTGTCCACAACTGAAAGGTGACTTGGAGATAAGACCTAGCCCAGGGAAACCTGGACGCTGAGCCACTTCATCAAAGAGCACCTTAGACGGCACAAAGACATGCAGGAATCAAGGCAAGAAACTTCTCCCTCTCTAACAAAAGAAATAACTGATGAATGTGGAGGAAAATCACTCAGGCAAGTGCAATTCGAACCTAACCTACTATTCATTTACCTAAAATACAGTATTTACATGTAGACCTCCTAGAGCAGTACAGTCTAATATATGAAAATTAGAAACTAAATCTAGGCTTTTAGCCAAATCAAATAATAAACAGTGTGATAACTACGTCTGCTTTGTCATGACATTTCTTTAGGGGGAAAGATTTACCATTTTAACCACATCCTGTGGATGTTTTTTAAAACTTGAACTATTTCCTCCAAAGGCATAATGGCAGATTAACTATATAGAAAAACAGAATCAAACAGAATAAATGTCCTGAGGAACTCATAAAAATATTTTCAGAGGAATTACATCGTTCACTAGGGCAAGAATACAGGAGGGAGATTTCCTAAGAGCCCAGATAATGCCTGCTGGGATCTGCTGGGGATGTGAAGGCCATGTTAGAATGTCCAACTTCCTGTCTCCCTGATGAGGCACACAAATTCTACAATAACCTATATCTCACTTTAGCTTGAGGTAACAAAGCTGTCCCAAGTCTCTTCTGTGAAGCTGATGAATGACAATCTCCCTGGCCATCTCGGTCTTCATCACTCCCCCCTCTCTGGCCTGCCTGCCAATGAAGAACTGAGTACCACACCACAGAGGAGGAGGAAACTCAGGCTCTTTTTGGCATGCATAAGAGCGTCTCTTCTCTGCCTTCATTTCAGATGCAGGATAAAGGATCTCCTGGCATCTGTAATGGGCACTGGAGCTGAATGTGGACCTAGATGGGCTTAAGACATGTGGCTTTCGTCTCTTCAGACATCATCATGTCAGGGTACCTGGTGGAGTCTGCCCAAGATCTCATGATTCCAGGTGATAGCTTTTCTGTCGGGTGAACCTTGCTATGCACACACCTCACTCAGAGAATGGCTTAAAATAGAAAGACCAACGGACACGTTATAGCTGAAAGAGATCTATGGTGCCTTCACTACTGAGTATCAGTCCCTCTTCATCGGTGCATCCATCCAGGTGGTACTTGCTAAGCACTGATGCTGCAGTGGAGGGTAAAAAAAAAAAGCTTAGACACTACTGGAGCTTCCATGCTAAACAGGGTCAACAGAGCATGACTGCTTAGACAGAATGAGGCCTGTGGAGAGGAAGAAAGGGGAACTTTTCCAGGATTAAATAGTGGAGAGAATTGTACGGTATCGTAGAAATATCAAAAATCGTTGCAGGAACATTGAAATTAGTAAAAATGGTGAATTTCTGGTATATTTTACTCTTTAATGATAAGAAAGAAGAAAAATCAGGACAAGAAGACAGAGAAGGAATTATTTTAGCTCACATGATAAGAAAAGGCTCTTGGGTAAGTTGATGCTAAATCAGAAAGCTCGTTTGCTCTCTGTTCAAACTCTGCTCTTTCTCTCTTCTCCCTTGCTGCTCGTTCTGCACTGCGTGTCTCTCTCTCTCTCTCTCTCTCCTGTCCGTTCCCTCTGCTGTGACTCCATCTCTGTCCTCACTCCGACCTTGCTGTCTCTCTCCTCCCTTCTCCCTCCCCCTTTTCTACTTCTCCCAGCATAATGATTTTTCTTGTGGAAAAATCTCTACAATGCAAAAATTGTCCTTTTAACCACGTTACCCGTGCAACTCGTCGGCACTAACCGCATTCATAGTGCCATGTAGCCAACATCACTGTTTTTACAACTTTGTCACCACCCCAAACAAAAAACTCTTCCTATTTGAATGCTACAGTTAGATCATTACTACAGAAAATAAACAAGACAAATGAGAGAACAGGTGGGCCAGGTGGGCCTCTATTGTGGTTTGTTTTGAGATCCACGAGAGAGTAGTGACGAACACGGAGGTTCTTGCGCAGAGGGAAAACAGGCAAGTAGAGAAAACACGTCTGACAAGTTGAACCTTTGAATGGGAAGGTGAGGAACACTAGATTTGGAAAGGTCTGCTGGCTCAGCATGTATAGTGCCAACACCCTGATCATGTACTCTAGGCAGGGATAGTAACCCAGTCAGCCTAACTTCAAACTCCACATCCCCTGCTCTCCATGGGGCATGCAACTTTAATTTTAAAACAAAATCCAACTAATTCTCCCTATCTTAGCATTAGCCATGAGTAATTCACAGAATTACTTTGTTCACTAAAAATAACTTGCAGTATGTATATGTATATAGTATATATATAGTATATATACATGTCTATAGTATGTATATGTATGCACTCATACAAAGACACACACATAACTAAAATATTTTCAGAAGGAAACATAGACTACTTAATGACAACGAAATATAAAGCAGGAAAAACCCTTATTAGTAGAATTAAGAAGAGTTGGTTCCCAGTCAGCACAGCATTCTCAGCTTTATCTTCTCAATGTGTCATTCCCGCTCTGAGCTAGAACCTGGTTTATATATTGCATGTCTTTGGAGCAGGCAAGAAGGAATTTAAATTTACTGTGCTGGCAGGAGAAATGAATTTATAAACTCTATGTACTTAAATGTGCTTCAAACACTACTGATAATAAGCTGCCACGAGGCAAGTGTGTGATCTAAATGGCTCTGAGCAAAAATATTTGTCTCCACTGCCTATCACAGAAGCACACAACTGCCTGCAGTGGGATGGAGATGGAGCTGAGCAGTATCCAAGCCAAAGGAGTAGGTGTCCTTCCTCACACTGGTGATTTACAAATGTGATTTACAACTGAGAAGGGACTGTTAGACTTCAACACAGGTCTCTACACTGTACAGCAGAACAAACATACTCTGCAATACCATTAGGATGATGACACCCAAAATGCAATTATGTGAGTGGTTTGAACCAACATACAGCTGACAGGGCTGGCAAGGAGACAGATGTCAGCTCAGCACTCTCTGCCTTAGCGTCAAACTGGATCCTGTTTTCCCTGCAAGTTGGACCTCAACTCATCCAGACACTCTTGATGATGTCCCTGATGTTAGCGGGTCTTCACAAAAGTCAAGTTTCTGCCCTCTCTACCCAGTCCCAGTGCCCTCCTGGCTCTAGCACTGTGTCCCTAACGTTGCACATCTGGCCTGCCCTGGCACCACAAGGGCCCTCCCATGCTATACGCAGCCAGTGGAAATGGTACGTACCCTCCCAGCTGGCCCTGACTCACTGTCAGCCTCCCCTCTCATACTCTCTCTCCAGATGACTGTCTCTCTCCCCAGTTCAGAGACTTGTGGCTCTTTGGATGTGTCTTCTGGTCTGCTGAGGAAGCCCACAGGACTTCTCGGGGTGGTGTCCCCTGCTTAGCTCCACGGGCAAGCTGCCCACAAAATCATTTCTTGTGAGTTTTCTCTTCGCCTTCTCCCCACATTCTACCCTCTATCACACTGTGCAGCAACTCTAGACTATGTGAGGGCACCTCGCTCCTCTAGACCTTCAAATATGGCAAGGTCGAAAAGGGTAGGATTGCGAGAGCTGTCTTCACCACTGTCCATGTCACCGGGGCAGGGGAATAGAATGACCCAAGTCTCCAGGCTCCACATCCCACCAGCCTACTGGGCTGTACCTAATGAATACCAAATGGTCCTCCTTGGTGCCCTTGCTGGGGCAGGGCAGCCGTTATACCATTACACGCGCAGTTTTGTTTTCTTAGCATTATGGTAATGTATCATCTGGCTTGGCTGAACGGCATGGTAGAGGAGGTCAGCAGAGGCATGTGCAGCCTTTCCTTCCCACCCCACCCACATGCCAACACCCACTTCCTTTAAAGGAAGATGGCCAGTGCAGGCAAAATGCTCAGCATCCTTGTTTGGAGGGTTGGAGCCCGAGAGCCCAGGACTCTTCTTGAGACCTTGTTCCTCTATCTACTCTAACCTACCTCCCCCTGGTGAAGAGGGGGATCTAGCACATCTGGAAGACAAGTCGTAGACACTAGATGATGGCACCATGCTTATAAAACTGACTGCAGACTAGGGCTGGGAACAGAAAAGCCGTTCGTCCCCAGCTCGAAAAAAAAAAAAAAAAATCAAATTTCAGATCTCAGAGCAGAAAACTTCCTCCTACTATTCATCTTCATTTCACAGATATTTAAAGTATGTATTATGTTGCTATGGACAATTAGCCTTTTATCCAATTTGACTTGAGAGTTTAACTCTCCCACCCGAAGGTTTTAATTATACCCTCAGCCCAGTACTTAGGTCTTTGGTTCCTGCAGCTGGAAACCTGCCCCACTGATGTTGTAACCTTGTTAATGTAACAAAAGAGGAGTTTACTTAAAACTGGACTCACTATGGACTTAAGCCAAATTTACTTGAAAGAGGAAAGAGTCTGTCAAAAATCCTATAGCAAACACGGAAAAGCAGCTCTTTCAGAGCCTCCCCTTAATTCACAGCGACAAGCAATTTACATGTAAGTGGATTCATATGCTCTACCAAAAGGCCGCTGCTGCGCCCGCCACAGCACACGCACACCCATACCCACGTCCCCCTGTTCTCTTTCCTCCCTTTCAGTGATTTTTTTTTTCTTTTTGGATATATGTACCAAGCTGTTCTCCTGAGCAAAACAGCATAAACCCACAATGTTTTAATCGCCCAAAGCGTAATTAGGACCCTCTAAACATTTACCAAGCCAGTCGCTCTGAATAAAGGCAACCAGGATTTCTGAAAGCTGCTCACAGACCTGACTGTTGTCCTGTCAAAGACGCAGGTTGCGTGCAGGCTAAGCTGCTTGTCAAGTTCAAAAGCCTCCCCAGCTATCAAGGTGTAAGTGGGAGGCACTGGTGAAATACCAGGGTCCGCTTTGTCTTGATTGTCCAAATCCAGCAGGCTTCTTACCTTCTCCTGTGAATTAGATTACCTTTTCTAGTCCGCACTAACAGAAAGCACACATTAAGACTAAACATGCTGTGACAACAAGGAAAGGGTTGAAGGGACAACCTTATAACAAAGTGTAGGACAGAATGGGGGGGGGGTCCTGACATCTTAGACAGAAAACCAAAAAATTAGCTCCCCCACCTCAAGTAGGAAGTCAGGCAGGGGCTTGCTTTACATTCATTCTTTTCAACTGTGCTCCTTGACAAAATCCATCCAGAGCAAACAACTGGCCAGCACTCAACTTTCTTTCAGGCTCTCTGAAAGCGTAATTGGTTCTAACGGGATCAGAAGTTGTTTTCTCCCCTTGGCACGTATCTGTATCATTTCTGGGCTGTTTGGCAGCTGCTAGACATCAAAGGCAGATCCATCATTCTCAGGGAACTTCCATTCCTAGGGGTGATTCCAGTTCATGTCTCCTGCACCGTGGTTCTCATGGACGTCAGAGGAGCTGGGCGCACCCCAAGAACAGCATGCAGCACGTTCTCACTCCTGAAGGGCAAACACCCAGACCACAGCCCTCCTGCTCCTTAGACCGTGCCCAGACAGCCCCAGCCAACCATCCCATGTAGACGGGCCCAGGAGAAACATTGAGACAGTCCAGAACCTACCACAGTTTAGGCTTTTCGATAGTCTATCCTAATGGGGACTTGTTTTAATTGTCCCAAAGTTATTCTAACAGTTTTCCCTTCTCCTAACCTCTTGGTTCTTTTGGCATTCCCTTTAAGATCTTTGATTCTAAGCTTTGAAAGGGGGTTACAAGTCACGAGGAAAACCACCTACTATACCTAAAGCCTTCTAGCTATTGGAGGGCTTGGAGGGAAGACAAGGCTCAGGATGCCAGTCCTCCCTCCCAGCACCTGTCTTCCTTGGGCAAGTGTACACAATCTCTGTGAACTTGGGTCCCCCTCCTCTGTCCCTGGGGAGAATACAACCTTCTTCGCCTGGCTGTTATAAGGAGTAGGTGTGTGGGGAAGTGCTGAGTCCTCCTTGCCCCGCTCCTCCAGGAGACATGCTTCACAAGTATGAGACATGAACACAGGCACAACTGTCCCTACCTTTCAGGGATACAGCTGTAGAGTCTCCAGGTCTCCTGTTTGAACTACAGACGTGAAACTTCTTTACATGCCATTGTTTCGTTACACACTTTATGCCAAGAATGAAGCGAGGAACTACTTGCATACATTATATTTCTCTTTGTCAAACCGCTAAGCATGGTGGCCTCCACATTCTAGCTGTTTTTCCATCTCCCATCCTCTGGCTTCTGGAAGAGGCCACTTCATACGGCCCACGTCAAGCCAAGGAAAACACCTCTTAGAAGTGGATGTCCCTTCCTCCTAGTGAGGTCACTTGACACCCACTCTCCTTGTTGCTCGAACACAGATGTGATGGCTGAGCCACAGCAGCAAGTTTGAAGTAGGAAGACAGAAATGGCCATGACAAAAGATAAACTAGAGATGGCAATCACAAGATACTCTACACTTTCTCCAGATGGGTTTCCCCAACTGCTAGGAATTGAACTCCGTGTCTTCTTCCTGTTGGCTGTCTCTAGCCATATCCACTACATGGAATTGCTCTATGGCCCAAAATATGTGGCTATAGAGAGAAACAAGAGCTTCAGGACACCCCACAGATGTACATTTAACTGAACTTACTTAAGAAAGAATGCAGACTGTCTGCTGCCAAAGGTGCCACACACCCTCCCCAGCCCCACTGCTCACTGCAGGGCCTCCCAGCCCCACTGCTCACTGCAGGCCACATGACACAGTTACTAAATTGTGGCTTCATCACTGCCTGGGATATTCTGGCTTCTCTTGTGTTCCAAAACATTATGTTGAAAATCACCATGCTTGCCCTTGGTCATGCTCCATGGGAAAAGACATCACCAGAGAGTCATGGCCTGACCCCAAAGCATGAGGAATGCTTCTTGAAGTGAGCACTGTGATAGTGTCCTCAAAACTCTCCACTTCCCATTCTCCCATTAGAGCCCCTTCATGTGGCACCCCAGGATTCTCTTAAGTTGCCCTCTTACTGGGATTAGTGGAGCCCTCAGTACCCTGACAATTCAAGCTGTCAACACGGGGAGACAGCCACACTTTGGTACCCACTGATTTAGCACTACAAGGCTGGTCGCAATTCCAGAGACCACGATGGCTTATGCCGGTGGCCAGCGCCCAGGCACTCAGATTTCGTTGGGTATCCAGCGCATTTTGTATCTTGAATATATCTATTTGCTTGAGGCCAGAGCCTCTGTATTTTGATAAAGTGACGACAAGATGAACAGGAGGAACAAAAATCAAAGGCAAAGAAGATACTCTCTGGAGAATGAGGCGAGGCTAGGCTGTGTCTTACATATTACAGGGGACTGTATGTTTATAGTACAGCTATCAAAAATAGAGGCTTCAAAAGTCAGATCTAATTTCTTCCTCTTTTCAAGAAAACTGATGTGTACTAGAGCTAAGATCACTCAAAGGCCATTGTGAATTGTCTCCCTCCTGACTCTCCCAAAACCACACACTGAGAAGGACTTCCAAACCCCTTTCTCTAGTAGCCTATGAGATACAAATGAGCAGGCTGAATGCCTCTGCTTTCCCGCTGTGAGTGCCTTCAGATGCAGAGCTTCTCCGGCTTGCACATCCCTGGATGCGGGGCTGAAATGAATTTTGAGCCTGGGATCTCACACACACATATATAATCTTCAAAGAGGTTTGTAAGCAAGTATGAACTATAAGCCATGCATCTTCAGATGTCGCAGCTCTAGCTAACAACTCCTCTGTAATAACTTCATTGATATATTCATATATTGTACAATTCACCCATTTAAAGCATGCATTCATTCAACTGACTTTTGCATATCATACAACTGTGACATCCTCATCACAAACTAACTTCTAGAAAACATTCACTTACTCCAAAATCAAACCCTCTACCCCTTACCATCCTTTGCTTGTGCTAGGTAATTACTCATCAACTTTCTGTCTTTACATTCTCCATAGAAATTGTATAACACAGTCTGTGGTCTTTTGTGACTGGCTTCTTCCACTCAGGCCCTTTGAGGGCCTTCCATGCTGCAGCATTGATAAAAACTTCATTTTTTTATTAGAAAATGACATTCCATTATAGGTATAGCCCATGCATTGTTCATCCATTCACAATCTATCCATCGATTGCCTATTCTTCACTTTGGGCTGTAATCCACAATGCTGCTATTAACATTTACACACAACTTTCTATGTGCTTATGTTTTCCGTTCTTTGGTGAGGGCACATAATCAAGAGTCAATATACTGCATTTTATGAGAACTCTGTGTTTAACCTTTTAAGAAACTACTGAACTCTTCTCCAAAGTTAGCATCATTTTGTAACCTTGCTGGCAAATGTGTGACGGTTTTAGTTTCTCCACGTCCTCGTGATACCTGTCACTGTAAGTCTTAATCATAGCCATTCTGGTGGGTGAAAGAGGTACCATTATAGCTTTGATGTTCATTTTCTTAAGGAATGGTTTTGAACCACTGACCATTTTTAATGATCAATGGCCATTTGTATATCTTCTTCAGAAGAAAGTCTACTTACAACATTTGCCTGGGTCAAGATGGCAGTTCAGAAGCTGCTTCAATGTGACACGGTGAATGAGAAGAGATGGGATAATGAAGAACAGAGCCCCAAACAGAAATTAAAGGACGACAGAAAGCACAATGCCGGGGACAGGGCAGCTGCAAATGCAGAGGATCAGAAGGACGATGCTAGCAAAGGGATGAGCTCCACACGGCTCCAGCAGCCCCAACTGCCCCGTGGAGGGTGAGGATGCAGAACCATCATTGTAAACATGAAGCAGGCAGCCATGGCCAAGAGGCTGGCAGTCCCACTCACAGGACAAACTCAGAATTCTCACAAGGTTTGAATCCAATTGGGGTTTCTGGTAAGGCAGTGAATGTTCTGGAATGATGCGTCCATGGTAGATAGAAACTCCATTTTTCCACTCCAAATATCTTGATGGGCTATGGGCAGGCACCATATTAAAGGAAAACCTATTATTTAACCCTGAGCTACTGTGGGCACAATAAC
Source organism: Eospalax fontanierii (assembly GCA_035773235.1). Taxonomy (NCBI): domain Eukaryota; kingdom Metazoa; phylum Chordata; class Mammalia; order Rodentia; family Spalacidae; genus Eospalax; species Eospalax fontanierii. Next base: position 88,626,726 of record CM069529.1, on the reverse strand, counting down.
AAGAATCATAAGTCAAGGAGCCTGGGAATAAGCAGTCAAAGTCTATAGGAGGCAGTTGCAGAGAGAAGAAGGTTCAGACATCAACACACCACAAACCTCAGGTGGCAGGAGCCTCGGCTCAGGCACTGATGGGTAGATGTATGGTAGTCCTACCTTCAGTGCTAGGACCTGGGTCCACCACCCAAGGACACCTGCAGAGTCCACTATCCCTCCCCAAGACTGAAATCTGTATGTGACCCAACCTTGGAGTCATCTATTTGCCACAAGGTTCATGGTTCATGAAACTCGAACCTTGAAGTTCCAGTGGAATATCCCTGGCTTCTATAGACTCATTCCTCCAGGACAGATTTTAATGCTAGACGCTGGTTTGAAAGCACAGAGGTCTGCCTATACAGACCTCAATGCTGCAGTTACACCCTCTGGTCCCATAACACTCAAGAGACACTCCTTGACTAGAACATGAACCACTCCAAGGGTGTATAAATTGGAAGGGGGTCCTCAGGAATATGAGAGAACCTGCCTAGTCCATAGACTGCAAAGAAAATATGGTCATTAGAGAGGCATCATATTTAAAAAAGGAGCTTCCAAAAGGAAGAGACCTCCTCTAAAGAGAAGAGACACACAACTGGCTGCATTTAGTCACAGCCAAATATGACTAACCCTATTCCAAACAACAGACTTCAATCCAGAAGACCCAGAAAGAAGAGGCTTCATTCCTTCGTCTCCCCACCCATTGCGTTTTACTCACTTATAAAAACTATACTCAGGAGGGCTCCGACTTAAAATCCTTTCCTGTTTTACTTGTATTCCTTTCTCCCATCTAGCTCACATTTTCTTCACTGCGCACCGCTTTCCATCTCTTATTCTCATTCTCTTCCCTTTTTTCACAGCGCTCACCCAGCTGCCTTCTTGTCCTTGCTTTTATTCAGTCTTGCTTCTCCTTCGCTGCTTCTCCTTCCTCTTCCCTGTTTTCCTTCCCATTTCCTCATCTCGTCTCCCCTGTTTGTTACTCTTTTACATTTACAACTTCATAGCACACTCCATATTATTTCTGCTGTTTTGGGTGTCAGTGGTACGGTATGAGTTGGATTTGGTCAGTTTTAAGTGCATTTCTGGCTTATCTGGTCTTATGTCATTACTGTAACAGCAATGTGTTATCTCTTTTACTGCATCTGGGCATTGAGCTCTCAAGAATATGCTGCTAGCTCAAGAGATCCTCAAGTAAACCCAACAGATGCCAAATTACAACACAAAAATACAAGAAACAAAAGAGCAAGGCAACAGAGTTCCTGCAAGAAATGACAACCTCTCTGTCATCACATCCAGAGATATCAAATGGCTGTAATACCAGACAAAGAATTCAAAAGGTCTACTTCAAAAATAACCACTGACTTCAAAGAGAAAACAAACAAGCAGCTGAACGAAGTAAGGGAACCCACCTAGGATATAGATAAGAACGTCTGCAGCAAAGGAAAGAAACCCAACAGTACGGATGACAGAATCAGAAAAGAAACTGAGGTCTTGGGGCAGGGGGGAAGCAAACAAAGATGCTAGATGGAAAAACACAGTTGATCAAATAAAAACACAGTGGAAAACATCATCAATGACAAAGCAGAAAAAAAGAGTATCAGATGGAAGACAAGGGTGAGGAAATACCACATTCAAGCATCATGAAAGCAGAAAAAGATGACGTAGGACCACACCAGGGAAGAATTCTGCGCTGTGACCAAGAGGCCAAACTGAAGAATCCATGATGTAGAAAGGGAAACTGGGCTAAATATCAAAGGCATTGAAAATCTATATAATGAAATCACAGCAGAAAGTTTCCTAAGTGTAGGAAAAGAAATGAACATCCAAGTGCAAGAGGTACTTAGAACGCTGCACAGACATAACCCCAAGAGAACCTCTCCCCCAAACACTACAATCAACATACCAAACCACAAGACAAGTAATGTGAAAAGCTGCATGAGAAAATGTGTCAGTTCCCTTAAAAAGGCAAACCCATCAGAATAACATCGGATCTTTCAACCCAAATCCTAGAAGCCAGAAAATCATCGAATGTCATATTTAAAGCCCTGAGAGCAAACCTGCCTACCAACCAAGATGATTTGCAAAGTTATTTTCCAAAGTTGATAGAGAAATGTACTTCAAGACAAGTACAAACCGAAGTAAGTCATGATGACCCTAACAGTATTGCCGGCATTCCAGAAGACGTGTAAGTACAAGAACCTAACTCACGGGGAAGAAAGTCTCAGTTGTGAGAGTACAGGAAAGAACACATTTCACAAGAGGACAAGAAGAGCAAAGATGAGCTAGGAAAGAATCAAACCACATCACTAAGCCAGTGAAGCTAATAGACACAGAGGAGACAGACAATGACAAATAGTAACAGAACCAACTAGGAAGGCAACCAATAAACTTAGAGAAAACTATGAATCCACCTGCGTGATAACACTAAATGTACATGGTCTTAATTCTCTTATTAATGGAAATGAATTGGCTGACTGGATTACAAACAAGAGCCGTGTGCCCGTTACCTACAGGAAACGTGCATCACCAGCAAGACAGTGAGAAAGTGTGAAGAGACAGAAGTCAATATACAAAGGAAAAGGATGCCAACAAGGAAAGAATCCAGACGGAACCAGGCTTAGAAACAGGCTTCTAGGGTGTTCCATAACGTCCAGCAGTTGTAGCAGAAGCTATCCTCCCCAATGTGACCAGATCCAACACAGAATAAGGCTCAGAGGAATGCAGAGAGTTCCAGATCTTTCAAAAGATCGCTGTAGCAGCTCCAGGCCCAGGGTAAAGACCTGATCTGACTCATGATAAGGCCCACAGGTGCATGAAGTTCTAGAACTCTCTGCCAATTTGTAGAACCCAGGATAGTCTATGTCCCTAGCTGACTCAGAAGAGTATCTCACTCTTAAAGGAAAACAAGGGACAGTCTTTATCCCTAAATATCAGTCCCACAGAGAAAACTTACACCTCAATCCTGTTAAACCTTACTCTCTCCTGAACAATGTGAAAACCTCACCTAAAAGAAGAAAAGAAACTTGTACATATGTACATGAAAGGAAAAGTCAGTCAACAAACTTAACTCTAGATTTCCAAGTCTCCATCACAGAAACAAAAACAAGGAAAAACCAAGATAGCATGTCTTTCACCAAAATTCCTAATCCCAAAGTAATGGCTCCTAATGAGAACAATTTAGGAGAACTTCCACACAAAGAATTTAAAAGAATTAAAAATTTAAATTTAAAATTTAAAAGAATTTAACTGGGTTCCAACAACTTAAAGAAGACACGGATGCACTCCAAGAAAACAAAAACAAAGAGCAGAATAAACAAGGAAGTCAATCCAAGATCTGAAAATAGAATTCAATAAGGAAAATCGATGAAAGAACCTGAAAGGATGCTGAAAAGGCAAGGCTCAGGAAGCCGAATCCGAGGTGCAGTGGAATGCTTCACCGGCACAATGCTGTTCTGGAAGGCAAGGCCGAGGAATAAGACCATTCACTAAATAGCAATGAAAGATGAAAAGACTAAGTCTTCAAATTCTGGGCATTTGAAGAGGAAGAATCCTTCACAGAAAATATTTTGATTTACAATCATAGAAGAAAATTTCCCAAATGTAGAGGAGAGATGTCCTACCAGGTCCAAGAAGGCTATAGAACACCAAAGAGCCAGGACAGGAAACAACCCTCCCTGTGACAGAGCCACATCACTGAAACCTCAGAATCAAGAAAGGGTATTGAGAGCTGTAAGAGGTTTAAGTCATCTAAGAAGGCATCAGAACAAACCATTATTTGACAAAGTCAGAAGGACCTGAGAATAGATACTGAAAAATCAGAAAGACTGCAATTGTCAACTGGACTATTATCTACAGAAAGGCTATTAAAATCAAATTGAAGAGAAATAAAAGCTTTCCATTACAAAAATAGACTAAGAAAATTAAAGATTGCTGAGTCAGCTCTATGGAGGGTACTGAAGAGGGAATACTTCAGTCTGAAAAGGATAAACATATCAAAGATTCCTCAGGGATAGACAAATAATAAGAGACCATCAAGAAAGGAATAAGAAATCACAAAATGACAGGAATTAATATACACCTTTCAATAACTGAATATTAATGGTTTCAGTTCCCCCAATAAAAAGATGCAGACTAGCACACTGGATTAGAAAACAGGATCTATCTTTTTTCTACCTCCAAGAAACACACCTCACCACCGAAGAAAGATACTACCTTATGGTAAAAAGATGACAGAAAAGGTAATTCAAAGAAAACGGAACTAAGGAACAGGCAAACTTAGCTATCTAAGATCTGAAGGAACAAACTTCAAACCAAAAAATAGTCTGAAGACATAAAGAAGATCACTTCATAGTCATCAATGGATCAATCCATCAAGAAGCTTACAACTCTAAACAGAAATCCAGTAACAATTTTCACAGACCTGAAAAAAACAAGCCCAATAGTCATATGTAGGCACAAAACACTTCAACTAAGCACAGCAATCCTGCTGGGGAGATAACAATGTTCAGTATTGTGTCATACTATAGTCACAGTCATAAAACCAGCATGGTAATAACACAAAAATAGACAGGTAGACTCATGGAATAGAAGAGACAACCCAGATATATAGCCCCAAAGCTAGGGCCACCTGGTTTTCAGCCAGGGTGCTAAAAATATAACCTGGAGAAAAGACAGCCTCTTCCAACAAATGGTGATGGGAAAACGGATGAATACTCACAATGCAGAGGAATGAATCCAGGTGGCTGTCTCTTCTCCTGTACAAAATATCAACTTAAAATGGATCAAAACCCTTAATATAAGACCTGAAACTTTGGAAACATAGGAAAATGGAGGGCAAGCACTTCAAGATACAGGCAAAAGCCAGGACTTGCTGAAGATGACCAACAGCTGAGTAAATATTGACAAGTGGGACCGCATGAAATTAAAAAGCGTCTACAAAGAAAAAGAAACAATCAGCAGAGTGAAGAGACAGCCTGTAGAGAGAGAGAGAGAGACAGCATGTACTATTACAATGCCAGTGAGGCTGCATACAGAATCTATAAAAACCTCAAAAAATAAAGATGAAAGAAGCAAACCATCCAGTCAATAGATGGGCAACTTAATTGAACAGAGTTCTCAAAAGAAGAAATACAAATCACCAATCAGTTTATTTTAAAATGATCAAATCCCCAAGTGCCAGAGAAAGGAAGTTAAAACTACATTGAAATCTCATTCCAGGCAGAATGGGTATCATTTTAAAACACACACACACACACAGGCACACACGCACACACGCACGCACGCATGCACGCACAAATAAGAAATGGGCTGGGCAACAGCTGAAGCCACAAGCATGAGGACTTGAGTTAGAACCCTAAAACCCATATAAAAATAGTAATCCAGAGCCTGGAAGGCAGAGTCAGGGAAATTCCTGGGGCTTGCTGTCCAGCCAGCCTAAATTAAACAGGGTGCCCTGGGTCCCAGTGAGAGACCCTGTCTCAAGACATAAGGCAGACATCACCTGAGAAGTGACACTCCAACTACCAAGGCTTTTTCTTGAGTAAACAATTTCTTTTGTTTGCTAGCCAGTATTTCTCACAATATTTACATGCAATTCATAATTTTTTGAGATAGGGTCTCCATGTAGCCCCAGCTGGCCTAGAACTTGCTGTGTAGACAAGGCTGGCCTCAAACTCAGAAATCCCACTGCCTCTACCTCCCAAGTGCTAGGATTAGAGGAGTACACCACCATACCCAGCCAATTTGTGATATTGAAAAAGAGATAAATATATTTCAAAAATTGCCAATCACTTGATGTTTTTATATTAAAAGAGACATACTGTTATTGCTATTGGTCATCTAAGAGAAAGCACCTTTAGAATGCGATGGTTCTATGCAAATGTGACTCTGCTCTTGTCTTTAATAGTAAGTAGATGTTATCCAGCCTCCTGTACTTGTAAAATTTCCAATCATCTAGCAGAGATGATCTCCATAATCATTTGGCGTGATGACAGCTTATCTCTTTTCTCCCACAGGACTCACCATATGTATACTTCTCCATCTTACAGATGAATACCCAGGCGCCCTTTTGAGATAGTATCTTGCTATGTAGTCTAGGCTGGCCTCAGACTCATGATCCTCTTACCTCTGACCTTCCGAGAGTCAGGATAACAGGCACAAACTTATGTCTACCTTAGTCCTTTGGTCTTTAATCTTTAGTCTACACCTAACTCCTACACCTACTGGGCCCTGTGGGAAGCACCTGAGTTGCGTGTGGGGTCCATACACAAACACAAGTTCAGAGCCAAGTCTTAAAAACAGGCAGGCTGCCTTAGGGGTACAGTGAGCTGGCCATAATGTAACCTGTATCTCAGAGTTAAGGACATGTCCTGGATTCCTGTAACCTGATTGCTGGCTGAGTTTAAACACTCTGGATCATGTGGCTGATCAGTTCTGTTCCGGATATCACTGAGGCCAAAGTGAATGGTGCTAAGAGAGTTTCAGGAGACAAGGGCACAATTCAGATGGTGTACAAAAAAAGAAATCACAAGTTCCTGGCACCAGAAATTAAGTTCTTCTCTCCCAGCTGGCACTAGAGAGCTCCTCTTCTGGGGACTTCAACATGAGAGGCTGGAGCTTCCTGGTCCTACACTGGCTGCTACTCAATGAAAACACCATCTTCTTCCACAGCTTGATCATTATTATTCCCGCAGCTAATAAAACTTAAAGAAAGCAGGTTTGCAAAGATGCAGAGAGCAGAAGCCTATTTTAGCTCGAGTCAGCCTTGGCAGGAGTCAACTCTTCCTTTCCTTAAGTTTATATTCTTAAAAATATCATTCTATTATTTCAACTATTAAAATAATAAAACATTAAGTTATGCAATGGAAAGTGGTTCCAGTTTGCTGCCATGGATTTCTATATACATTTTTAGCTACATTAAAAAGATGAACTCCAAGCTGGAGTTTTAAATAGATTTTCTAAGTTTAATATCTCCCTGAAAAACTCCAGGTGAGTTTGGGGAGCCTCCTTACTAGGCGTACTTTTAAAAAATATTTTCTTATTAGGAACATGTAAATTATTCCTAATACCTTCATGAAGGAAATACAATGCCAAGAATTTCATAGCTGGTTACTGAGGACCAACACGAGTTTAAGATGCCTGCTCAGCATTGCAGAGATGGGGTCTGCAAAGCAGCTTAAGAAAAATGACTTGGCCTAGCCAACTTGCAATGGCCACATGTCCAGAAGAATGCAGGTGAGGGGGGCTCTAGCCATACTTGGACGGGAGCCTATTTCTTTTCAGGCAAAGACAAAGTTAGGAGTCAAGAATCTTGTCCTAAATGATGTTTTATTTTATATTTTCAGGGTGACATTTCAGACACTTTCAGGAGAAACTTCCTGGGCGCTTCTTGTCTCACAGCAAATATCACATCAGTGTGATCACTGAATCGTTGCTATCCATTCGAATAGCATGTTTGATTGCGTGTCCCACAGGAAATACTTGGTTCTCTCTTCTACCTTGGCCATTCCTTTGACCTCCTGGGTCCAGTTGACATGTCACTCCTTCCTAGAAGCTCCCTACAACCCCATGGAAGCTTCCTACCATCTTCATGGAAACTTCCTACAAATGTCATAGCAGCTTCCCATAATCCCTGTGCTTCCTTTCCACATGGACCGAGTACCCTGATCAGAGCACTGGCCACACTGCACAGCAACGCACAGCTTATGCTGCCACCTTGCTCCTTAAAGCATGAGCTTCCAAGGCAGGGGCCATGGCGCTATGCCCAAACATGATGCTCCCCATAGATAACAAATCAGAAGCTACTTGGAGAATGTGGAGAGGAAGAATGGAAAAAACAGCCGAAGATGAGTTCTCAAACCCTGTCACAAACAGAGGAGGAACTGGCTCCTTCCACGTGGGGTGGGGTAGACCCTGCAGCATGACGGCAGCCTCTGACACTCAAGGGTTGGGAAGGAAGAGCTGCTTCAGCGGCAAAATGTTAAAGAACCAAAGAACAAAAGGTGAAACAGTAGAATGGCGATAGAACACAAGGCAGTCTTTTGAAAGCAGAGTTGGTTTTCCACTAGAGAATGCATTCCATCTGAATGCCAATACATAAACTTATTAAAACTTTGAAGTAGAAACCATAGGTTGATTTATATAGACTCATTAATCGTCAGAACTCTATGGGGCCTATAATGTCATTACACCCTCGACCAAAGTCACAGAGTGAGAAGAACAACCATAGGTCCAAGATTCAAACTTGGGTCATCTGACCCCATTCCACCAAACTCCAGGCACTTGACCTTTGTGCTAATGAATCCTTTATCACTCCAGGGGCCAGGCAGAGGCTAAAAGATGTCTTCAAGAGTGGCTTTTGAGAATTAGGGAACACAGCTCAGAGAAATAGTAGACTAGATGCTATGAAGCACTGTTTCCATGGTGATACCTAATTGGCACTACACAGTATAGCTTGGTTCAGGGCCAAGTAGAAACCAGACCATACTAACAGCAAAGTCTATGTTGGTGGAAGACTCTAGCCTGTGCATTTCCCATTGCTCTTGAGAGATTTTCTCTCTTCAGTTTCTACTACAGTCTGGGGTCCAGGGCTGTCCAAGCTCCTGCCCCTGCTGTAATAACCTTCTGGAACCTTCTCTATAGCCAGATTTGAAAGCCAAGGTCAAAAGCCTGGCTCTGCTCAAAGATATCTCCTGCTTAGTATTCCATGGCCTTCCTTAAACCCTCAAAGTACTGCAAAGGTTGGATATACCACAAGCATTTGAATACTCAAGACTAAAGTGTGTTCTCAATATGGAGAGATAATAGCTCTCTGTGTCAAATTTAGTGTAGTGGGAGATCCTAGTCATTACTCCAAAAATGATGAATAACTTAGGAACAAAAGGAATTAACTCCTTTCTAATAAAATGAAAGCTACTTGGAACAAATGAATGTGATGCCAATGTAGTTACTAACAAAAAACAGAGCAAGCGCTAAATAGGTACACTGTATCTTGCTAGATTCAGAAGCCCAGTCTCAGCACAGTGCAACTTGATCTTGGTTTCCTTCTCTTGCACTGAAGAGCTCCTCAATCACAATTCAGTATCTCTTGGCTACAGAGGATGTTGCGGATGAACAGTTGAAATTCACACTTTGAATGCCGATTCTTCAAAATCCTGATCTTGCCATTCAGTCAAGAAGCTAAAAGCAGACAGGATCAAGAAAAGGCTTTCCTTCCCCGTAGACATCAAAATATCAATGATCACTAAGGAATAGTGAAGAGATGGAAAGATGTCAAGCCTGATAACATTGATATTTAAGCATAAGCCAGGGAGAACAGCACCACAAAATGGTTAAGAAATGACTCTACTGGTATAAATCTTTCTGCTTTCTCTAGATTGAACTAGCAAATGGTCCATTTTTGCTGTTTTATAACATTTTAAAAGCTAAAATCTAAGCTTTTCGCATTTAGGTCACAGAGATTCCAACATTATGGAGAAAGACCTCCATTAGAATACTCCCCTATGTTAAAGTGTTTGTAATTTGTTGTCCAAATGTTTATCCAAAAATAATGTTTATATTCAAGTATTTATGGATGAAATGATATAATGTCTGGGATTTGCTTCAAAATAATCCAGGCATGGGGTGGTGCCTGGCAATGCTATAAATGTTGAAGTTGGATGAAGGGCCTAAGGGGCTCATTTTACTTTTATACATAATTGATATTAAGGAAAGGATTTAGCAGTAATTTATTCTAGCACACCGGGCCACCAGTTAGGAAAGAGATGCTTCTCATAATAATTAGGGAGATGCATATTAAAACCACTTTAAGATTTCATCTTACCCCAGTCAGACTGGCTAAGATCAAGAGAACAAATAATCCCAAATGCTGGAGAGGATGTGGGGAAAGGGGATGCTCATTCACTACTGGTGGGATTCTAAACTGGTGTAAGCACTGTGGAAAGCAGTGTGGAGAACTCTTAAAACACTTAAAATGAATCTACCATTTGATCTGGTTATACCACTCCTTGGCATACACCCAAAGAATTCACATTATTGTATAGATACTTGTATATCCATGTTTGTTGCTGCTCTTTTCACAAAAGCTAAGAGATGGAAACAACCGAAGTGTCCCTCAAGTGACAAGTGGATAATGAAAATGTGGTGCATTTACACAACCGAGTTCTATTCCACAGGAAGAAAGACAAAATCATGAAATCTGCAAGTAAATGGATAGAACTAGAAACTGTTGTACTAAATGAAGAAACACAGACTCAAAAAAACTGTTCTCCCTCATTTGTGAATCCTAGCACCAAATCCTTATATACTGGTATATAACTGCAGGCACCAGAAAAATGGAAAGGAACCAGAGAGGTAAAGGGAAGGAAGAAACCTGAGTAAGAAGAATAGTAGGATACAGGTGTTACTAAGGGAGAAATAGATAAAACAGGAGTATTTAAATGGGAGAGAGAGAGCGAGGATTATACCAGGAACTATGGGGATAAAAGAACAGGAGCTCAAGAGAGGTGGAGCCATAGGAGACTGTTGTTATCAAGGGAGAAATGGGGAAAATGGGGACACTTTAGATGAGGAAGGCATGGAGGGAGGGAAGACAGAGAGACATAGAGAGAGAGAGAGAGAGAGAGAGAGAATAAATAATGCCTAGCTAGTATAAAACACAAGAGGGAATCATATTAGTATAACAACCTAATGACAAATTCCACATACAATATCTGTACATGAGTCTATGTGCATAGCTTAAGGCTACAAAGCAAGAAACAGTGCCAGACAGGAGAGACCTCCCTTTGAGTTGCTGGCCAGGGTATTCCAGGAGATTCCAAAATTATACAGGTTATTGCTACAGCTCTTGACTGCTTCCCAGAACTTGAAGGCAAGACCCAATTTCTGAGGACAGGACATACTTCAGACACAGAATTTGGAGCACTGGACCTGGAACTGACCTGGAAGCCACTTCTCCTGAAGGCTAGTTCTCACAGCTCTGGAGAGCACTATGCAAGCAGCTAAGGGAGAATATCAACTGATGGCCCACCATGACCAAATAGCCACATCAATGACTGGCACAGCATACAACACTGGTGCAGTAGTGGCACTTTTATCTTGGGGGCAATCAACAGCTACTTAATTGGTCTTAAAGCCCACTCAATGGGAGGAAACTCATGTGTGGTAATGTAATCATAGCCAAATATACATGACTGAAGAGGTCATAGAGCTTAGAGAAATCCCTAAAGTTGTCACATCCGTAGACTAATGTAACTTCTTACTAAGGGCAAAATAAGTATCCTTATACTGACAGCCAAGTATTCCAGTTACCACTCATCAAAGAACCTTCTTTTACACCAGATGGTGCAAAAGCTCATCACACACATTGTCTGTGCATTGACTATACCTAAGTAGCAAATCTACAATGCAACCTGTACATCTAAGGCTCATGTACCACAGAACAGGGGGTAAGGATGGCACTAATGAATCTCTTAATGCTCATTAGTGAAGCTCCCTCATGCATCAGAGGACCAGAAGTACAAAAGGTCACAAATGGCCCACGAGTTGAGATGAGGAGTCTGCAGAGTGTGGGTCCCTGGACAGGACTTCTCTTAAGTTTCACTCACCCAGGGCTAGGGACCATTTTGGAAGAGGAGGTAGAAAGACTGTAAGAGCCAGTGAGGAGGTGTGTGACCACATGGAAATAGAATCCTACAGGGTCCTGGGACCCTGCTCGTATGAACCTACAGAAATGGTGTCATGCTCAAGACCCATCCAAATTCGAGCAGACAAAAACTCAGTGTGGAACTGGGAAATGGGCAGCACACCCCAATCTTTACTGAAGAAATACTGCCAACTGATGACTGTTGGGTGAGGATGAGCTAATCTTCTTAAAGCATGGGACTTTGGATAGGCTGACTAGACTTCAGTGGATGAACTTGCACTGAGGAACATTTGGAGACACTAACTTGACACAATAGGCTTTAAAACACATGAAAAAAATGTATGAATTCCAGTAGGGGGACTATGAGGGAGAGCTCCAGTGAGGAAGGGAGTATAATCTAAGTCTTCAAGATGAAGATGGGGCCGTGCGGACATCGTTGATCCAAAGGCACAACATTCAAGTAATGTTCAAACATGGAGAGGACGGCAAAAGTCTCCTGTTGTAGCCAGGCTTCACCTTGCTGGATTCTTAGGAGTTACCAGAAGGCAAGGAGTCCCTTCTGCCACTGGGCTTTTGTACAGGCAAGTCATTTCTATTTGAAATGCACCATTCATCCTCTATCAGCTCTGCCTGCACTCTCACTCCCCAACATATAACATCTCACAGCTGCACTTCACAGGATGCTCACAGGACACCCTTACAGCTCCACACACTTCTCTATTATAATGTGTTTATCCCAGCTGCAGTTTCTACTGCAATGTATAATCCTTCAATTGGAAATTAAAGTGCTGGCTAGATATTCATTAGGTATTTATTCATCCTCTCAGGAAATAACTGGCTTTCCAGTGATTTCTTCCATGAACAAGTTGATGACCATAGATACGATGGAACCATTAAGAAGCATTTGGTCTGTACTTAGTGCAGCAAACTGCAACACAGGAGCTGCTACAAAAGGGTCATTGGTGCCTCCCTGCAAACCATCCACACTCTAAGTTTAATGGAAATAATGACAGGCCCAAATGCTATTCCATTCCATCTCAAGACCCTCTGCATTTCACTCAAATAACTTCCCCAAGTCTACAGAATAAAGAAGGAACATATGCCTTTGGAGAAGACAGAATCGGGCCCTGTTTTCACCAGTTCAAGAGAGAGGCTGGCTCTGGGACCCTCAGCTGGACATCTTCCTAAGATGGGACTGCAGGAATCATTCATGTTGAAGGGTCATTTGTAAACCATTCATTTTTAGGAAACCACAGAATGGCAGTTTTGTTTTAATATTTTGACTTGAGCATCAAGCAATCTGCTTCTCTTCCCAAAACTATTTAAGATGGAAAATGTAACCCTTTTTTAAACAACACTTCCTTAAGTCATTCTAACAGATCTCATGTACTGACCATGGCTTTCCCCACCATGTCCATCTGGGTCCTGGGGGAAAAGAGAATTGGCCACAGATGGTTCCAATGAGCACACATCAATAAAGGAGTGGTGCCAGGGATCGTGAAACAAATGGAGGTGCCGAGGCATCCAGAAATCAGCAACAGCAGACAGCTATAACCATGGCCAGGCTGAGGGGCAAAGGAAGCAAAGAGCTAAGTCCTGACAGCTGTGAGAGAGGCTGAGTGCTGCTGATAGGCCCTCCAGTCCAAGCCAGAATTCCCAGTTGTCAGACAAGGGCCCTGAGGCCAGGTAGAAGCTGAGAAGGGAGGACCTTCTCCAGCCCTTTTCTCCCCCAGCTCCCACCTCCAGCAGCACCTCTTGGCAACTGGAGACCCAACCAGCAAAGGAAGCTCATGATAGATCTCTTTTGGGAAGTCAGCTTCCCAAAGAATAATGGGGCAGAGAAGCAGAGGACACCTCCGGACACCCCTGCCTGGCAGCATTGTAATACAGCATTGGCTCACAGGAACCTTCACCAGTGTGGAAAGAAACAATGTTCAAGAAAGGTTCTCAGAGCCATGAGGAGATCGCAGCTTCAAATACAGGGCTCAGTGACATGAACACAAATATACCAGCTTACAAAGTGAGCAGAAAGAGAGCAGTTCACCTGTGATCAAAACTTCATGCTGGCAATGCCACACACACTCCACCAAGATCTTCAACAGGTGACGCATCAGGTGTAAATAATGAATTCACAAGGTAGGCCTAAGCCTCCTGCAGGTTTGAATAAAGATCTCAGGAATATTAGTTGGCCCTGAAGATCAAGCCAAATATGGCATTCCAATTTACATAATCAGTTGGTTCTCATACCGTGACTAGAAATCAAGAATACTTTGGCTGTACTTGCCTGGAGGCTTGTTTTCACTGCTCCCGGGGAAGTGAATGGAAAATATGTCTCACTGCCAAATGCAATGGCCGGATCCAGCCCCTTCTCTGCTCTTACACTCTAAGCCCTTCTCCTTCCACATGTTCAGTCTGTTTCCTGCCTATCCCAATAGTCAAAACCAGAATCTAGCAAGACAACCATTACAGTGGGGGAAAATCAGATTATCTGACCCCTAGCACCTTGTAAGACACCAGAGAAGTGCCGGGTGAGGGGAGAAAAGGAGATTAAGATGAAATGGAAGAGGGAGGAGCAGGAGGAGGAGCAGGAGGAGGAGCAGGAGGAGGAGCAGGAGGAGGAGCAGGAGGAGGAGGAAGAAGAGGAGGAAGAAGAGGAAGGGGAGGAGGGGGGAGCAGAAGGACGGAGGGGAAGGCCGGGGGGAGGACGGGAGGGGGGAGGACGGGGGTGGGGGAGGTGGCGGCAGCCAGCTAAGCAATCTTAGATCCATCTGCATCCTGACTCACCATCATAGTAACAGCTCCTTCATTTCTTCAGTGAACTGTCATTGAATGCTTACCAGAGACCCAGCACATCCAAAGACTCTTTCTCCATGTTGTCCCCCTCTAAAAACATCTCCACTGGCCTGGGCCTGCTGTGGTGCCTCCTTGGAGGGAGGATGGAGATGTTGATATTTACTCTACACAGCCTTAGGCTATGGCTTTCCCAGTAAGATCTGGCAGCAGCCTGCTTCCCGTTGATGCCCACAGACCTCTGCTGACATACATTCTCACCTCTTTGGAACTCTCAATTTTCTTCTACCCTAAAGAAACATGACCAAAATGCTCACTGGAAAAAGCTGCCAGAAGGATGTGGTAAAGAAAGTGACAAATGAAAGTGAGGGGCAAAGGTGGAAGCGGGGGCTGCTGCAATCATACGGCAGTTTATAGGCTTGGCCTAACCTGGAGAACTGTTTGTCTCAGTTCATACCTTAATCTCCCCGATCCGGGGAAATGGGAACTCAGAGACAGGTGCAAATCAAAGATGCAATACTGGAGCTGGGCAGGCCCATGTGGACTTCTCAGCAGCAGGTACTTAAGGAGCAGGCTATCTGGATCCTATTCAGGGTTTAGATCACACAGGGAGCTCAGGCTCCTGAGGACTTGGCACCCAGTCCTGTGCCAGTTCCATTTCCAAGCTGGCCTACAATCGCAATACGACAAACCAGAGCCAAGAGATCAAATTCATCTATACAAGTCTCTAGGCTACCACACCTTCTAGGCCTGATCATGACCTTGAGTGCGGCAAACACATCCTGTGAGGCCCCTTTGAAAATAAATCGACCGGGCCCTGCAAAGCTTTTTCCTCTTCCCTAATTTATGAAGCACCAGTGTTTAAAAAGGGAAGCAGCTGATGTGTTTCTCAAGCTAAGTACCACAAGTATCTTGGGCTGGGTAATCCTTACTGTTGGAGACAGTCCTGAGCCTTGTAGAATGTTTAACAGCATTTCTGGCCTAGCTACTGGATACCAGAAGATGCTTCCCTTCATGTGACACCCAAAACCATCTCCAGACCTTGTCAAAGAGTCCCCTGACAAGAATGGTGTCAGAATATCATAGGGTATTCACGCCATCTGAGCCTGAAGCCCTGTTCAAAGATAGAGAGATGAGGTCAGGTTTGTCTGGGCTCACCTGTTACCCCCAGAAATTTCTTATCTCAGGACTTGATGCATGACACGGCTGTGTAGTCTGTTGGTTCCTGTGTGATGGTCCTGTCCTGTCCTTGCCTTGTAGTATTAAAGCTGGCAACAACTCCTATAAGCCTTAAACCAAGTTATTCTCAGATTGCCACCAATACAATGTTGCTCTTGGGTTGGAAGAAAGAGCCGCAAGTCCTGCTTTGACTTGTCCTGTTCTGGGAGGCTGAAAAGCCCTCACATGTGTCTTCCCTCTCTTTAAAGGGTGACCTTTCCTAGCCCCCAGGGCCCACTGTGAGGATGGAGATAACAGGAAGTATGGTGCTTGGAATTACTTAAACTCTGCAATTCCCAAGCATTTGGATTATTTAACTGCTGATCATGATTATTTAAGCTGAAAGTCTATACTTCTCGAGCTCAGAAAATGTTTGTATTTCCATTCAAAACGACCAGGCCAACAGCCATTTGACTGACATTTTTCACTATTAAAACTATACAAACACTGCAAGCTTCTGGCCAAAAGACAGTGTGTCCCATATTTTGTTTTAAGATAAGGAAGCTGACTTTAAAGACTTCCTGTTCCCTCACTGCCCCACTATCCCAGCCTGCTGCCCTGGTCTCCTAACACAAGCAAGAAGAAGCTCACTTCTGCATCTGGTCACTGCTCCTTCTTTAACTAAAATGAGCCCCACCTTCCCAAACTTGAAATTCTTACAACCATGCCACCCAGCATTTCACTAGATGGCTGCACATGCCATAGCATGGAACACACCTGTATTTGAGTTCTAGATCCCTGGGCCTCAGTGTCTACATCAGTAGAATGGGGCAAATCATATAGCTCACTGGACCAGAGCATGATGAGCGATGAGCGTGATATTCAAGGAAAATTACATGAGCATCAGTTGCTGAGATCAATCCCACAGCCTCAAGTGTGCATACCCAGAACAGCACATGCCTGGACTGGGCTGGTTCTCTGGAGGCCTTTAATCAGAGTTAGTCCATTTCCCATGGCAGGGATGAAGAAAGTCTCCTGATTCTATCTAATGTGCAACTTAATCTACTTCAATTCTTTCCCTGTCATGATTTGTGGATCATCATTTCTGCTTGGTTCATTTGTCTTATATCCAAAGAACATTACAGAAAAAAAAGGATATGCATAAAATAGAGAAATTCTATTGTGGTTCTTCAAAAGTGGCAGCGTTAAACCAAATAGCGTATTTTCAGCTCAAGGGAAACAGAAAAATCCTGGCAATTCCTATTTATCCGTGTTCCAAGTCATTCTGTGAAAAATTATGGCTAGTATTTCATATTGGAAAGAGTCTTTGGGCTCATCTTGTACCCCCAACACACCACACCACACACACACACACACACACACACACACACTTTGCCATGGAAATTTACCTGGAATAATGAGAAGGCTCTTGCCACCATGAAGTTCTTTACATTAAAGGAACTTTCCTCCTAAATTCTTTCCACAAACTCCAGAATCACCAGAAAAAAACAAATCAACTCAATTCCTTTTAACATAACATCCTTTAAAATATTGATTATTTATTTTTATTTTATGTGTATAAGTGTATTGCTTGCATGTGTATAAGTGCGCCCATGTCATGCAGTACCCACAGAGGTCAGCAGAAGGCATCAGATTCCCTGGAACTGGAGTTACACATGGCTGTTATCAGCCATGTGGCTGCTGGGAACTGAACACACGTCCTCAGAAAAAGCAGCCAGTGCTCTTAATCGCTGAGCCATTTCTCCAGCCCCACCTCTCATACTTTTAATCCCTGAAAAAAGCATTTTGGCCTTCTCTAGATCTCATACCCTTAACCTGTCAGTTGTCCCAAACAGGGAAGGACTTTCAGGTATCCCCAAGGTTTACCAAAATGCTACTCAGAAATTAATTCAGGTAAGCTCTAGACACATTTACCTGCGAGTCCGTATCTGTTAGGAATAGTCTTTATGAAATGAATGTGTAAGGATGTCTCTCACACAGTGAGACCTAGCTTACCGGTTGGTCTATTTACTTTTTCTGTTCTGCCCAAGACTTCTAAGTGTTCCCAACACCACTTTTCTGTTCTTCCTTGACTGGATTCCCATGGTGTTAGCTGGCCACAGAGCCACCACCCAAAGGCAACATTCCCTTACTTGAATGTATGCTATGTAATCACGTGACTTAAAATTCTGACCAACGGGCCCCTCCTCTCCACACCAGATTATATAGACTGTTAGGTCTGTGAACAAGACATTTTTCCAGACTCCTTGCTGTTCTCTTAGAATAACACTTAGAAAAATGCCTGGGGCTCAGACAGCCCTGCACATCACAGATGCTCAACAGCTATTTCTTGAACGAGCTGTTAAAGGACTCCAATGTCAGTGACCAATGTGTGAAACTCAGAGGCAGGGTGGTTCCTTTCCTTTTCCTCCCTTCTGCTAGCTGGAACACGAAGTGGATACTTGGAAATGAGGCAAAAAATACTGCACTATGTGGTGGACGCCAAATGCTGGGAATGGCAATGCATCAAGACAGAAGGAGCTACTTGTATGAGCTGCTAGAAACTGGACTTTTCTGGTCCTTGCATTGGAAGCTAACTAGAACATTCCATATTGTAAAGTTATTTTCTTTTCTTTACAGTTAAATTTCAGTTACTGTAGGTTTTACATGCACCAACTGTTTTGTCTTCTGCTATGGGCTTTAAGCCACCAACTTCAGAATTAGCAATGGGAAACAGAAATGAACAGTAAATAACTGAACACTTAGCCCACTGTCTATAGCACAAACCAAAATTAATCCTGAAAGATCCATTCTTCATGATGTCTTCACAGTCCTCAAACTCCACATGTAACTTCGGCAGCTAAAACAGATTTCCTGCGTGTCCCATTACCTTGAATGCCTTCCAAAAGCAAGCAGGCAGTAAACAGAAATAAACACATTGACTAGGATGCATGCCCATAGTAGCTGAGATATTTTAAACTGGACTCAAAGATTTTTTCCTCAATAAGCCACTTTTTAGAGAAGGAATTATGTCACAGTTAAAAGAAATTCTTGCACATGTAAAGTTAGATTATTATTTGAAGGTAGGATTAGTACATGCTAACTGTAGAGAATAGACACAATTTTAGTAGCATAATAATGCATATTATGTATAGGATTTTTCAGAAACACATAACCTCATTCAGTTCTCCTAAACCCTCTGGAAAATGGTACAGCCTCCTCGCAACCGAGTTTATCAATGTTAGTAATGGCTGCCTTTAAAACTCCTCTCCAAGACTCCATTTATCCTGTGCAAATTGCCAGGCACTTAGGATTCCCCTGAAGAAAGGTGATTTGTCTTTTCTCATGATGGCATAAAGTACAGAATAAATTGATTTTATCATATTCCGCACACGGTCTCTGCTTTGAGGAGCACTTACCTAATGAGTGGCTCTCTCAAAAAGGATCCCAGATCAAAGGGGCCAACAAGATGACTCCACAGCAGAGGCTGCTGCCTTCTCTCACTGGAACATCCTGAAACAACTCAGTGTATACAGAGCCTTGCAAGACTATCTGGAGGAGATGTCTGAACATCTAACAATACCCAGAATAATGAAGATGGATTCCGCAAAATTATCAGATGAGTTAAAAATGCAGGGCTCCACTGAAACTGTTATACAAGTACAGGAAACCATCACAAAAAGTTGAAGAAACATACTTCAAATTATGTGACTGTGAACTAGTTATTAAAGCACTTTTGTGAAATAGCAATTTATATGAAATGAGAAATGTAAACAAGGTTGCCTGTCTGCCTGTTAAATGACTAGGGCAGTTTAGCCTGCTGGAGAAAAGGCACAAATAAATCAGTGTCTTATGATCCTCCGTTCCTTTTAGCTACAGGTATCAAATTCACCTGCCACAAATTAAATAATTGAGTTTTGGTTACTGGAATGTAAGCTTATTAAGTGGCATCAATAAAAAGCAAACAAAGCGTTCTTAATATTCTTTCAATAAACTTCTTTTAAAATAAAGGCGAATGTAACAAAGATAAAATATTATGAAATGTTTTAGCAAGAGCTTTTAGATATTTTTTAAGTAAAGTAATATTCTTATACAGAGCAGAGGTTGAATAGTATGTCCTTCCATGAAAATACACAGTTAGAAACTGTCAGTTCCTGCTAGTAATGTAATAACCAGGAGTTAGAAAGCAAACCAGTAAAAATCAAACTGAGGAAGGAAGAGTTGTGGGGAGAACTTGACATGAAATTAGACAGGGGCTCTCCTGTCTAATGCACTGGCCCGGCACAGGCCCAGATGATGAGAAAGCGCACAGCACCGCCTCTTGTCTTTCTTTACCCTAAATAACCAAGAAGGTACTTATACTGGGAAATGGCTTTGTAGGTGAGGTGTCAAGTCTCCTTGGATACAGAAGAAACTTTTTATTATCTATTATTCATTTTCTTTATGCATTTTGCTAAAAATGCAAACTTGTCAAGGTCAAGGGTATTTTTCTGTTTTCACTAGACTAGTGCTTATTTTTTTATTTTAACTAACCCACCATGTGACTATTCAAATGCCTATTGAATCCTTACTGTGTGACTAGTTACCCATATCCAGTCTTAAAAGAAGTTTCAGAACAAATTAGTTAAAATCACATCATGAGAAATTCTTCATTTAGAAAAAACAGACTATGCATTCTCCTTCTAAATCCTGTCTAAATGTAAAATAAGAGGAGGCAGGAGACTATATAGATCAGTGAGACATGTATCCCAAGATGATAAAACACAAAACAGAACCCCACTTTCCAGCTGGGGGCTGGAAAGATGGCTCAGGGGTTTAAGCGCACTTCCTGCTCTTCCAGAGGACCGAGTTCAATGAGTTCAATTCCTAGCTCTCACATCAGGAGGTTCACAATTCCTTCAACTCCAGCTCCAGGGGATCGAAAGCCCTTCTCGCCTCCAAGACACCAACACACTCATACACATAAATGTAAATCTTCAAACAATGATATAGGTGGGAATGACTGTAGCTACCAAAATATAGGATCACAGATCCTTATGGCAGCTGAGCAGGTGTGTATTTGACAGTGGGGTCCTTGTACAAATCCATACTCAAGAGAAAAACTGTAATAGACATATATACCTGTGTATATAAAGTGGGCTAAATCTTGGTAGGGGGTCAGACTGTATCAATGACAATTCTATAAGATGCTCCCGGTGACGGTGACTAAATGGGCAGCAATGATGAGAAACTTGATTGTGCTGGGTTTTGTTGATTTGTTTGCTTGTTTTATAGCTTCCTGCCAATCTAAACTACACAAAACTAAATAAAATAAAAGTTAACAGCTGCATGTTTGTCAAATCTGTCTTTACATCAGCAAAAATTGGCAACAAAATAACGGCATAAGCCTATATGTCCACACAATATGTAATTTAAAAAAATAGCACAGCTCTGTTTGTGATTGGCAAGGCATTCACATTCAGAAACTTCTAAAACATGTAACAACAATCTAATTTTCTTTAAAAGCAAGGAGCATTTGTAAGGCATACACTAAGATGCCCTCAGAAAACACCTACCTGTTAAGGTCATGAGTAATATTATTTTTCATACAGCTCTGTCTTATTTTCTTTTTTTTCTATAAAAGGCTATCTGTTCTCTGGCGAGGGCTCAGGTAAATTTTGTACAGCTCTGGGTCAAAAGCCAAGACCAATGGGAAGAGGACATGGAAAGACATTCCAGTTCAATGTGAGGACAAATGAGCTCCTGCAGGACCCATGGAACATAAACTGCCACCTTCTGAGACCCTGGCCTCCAATTAGAATGGTGCTTCCTGGGGCCTGGCGAATTCCTCATTGGCAATTACGTGGACAGGAGTTTGGCTTATGCAAGCTGGGAGAGTAGACCCAGCTGCCTTCCAATTCTAAAACTCCATACCATTTGATTTTGCAATGGATTTAACAGACACCACCTCTCAATTTTAAAAGCCGCTGCTATATTTCAAAGCACTTGCACATATGTCGGTTTATATTAATCTTAGTACGGTACTTTCTTTTTATCCTGACCCTAGTTCAGCACCACAAAGCAAGAAGGGCAGGCATTGCTGCCTCCACGTGAACAGAGAGAAAACTGAGTCAACCACAAAGCGGTCTTTCACATCATGGGATGGGACAAACAATAAAATATAACATCACATCAACTTCATCTCGGCTGAGGACCCCACTCCACTTTCCTCTAACAGTGCACGGTGACTCACTCTCTACCTGGGTTTAGAAGCATGGTAGGCCTGGGTAAAGATAAGTGCCCGATGAATGCAAATCCAGGTCTTGGCAGAGGGATAGGGAGTATCAACAATGATAATACACATGTGGTTCTTGCCACCAACTTAAACAGACAGTGTCACAGAATCAATGTATTAGTTCAGCTCCAAATTCATGATCAATACAGCCAGTTGGCTGACTTGAACAGCCCAAGAGGCTGGTAACTCTAAGTGGGAGCCTCATTCAGTATGCTGGCCCCTACCCACTTCTCCACCTCATTCTAGTACAGGGTCCGTAAATTAGGCTTCTGAGTTAACTGTGAATTAGGTCCACACTGGACTTGATGAAGTCAGACTTGGTTACTTTTACCAATGGAATTGACAGAGGGATTCTGTATTTCTCTTGCAGTGGCAGCAGATTAAACATTTCAGAAATAACGTAGCAATTCACCAAAAGAGGTCTTAGTTAGGTGCTACCTAAAATTATGAAATTAGGTGGGAAAAGTACGCATGGAAAAGCCTGTATGTTTTAGAAACACTGAATTTTAGGTAAATGGTACTCTTCACAAAGCACATTAACTACATGACATATTTTCACTGGCTGATAGAGCCATTTATACACATGTATCATTTTCCGTGTGTCATGCCTCATGCATATTGCTGTGGGAGGAAATGGGGGTGGTCAGCAAGGTTACGGACACTTCCTTGTCACACACATAGTTCCCAGGTGGAGGTACCAGGACTGTACCCCAGGTCTGATGAGCCTCAAACGAGTCTACTTTATTATTACTTGTTTTCCCCAAATCTGGAAAGCATATCATCTTTTTATAAATGAGGCACAGAAAGGCCCTTATAAAGGCATACTATGTCATGTCAGGAGTCGTACCACAAACACAGGACCCTGAAGAACAACAAGAACTTAACATGCCAGGCCACACAAGGGGGCAGAAGTGGGGCATGTACATGGTCAAGAACAAGGGCCACAGGGTGTGGTGCATTCACATTGTTGAAACATTAGTATTACTGACTACTGTTAATACATTACTGATCACAGTGATAAGCACACCAATGCTTGAAACGCTTTCCTTCTCAGCTATACAAAATTCAATTTCCATTCACCCGGCAGTGATTCATTAAGCACCTGCCGGTTAACGGCAGAAGTTCCAGACCTGATAGTCTAGAAAAGCTTCATGGGAAAACAGGAGAGCAGACAAGGAGTTTGCAGTAAAACTTTGCCTTACTCCTGGCCAGGTGGTTATAAGAAAATTACTGGAATCTTTCTGAAGTTCAGGTCCTTCCCTTCTAAACTGTGCATAATAATATCTGTTTTTATTACCTGATCTTTTATTAGACAAAATTCCAATTTATATGAGTTTATATGTAGACAACAAACTTACTTATTCTTTGGTCTTAGAGAAACTGAGGTAGTTGATGAGGTATAAAAGTTTTATCCTCATTATTAAATCCTTCAAAATATTCCATTCCATATTTCCCATGATCAAAGCTTCCTCAGTTTAATGTTAACCATGTGCAAGTCTTGCTGGGTCACCCTAAGGTCACTCTTCCACACCTACCCGCTAATTTCAAAGTCTGTGTTACATACAGGCTTAGGATGCCACAATTACATATGCTTCCCTTATTATGGGAGGAAGCAGGACGTATATCTTACTGATTGCTTAATTTACAATTTTATACAAATAGTATTTCTTGAGTAGCTCTTTAGGAACAAATCTATTGCAATCATTACTTGAATCATTCAGTAAGGTTCCTTCCAATGTTCCTCCATGATGATCTTTCATCATGGAAGTAGAAGCCGAGTGTAGGTAGGTGTGTTGTAGGGCACAAGAAGGGCCATTTCCCAGCACCAGATCCCACCTTATAGATTAAATCAAAGAGAGTAATGTAGTCCCCCTGTACTTACCTAGTCCCTCCACCTGCACTATGGGGTATGTGTGTGTGCGTGTCTGTGTGTGTGTGTACGTGTGTGTGTCTTGGGGGAGGAGGGGATCCGATCTATTTTTATCAACCTACCAAATCTGAATTCTGTCTTCCAAAAAAAGGGGCCAACCTTGAGACAAAGGGAGCTAGAACATGGCAGGCTTTGTATGTGCGTGAAAAGAATATTAGCGAAGTTAAAGTCACATTTAGGAAAGACCTTCTTCGGAAGTCCTCACTCACTCCAAGTCACACTAAAACTACTATTCTGTTTAACAAGGCCACTGTCTCTTGACTGACTCAGATCTTGGAGACAAATCTATGAAAACCAGTGTATCCACAGAATACAGACACACAAAATAGAATGCTGTATATATACCTTAAAAATAACAGATGTGGAAACAGTGCAGATTAAGGCCCCAAAGTTATCACTTAAGGAACAAGAAATATGCCAGAAATGACTTGTCTAGTACTCGATAACTCATTTCCTCTGAATGCTTTCTTCACTTCTAGCCCCTCCCTCCATTCCCCATCATCAGAGGGAGGCCGGGAAAGACCGGAAGAACAAAAATGGGTACTTACTTCATCTCCAGGATCTCCTCCAGCTGCTTCCTCCTCTCCATCCGGAGGTTGGCCAGGTGCGCTTCCTTTTCAGCCAGAGACTGCTGGGTAGAGGCAAGGCGTGCTTTGGTGGCGTCCAGCTCCTGTCTGGTCTTCTCCAAGGCATTCATCAGCTCCTCTATCTGAAAGACACATGGAGGTCCAGCTGTGATTTTTCCTTCATACAACCAGAAGGAATTTCTTGCAAGCATGTGTTCTGACAAGAAACACATAGGAACGCTAGCTCTTCTAAAACTACACAGTTTCTTGGAGCCCTTTCTTTCTCTGTCACTGACGAAAAATAAAGCTTTCAAATACAAGAAATACCCCAATTTTTCCAAAGTCTACATTCCATCAGATCACCTAATAAGCTTTATAGAAGTTACTTAATGTAGTTATTAGAAGTGGGCTGTTGAACGGCTTGACCCGAGTTCAACTTATGTTAAATAATCCCAGGTACTCACTCCCCAGCAGAGGAGGGGAAGACTCAAATGCATTCTTCCTGGCATGATATACTTTTGTTGGAGGCCCCAGAATATTTGGACAGGAAGTTAATCAAAGTGTTTCAGATTCATTCATGTTTTAATCTATCAAACCCATGTTTGGCCAAAACTATTTGATGTCCACGGAGCCTCAGGAACTCTTCTCACCTCACCTCTCTGACTTACAATCAGGAAGGAAGGTCTGGCCAAAGATAAACAGAATTCCAGCCACGAAAGGTCCAAGTTTGGTTTGCCCCTGAAGCTTGAGAGGGTTCTAAACTTGAAATAAATGGCATGTAACTTTTATAGGGTGCTAATACACCATAGAAATAAGCCAGACTATCAAGTATCTAGGGTTTTCAGCCAGATCCCCCAAAATTAGACCAAGGAGCTCTGAGGCAAGGCTTTAGCCTCCCCAAACCATTGGGGACTTTTAAATCTGACACACAACAAAGAAGATTGGTGTTTATGGTCATGTTCCAGAGACTTCCATGAAGCTAGCTGGTGAACTGCCATCCCCTGTGCAGATGCAGGCTACATCCGCCCTGCTGGGTCCATCATGGTCCAGGAAGTTTCTAGATTCCAGAGCTGATGTGTGGCTTTCTAAGCATCCCATTCCAGCCAAACTTGGCAGCATGGGCTCATCCATCACTAAAGTCAACAGAACACCCTTCACAATGTGTCAATGACATGTTAGCTTTCCATTCATAAAGACTTTCTACATTATTTCTGCAGTTTTACATGGACTTTATTCAGAATAAGCATTAAAGTTTACATCCAAGGTAAATTATATGCTTTTAAGATTTAGAATGCCCTCAATCTTGCCCTGATAAAAAGCAGTCAACTTAATGACCATGGGATTTATATCAAAGCTAAAACTGAAAAGTTTTTAAAGCAAAGAATATAAAGAATAATCTATGAAAGTCACAGAATCATATCTGTTGAACTACAGATTAACATTATAAAGGTATAAAATCAAAAAAGGATTCAAGCTTTTTAGTTTCTCATATAAGCACACCATGAATGTAACAAGGAGCCCTCCTACAAAAGCAGTACAGGATGGTGAATCAGCATGAGTCTTAGCCCACCACCCTAAACGCAAAGGGAGCCATTCTACTTCTATTTTTTAATATTCTATTTTTTTATTATTTTATGTGTGTAAGTGCATTGCCTGCATGTATATAAGTGCACACATGTCATGCAGTACCCACGGAGGTCATCTGATCCCCTGTAACTGGAGTGACATACAGTTGTTAGCTACCATGTGGTGCTGGGAATAGAACCCAGGTCCTCTGCAAGAGCAGCTGGTGCTCTTAACTGCTGAGTCATCTCTCCAGCCACATGGCTATTTCATATATCTTATTACACTTGGGATTTAACTTGAAAGTTTAAAAATTAAAGTTTTAAGACACTAAGAACATCTAAAATGTAAACTCTGAAGCTGGACTATTCTAATAATTTCTGCCTGAACTCTTACTTATTGCAGAGCTTGGGAAGGTATCTGAGTCAATTCACTGATAACTAGAGTACTTCTCAAACAAATTATGGTTGTATCACATGGAACAATGTACATGAGGCTTTTGGTGCTGTGACTGGCACACATGAAAAACACTTAGCACACCCTTCACACAAGGGGCAGCATAGCACGACATTCAGACACAGTTCAGGAGCTAGTCTGCCACTGACAATGGGGAACTGGATTGTGGAATTTCTAAGCCTCAAATTTCTCAACTATGAAATAGGGCTAATGGAACTTAGCTCAAAAAGCTTTTGTGATGATTAATTACATGCATGTACAATGCTGTATTCATCACTTTTCTTGTCACTGTGACCAAATATCCCCAAAGAAGGAACTTCAGGGATGAATGATTTTGGATCATGCTTTTAGAGATACAGTGTTAGGGAAGGCTTGGTGACAGGAGCAGATGACAGCTGCACCAGCAGCACAGGACTGCTTAGGCAAGTCTCAGTAGGCCAGGATGCAGGGGGAGGGAAATGTTGATGTTCAGCTCACTTTCTCATTTTTCCTTCTCTACTCTACCAAAGCCCGTAGTCCATGGGACAGTACCTACCGTAATCTGTGTAGGTCTTTCCTCCTCTGTGAATCTCTGAAACACCCTCACAGATACACACCAAAGTGTGCCTCAAGTTCCTAACCAACTCTAAATCCAAACCAGTTAAAGGGAAGATTAGCCATCACAGATGATCTCAAAATGATAGCTAGTGCTTGGTTATGAAAGATCCAGATGGTTCCAAAGTGCTGCTACATTATTGGCCTCTCTTTAAGTCTTAAAATCTTTCTCTACCAAGTGAAGAGTCAGAGCTGCCACACAGGACTGATGTAAACACAGCCCAAGATAGTACATGGAAAGTCCCCAGTCCTCTCTGTCAACACTTGGTGGGGCGGTTCTTACCAAGGATCCTCCAACCAACCTAAGAGCATTATACAAAGTCTACACCTGTTCTGTTTAATGCATATGCTGTCATTACAACCCCCTGGAGGGAATGGACCATGTCTCTATAACTTCTATGGAAAACCCTTCAGCACCCAACACTACACCAGTGTCCACATCCACTAAATCCCTGAACGACTGGAAGAAGACACAGTTCTGAAGCACTCTGACCCACTTTGTGCAAAGATGGATGAAGCACTGAATCCAAACTTCAAGGCCTTCAAGGCTTTACCCTTTGTTTAACTAGAACACCTTTACTTTGCCACGGGGACAAAGGGTTCATGCACAGCTCTTGAAAAATAGAGACCAGATTCACTGCTATCCTGGTAGGTGCTGGAACACTCGGGAGCATAATAAAAATGTCCCCAGGTCTTTGTTAGGACAGAATCCAGTGGCTTTTAGGCCTGCTCTGTGTTCTCCATGCTCCACACTGAAACCTGGAGGGCGGCGGGGCACCTTCTTTTCTTTATTCCACCGCAGGCTGTCCTCAGAGGTGGTCTGGGTTGTCAAGGAGGCTCAGAAACAAAGACAATAATCAGATCACAATTTTGGTTTAAAAAACTATTAAAGGATAGTATTAAGTGATAGAAAGCATTAAAACAGTAGATTCTAATTTAGTCTTACCAATAGTGTGTGTGTGTGTGTGTGTGTGTGTGCGCGTGCGTGTGCGCGCGCGTGCGCATAGATGTGTAGATCAGAAGACAACGTTAGGGATCTTCCTGATCATTTTCCACCTTATTTTTGGAGACAGGCTCTCTCACTGAGCTTATCGATTTGAGTAAGCTACCTGGTCAGTGAGACCCAGGGATCCTCATGTTTCAGCCTCCCCAGCAGTAGGATGACAGGGAGACCCCACTGTGCCCTATTTTTGTTGTTGTTATTGTTGCTTTGTGAGTGCTGAGGATCCAGACTTGCATGGCAAGCACTTTACTGACTGATCCATCTCTCCCACCCTGAAAGCAGTAATTAAAAAAATATATAAACAAACCCAATAAACCCCAGGTAATTATGTGTATAATTATGTGCCCCTTTTGATTTCATAGGTCATTCTCTGCTGCAGACTGTAAAATGGTCACGGTCCTATGACTATTCCACTGCATTTGAATGATTTCATAACCTCACATACTTTAATAAAAGTGAAATTGACAAGTGGATTTCTAAAAGTTCTTTATATACAGCTCTGGAGAAACTGTTGGATCTCTTAAAGTGAATAAAAGAAACTTAAAGCTATAAAATTAAAAACCTGTTTAAGATTTTAAATCATTAACATACATCAATTTAAACCCACACATACATGTGTGCCATTTCATTAAATATTTGAAAGTCAGTTTCTCTCTGTTATCTGCCAAGAGCATGGCACTGGGTTCCTGGGTCTCTTCCTGACCCACGGCGGCTTCCTGTGCTTTGTAACTACTTGCTTCGCATGAGCTAATGTTCAAATATTTTGATAAAACAAATTTACCCCCTCGCATTATAAGTCAGTTTTGGGTTGGTGAGTACTTTCTGTTCGTAATTTGGAATTTTTGTGGCCATATTTTAAAGCAGTCAGGCTTTTATGTTATGCTCTGCTATGCATTCCAGTTTCCTATTTTTCTTCGATTCTGAGTACAAGAGAGTGACAGTTTGCAGTACCCTGAACCAGTGAAATCTTTAGTTACAGTAAATCTAGAATGTAAACTGATCCCAGGGAATAGCTGAGCTCTGCCAGTTCTACTGTAGACTCAAGGTCTCCTTAGATCAGTCAGTGAAAACACAGGGACTGGGAGACAGCTCAGAAGGTAAGGAAGGTGCTTGCAATTCAAGCATGAGAGCCCAGGTTCAATCCTCAGCACCCACACAGAAATCCAGGCTTGGTGGTACGGGTTTGTAATCTCAGCACTGGAGAGGTGAAACAGGTAGATCCTTGAGGCTTGATGGTCAATGACCCTAAACAAAATCCCAGAGCCTCAAGGACCAGGGAAAAACAAACAAACAAAAATCAGGGTAGATGGCTCCTGAGGAACAACACCTGAGGTTTGCTTCAAGCTTGCACACTCACACATGTTCACCTATGCACACAGGAATATGTGCACACATGCACAAACACACACATGCACAAACACAAGAGGGAGGAGGGATGGGGATACAGGCTTAACTACCCCCGTTTCACAGCAACGCTTCAGACAGCAGAGCCGCGAGCATAGGGTCTGCTGGGAACGAGGCCTACTCCCCTTACTGTTCGGACTAACCTTCCCTGGCACTTCTACCTTTCCTGCCTTCCTACCTCCCCACTGCCGCATTCGAGCAACCCCTTTGGGGAAAGGTTGAAGACTGAAAAAGCCCAGGCTACTCTCCACCTGAACCTGACCATCTCAAGACTGTGCTTGTAATTTGGCTTCTCCTTGTTGAAAGAAAGTAAGAGTTTCGCTTGAATATGTCACCTCACCTCCCGGCAATCAAATATCCCTTCAACCAAGTCTGTTTGTCTTCAAGTTCTGTGATTTTAACTACATTTTAAATTCCCCCTTTCCCCTTCTTGTCCAAGGATAATTCACAACATTATATACCGTGACAAAAGATGAGGAAGAGATGTGTAGAACGCATACATCAGACATGATAGATATCACTAAGTCAAAGGTGCTACAGTACAAATAAAAGCCAGCCTCCAGAACGCCTTTTGGCGTACTCTCCTCCAACTGGCCAGGCTTAGAGGAACCTCATGAGGGGAGAGGAAAGCTGTGAGGACTGGGTTCCAGGTCTGCTCTCAGTACTTTATAGTAGCTGGGAGCATGTTTGTATTCTGTGTTACCACTCTGCTGCTGAGCAAAGCGCTGTCCTTTCCCCTAACAGGGCTCTAGATATCATTTTTTTTTCCAAGCTGCTGATAGGTGGGGTTGAGGCTCCTCTCACCCCCTCCCCATTGGGGCCTTCCCATAATCGCCCCCCACACACTGGATTTCATGCATTCTGTCATTTGTGATTTGTGTTAAGGCCTATCGTATCAACTTACAGTCAGTGCAAGTTCATCCACTGAGGTCTAGTCAGCCTATCTAGAGACCCTCCCTCAAAGAAGATCAGCTCTTCCTCACCCAGGAGTAATCAGCTGCCCACTAGTTCTCCAGCTAAGATCGGGGCCTGCTGCCCTTTTCCACAGTTCTATGATAGATTTTGTCTGTCTGAGTTTGCATGGGTCTTGTGCATACTGTCACCATTGCCGTAGGTTCATATGAGCAAGGTCCCAAGAGTCTGTAAGACTCTGTTTCCATATGGTCATGCACCTCCTCCCCGGCTCTTACAATCTTTCTGCCCCTTCTTCCGCAATGGTCCCCGAGCCCTGAGTGGGTGAAGTTTAATATAGGAATCATGTCTAAGGACATACTTTAGGAACAGTAGGGAGTGGTGAGAAACATAGGTCCCAAAGCCAAATGGTTGGACTTCTCAAGGGGCTAGAGCCCCAGCACCTGCAAGTTGTGACTTGGGAAAAGACACACGCTCTCTCTATATGCTGGTCTCTCTGCCTGTTAAATATGGGTGATAGCTGTACCTGTCAGGGTCCTTGTGGGAGCTATCTGACCTGTAAGACTACTTGCTTAACACATAGTGGGCATGTGGTAGTCTGCAATGATTATGAATGATTATGAATGATTATGAGAAGCAGTAGTTCAAATGTTGGCATTCAGTTTTCAGTCTATGAAAAGCTGAATGAGTAAGACAAGGGCTAGACTTCCACCCTCCCACATTTTCAGAAAGATGCCACCTCTTTTTCAGTGGAATGTGGAAAGTTTATAACTTAATTTATAATGAGGCAAATTAATCATACACAAAATGTACACCCTTCATATTTAAATCTTACTTAGGCAAAATTCCAAACATAAAACAGGAGGAAGCCGGGAACATAATGGAGTCGCACTGTCCAAAAGGATATCCTGATGTGGTGGCAGCCCTGGAATCAGCATTTCTAACATGCATGCAACTCACCACATGTGGCAGCAGAGCACTGGGCATGTGGTTGGTGTACCATAGGAACTGAGTATTCAGTTTCACTTTTATTTCTTTAACCCTCAATAGCCACATTCCCAGTGGTTACTGAGTTGGGAAGAGTCGCATCGTGGCAGCCCCATTTCACAGCCTTGACCAATACCCAGTTTTTGAGGGAGGCTTACATTATTAGTCACAGAAGAAACTCTTTTTAATTTCTTTAAATGTAATAACTTATATAATTATCATTTAGTCCAGCCATTCCACTTTAGGAATTTATTCTAAATATATAATAAGGAATGTTCCCACAGGAATTTTCTCTACGTATAAACATATGAAAGTGTTGTTTATAAATATCATAATAAAATTGCATGCATATAAAATTGCTACAAATACATATGTGAATACTCACCTTCCAAAGAGATGAGATTAATAAAGTGTGCATGCATGTACATGAAAATACTGTGAAGAAACTGGATCCAAAATCACAGATACCCAACTGTTAGGATATTTATTGTACAGCTATTAGAAACTAAGTAGAAAGATTTAATATAAAGGAAGGATACTTATGAAATCTAGGTGAGAGAAGCAGGCTAATAAATAATAAATATTATACAATTCCAATTATGTGAAGGAGGTTTTAACATATTCATAGAAAAAAAAAAGCCTAGAAGGAAATGCTTCAAACTACTGATATGAGGTGGTTACTTTCTAGATGTAGGGATTTTTTATTATGTTCTTCCTTGTAGTTATTTCTATAAATATGCAAAATTCATTTCTATAAAATGTCAAATTCTAAGCCATTTTAGCCAAGGAAGGTCTGCATGAAAAGCAGTTCTGTTTCCATGGTATAACTGGTTATAGGTGGACTGTAGTCTCCAAAGGAAGGGAAGAATATGGGACCGCAGAACGGGGCAGGGCCCTCTGGCAGCAGTTACGGCTAATTCCTCCATAATGACCTTAAGGCAGCTGTACTTCTAAGCATGACTACTTGGTCCTGACAGTCCTTCAGATTTATTCTGATTATAATCTGGGTCCACTAGGGAGCACCCACGTGTTAGTGACTCTAGTGAGCTGTCAACAGTAATCCCTGCCACCTCCACCCTGCACTCAGATACATATGAGTGTTGAATATCTCACCTTCTTCCCTATTAAAGTCTTATGGGCTTTCAACATCCAGTCTGGTAACCTGCTCTCCTGGGTTGTGCCGTCTGTTTATACAGCACTGTCTGATCTTGTTATCATCTTGCTTCTGCAGCACTCAGAACAAGTGGGCAGGTCCTAGAGAATGTGAACCATTTGTCCAGATCACTTGGGCACCTTCATTAGCATGGTCTGTTCATTCCCAGTCAACAAATCAGTAATGGTTTCAAGGAGACCTACTTTCTTGAGATACAAGGGAAGTGGTAACGCAACTCCAGAAGTGAAGAATGAAATGGGTCTCCTCTGCACTGACCTTTCCTGCTCAGTCGGCTTTGGAGGAGATACCTGTTCCAATTTAAATGAGCCCAAATCAAGCTTGAATCCAAGCACTGTCCCTTGTTGTCGTGTCACCTATCTATCTATCTTAAGCAATAATTAACGGCTTCCCCGGAAATCAACTAGCTGCTAGAACACATGAAGTTTAATGGATAATTTCATTCTCTCACTTGACTCAGCATCTTCTCAAACACACAGTAAATCATCAAGAGACAATTAAGGGAGAAATGGAGAGAAGTTATCTAGAACAAAGGAATCACTGCCCCTGACCTAATCAGTCCAGTGTTCTGTATCCCACTGGGTCCTCACATGTTCCCAAAGAAGGAGGCTACTTGATGGACAGGTAACCCAAGCTCAGAAAATGTAAGGGATTCACCCATGAATACCAGGTGGCTACTTTTTAATCAGAATGTGAGTCTGTTATACAATGGGAGGACTATTAGAAGAGACTATACTGAGAGGGTCTGGGAAGAGATTCTGGGCCTGAGCCCCTCAAGAGGAAGGAAAGATCTTGGTTTATTTTGCTCAGTGTCCCTAGACCTGGACATAACACCACAGCTAGCCTACAGAAATGTAAACTAGTGGACAGATCTTGAGTCCCTCTTGCTTTACCATGTACTCTGATCCAAGCACTGATCTAAAGTATCTTAATTGAACTTATTTTTCTATCACTGTATAATATATTGCCATAGATCTGACAGCTCACAGTTCTATAGGTCCAAAGTCTGGACATGGCATGATTTGGTTAACCCAGTCATGGTCTCAAGAGGTTGAATTCAAGACATTGGTACATGGAATTTTCATCTGGAGTTCAGGGTCTTTTTTAAGCTCATGCAGGTGAAACGGAAATCCTTTCCTTGCAGAAGTAGGAGTAAGGTCACTATTTCCTGGCTACTTCTAGATCAAAAAAGCCACTACATTCTTGCCATATGCCCCTCCCTCAAATCCAAAGCCAGCAATGGAGAACCTCTCTCAGACCTGATGTCTCATGCTTTGACTCTCTTTATTCAGGGTGAGTCTAGTACCTTTTTAGGACCTACCTAAGCAGGTCAGGTTCACCGAAGATAATTTTCTTTTTTAAGGTTACCTATGCTACATAACACACCTAATCACATGAGTGAAAACCCTTCATGTTACACAGGATACATAGCCCAGGAAGAGTAAATCTCAAGGATCATCTTAGAATTCTACCAACCACAGTTCTAATACTGATTATATGGAACAAACTGGACATGATACAGAAATATTTTCCATTGTTTAGTTCTCCATCCCTCTAAAGATACTAAATTGTGTTTCAGAACATATAAAACAAGCACAGGGAAACTTCTTTGATAAAGAGAACTTGTGAAAAAAAAAATCTAGAGTTATCATTGTACGTAGTAGAAAACGTTTTCCTCTAGGGGAAAGGTGAGACCAGGGTGCCTATCGTCTCTTACCTCTCTCACTCAACATAACAAAGTTCTAACCATTGCAATAGGGCAAGAAAAAAGAAAAAGTGCATAAAAACTAAAAAAGAAAAATAAAGCTGTTCCTATGTGCAGATGATGACACTTTTGTCAACACAGAATATTCCAAGTAATCTCCAAAAATTTCCTAGAACTAGTAAGTTCAGCAAGGTTTCAAGAACACAGAATCAACACACAAAAATTAGTTTTATTTCCATGTGTTAGAAAATGGAAAAACCAAGATGTAGAACAAGGTATCATTTATAATCACTCAGAAAGTGAAGTGTGTAAGTACAAGCTTAATAAAACATATCCAGGATCTAGGTGCCAAAAATAATCACAAAATTCTGAGGAAAGAAATCAAGAAAATTTAAATAAATGGAGAAATATGGACTGTCTGCAAAACTGAAGACTAAATATAATAAAGATGTTGATTTCCCCTAGACTGAAAGACAGGTTTAATGGGATTCCTATCAAATGCTTGGCAAGTTTATTGTAAACTTTATATGAAAAGGCACAGACTCCAGAGTAGCTAAAACAATCCGGACAAAGAGGAATAAAAGGAGAAATAACTCTACCCAATACTAAAACAGCCTGTGTAGCTCTAGTAAACAAGAGTGTGGAACTTGTAGATGAAGTGTCATAGTTTGATGGGACAGAACAGAGAACGTGGGAAGAGGCTCACACAAATCAATCCAATCATGTTTGACAAAGGAGCAAAAGCAATGCATTGAAAGAAACACAGTGTTTTCAACAACGTGCTGGAGAAACCAGACAAACAAAACCAACAACTGAAATCATATACCTGGTACAAGAAAAGAATACTCAGGTTCATACAGAAATCAGTAGGCAAATGTCCATAGCAGCATGATGCATAGTAGTCTCAAGCTGTGAAAGAACTCAGATCTTTTTCCACTGGTGAACAGTTAAACTATCAGTCAGCAAGTTTACCCCACACGGGTAACATCCTTTAAATGACAAAGTTATAGAAATGGGTAAAGAATATGGTAGATGTAGTTATAAAGAATAGCACAGAGGATCCCCATGGCGATTGAATAGTCTGCCTCCTGACTGTACCAAGGCCAGTGTGCTAGCTGTGATATTGCAGTATAGTGACCATGGGGAGGGCCTGAATAGAGGATACATGGGATCTTTCTACGTGTTATTTCTTAAAACTTCATATGCATCTGCAATTGCCTAAGAATGAAAGGCTTAATTTTAAAAGTACATGCCACATATTAGCATTAGTTCCATAAGAAAACAGCCAGGACATGTGCTAGGTCAGAGACGTCACAGAGGTCAGTGAGGTCATTCCAATACCCTTAAGGATGAATCCTTCCCCAAAATACCATAGTTAAAAAGACTTCAGGACAGAATGACCATGCTATAGATGCCTTCCATTCTTGCAGATGACTGTGTATCCAGGTAAAAGTCAGTATTCAAATCAATTTGACACTTCCTGAATTAGTATGTGAAGTCAACTTCCTTAAGCATCATGAAACAGCAGAAGTCAGGAAAGTAAGAAGGGACCATGGGGAAGTAGAGAGAAGGAGCTGGGAGAGGGGGATAGTAGGACACAGAAGCTATCAGGAGGGTATTGGGAAAATGGGGGGTCTCTATGTGGGGAGGGGTCAATAAGAAGGAAAGGGAGGAAGGAAAGATAAATAACACTACAGATGACTGAAAAGCCATTGGGGGAAACATTTTAAAAGCATATATATATATTATATATTATATATATATATATATATATTATATACTTTTTGTGTGTGTGTTGGTCAGAGTAGTCCAAGAAACTCTCAAAACAATATAGATTTTGCCATTGTCCTTGGTTGCCTCCCAGAACTTGACTGTAAAACCCTATTGCTGAAGAATACACACACTTCAGACACAGGACTTGCAGGAATTGAGCTGAACTGATCTGGAAGCCTCCTCCCTGTGAACTAGCTCTCATAGCATTGGAAGGTGCTGTGCAAGCTGTCAAGGCAGAAAAGCAGTCAGTAGTCCCACCCAGCTGTGAAGCCTGTGAACCACAACAATGTCCTGCCGGGCAAGGTGTCCCTAATGGTGCAACAGTGGCACTTTTGCCTTGGTGGTAACCAACAGCTGTCTAATTGGACTTAAGGTGCACTCTAAAGGGGGACTTCATGACTGGTAACATAAATCCAGTCAACTACTCATTATTGGAGAGGTCGCAGACCTTAGAGGAGAACCTGCTCCTGCTGCTTTCCCAAACCAGTGTATCTTCTAACTGTATTCTAGGTATTTCCTTATACCCACAGATAGATGCAGCTCTCACCACTCATCAAAGAAGTTTCTTTCCACAAACAGATGGAGACTATTACAAAGATTCACAACTGGTCAAAATGCAGAGAATAAATGACAGTGGAGTGCCCAACCCCAAACAATACATCTACAATGCAATCACTCCCCCTAGAGCTAAGGGTACATCACTGAAGTAGGGGCAGAAAGAGCGTAAGTGCCAGAGGGCCAGGACACTGGCTGCTAGATGGTGTCACCGAGACATGACAGGATAGCAGCACCCATGAAATCTCAGCCATACCAGGCCTACATAATGATAACAATGGTTGATATGCCAATGTGGAGGGGTCCCACCTCAAGATGAAGGGTGACAGGTAATCAATCAACGGCTGCTGGGAGGATCTGCTTTCTCCAGGGCTGAGCTCCCTGACAGGCTATCCAATCCCAAGTGGTCAGTCATAAACATGTGTACATACTAGGAACACTGAATGGACTCAGTAGGCTGTTATATTATGCATGGATATGTGCATGTGTGTGTGTGCGTGTGCGTGTGCGTGTGTGTGTGTGTGTAATAAAGAAGAGGTCATGAGGGAAGAGCTTGAGGAGGGGGAAAGAGAGAGAGGTAGGAATCAAGTAAATACAGTATTCCTGTATGAAATTTTCAAAAAAATGAAAGTCAGAATAAAAGAATCCTCCAATAAAAGGGCCTTAATGAATCCTACATTTTTATAAATCAAGCTATCACACATAAACACATATACATTTGAAATTCACTAGTAGCTATAGGTGAGTCACATATTAACATATAAATGCCACTAGCCAATACTGGTTTCCTTTAATTATACATCAGATAAGTGAAGAAATCGTTAAAGCTTCAGGGGCTTCAAATTAAATCCATCCTCCAGTCTTCTGGAGTGCTTAGTTCCTCTGTGGGAGGAAAGCAAAATCTAAGCATCAAATGCTAGAAAAAAAAATCTTCCACTTCAACATCTCCCTTATTCACAACACTTTATAGGGGCTTTGTGTTGACCGCATCCCTTTAGAAGGTAATCTTCCCCAGTGCGTCCCTGGGCCCAGCATCCCACACGGACTAGGCTCCTTCCCCTCAGGCTACTGCGGCTACATGAGAAAAATCTATTCTCAGTTGATTGACTTTAGGAAGATCATACTATAAAGAGAAAACTCACAATGAAGGCGCCCACCAAACCAGATCTCCCCACACATAAAGGGGTGGGGATGAGAGAGGACACAGAGCAAGGCAGCCAGGCCAGGCCTCATGTATCCTGAGGCTGAACAGAAGGTCTGGTGCTTGCCTTCTACCTTGGAATGGAATGAAATCCCACAGGAACACAGCAGCAGATCTGCAGAACCCTGTCTGCCTTCTGATCTTAGCACCCACGTACTGCTCAGCATCACCCCAGACCCAAGGAATGGCGCGTGTGTTTCTAGCCACGCATCTACGCATCTACTGAGAGTGGGATTTTGACACCAGGCTCCCAGGACCAGTTACTTTGCTTCTCCCTGGTTCTGTATCACAGGTTATGTCCCAACCTATGCCAGGTGCTGTAGTTTGGTTCCTAAGGAGCCTAGCAGCGTGAGAGAGGGGTAGATGTCAAGGATCATAATCAGCCCCTTCCAGTAAAGATGAGCACAGTACATCTCTTGAAAGCTCAAACTCTCTTTTCCTGATGCACAGGTGCAGTCCTCATTCATCTGGGCTGAAACCCAAACTCAAATTGGCACACATGACACTGTGTTCTTCAGAAACACACAACTGGGTGGAGAAATTCTTTCAGACTGCACAGTCTGTTTCCTAAATACTGTAACGGGCTTTCGAACAGGCGTCTACATTTTCCCCAAAGGCTACTTTCTACCCCTGTGCTCTACCTTCAAAATACGAGATTTTCTCCTAGTGGCTCTTTTCAGATTCGAAGTATATTCAATGTTTTTTTTATTACCAATATGAGATTATAGTCTTATCCCACAGAAATGATTAAACATAACCCCGTATCAAATTAAATACTCTCAAGGCAAGTATAAGAGCATGCTGGATCCCTTGCTTGGATGCCAAATATTCACTCAAAGATCTGACTGCTATATACTGGGACTTTTTCTCTCTTTTATGGCTTCTCAAATAAATGGCTTTGTTTAAAAATATTCCTTATTCTGTTTCATCTCTCTTCTTCACGAATGTACAGTGTTATATGTAGTTATACACAAATCATACCCAGAATTCAGGAGGAGAAGCAGCCTGGATATTTAAAATACCTAAAAATGATGCATATATTGAAATGAATAGCGTGTTTGATGGGCCACACTCAGCAACCTCAAAGGTCCCCCTCTCCAAGAAATGGTTCCTTTTGGACTACCAACAATTAGACTGTGTAATTCTGTGCTCAATTGCTTCAGATAAACCATGCACGCCCAGCCAGGCCACTCTCCCGCTGGCGTTGGGGCCCGCCTGTCAGGCCCACTTCTCTGGTTAATGTCAATAGCACTATGTATAAAAGGTGACTCCAGTGTGTACAAATGTTGATCTTTAGAGAAGTCATGCCTAGGCTCATACACACATCCACCCTTTCCTCTCCCAGGTCACTGGCAGGAACAGGGGGCAGTCCAGGCAGAGACTTGCCAAGAGTTTGGTCTGACTTGTTAGGTTACACAGCACTTGGGACTTCCCTGGCTGAGATTAATTCATAATCCTGTTTTGTGTTTAAAGGAACACAGACTTTAAAGGCCTTGCCTATGAGACAGTTTCAGAGGTGATGGGGACATGTTCTAATGTAAGGTAACAAATTAAGCACCAGTGTAAGTGCTCTCTGAGAACAAGAACGCATGCAGCGGGGAGCAAGATGCTTGCCCTCATCCAGACATTTCTCAAGGTCCAGAAACAGATATACTAAAATCATATTTTAATGACTGGAGTGTTTGTAGGTAGGTAAATAGACAAAACACACACACACACACACACGTAGAAGTCATCTATAGCTATCTATAGTTTTACTGGTAGCTGTCCAAGTTAAATGAAATCACAATGCCCTCGATGGGAAACACAGCCAAAGTTCCAAAGAAACATAATATTCACTGATGTGACTTCCAAACCAAGTTTCATCTAGAATACCAAGTAGTAAGAAAGCTCTCATCTCAGCACTCAACAGTCTTATTTTTATTACATCAAAGTCATTTCCTCCCTTGCCAGCTTCATTCTACCCCTTTGTGCTCTATAGTCAATGTCCAGAAAGCTTCCTTTTACAACTCTAGCCAATATGAGTTTTAAAAAGCTGGAATTCCCAAAGCTGTAGAAACTGCCATGAACATGTTCTTGTCTGAATAATTCTAATATGGTAAAACTCCCCGCTCTACACTGAAGAAAGGGACCGCCAAGGAAGGACGCCACTGAAGGGATGAATGGCTATGTGAACCCAACCGGCCGCGACCACCAAGGCGTGGACAGAGGCAGGTGGCCCGGCGGTGTCTTCTGCTTCAGTTCAGAGAGCGAGCGGTGCAGTGGCTGATAATCCACAGGCCTGTTTCCATCCGTGACTCAGCCTCATCTACAGTGCTGCTAAGACGCAGCTTCCAATGTTTAGCAACGTTGCTGACCTTTAAGAAGGCAAAGGTGAGCAGAGAGTCTTCCACTCAAATCTGACTGCTTAGATCCTGTTTCCAAGTATGGAAAGAAAAGAGGGATTGTAAAAGCTGTTGTGGACGCTTTGATGTGATACATGTCCTTTGTACTGCTGCAGGTTGGAGTGGGAAGGAGAGGCGACCCGTTTTCACAGATGATCTGTCCTTATAAGCAAAGGGACTGTGAGGATACTGTGTGCGCATGTCTGTACACATGACAAGCTGCCTCCTTCCTTGCCCACTGGCTGCCCTAACATATTCTCAGGCCCTTGATTCTGGGAGTAAGTCATCATGTCCCGCTTCTGTATTATATCTGGGTAAAAAGAGTCAGACTCTACAATAGATGAATAAGAAGTATTTACATCCCATAAGAACTGACCTCCAAAATCAGAGTATAATTTTAAAACAGCATCCATGGGTGTACCACTTCCTGTGCTAACAATGGTTTTAGAACCCCTGCACTATCAAACCCAGCCCACCTACTTAACCGACCCCCAGGTCATCTTGGCCCTTACTCAAAGCCTGCCCACCCACTCCTCCACACCCTCTGCCTTGCATCTTGTGAAATGTGCTGTTTCTTGCCTTGTATTCTTTCCAACATCCTCTTCCTAAACTCTCTGAGTACCAGACATAATCTCAAGTCAGGTTTTGGAGTAACGCCATCACCTCCTGAAGACTCCTCTGGGTCCCCTTGACAAGACAGTTGCCTGCGTCTCAGGGACCACTAGTATTCATCTCAGCTCCCAGTTGTTTCCCTCATAGCGTGAGTCACACTTCAAATGACTGAGAACTGTAGTGTAACTTGCCTCTCTTTGCTCTATGTCTTAACATACTCGCTCTGCTCTTTGAAATGCAATAACCACAAGGCCTTATGTTTACACAAGTGGTTCTTCAAGAGTAGGTTCGCCCACCACCAGCACTAGGGATTTTGTAAGAATGCATCCCCCTCTGCCCTTTAGGCCTCTATGCATTGAATTAGAAATTCGGGGGGTATAGCCCAATAACTTGCATTTCATCAACTCTTGAGACTGATTCTGAGTCTCATGCTTGTTCAGATTTTAATTCTTCCAGTTCACACAGTATTACCTACTTTCCACAGGGATGTCAAGGCCTGCCCCTAACTGGAGAAGGAAGAAAGAACTTTTTTCCACAGAGAAATCATCTACAAACAAAAGGTATGTGGTCATTCAGTCCAGAAAAGACCTCAAATTACAAGTACTTCTGTGTTTGGGAGAAGGCTGTGAAAGGACTCCAGCCTGGATAAAGGACTCCCTGGCCCATTTTGTGTAAGAAGGTGGAAGATGAGGAGGAACTTGACAGTGTTGGCAATCCTGCTCGACCCACAGTACAGGTCCAGATAGCAATAGAGACTCTGACCTTCCTGGAAGTGGTAAAATTTCCTCAGGACACACACATCGCCTTGTCCTCACTGCATCCTGGACTTGACCCCACACCTAGAGTGGAGTGGCAACTTACAGGTGTGTGCATAAGAACTGGTGGCTGAAAAGTCTTATGGCTAAAGAAACATATCCAAGGGGCACTGCCGGCTAGGTTTATCAATGAACTAACACCTTTTATGTGGGAGAACAGGCTTACAAATAAAGATTCTAACAAGAGGTAAAAAGGCCTCCATTCAAATCCTGGCCACTTGCCCCTGGGCCCCTGGCTAAGGTGCCTTGCTAACAGGAGATGACACACCATCCACTCAGGGCTGTTGTGGGAATTGCATGAGGAAAAGGTGAAAAGTCCAGCATCAGGCATGTAGTGAGTGTATGCTGTAACTGTAATTCATCCTGAACACTCGAGGAAACTCATCAGAGGTCTGGGCCTTTGGTGCCATGAGGATTCTGTAAGCACTAATATGAAGGAGTTAAAGAATTGCTTTCCTGCCTGGGTCCTAGTTTGGAATGTGATGGAACCATCCATCAGTAGAAAACATGAGGAAACACAGACTTAAAGGCCTGAGTGATGAAGGCTCAACTCCTTTCTCTGCCACTTGCCAGCTGTGTGACCTTGAGCAAGACACTTACACTCTCTGGGCTTCTGCCTTTGTGGATTCGAGATAATAATACAGTTTACTCAGGGTCATGGTAAGGCCTGGAGATTAAAATATCCATGAAGCACTCAGCCCTGTGCCCTGTCCTTAGTAAGCACTTGATAAATGATAAGCATTATTCGCTTAAACTAACAAGAAGCAGCACAGAATGCCAGCCCTACTCTGCAAGAGGCATAGGTACCTATGAGAAGCCTCAGAGAGGACAGTGTGATACTGTTAGAGAAAGGGGCCTTCCTGGAAGCCATATAACATTCTGAAGCAGGAGTCACAAATTCAAACACTGGCAGTTAAGAAGTCACAGTTCACAGTGAGATCACTCAGGCAGTGCCCGGCTCCTCCTTGACTGGTGCTAATTTCTAGGCATAAAGGCACATTCTACATGGCTGAATCCCGTGAAACATCAAAAGAAGCAAAATTAGGGGCTGGAGAGATGACTCTGGTGTTAAGAGCACTGGCTGCTGTTACAGAGGACCTGGGTTCCATTCCCAGCACCCACATGACAGCTAACAACCACGCCTACCACCAGTCCCAGGGGATTTGACACCCTCTTCTGCATGACACGGGCACTGCGTGACACTGGTGCACTTACACACATGAAGGCATATACT
Organism: Eospalax fontanierii; assembly: GCA_035773235.1. NCBI lineage: Eukaryota > Metazoa > Chordata > Mammalia > Rodentia > Spalacidae > Eospalax > Eospalax fontanierii. Next base: position 88,583,968 of record CM069529.1, on the reverse strand, counting down.
TCTACAAATAAAATTAAAATAATAAATAATTTTTTTAAAAAAAGAAGTAAAATGTCTATGGTTTGAAGAGTTGTAAATTTTCCTGTGATATTTATTTTTCAAGTGGAACTTCAATTACGGAGAAAAAAAAAAATCTCCCTAGATTCAATAACAACACACCCATGAGCTATATCCAGACCATGGGCAACAGGTTCTGACCTCCTATTTTAAAGGAGGAGCAACATTTTGTCAAGTAGGAATGATACGGTCATCTGTATTACCAAAGAACATGGCTGGGGCAGAGGCGGGGAGGTCAGGAAGCATTCTGCAAGGGAAGTGTCAGGGAAGGAAGGGGCCGGAGTAACGAGCCGGTGGAGAAGCGTCCAGGGAGAACCAGGAGCTGGGATGGCAGGGCAGCCAGGGATACACGGAAAAGGAAGTTCAAAGTGTTAGAAGGACAGAGAGTTGGTCCTGTCACTCTCTGCCCCCTTTCCCCTTGCTGGACCTCAGTTTCTTCTCTTAAATGGCCTCATGAGTTAGATAGGCTCTAAGCTCTCCTCCAAACCTGTCCATACCATTCACAGTGCCTTCGTCATGTTCCCACCTGTAGCTTCTAAACTCTGCTGGGGGCTGTGGTTACAGCTCACTATCAGGAGGAAAAGCCTCCTTTTCCCACTTCTGGGACCATCGATATAGGCGTAGGGGACAAGATGCCTGGAGCACTACAAAGTAGAACCCCAGATAAGGCAGCAGCTGCCAGACTGACACATTCACCGTCAGTGAACACCTTGCTGTGCGCAATCTAGTACACCTACTGGGCAGGATTTGTAGGGAGGGACAGAGCTCCTATTATTATGTCCATGTGATGGCTCAGGTACAGGATGATTAAAGTAGCCCAAGGTCAAACACCCAGACACAGGGCAATGAACTGTGGACCATTTAATGCCCACCCTTCAGTCTAGCCACTGTGCCAAACTGCCTTCTTTCCAGAGCTTTTCAAATCTGTGTCACATTCACAGAGACACCTAAAGTTGTATGGATTGAAATTTTCCTTGGCTATATATCTGACACACAAGACCAAGAACCAGAGTTCATCTGTCCTGGAGGGTGGCCAAGGGTGTGCTTCTGGTGTATGCTAGATTCCTCCTGATGTATAACAGAGGGAAAGGCTTTCATTCCCTAAACCTGGGTGCTTGTCTCACAGAGTCCACTTGTCAGGATGCACATGTGGGCAGTAGGCAGACCCACACAGGAGGATTTTAACTGGGGTGATTCAGGCATGGAAGGTGTCCAAGTGTTTCTTCTCAGAGGCGACACAAGAGTCTCAGACTGACTTAAAGAGGAAAGACTCAGGTAGTCACATAGGGGAATATGTTGACAACTATGTACAATCTCAGCTCCGAGCATCCCAAGGGGAGACACCTGAACAGACACAAGACTGCAGGCCTGGTCCCCGGCACTCTGGGTAGAAAGTCTTGGGGTTCTTCACTGAGAGACTGAGAAGGATCCTCACAATGTCTGAGGCTTGATTTTCTACCAAGTATAGCAGGCAGGAAGGAGGTGATATGTTAACATTTAATTTGAATGGGAAAAAAACAGATGTACTTCTGTATCTGAATATTAGGGGATAAATTTGGTCAATACAGTTATTTCCATGGCAACATATATTGAGGCTCCATGTATTAGAGGAATTTTGTCCATATGGATATGGGAAGCCTTCCCTCCCTTGCAGACAGATGCATTACGTATTCAGACTGTTTTCTTTATATACATTAGGTTTAGGCTGACTCAATGGTTATTCATAAAATAAGGGCAAAATTCTATTACAAATTAATGACAGTATCTATATGTAGATACATAAACATTTGTTTCCATCCCTGCTTAACATGAGACAAACTATAGTCTAGAGTCATTCCTCAGCTCTAACAGAAATACCCCCAAACTAATAAAATACTAATAAAAATTACAGCTGTGTGGCATTTACTTTATGCCGTGGATTGATCCTAAACTCATTAATGTGAATAACTGTATATAATTCCATTTATTCCTCACAGCACCTCTTTTAGTCATTTCCATTTTACAGATGTAAAGCTAAGACAGAGAAAGGCTAAGCAACTTTCTCACAGTCACACAGCTAATAAAGTGGGATGTAAAATCAGGCTCTTAGACTCCACAGTTTGAGGATCTCCAGAGAACTTGGTTTTGCAACATCTGCTGTGAGGGTTAAGAGCAGGGCATTTGCCACTTTTCAAGCTTCCTAAAAATTCACTGACTCATTCGACAAAGCTTACTGCGGCACTGTGTCGAGCCCGAGGGTCTCAATCTCCGTACTCATGCGCACCTCCAATCTACTCTCTCCTCCTTTCCACTTCCATGTGTCCCTCTCTCTATCCCAAGACATGATTCACGTGAACAGAGTTCATTCCACAACTGCATCCTCAAACTCAGACGCACAAACCCTGATGCAAACTTACGAGTCCAAAAGGAACTCAGGGCTAGGGCTGTAGCTGTATTCATCTACCGTGAATAAGGCCCTGGGTTCAACCTCTAGTAACACACACACACACACACACACACACACACACACACACACACACAGACAGAGACAGAGAAACAGAGAGACACAGAGACAGAACTAAATTGTCAGATTTTTTAAATACAAATCACCACCCAACTAGAAACAAACCCAAACTTCGGAGACATACAGCACACAGCATGGGAATTTAGAAGGCTTGAAAGATAATGTTTGTCACTACTAAGAAATTTGTTTTGCTCTAAAGTCCACAAAGAATGGTGCTTCTAAACATTCTGGGGTCAGGGGCCTGTCTAACTTCAAAATTCTTCTAAGGGAAAGAGTATCAACCTCCTAGCCAGGCTGTCCTGCTGATGTCAGACCAAGACTGCAATGTGCAGATAATTATCTTTCAGGCCAGTCTCAGGCTGTGTGTCTCCTACAGTATCACCTTTAAGACTGAGCCAAGACATTCCAGCCTGAATGAAGGTTTATTTATGAAAGGATTTAACACTTTTAGATCCCATATTGCTTGTAGGACCACCAATTTCCATTCCCAAATATCCAATTTCTTCAATTTCACAAAGCATGAATAAGAGTTCAAGTTCTCATGTGTGAGAAGAAAATCTAAGAAACTAAAATTATTCTTCTTCAATGAGGTGAAATTCTTTGCAAACGCCTCCATCAAATAAAATCACTAAAACTTTAGCGTAGGAAATACTGTAATACCACATTCATGCAGATACAACCAATTTTTTTGGAAATTTCAGTTGAATAGTCTACCCTGTTCCACTCCAGTTTCAAAGGTCAAAAGGGCAGCATGGCCATAGTTGCTGAACATAGATGAGAAAGAATGTCTCTTCCTTCATCTAGGAGGCAGGGCTCAAAGACACACAGACATCCAAAGTAAAGGAGTCCAAATGGAGCCCCCCTCCACTCCTGACTCCCCACATGTCAGAGTGGGCAGAGGGGAGGAATTAATCTGGAAGGCTGGGCTAAGTTCTTCATTGGTGGTGTCCAGAGCTGAGCAGACATCCTTCAAAAGAACTGGCTCCAATGGATCACAGTTGGAATGGTATATGATGTGTGGTAGAAAGTAAAGATGCCCACTGGTGAGAGGGATTTAGAAGACTCAGAAAAGACATCCCAGGGCCCAACACTTCAGCTCTACAGTGTGCTATGTTCCGTGTCAACACTAGTTTAACAAATAGTGATGATCATGATAGTCCCCAACAGATAATAACTCAAAATATAATTATATAGGAAGCATGGCATCAATCATTTAATGACATGAACCCACTGAAAATAGTTTACAGAACAGGCTTCAGTAAACATCTGGAACTTGAGAAATGGCCTACTGGTTAGCAGTGCAGAGGACTTAAGTTCGGTTCCTAGCATCCACACAGCAGTTCAGACCACCAGTAACTTCAGTTCCAAGATCTGACACCCTCTTTAGCCTTCCACACGCTTCTACACATATATGGTGACATGAACTCATGCAGTCAAACATACATACAAGTAAAGAAAAATAGGTAAATCTTCTAAAAAACTAGGACGCTTTTAGTTGGATGGTCATCTTTATCTTATAATGCTCTATTCTCTGTGTATTCATGCATGTGTGGGTATTCATTTTTACATGAAAACTCAACACTCTTAATGATCTTATCTATTATACTAAATAAAGAGCCATTCTCACTTTCTAAAACAAAATTATATACATACATGCATATATATATGTACAAATACATATATATTCAACAAAAAACATAGATTTCCTTAAGGCCAAGCATGTTGGTGCACACCTACATTTCACCAGGAGAATCACAAGTTTGAAGCTAACCTTGGATATACACCAAGATCCTGTCTCAAAGCAAACAAAAGAAGTAAATTTTCTTTATTATGCATTTTTTCTGTCTTTCTGTATTGTATATGCTTTACATCTTTACTAACATTTTTAGATGATTTTCTAAAAGGAAAATACAGGTATTTTTGTGGAAAAATAGGAAGCAAAGAAAAGGGACAACTGGAAGAGTACTTTTTCCAAAGGGGCATTCTGTCAATGGGACAAGCCTTGCCCTAAAAAGGCAAGGTTCTTAATGCTGCTATCTCATAAACTCACTCACCTCAGACACTCTGCTGGAGTACCCAGGCCTCCCCGCACATAGTCATCTAGAGAAAGAATGCATGCTCAGCAAGCTCTGTGGCCAGTCCTTTAAATGGTCTAAGTATCACAGTTCAAGAAAAGAACATTCTATATTTTCATAACAAAACAAGTGTTCTTCCCTTCTAGGAAAATCTCCCCTCAAGATAAAATTCAAAATAATCTACTTTCATTTCAATGAAGACTTTTCAATTCCCTGATCTAATCCTGAAACCAATAAAATGTTTCTGTCACCCCCGTCCCACTAACCCTCCCCAGCTTCCTGCCATCTATCATTAGGTGCCTTTTTTTAAGGCCTATTAAACCTAATTTGTGTTCCTCAAATGCTCTTGGTTGTGCGTCCATCCCTTGGAGTCTGGTCCACCTAGCAGGCATCGCACCAGTAAAGAAACCTGACTGTCCCTCTGCAGCAGGCATCAGTTGCCAACACATCCTCAGCTAGGGCTGGGGCTTCTAGTCTACCTCCCCCATCCATGCTGAGCTTTTATCTGCTTTGGAATTGCTGTTGCTATTAACCCGAGGGGTAGCTCAAGGAGACTAAATGCTTATTCTGAGCAAAGCCTCCCCCAAATGACATATTTAAAAACATGTTCAGTTTGTACTGTGTTTACAAAGCTTGTTAAGTCTGTAATTGAGAGATGTAATATGAGGCGAAATCTCAAGATACCAGGCAGAAATTAAACAGCTTTCACTTTTTTGGGGGGGGGGCAGCATTGAGTCAGGTTTTTCTTATAGCCCCAGGTGGTCAGGAACTCACCATGCAGACCAGGCTAGCCTCAATCTCACATGTCTTTGTCTCTGGAATACTAGGATTAAAGGTGTGTGCCACCACCCTTGGCATCAGATGCCACTTTTTTATGAGTTAGCTTCACACCAACCAGAGCCATGGGCATCTACAACCCTGTCTCAGTCTCACTCCCTCTAATGTCGGACCTGGCAAAGCTGGAGGTTAGAGACTTGGTCTTTTCTCCTTAAAACATTCAACTCTTCTAACACCCTCTATTGGCTAAGAGTGGAATAGAATCTGAGAGCTCAGAAGCAGAGGATCTGCTTACGTCAGAGGCCATCTTTAACAACTGGGAACACTTTTCTCTTTGGTGTGAAACCCAGTTCTACCCAAATCCTTACATGACCGAATATATACACAACTCTAGTCTCAGTTTTTCTAGAACACTGTCACCTTATTGCTCTCCTTCTTTACATGGAAGTCCTGAGAAGCTCATGAACTTTGATGTGAATGACTTGTTGGCTGAAACTTATCTCAGATGAGGAGAAACGAGTGGTCCACACACTGCAGCCTTTGCCAGCAAGTGTGTATACAGACAGAAACATCTAGGCTGACAAAGGAAGCTAACAAATAGTATTTGTTAAGCTGATTTGATGGATCCCTTGAACTTCATCTCACAAAACTGAATAGGGAGCACTAGACAGAGATCTGGGCTTCTTCTCTGAACATCTTCCTTCTAAGTATTACTACCAGCCACTCCTACAGTCTTCTATTTGAATACATGATCCATTTTGAAAAATGCACATGAAATCAAGCACAGCAGAAGTAAAGATTTTAAAAATATCTAACTATATCCTGCCTGTCGGACCCACTCAAATATAACAGGCGGCTGTCCCACATTATAGGCAAGCTTTGTATGTGTGTGTGCATATGTGTGCATGAGTGTGCATCGGTACATATGCATGCATGAAGGTCAGTTGTCTTCTCAATCACAGTTAGACTGACTGGTCAGAAGGCTCCAGGGTCCTCCTGTCTCTGCTTCTTTTGAACTGGGGTTACTACAGGTGTTAATCAACATATCTGGCTTTCCATGTAAGTGCTGGAGATCGAACGAAGGTTCACCTTCTTTTACAACAAGCACTTTACTAAATGAACCATCTCCCCAACCCTACCATGCAAGTTTTCATATTTAGCTTCCTCATAGTTGAAAAGCACAGTAACAGGGGAACAATTATTTGAATATTTTAAAGATCGTGACCTTTTGATTACAGGACAAAAAACCAGCAACACTAACAGCCTTCCTGGTAGTCAGTATTTCTAAGTAGGACACAGATAACTGTAGTATTTGTATAAGGCCAATCTCACTCCCTCACAGTCTCTGAGCCACAGCCCAGAGCATGAAATCAGGGGACTCAAATGGAGCATTGAGTCCTCCATCCCCTGCAGACCCAATCTGCTCATGGTGGAACAGGCCTGTGCAGGGTGTAGGAGGTGATGGGGTCCCAGTGGCCTGCAGGCATGATTGTGAGACACAAAGTACCAGATTTGTTCCACAAAATGAGAGTCACTTTACTCCCTAAACTCAAAAGTCTGGGGTTCAGATAGATTTATTTAGGATTTCTAGATGTTTATTGCCTTGATGACAGATTTTTAGAGCAGTGCTTATAACAGGCAATTTTTCATACTACTAAAATTCCAGAATGGGATTCTAGATGTTGGGCAAAAAAAACTGTTTCCAAATCTCCAATTCCTATTAAATAATGCAGATCCTAGGAAACTATGCAACATAAAATAATTTCTAACGATATAACCAAGAAAGAAACCATTAATGGTTTCATTAATACAGTTTCTCTCTGCCTTCCTCTGTAAGGTCTTTGCCTACTGGGGTTTCTCTCTGCTCTTCAAACCCATTGGGCCTACTCCCACCTCGGGGAGCTGACTTGGCATTCTGCAGTTCCTGGCTTGCTCTATCTTAGCAAGCAGACCTTCTGCCTCCCCTGGCAACACATATCATAAGCTCCAGTTTTCTTATGCATTAAAAAATTATTTCAGGTTAATGAGGACAGAACTTATCTTTCTTTTTCATAGTTTCATCCTAGATTCCAGAATAATATCTAGGACAGATTCAGTACTCAATAAATTCATACCAAATAAATGACTAAATCATTTAACTCTACAAACTATCATTCTGTGTACATCCCTACAGTGAAAAGCCATAAAAGTATGATAGATTGTAAATATTCTGATGTTATAAAAAGGTCTACTACAAAGCCATTAAGATCAGGTTGTGATCTATAGACTGAAGGGAATTCTACCTACTATGATTTTCCAAAATCCCATCATGAATACATCTTCAATTTATGCATTTTCTATCAGGATATTTGAAAGATTTTTTTAAATGTGGAAAAATACACATGCATGAATGTCCATAGCAGCATTATTCCTAATATCCTCTAAGGAGAAATAACCATTCATTTGTCCAGGACTGGGAAATGAAACGGGGAAGGTCTATAGTCACACGGTAGAATATCAATTCCTAAACACAAAGGAAACGTTGGCACATGTTAAAACATGATGGCCCTAGAAACATGATCCTAGGTAAAAAAAAAAATACCCAAAAGTTCCAAACAAAAGCCAACATATTGTTGACCCCATTTATACAAACTGTCCAAAATGAGCAATCCACACAGAGAAAGTGTGTTAGTGCTTAGTGGAAAGAAGAGACGAGAGAGAACACGATGTGAAGTGCTTGGTCGGTGGATATGGCTCCTTTGAAGCAATTAATGCTGCATTTAAGAGTGTGCAAAATTGTATTACACTTGCATTGGTTGACTGACTGGATTAATGTTTTTTGGGGGGCAGGGTTTTCCTGTAGCTCTGGGTGGTCTGGGATCCACTATATAGACTAGACTGGTCGTGACACACAGAAATCTGCCTGCTTCTGCTTCTTGAGTGCTAGCATTAAAGGCATGTGCTACCACAGATGGAACGTTTCTTATGGTTTCATAAATATTCAGTAAAATGTATTTTATAATATTCATAAAATGTACATTAGTAGAAATACATACATCTGTCAAATAATCATGGAAGGAAATGTATGTGTGTGCGTGCATGTGTTTGTTTGTGTGTGCGTGAGTGCACATGCATTTGTGCTTTCCGTTGAGGAAAATGGAAATAAGTGGGACCAGGACTGAGAATAACATTTCAACTCTTTAAAACTATTGAGCAGACACAAAAATAATTTATTTATATATTTTTATGCCTCGATTAAGTAAAATTTATTTAAGATGGAGGTTAGGGAAATGAATTTCCGTTATATCATTGTTTGTATGGACTGTCTGAAATGTATCATAAATGGCTTTGAAAGTAAATTAACTAGTGTTTTATCAGTAACTAGAAGCTGCTGTTTAATGAAAAAAATAGAGTTGGAGATGAGTGAAACAGAGAGAGAACAAGACAGAGAAATAGAGAGAGAGAGAGAGAGAGAGAGAGAGAGAGAGAGAGAGAGAGAGAGAGAGGTATCCTGTTCGGCATCTCGGGATGGGCTTCATGGAAAAGAACAGCCCACTTCCCAGGTCACCCATTTTGCAGGATTCAATTCATATCCAGTTAGTGTCACTCCACTTTTATGAGGGCAAACACCATGGTTATGCTTCAAAATGAAAAGTAACATCAGACTGTGCAACCGCATTAAGAAATCAGTCATATGGGAAAAGGCAAACGTACGTCAGAGAGACGGTGACAACAGCAGTAATGGTACAGCTGTTTGCTCAGTGCTCAGAACCTGGTGAACTCTTTCCCAAGTTTTCATGGAGTATCACCTCATTTCATCCTCCTCACGGCTGTGTGAGATTATCTCCATGTACGCACTGAGGAACAGGCGCAAAGAAGTAGGTGATGAGCCCAAGGTCACACAGCAGGGAGGTGATGAGGTCAAACTTCTAACCCAACAGCCTGTCCCACAGCAGAGGCGGAACTGCAACCCTAAGCTCTGCTGGGAATGTAAAATCCTCTGAGCATGTCCTAAAATTGTTCCCACAACTTGCTACATACATGCTGACATGAAAACCAACTGTGAATGAATGTGTCTATGTGACTGGACAATAAGTTAACTATACAGTTCACATTTGCTATGGCTGATGGGATTAGAGATTTCAGCTGATATCTATGTAAACCTTAATTGCCCACCAATGTAAATCTGAAATCTTCCCGAACCTTGTAAATAAGACCAATTGAATTACACCAAAATGGTTATAAACTCTTACAAACACTATCAAACTTATGACTGAGTTGGTACTGGAGGAAGGAGGAGCAGGAACAGAGTCTCATTTAGCTTTAAGAAATGCCTCCTGATTCTCACTGAAATCCACATTCATCTCCCCAAAGACAATATTCCCATATGCGTCAGCCCTATACAATCTAGGAAGAAAAGGTTGGAGATTGCTTAACAGGGAATTCTCAGCCAGATGGTCCAAAATTCTGTCATCACAAATTGATCAAACTTGAATGGAGAAACAGTAAGAGAAAACAAAAGCAAGCTATGGGAGAGACAGAGAGAAACAAAGTTTTAAAAGATGTGTAAAACAAGACAAGGACTCTATATCACTGAATTTTACACTCAGTCATAAAGTGGGAAAGCGTCATGCTACTGTCCTACTAGTTTCTGTGCTATCAGGAATTTAAACAGCTGTACAGGCCATAATGGAAAGAACTAACGTTTATAACTGGAAAATCCTGTTTGCTGGGGACTATGAGCAACTTCTAAAGGATATTTGATGGGACATCTTAAAAACAAATTCAGGCCCATGAGACAGTTCAGTGAGTTCAGCCCCTGCCAAGCAAGCCTGGTGACCTGAGTTTGATCCCCAGAACCCACCAAAGGTGGACGGAAAGAACCAATGCCACAAAGTTGTCCTCTGACCTCCATATGAACACGGTGGCATGTGTGGATGCCTGTACACACATCATACACACACACACTAAAAAAAATCACCAGTGGTTATCACTTTGGGAGAATAATTTCTCTCAATACAACAAACATTTTTCCTTGCTAAAGTTAGGATTGGGGATTAGATACGTTTTCCTGTTTCCTGTCCTTACTGAATTCTGACAACTGCACATGATCAGTCTAGAATGAACGGCTCTCCCATGTTAGCTTAGACAACAAACTGTATTCAGAAGCTTTCCTGAACATGCCCTCTTTGGTCTTCAAATTTTCTATCAGCTATTCCCGAATGTTTCGGATCTAGACAGTTTCAAACTGCTTACGGTACATTAAAACTTAATTTAAATTATTTTCTTACTGAAAGAAAAGTCAATGCAATGCTCCCAGAGGGGCATTCCTAACAAAATAAACTCAAATTCTGCTTCACTTAAATATAGCCAGCAGGGGTAAAACACCATACACATAGCAATTATGGCGAGATAATCAAAGACCTCCACAAAGAGAGAAAAGTGCCCTGAAAATGTCACTTGTGGGACTAAGGCTCTGGAGCCTTGAGGGAGATCTATGTAAAATAAAAGCTGGCAGAAGCAGCAGGCCAACCCCCTTGTCTCCCTCCCCGTCTCTTGGGAAGGAGCGGAAGACACACACGTCCTCTGATGCTTCCAAGCATTCCCATCCCACTCGGAATTCCCACCTCTCAGAAGCTCCTGGCTTTATGGTTACAGTCACAGGAAGCTCCAAGTGACTGGCAGGCCCCTGTGCGGGTTGGCAAGAGTGCGGAGGACTGAGAATCCCTGTTGCAGAGCTGCTGGGAACTCAGAATGGTGCGTCCACTGTGAGAACAACTTGGAAATACTGCCAAACAGCACAGAACTCCCACCTGATCCAGCAATTCCACTTCCGGTTACATGTCCAAAAGAATCAAAAATGGACTTTTACAGAAATGTAATGTTAGGCTTGTAATGTTCAAGACTGCATTATTCACAAGAGCCAGGCAACAGAAACAATCCACATATCCTTTGATGGATGCATAGGTTTAAAATGTGCTGTGTTACTATACTAGAATATTTTCCATCCTTTCAAAGAAGAAGTCCTGACCATGGACAAATCCTGAAAACCGGACAATAAGCAAAATAAATCAGACAAAGAAACAGATGTGGTATGAGTTCATTCAACCGAGAGACTTGAGACAGTTAAATGTTTAGACACTGTCCTCAGGGATAGGAGGGATGAAGAGACACTGAGTTGTATAACGTGTGTCTTCTTTGACACTGCTGAATGTCTACTTTGGAAGATGAAGAGTCTGGTGATGGGTGGTAGGGACAGCCATATGACAACGAGAACTACTGAGTACCTCCGAGCACCAGAAATGGCTAAAATGCCAAGTTTATATACAGAAGTCTTATCACGATAAGGATAGAATTATCCACAGAATTTTTCTCACCTATTGCTCTTACACATTAATAATTTACCAATTCACCCAAATGTCCATGACAGGCTAGACATAGGTGACTCTGGACATACCAGAGGCTCTTTTGTAGACTGGACCACAGTCGTTCTAGCTTGAAACCTCCCATTGCCTTAGAAGTAGCACTAGGTAAGACAAATGAATCACTTTTCTGCCCTGCATAGGCCCCACAGATATCCCTTAGCAATTTCCCAGACCAGTTCTCCAGGGCTTCTTAATCCTTCCCTGGGTAAGGCCAGGTAGCCATCAATTAGTCAGAACTGTCTGTCAAGGTAGAATCTACTTGCTGCAGTGCTCTGCCTGGCAGTCTAAAACCTTACACGTTATAAAACGGTTAGGATTAAGATGACGACACCAGTTACAGATGGAAGGGGCAGGTTCACCCCATTCTCTCTGTCGGTGACTCTTTGCTGACTAGATTCTGATTCACACTATGGAATGTTGGCCTGGGAAACAAACACCAGGAACCAGAGAGACAGAGGTTCATGTAAGCCTTCTAATAAAGAGTAGAATTAAGCCTCTCCTTACAAAAGACACCATTGTCTTCTGAAGCAGGGGTTAGCAATTTTTTTTTCTGCAAAAGAGCTAGATAGTAACCATTTCAGGCTTTGTGTGTCATGTGTCTCCATGGCAACCACTCAACTCTGTCCCAGGAAAACAACTCTAGACAGTGCACAAAAGAATGAGTAAAGATGCACTTAGAAAACAAAATAAACAAGTACTCATAAGCACACTGGGCTTGGTGGATCCGGCCCAGCGGTTTCAATACACCAACCTGGATTCTACATGGTCCATTTCCAGTCTAAATCTTTTCGAGGACCTCTTTCCCCTTTTCTCTTATTATCTTCAGAGTAAGCCTTCCCACCCTCATCGGAGCACCTATCCCCACGGATCCGTCAATAACCCACTAGGGACAAGCTAATTAGCCAGAGGACAAGTGGCCAGAAAGCAGAACAAGGAGCAGGAGGGGAAAGAACGCAGGAAAAGGAGTGAAGAAGGCGACAACTTTGTGCTGTCTGTTGTTTGGGGTGAGGGAGGGCAGAGGAGAAAGCAGCAGTAGAATGTGTAATGGAGAACTAAAGCTGAAGAACCAAGCCCCTTCCCCCAGTGGAAGGCCAAGAGTGGGTCAGAAGGGCAGAACAGACACGCCCTGATTTGCACCTCACCACATAAAAGCTGCACATGTTGAAACATGAGGATCAGATCCAGGCAACCTGAAGCCTGTTGGTATGCTCCTAAGCCAGGCGTGAGCCTGACATGATTACTACCAGGCTAAGGGCAATACAGAGTCACACCCTTGGGTCACTCTACAGACTGATGGAAGACTAAAATCTGGTTATTTTTCCCACTGATTCTTGCAACAAATTCTGCTCAACCACAGTTCAGCACAGCAAGGTCAGTGCAGAACAGGCTGGAGCTGAGTGAGAGAGAACAGGCAGATCATGTGAGTGCAGGGTTGCAGACCGGCTCGGAGTTAGCATATCTAAAGCTGGAGGCAAAATGAGGCCCAGGTTAGCCCAGACCAGAGGACAGGACAACTGGGCCTTGTAAAGGGCTTAGTTTGAATGGCACAAGGAAGCGCAGAGATGAAGAAGGGTGAGGAATGAAGAAGAACGGAAACTGGTCTAAGGCAGGGTGCAGCCAGGAAACCTTGGCATCATCCAAACCAGAGGAGCTCAAGATGAGAACAAAAGCAGGGACAGAGGCAAAGGAAGTGGATGTTGATTCAGGAGGTGGCTGGGTAAAAATCAGCAGGACCTGGGGAACAATTCGATATGAGTGAAGCAAGGAAGATGTGAGTGGAAAGGGGCAAGTAAGGGAGACTGAGATTTCCGACCGAGACGGCGGAGTGGATGCCTGAGCTGCATCCCTGGGAGGGCAGACCACACCAGTCCCTGGACCCATCCTTCCAGCTCCAAAGAGAACCACTCACCCGACAACCAGGCGCTCTGGAAAAACTTCCAACGTGGGCTTGAAGATAGAAAGACAAAACCAAGTTTGGAAATACCTGGTAACAAGTATTGAAACCATAATTACACACACATAAATAAAAGGCAAGGAGTCGTGAACGGCTGTCCCATGTCACTGGTAAAGCCGACTTCACTGCACGGTAGTATTTCTACCGTGTTTCAATGTTTTGCCTGTAGAATACACAAAGCTATAAAATGTATCTCACACGTGTGTCTGTGTGTTTTACAGCCATGCATGTCTCAGATGAACACTTTCTGTTCGGTAATATTTCATTAGACACAGCATTTTTAAACAATGGAGGAAATTCAGTATGTATATATTTCAAATTACACAGCCAGAAAGGTTGGAGAGCAAAGCCTCCCATTTACTGTTTATGTTTATTAAACTATTTTTATATCAATGAACTTTAATTTTTTTGATGTTATCTAAAATATGGTATACATCCTTAAATATTCACCAATTTTTAATTTGGAAATGACACAGAGTTGCTGGGTCCTTAAAGCACCACCAGTCTTGAGTAACTACATTCAGAAAGGCATGCTGGGCCAGAGAAAATGAAATTGGGTCGTACATGGTTTGAGGACCCAGCAAAGCCTATTCCCCAAAGGCAACACGAGAACTACAAGCGATGCCAAAATGCAAACCGGAAACCAGGACGCTGAAGTCCGCACTCCAGCTTCTGCCCTAACAGCACGTTTAATGGGTACTAGAAAAGCAAAGTCCTACAAACTGGAGAACATACTAGGCTCTGTATCATTTGCCAGAGACTGTGGTAAGTAACCTCGTGAGCGGCTCCTGATCCAGGTTCATGCCAAGAACTGCACCTGCGTCCCCCGGCTGTGTGAGACAACTGAGCAAGTCAGATTCAAGAGTGCATCTCGGCTGTGTCACTGGCCAACCGCATGCCATGGAATACAGTGTCCTTGACTCCGTGCCTTTCTGTCTCCAGATCTGAAAGATAAGGAGACTGGTCTAGAGCAGCTCGGTACCATCCATCCAGGTCTTCCAGCTGGGACAGCCCTGGGGAGTCTGCACACAAGTCCACAGGACTCACTGAGTTTATCACTGATTGCCCCTGTCATGTCAGTCTCCACAGCAAGAAGGTAATTCTGTGAGGAAGGGGTCAAGTCATCTTGTAGACTTCCATACATTCATGCCAGGATAGTACTCAGCACTCAGAAGAGCTCAATAAATACTTTTTAAGTGGCTGCCTCCAAGGAGCATGCTAATGAATGCCTTTATGTTTTTCTTTTCTTTTTTAAAAACATTTTTATTGAATCATTGTGTGTTTCATACAGAACATCTCGATCAATCTTCATCATCTTTATATCCTTTCCCCACTGGCACCTCCCCATAGCACCCTAACTGGAATCTATACATTCTTCCATCTGTGTTAGGGTCTATTATGTCAAGTTAGTGTGCCCAAGTGACCTCAGTGCAGGTTCATTTACTGAGGTCTAGTCAGTCTATCCAGAGTCCCTCACTTTAGGAAGACGAACCCATCTTCACCTAATTGAATGAGTGGCCAGTATTTCTTAAGCAAAGGCTGGGTTCCATGCTGGGGCTTTGTCTGCTTGAGTCTGCGTGGAGCTTGAGCATGCCGAGCACGAGCAGGGTCCCACCCGATGGTTGGATTCTATTTCCATATGGTCACGCCCCTCCTCACTGGCTCTTATAATCTTTCTGCCTCCTCTTCCGCAATGGTCCCTGAGCCTGGGTGAGTGAGACTTAATATAGGAATCTTGCAGATTTCTAATCTCCATGATTTAGTCATTTGTGACCTTTTGTGTTACTGTTCCTTGGTTGCATGTGGGAGCTTCATTAATGAGAGTTCAGAGCTTCATTAGTGTCTTATCTTTTGTTCTATACTGTGTGAGCCTTGTGTGTAGAGGCTGCATTGTAGATGTGCCTCTTAGGCATGGGTAATTCACAGACAATGTCTGTGTGTGACCAGATGTGGTACTTGGTATTAGTCTCTATCTGGTGCAAAAGAAGCTGAAGGCTACAAAATAAGAAACGGTTTCAGATATGAGAAACTTTCCTTTGAGTTGTTGGCCAGAGTGGTTCAAAAAACTCCCAAAACTACATGGGCTATTGCCACAGCCTTTGACTGCCTCCCACAGCTTGACCCTATTGCTGAAGAGGGGACATACTTCAGACACAGGATTTGGAGTAATGGAGCTAGAATGGACCAGGAAGCCACTTCCCCTGAAGGCTATCACTCAAAGCTCTGAAAATACTATGCAAACAGTCAAGGCAGAACATCAATCAAAACACCAGCTTCATGACCAAATAACCACATCGATGACTGGCACAGCGTTCGACACTGGTGCAGTAGTGGCACTTTTATCTTGGGGGCAATCAAGGGCTACCTAATTCATTTTAGAGGCCACTCAATGGGAGAAACTTAGGTGATAATCATAGCCAAATATACATGGCTGAAGAGGTCACAGATCTTAGAGAAATCCTCAAAGCTGTCACATCCCTAAGGCTAACCCAACTGCTTACAAAGTACAAAATCTGTGTCCTTTTATTTACAGTCAAGTAGCCCAGTCACCACTCATCAAAGAAGCTTCTTTTGCACCAGACATTTTTCTTTCATATTTTTGATGTAATTAGTTACTGGTAACATCAGTTAGAGTTCAGATTCCTAAGGCCTCCTTGGAAGTATGGGACTACTCTGCTCAAAGCTGGATGTCTATCGCTGCTTTTTTCACTACTAGACTATGGCGTACTTGCCTCATGAGAAGCTTTTTCCGTCAATGGTAACTCTCCCATCAGGCAAGGAAGGGCAATAGTCCCAAACAATTCCTCAGAGCTTCAGGCTCATTGAAAAGGAAAGAAACCCTCATTTAAGTGTCTTTTAGATTTTGCTAATAACTAGAAAGAGGTTGTGTATGATGTTTTCAAATGGAACCTCAGAGAATTCTGAAAGGTAAGCAGATTCTTAAAGTGGATTCTCAGAACTAGGTCTTGTCCCAGGCACTATCCTTCCTTTCTGAAAGATCCCTGGGGAATGGCCCATGCATGGGGTTTTACCATCACTTGGTTCTTGAAGTAGGAAGATCACCTCTCCCCTTGAAAATCATTCCCATCTCCTTGTCCAGGGTCCCCATCCTCTATCAGCCCAGAAAAGTTCCAGCTCACTGTCTCCCTTTCTGCTGAGGTCCCTCTTCTGAACCACTAGTCCTGGGGGAGAGGCTGTGGCTCTGACAGAGGTAGCCTGAACAGATACCTTAGCCTAAAATACTGGCAGAGCTCCAAGTCTCCCAGCAAGACTCCTTCCTAGAAGGAAGGTCTCCTCTGCAGCTCCTTCAGCTCTTGGATTGAATATCATACTACTCAATTCACAGTTATTCTTCTTTCCTCTTCCATTACCTCCCAAAATGTGTCCTGAATGTACTCAGTATTCAGAAAAGCAGTTGTCAATAGATTGCTTCATTACTGCTCAGAAATGTGGTTAAAATCTTTTTAAAGTAACAGATGACCCCGATGACTCCTCCTCCCTGCTTTTCTCCCCCCCCCCCCCCTCTCTCTCTCTCTCTCTCTCTTCATCTATTTCTTGTACAGCTGTGAGTCAAATCCAGGGCTCCAGGGCTTTGTACATGCTACATGATCTATATCCTCAGCCCTATCTTGAGGTATCTTTTAACAAGGACTTAGGAAAAAAAGCAAAACATAGGTCAGGACAGCAAAACTGCTCTTATTGATTACTATGAAAAGTAAGAAAGATACAGTCGCTAATCTCAAAGGCCAGCCTTCAGGAAGGGAAGGAAGGGAAGCCTTCCTTCTCCATGCAGAGAAGCAGCCAAGGTAAAGGATCCTATTTTCTCAGTAAAACAGCTGCATAGGGGTTTTGATCAGATCACATTTTAACTGGGAAATTTAAGCAACAATGGAGAAACAGCAGAGAAGCAAACTCACACAAACACGGGAAGGAAGAAGACTAGCACATGCATTTAGTCCAACAGGGAAGCATATAGAGCGCATCTGAAATTTATTTCACAGTTGAAATGTGTGTTCTGCTTCATTTTGTGGCTGCCTCTGCAGACTGTGTGTGCAGGGTGTTATAAATACACGTTGGCGCGTCCTGCCTCCTCCCACCCATGCCTCAAACCATCAATCAAATTGACCAAATAGTCATCAAAGTCTGTTTGGAGGGCCCTCTGTGGCCCAAACCAACTACAGGCAAGCTGCGTGGCCACAGGAGCCATGCTGTTTCTTCCTCGGACTCTCCTCTGCTGTGGCTTCCAGTCTGGAGACTGCGTCCAGCCTCTCACCTTACGGGATCCCCTTGCCCACGTCCAGTGTGTGGGCACACAAGGCCATATTTAGTTCAACCTCCCCATAGTGTAGTTCACCCAACCAGGTGAAGCCAGACACCAAGGAAACATGAAGAAGGGCTTTCTGTCCCAAGTGTCTGTCTGTACAAAACCAGTGACTCGTTAAAGGCTACCACTTTGGTGCCTAAGTGTCAAATTCTTCAGATGTTTAATTTAGAAGTGGAAAATGTAGCCAAGTAATGCCATCAAGTCAATCAAGAAGCCTATGATATTTCAGGGCAAGAAAATTAAACCACTAGAGAACAGATATCCATACATGCATATATAGCTGTATGCATACATATCTACCATATGTGCATATGTGCTCAGACAATGAATATAGGCTTGCTGCCAAACATTAAGAAAACTTTAAAAAATTTATGATGCTGGGAAAAAGTGTACGAAGACATAAATCTTAGATTTTCCTCCTAATCAATGCTACACTCCCAGAACAGGCATGCACATCTTTAATGCACTATAACCATAGGAAGCAAGGGTTTAAAAGAAGTTCTAAAATTAGCAATGACTCCAGTCAAATATATCAGAAAATAGCTCCATATCTGGCCAATGCTAAGGCCAGTAACAAGAATTACTAAGGGCGGATTGTTCCCCAACCACGCTCCATGCACAAAGAATGATGGTAAGGCTCTTATACTGACACCACTGGCTCACACAGACCAGTGAGGTAGTTGGTCCTTTTACCTCCATTTTAAAGACAAGAAAACTGAGGAGAAAGGAAGTTTCAAAACTCCAACATCACACAGCACAAAAGACGATAAAAGGAAGAATGGATCCCAGGTCTGTCTGATCCCAGATCAAAGACTGAAGAGTGAGGCCGCCCTTCTGCAGTAAAGCCAGATCCAAACAAAGAAAGAAGACGGGGCTGAACCTGGGGAAATTTCTGGAAAATTCAGGCCTCCATGGAGTCAGCATTGCCTATGATGTTGACATAATTTTGGCAGTGTAAGGGTTTGTGGGGTTATAAATGACTTTGAATTTTTCACAGCATAGAAGCAGGCATTTGAAAAGTTGGAAAGCCAATGAGTGTATTATTTACACGATGCCTGAAAACTGGCTGTGCTTCATTTCAAATATAATCATGTGCTCGGAGGGGAAACGAGAGATAAGCTTACAAAATATGCCAGACTGTCCTTATCTCCATTCTAAGCAGACGAGGAGACAGAGATACACAGAAAGAGCTCCCTGACCCCCACCCTGTGACCTTTTGGAAAACCCAACTTTGGGGCCTCCTCCAGAATCTGGCACAATCTCCCCACAGGGTAAAAAGCTATGAGCCACGTGATTTCAGAACCAATCTGTGGCATGGGGCTGCTGACCAAAATAGAAAATGCTGGTTTTCAGAAAGGACGAGTGACGGCAAAAGAGATGAGCTTCGTGTGGCTTGCAAGGTGGCCAGAGGAGTTCTAGAAGGCTTTCAAGCAGCAGATTTCCTGCTGGGAAATGAATGTGAATTCCACTGAGGACAGGTGGAAGGGAGAACAGTCATTCAGGATAGTTAGGGCCCTGTACTAGACTCCTGAGAGTGGGCTTGGGTGGTGAGAAAAGTCTGTGCTCATGTAATAGTTATTGGTTAAAGACCTATACACCCAGAAAATGTACAGCTTCACTGAAAACCTAAAATAGAAAGAAAATCTCTGCTCTAAGAAGTGTTTCATCTTGCTATTTCTGCCGGATGTTTTCAGGACACACACCATGTGTCCTAAAATATCTGCACAGGGTCTCTCCCACACTGCAGCTGCTCCAAGGGCAGGGGGAGAAGTAGGTCTCCTCTGGCCCCTTGTCATGCTGCCCTTGCTGCTTGCCTCCCAGCCTTTAGAGCAGCTCCCAGTGGAAAGGGACCAGGCAACTGCTCATGGGAAGGAAGGCTAATACTCAAATATGCAAATGATTGTGCACTCTGATTTCAGGCTACGAAGCACACCGTGAAGAAAGATGAACTAAGCACCGAGAGTAACCAGAAAAATCAATCAAAAAGAACATCTGGAGGAAGCCTCTTTGCAGAGAGGACACATGAGCAGGATGAACACAAAGTGAAGAGGAAGTCCCATGCCTACCTCAATGAAGACCCTTCTGATTCAAGGCACAGTATGTTCCAAGACCCAAAGGCAGGGCAGGTATAGAGACTGGTGTGCCAGAGTAGTCAGCAGGAGGACAGGAGGCCAACTTGGCATGACAGAATATGGAAAAGCCTTTTCAAAGCCTTGGCCCGTGTGACAGTGGGGCAGCAATATAGCATCATCGGCCCCTGTACCAGCAACTTCTCAGCACAGAGAGTATTTCCCTTTCCCTAAAGAGAGCCACTACGCTAGGAAGAGACGCACCTGAGATGCAGAAACTTAGCCACCTCCTCATACAACACCCAGCTAACTTAGGAGGGCACTGGGGCACACAGGCTTCAACTAGTGGGGAAAAAGCAATCACAACCCAGAATGGGAGAGATGAAAAATACATCTACTCAGAACCTATAACACAAGCCCCATTGGTATCATGTCAGTGGCTGTCTATGGCTTTGGGAAAGACTCTTGCAAGTGGGTCACATGGGAGTTCCTCAGTTACTGAGGTCAACCTCTCAGAGGTGAAGTTCACATTCAGATTCGTACCAAATGATAGGCAAGCACCCAGGAGTCACGGATGCTTGATTAGAGGATGCCTGAAGAGAGCTGAAGCAACACTGGCCCACGCAGTGATAAGTGGCAAAGGGCACACACTGTAGAGTAGGTGATTTGAAATGCAATTAGGTTAATGCCAGTAATATAAGGAGACACATGAATAGTTTATTTAAATTCTTATATATTTATATATTCAAACTTGAAAAAATGAAGGTTTTCTTTTGGAAATAGTAGATGACATTATGTTCAGGGTGGTGTATGTTGGGGTGCAGACAATATTTACTGACTCATAAAACAATGGAAGGAGGTGGCCATTGGAAGGCAAAGAGTCTAGCCTCCTACCCCATGAGGAAACATTTGCAGGAAGCCACAGAAGAGGTACAGGAGCTGCCTGTGGTGGAAAAACAAAGGCCAGCCAACCGAATGCTCACCTGTGGAGCTCACACTGCTGCCTCAGCCCTCTGGGCCTCCTTCCCTATCCCCTGCTATGTCTCATCATGATGTCCATCCATCAGGGTGAGAAAGGAGCAAGAAGGGCTCGATACAGAGGCTGTAGAGTACGTGAGGATATGAAGGGTCCTTTCACTTCTTACACAATCAAAACAGAGATAGCCTTCTTTGCTTTGGGAAAGTAAGCTTTGAGAAAGAAAAACTTCACAGATTCTATAGAACCTGTCATGACCCCCCCCAGACATCAGAGGCCCCCAAAGATGCAATTTTAACTTCTGTTTTGGTATCCAACCTTGGACATTAATGCACATACAGAAGTTCCGTGGAGGGAAACTTGACTCGGGCGAGCCAGACCTACAGTCAAGTTCACCCTTAATCCCCATCGAAGCAGAGGGAAAAAAGACCTTGTAAGAGGAGCAAGGGGCCAAGCTGCCATCAAGCCAGGTTAAGAGAGGGGGAAACTCATTCAGAAATTACAGGCCCATTTATGAGCAGACAAGCCATACAGCAGAAAGGCTCTCATGTTTACCCTGTCTAAATGTTCACATGGATCGTCAGATTTGGCATTTTCTAAATTCTCTGAAGGAACTTTCACAGCCAAGAGAGTACAACTAAAACCCAAGCAAGGGTGCTGGCGACGTCATGGGACGCTGCACCTCATTCTCACCACACATAACTGGCGCTGACAGCCTAGTGGGAGCCCGGGGCAGCACTGTACACGACCAAACGAGGGCTGACACTGGGCCCAGAGAAGTCCGCTGAGGGCTTTCTCTGTTTTCTTAATATAATATTTCTATTAATTCTTCGAGAATTTCATACCTACATAAAATGTATTTTGACCATATGCACACTCCCCTCCCCGTAACTGCTCTGGGATCTACTGCACAACCCCTAATCCTCTT
Organism: Eospalax fontanierii; assembly: GCA_035773235.1. Taxonomy (NCBI): domain Eukaryota; kingdom Metazoa; phylum Chordata; class Mammalia; order Rodentia; family Spalacidae; genus Eospalax; species Eospalax fontanierii. Next base: position 88,561,901 of record CM069529.1, on the reverse strand, counting down.
TCCAACTTCACGTCCTCTTCTATTTATTTTTAATTTTTAATTTTTATAATCCACTGAATCCACTGCATGCAGCTCACATACACATAGGCATGGGGTATCCACCGGAACACAGTTGACCAACCAGGGCCACACCCTTAAAGAAAACTAACTTTCCCTCTCCCAGCAGTCATCAGCTATCAATAACCCCTCAGCTAGAGGTAGACACTCCTGCTGGATGCCAACTGGCTTGATCTTGTGCAGGTCTTGTACAGGCAGTCATAGCTATTATGGGCTCATGAGCACAGGTGTCCTTCACGTCCAAAAGACAGTGTCCCCTCGAGTCCACCCCAGCCTCTCACTCTTAACAATCTTCCATGATGCTCCCTGAGCCTTGGAGAGAGGGTATGATATAGATGTCCCTTGTTGCTGAGCACTCCACAAACACTTCTTTGCACTTTGACTAGTTGTGGGCCTTTGCAGCAGGTATCTCAGAAGCAAAACTGTCTTGGTCAATTATTCAAACAACCATAGTTTCCAATTAACCCGGCTGAATTCTCCTTCAACAAAGATAATATTTGACTTCAAGGAGAGTCACTTCAGGGTCTGCCCAGTCTAAATTACAATCGCAGAACTCATTACATATCTTAGTTATCAGCATTATAACTGCCTAGACCAGCACTTACCCAGGTTCCAAAAAAATACTCATCCTTTAATAGACTTTCTGGGGAGAAACAAAAGATTTTGTCAAGGAATTTAGGAAAACTTTGGAATAATTAACACTAAACAGTTCTCTTGCCTACAGGACTTCTCAGAGCCTTTAATATAAAATAGAGTGGGAACTTTTTCAAAAGACAGTCAACAAGTGAAACTATTCTTTCCTACAAACCTATAGCATACATAATTATCACTTTGATAAACATGTTTTGGGAAATGCAAACCTAGATAATATCAACCTGGTATTTGTCCGATTATTCTATTTTCTATTTTCCCACAGCTCACTGTGACCTACACTGTTTGAGGGGAATAGTCCCTATTGACATAGTGGCTTATTAAAATAATAGTCTACTTCACAAACAATTACATTTGAAAACTTCATAGCTCCTGGCCTTGAGAACTGTCGGTAATCCTAGAGGCTCAGTGGTGAGAAGTCCCTGATTGTGTATCTTGTGTCCAGACTGTCACAGTTCTAATCCATCTTACACCAAAAAAGTAACAATTAGTGGAGGTATTATTATAACCCATTGCTCTAGAAAAGAAAACATGTGACATTCAGGCTCACTATAGGGGTCTCCTCAACGAGGCAGAGCCTGCTCTCCAGAGTCACATCCAGCATGGCTGATATCAGAAAGATGGGTTTCCTCACTTTCCCAGATCTCCCATTAGACGGTTCTGTCTGGCTGCAGCCCTCCAGCTGATCAGGGAGCCATCTTTTCACTCACTAGATATAGTCATCCTTCCAGACCCCAGAATTTCAAAGCTGGGTGGGACTGTTCCCGGATACAACCCTTTCTTCTTACAAATGAAAAAACAGAATCTCTAAGTGACAGAACTCATTTATTCCAAGCCACTCAATTCATTTGTGAAGGCTACACTGGAAGCCAGCTCACGGCCTGCTGGTGCTGTCACCTATCCCGGCTCAGGTGTCACACCCCCTTCAGAGCTTAAAGACAGAGCTTTCACTCCTCTGGAGTCCCCACGTCTCAGTTTACTCATCTCTAAATAGCTTTAACAATGATAGAAACTTTAGTAGTTTGTTGACAAGAGCAAAAAAGTCAGTGAGTTCCAATAATCTGGTCAATGAGAACTGGTATCTAATGTCCCCTTGTACTAAAAAGGATCATGAAGTTGGGGACGGAGGTGGGGGGGGGTCGCGGCAGGTCAAGAGGTCAGCTTTGATCAGCTGGGGGTGTCAGTACAGTGCATGTCAAGCAGATGTTGCACGTGTGTTGGGTGGTTGCTAGGAATTTGGCGGGGAAGAGCCTAGACATCCACTCAGGACCAAGGCACTCAAGCCTCAGATGCCTGTACCTTCCCAATGACTGCCTGGCCCAGAGCACAGCCTCTTTGGGTGGCCGGTGAATGACAGCATACAAAGAGTAGCCCTCCGACCCGAGAGGATCAACTCCCTCTAAGTGGCTACCCCAGCTCCGAGCAACCTAGAGCCCACAGAGGTCTCTGCTGCGGCCGCATTTCAACATGACTTCTCCCAGGACCTGGCCTCCCGCCTCCCTGAGCTCACCCCAACAAAGCCCTGCTCGTGAATCTCAGAGTCTCACTTTCCCACAGGGCTCCACCAGGGACATCATCCTTCATTGCTCGGCAAGGAGCAGCCGTCGCCGTTCTTTTTAGTCAATTTGCCAAACAACCCATGTTTGTTTTCTATAAAGAGAGACTTCCTGAGTTTCTTTATGGGGGACATCCCTTTATGGGTGAGGAAAAATGGCAGAGATTAAAAATAACTGAAATCGATGTTTCGCTGTCATTCAGAGAGCACTAAACTCTGCTGTTATGCCGACAGCAATTCTCGCCACCACCAACAAACCACTTTTTGGACACACAAGAAGCATGGGAAATGAGAACACATCCTGTTCATAATACATGGATAATCTATAATATACAGATTAACGTGCGTGTAACCCCAGCACTCAGGAGACTGAAGCAGGAGGATTGAGGGTTTAAGGGCAGCAAGACCTTGTCTCAAAACAAAACAAAATGAAGAAAAAGACCCAAACAACAATAATAATACAGATAAAGTTTAGTTTACCGTGTAGGATGATTTTACGTCACCCTAGATGCTCACTGAGACAGCAGTACTGAGGGACATAGGGTTCGGGAGTTTGAATCATTCAGATTCTACCAAATGCAGACACGCCAGTGGAATCGGGGAAGTGGCACAAAAGGCCCTGACCAGAGATGCGGAAGCCTGGGGTCCAGCCCCCCTCTGCCAATCACTCTCTGCAGCACCTTGGGCAGGTTTCTGACTTTTGCTGGACCTTACTTCCCTTACCAGCAAAACAAGGGGCTTGTATTTCTAAAACATCTAAGATTCTTTCTAGTAAGGGAAACTCATGCTTGCTTAACCTTGCAAGATTTTTTTTTCCTCAGGCAACATAAATACATAAGATGTAGAAGGAAAGAGCAACAGAGGAGGAGAAATTAAAAGTGTCATAAATTCAAGTTACTAACTTCCCAAACATGAATTACAGGAGAGACTATTAAGTGAATAGGAACAGATTTTTATAGCTATATTTTCCTTTTGCAAGGTTTCCATCTAAATCATGGCCTATGGCACTGACTGTCATTTCCTTAACTTGGAGTGTTTGAATGCATAGCTTAAGCAGTGCCTTGGACAAGCCGTAAGTCATGGGGAACAGTTTTAGAAATTAACCATGCCCAATTTTCTGCCTTGGGTCCTGTGGTACTGAAACACCAGCATCTGTTAGGAAGTGGGTGTGGTGTCAGGGTGACATAATGTGATTTGCAAGCAAAGCCCCTGCCTAACCTAGGGTAGCAAGCAACATCTCAGGGCAAAGCTGCCATAATTACCTTTGCCTGGGAGAGCAGGTTTAACTGGACTGGCTTTGTTTTTTGTTTTGTTTTGTTTTGTTTTGTTTTATGTTTTTTTTTTAAATGCACACTGAATATGACTGCCCCGTAGGGATGGCGTCAAACACATGCCCTTGAGTTATATATAAATTCTACCCTGGAGAAAAAGGCAAGACCTGCCACCCCAAATTTTTCTTATTTTACCCCCTTTTCTTTAAACTGTGGACTCACTGGTAATGCCTTCACTGTGCTTACTACAGGAGCATACGAGCTCACACCAAATGCAAAAGCATACAGATGCTCTTACATACACATCGTTAACATCTCATTTTGAAGTGGCTTTTTGGGTACAACTTCTGGTTCATAGTCTTTTGGTTGAAGAAATGCTATCTTCAGTGTCCAGAATCTCACACTGACTTTCACAAGAACACTAAAGTTCTGGAGTCTCCTCGAAGTTTTGCCTCTAATGAGATGCATGCCTTTCATACAACTCAGAGCACCTGAGGCTCAGCTTCCAAGTCTATAAAATGAAGACAGTCAAATTTGCCCCCTAATCCTCAATGCCACTTGGAGAACACGTGTAAGGATCAAGCATTAAGACCCTTTGGAAGACATGTGAGTCTCCAGCCAAAGTGGGTCATCACTCTATCATAGGCTATGTGGATGGTCAGCAGGGACTTTAAGGGACACTAAACAAGAAAAATGAGGTCTTCTGATTATAGCCCAAATTCCAGGGCTTGGAATTTAAAGTAAACCACACAGGTCAAAGTTTGGGGTAAACAGAGGCAGGGCAATCTCTACAGAGCCAGATCACCTTCCTCCCTAGAGTAGAGCACATTCAGGTCTAAGAAAGGCTTTCTGTCAGCTTCCAAGAACCTCCGCGTAAATCTCCAACAGGGTGGGCCTGCCATTCATTCCCTTGGTCCTCCATATTTCAAAGATCAAAAGCCACAAAACGGAATAACACCTAAAAGATAGCCCCATCCCCTTTGGTAGCACCCCAGAAATAAACAAGATATTACCAAATTATTCTAGCAAGAGTCTTCTTACCAACCTCTTCTGCCAAGTCTTGTTATCCAGACTCTACCCTCATAAGAATGACAAATTCATTTAACAAGTAGGTTGAATTTCATCCTGGGTGATCTTCACCTTTTGGCAAATAAATATTCACACTGCCAAAGTCTGTCAAAGAGCCACTGATGGAACGAAACGTGAACACCCTGCAGAAAAGCACCACAAGCCCCTTTCTGACTCTGGGGGGAAGGGGTGTAATTTAGTAGGTAGATTAGGCGACACTTGATTAAGGGTAAACCTCTCTTTTCTATGGATATATACAGAGGGGCTATATGAAGTGGAGGATTAGGCCACAAATCCACAGGAAAAAGCAGAAGACATGTCTCAGAAGAAATACACAAGTTATTCCACATTTGCTAAAACAGGTCATACTTTATTGGGAGGAAAGAAGGAAAACATAAAGTCCACACATAACAGTTTTATTTACAAGATTTCGCTTAGCTAAGAACTGGGTAGTTTTAAATATACTGCATAAGCCATCTTGTCTGTCACCCCTGACTGTCTAGAAGGTTCTATCAAGAAGGAGGATTTTAAATTGAGGCTACCAGAAACTGATTATCCAATACTTTCCAAGACTGCCTATAGGGGCCTTTTACAACAACATTCATTTTTGGCTCATGGGGTATTATAGTGTGAAAGAAAACAAATGTCAAAATAAATCCCCAGAGGAAGAAAGCACTTCTACAGGAACCTTGGTCCCCCTACAGCTTCCCACATCATCTGCAGACTCTCGAGTACTTCAAGTCATCCGAAACCATGAACAGACTAGAAATGTGGGGTGGCTCAGATCACCGTGCATGGATGTGATGAGATTTAACACCACTTACGGGAACTCTCCAAGTTCTAAGCATCAACAGAAAACTGCAACAAAAACAAATAAAATAACTCGAACAGGTTAAAAAAGGATGATGTTCAATCTTAATGGAAACTGCAGCAGATGTGAACTCTCTTCTCAAGCTGGGTTAGGATGACCTTTCTCATCTTTCCGTATGGTGGAAAAGATGGCTGGAAGAGGACCTCCCTAAATCACCTCACACCATGCCTACCAAACAGCCATGAAAAACTAGGAACTCAACAAATGCATTGTGACAGTGATGAATCTCTGAACTCTGGCTGGTCAGGTTTCTTCTAATGGTAGTGCTTAGGTAAGTGTACCATAACAAGGAACATAGATCACACTTAGAGTAACAATTTTAAGCTCAGGGAACTGAAAGAGAAATTAATTTAACTCAGTGACTTGGAGAGATGAACATGAAGATATAAGGTTTAAATTGTTGTTTAAGATATACATACCACTCTGCAAAGAAGCAACTTAGTCAGCCTCGGGAACCTCATAATGAACTATATGTTATGCAGTTGGGAGCTTTCATGTTTGTTACATTTCCTCTGTTAGCCAATTCCAACACTAATTGGAGGAGCAAAGTTAAGAAAATAGAAAATCCCCTCAGGGGGAAAAAAAGAGAGAGAGAGAAGAAACTATGGAAAGGTTGCACAAGTTAAAATTATTCAAGCTATTCCAGATTCTAAACAGTTCTAAAATTATTTCTATTTTTAATCTCTCTTTTTTCTTTCTGTATTTTAGTTTGTATAACTCAACTAGAACAAGAGTAAATGGAAATATTCACTTGCTTTTTAAATGGATCACACTGGGGTTTAATCACTGGTAGAGAAGAAACTTTACAGTTCCCTGGGAACCTATAATTTGGAAACGGAAGCACACAAGAACAGACTTTAGTTTTCAGGCAATAAATTGAAGAGAATTCTGCAGACATACAACAGAAAAGGAGCATAAAATATTGGCTTGTGAGTTTCTTAGAATGTTCGTTCATTAACTCGATAAGCTGCACAGGGAAAAATGCAGCCAAAACCTACAAAGATGTCTGCTGGGAATTCAAATTGGCATGTTTTCTCAGCAAGAAATGAGAGGTGGAGGAGAAAAGCATCCCATTCTGGTAAGGACAATTTAGTGTGGATCTCCAGCAAGATGCCCTGTTGAAGAATCTCCACATGGGCTCTGAGGGGACACACAGAAAGAAGCCCAAAGCCCCAAGACCCAACATAAATATCATGCTTCCATAATCCATGTCCTGGGAAAAAGTTCTACAGAATTATACAAGGAAATCACAGCCATTCATACCCACTTTTCATATGAAGTTCAACATTAGCTTGAAAAATGCTTTATTTTTTCTTCCCTATTGTGCCAAATGTTTTCAGTGCTCCATTGGAGAACTTTTCACTGACTAGGGTGTGCTCTGTGTATATTCCTCAGGGTAAAACAGTCACAAAGGGTCTGTTGGGGCTGTGCTCCCCAGGCCACTGTCTCCCGTGGTTAAAGCTCATTTAGAAGTCTCTCTGGAAAGCAGCTCTAGTTTCTGAGCCCAGCATGTGGGGGACAGGACTGGGCTCTTTCACAAACCTTGCCTTATTGCATGAACCTGGGGTGGTGGGGCTCATGATCTCGAGTTACAGATGGAAAGGGCACAGATTAGAGATCTTCCTCATCTCACTCCAGGCCATTTGCTAAAATGAGAAGGGCCAGTGTTTGAACACTGGCTTTTCTACTCCAAAGCTCTTTATTCTTTTCAATGAGCACACATGTATATAGAAAGTTAAATCAAGAACACTCTCTGCCTATAGACTAAGAGTGATCTCTGAGAAATAATAATCCAAGGCATTTTCAGACAAAAAGAAGAGCACAGATGAATACTACATTACCTCCCCTCTTCAATGGTCAAGTTGAACTTAAGTTGGCTGCATTCTTGGTGGTAGTGTTTAATACCCTGAGAACCTAGTGGGATGGAATGCCAGGGTGGGAAACAGACCATGGGCCAATGGCCAATTCACATACAGATATGCTTCATTGGACCTACAGAGTTTCTAAAAACATAAACCAACTTTCTCAAATCCTCAGATTTCACATAAAAACTTCCACTATATGACCTACCTTGGACCATCAGAAGGTCCCAGAACCCTAGGCCCATTACACAGCAATGTTCACCAGAGTTTAGTGACCTGTGCTCCTTAAGTGAGGCATGGGCTCCCAAATGCTCTACAGTGTCATCGCTCTCAGTTATATGCAACTGCAGCCAGAGTTTTCATTATTCTGATGTTTTTCTTATAATTTAGAAATATTTCTCTAAAATTTGTCTCTTAAAGCACTGAAAGATGAGCCTCAGTTCTCCATACTTCCTAGTATCTGCCCCTTCACCTCAATCTCTACCTAGGGAGAGGGAATTCTCCAGCTCTTGACTCAGCCCTGTGCCTTCCTTTGACCAATGAAGTTGAATGGGACAAATACAGCTGGTAAAGACCAGCTCTACGATGCCTATACCTTTGCTTAATTCTTCTGCCTCTGCCATTGTCACAAGAAGAGCCTCCCTGGCCACTGAAGCCCCTTTATCCTGAGCCTTGGAATGAGCCCCCACAGACAGGCAGTGAGCAGCAGAGGGGTCCAGCCCACCCTGGAGGAACACAGCCTCTCGGCCAATGCGCAAATATAGGAGAATAAATTATGAGTGGTCAGAAGTCCTAAATCTGCTGGTTATTGTTACCAGGAATTCCTAGAAATTACTAATTGATACAATTAGTATCTACCAAGAATAAAAAACAGAAGACATGCTGAAATTTCAAACAGGCATTGTCATTTCTTCTTGGTCTACAAACCTGCTTATCATTGATCCCTGAAGGCATTTTTTGAGCTTGCCATAGAATCATAACAAGGAATAAAAGATCAGACTTGTGAAGTATTTTGTGCTGTGACCACACATCCAGGTCTGACCTAGAGGCCCCAGGTTTTCTCTACGGCCAATGTCCTTTAGACAGTAAATAACAGCGTAACTCTTTCAACTTCCCCAGCGGTTGTCTTACAGCTATTTTAGTTCGGCACTCTCCTTATCCATGCCCTCTCCGGTTTCTTCCTTCTAACACAGTGTCACAGTGTAGACCAGGCTAGGGAACTTAAGATCCTCCTGTCTCAGCCTCCTGAATGCAGAGTTACAGGCATGCACTCCCACTCCTGGCTCTGAGTTCTTTCTTGAAACCTGATTCAACGGCTGTTACTGTTACAAGCAATGTGCTCCCTGTTAGTTTTCTGGATATCATATCCATTTGGTTCGATGAAATTATGAAACTGAGATATCCATCTATCACAAAATACTGGGTAGAATAAATCAAATTTAGCAGATGACAAGCCTTCAGTCATTGCCCAAACAACCAACCAAACAAAATCAAACCCTGGTTGACACTTAAAGGATTTAACAGACTAACATATAAACAGAAAGTATTTAAAAGAGCAAATATTAAAAATTAGGAGTTTATAAAATTCCATTCTCAGAAGGCAACAATTATTGCATCTGAGCACATCTGCTGTACAATCCAGGCAAGTGGGAGATCCACTCCCCATTAACCTTAACCAGAGACATTTCCATCACAATTAATTGTGACTACTTTTTATTGCATTTCAAACATTATCCTTTATTTGGGGTGGTCAGGAATGCAACTAAGCAATTCCAGACCATGCTGTCTTTTATGAATTGGTCTATGAGGTAGTTATCAAGGCCCCTTAAGAAAATATTGCTATATAAAAGTTCATGGGCCAAAACAAGACATTAATTTCCATAACTAGATGTGTCCTCAGAAAGGAAGAAATTATAGAGAAAATGCACAAACTTTGATGCTCAGTGCATATCAAAATATAACAATGTAGATATCCTACATGCATCATACGATTCTTTTTATTTTAATTGTATGTGTCTATGTATGTGTGTACATGATACACATGTGGAAGTCAGAGGAGAATTTACAGGACCCCATTTCTTCTTTCTTTATGTGGGTTTTAGGGCTGCAACTCAGATCATCACTCTCATCAGCAAGTGCTCTTACCTGCTGAGCCATCTCACTGACCCCAGACAACTCTTCACTGATTCTTTCACCTTTTCTTATTATTTTAACAACAGTCGATTATTAGCAGTTATTTTGAGCACAGCCTATGCCCCAAACAATTTTGAATTCTTTATAAACATTGACTTTTAGCTAACAACTACTCTGAAGTGGATGTAGTTATCATTTCTACTTTTCAGAGAGGAAACTGTGGTTTATGGTGATTAAAGTAACCCTTCCAAGAACACTCAGTTTCTTTCATTTGAAGCTTCAGATAAGGAAAGAGAACAACAAAATTCCCTCACTAAAAACTGCCAGCACCAGCATGAGCTGTTCTGTGTCTATGCTCTGACCGTGCCTGGCCTTCCTAACCACTAACCTTTTCTGATAGTTCTTGTGCCTGGAGGGCTGTTCCTATTGTTCACCTCTCCAAGATCAAGTGTACCAAATTCAAAAGACATCTGACCCAGGAGGACGCTGCCATTTCATGGTTCCCTGAATTCCCAAATGTCCAGAACTCTCATCTCAAGAGACAGGCTCGGGGCTGGCAAGATGGCTCGGTGGTCAAGAGCACCGGCTGCTATTGCAGAAGCCTCAGGTTCTGTTCCCGGTATCCACATGGCAGCTAACAACCATCTGTAACTCTAGTCCCAGGGGATCTGACACACTTTTCTGACCTCTGTGGGCATTACATGACACAGTTACACTTACATACATGCAGGCAATGCACTTATACACCTAAAATGAAATTAATAAGTATAAGAAAATGAAAAAGAGACTCAGGCTTAAGCTAAGTCTAGTCTAGCTAGGAAATGCAAGGCTCAGCTCATACACCAAATGGGATTGTAATCAAATAGTTCCTATGACGACTCTAAAGGTTCTCTGGGATTTAATATGCCCCTATCTTTAGATAATAGGACTTGTTTCTTTCTTGTGGGTTTCACCTGCTTTATTCTCAGTTGAGAAATCTTGGTGAGGCTTTCCCCTTGGTTCCAGGTGATCAACAGCCTGACTGTGGCTGCCAACATGAATAACCTATCCTCAAAAGCTTGCTATCACTACTAGATAACTACTTTCTTCCTCCAAGTGACTGTGTTCCTAAGAAGGCAGCCTGGCTTCTGGCCATCACCTATGCAGAGGCTTCCTGAGACTTGAAAAAAGGATAAAGCAAGAAAGATGAACTATGAGAGTACAGCATCCTCGCAGGAGGGTGGCGCAGAGGCCTGGCACTGCTGCTGAGATGCCGTAATCCAGTTGGGCTGCAGTGTGCACCTAGCCGTTGTAGTTAATTTAACCAACAAACATCTGTTTTTCCTTAGTGCTGATAGAGTTGTGTTCCTATCACACACACTTAAAAATGCTGCAGCACATGTCGCATGCCATTTAAGCAAGATAAAAGCTACTCTATACTAGGTAGCATAACCCAGCATTCCGCACCGTTCAACAAGAGCTGCCAATCCCAGGCAATGCTCCTCTGCATTGGTTTATGGAAAGCAGGAGGACTCAGATTCAGGTCTATTATTTACTGGAATATCTCTTCAGAACTTTTCTAAAACCTCCAGTTTCACATTTATAAAATCACCAACACTGTTGTGAGGAGTGAATGAAAACATATACCATATTAAAAAAACACTAAGGTGTTCTGCAAATTGTAGTTACTATCTCAAGTCTGTAGGCTCCAGTATTTATGACAGAGGCAGAGAATCTAAGACCAAAGCTTGGATCTGTTCTGCCAAGAGCACTAGGGAAGTTACAGGCACAACTCAGCTCCCATCCAAACTAAAGCAGGCCCAGAAACGGATAGACCTGGTCCTAGTCATGCTATTCAGAGAATACCCTAGAACAAGCATCTATGCAAAGGGTGCTTGACTGGCACCACTGGGGCATGCCTGGGACACAGAGAAAAAAAGAAGCTAATGTTAACTAAGAAACCTCCATCTAGGCTGCTCTAGGCCACAGATTCTCCTTGCATTCCTTCTTTGGAATAATTACTCATTTCTCTTTTGGTCAATTAAAAAGATGAACTATGAGTACACACTGAAATTATCTAACTACTCCTATCTCCAAGGAGGAAACCTAATATATAACTAGAGAAAGACACTAACTAATGCAAAATTCCACATGAACTCCAGCCAAGTTGAACTCAAATTGCTCTGTTTAAAGACACTCTGGAATAAATAAAGGAACTTCAAAGCTAATGCCCTGCTACAACTTGGATGTTTTATTGAGCACACGGGAAGGAGCTCCTTTCCAAAACAGGGGTGGTTAATGAGGAGAAATTGGTGTTTTGGTCAGTCAGTTGCATTGTGAGCTGGGGATGTCACTGAGAGATAACTATATCCACTCTATTCACAGAGAAGACAGAATAATGATCTATTCTGAGCCTTGGTTTTGTAAACTGAGACCAGAAGAATGTCTCCAAATGCCTTTCCAGATAATGACATGCATTCCCTTCCGCCAACCCCCAAACAACTTAAATACTATTTGAAATGGATGCTTCTTGCCAATAATATAATTGTAGCCCTTACCTTTTAAGGTGATATAGGAAGCAAGAGCGTCTGCATAGAATTTCTAGACTCTTCTGTCCTCAGCACTTCTTGAATACCATTGAAAAAATGATCCTTACTGCTGAGAAAGACTTACTGAGTTCCCTGGGAAAATTCTATGACTGCTGTGCCCAGGGTAAAGGCAAGCCCACCACTCCAGGTCATAATTCCTAACTGAATTTCAGAGAGGGTTAGTCTTCAACCATTTAGGGATTAAGAAGATAAACCCTGGCTTACCTGCAGATGTTGTGAGTTGTCAGCCATGCTGTCCTCTCGCCTGCGGACTTCTTCTAATAACTGGGCATTCTTCTTCTTTTCCAGCTGTTGGTTGTGCTTGAGGTTGGCCACCTTCTTATTCTGATCCTTCATATGCCTGAGAAAAGCCAGCACAGTCGGTTACATTCAACCACAGGAAAGGCATGTGTTGTCACAACAGACTCAAGAAGTTCAGCATATACAATATCCTGGCATGGGCTCAAGAAAACACTGAGATCTCCAAACATCCTGTCTATTCAACCACAAGATGCACTGAGCATCCACAAATGCCAGGTGTCAAGATGGCTATGGGGCATCAGTGGTGAATGAAACAGATACAGTCTTCACTCCCATGGAACACTGAGTTCAGGGGGAAGACAAAGTACCAAGGAGCCACCATTCGATTTTCCTAAAGAAGGAAGTAAAGAGAGGGTGACATGCATGTGTGCACAGGGGGCGGATGAGAAGAGATTAATTCAGACACTGTTGTCAAAGAAGGTCTTCCTAAGGTGATAGGACTCACAGGAGTAAACCAGGGGGGGCACCCCTGGAAGGGGCTCCCCAACGAAGCAACAAGGTAGAAAGATGCATGTAATCCCAGTGAGGGAAAAAAAATGCTGGACTTGAAGGAAATGGAGAACTACCGTGAGGTTTCCCAGGATGGAAGGGCAGCCAGGGGAAAAGCAAGGACTGCAAGGGCAGGGGGAGGCAGGGGACACAGCATCCAGTGCTTCCTGATGGGACTTTTATTTTCCTCTAAGTAGCTGCTCTTCTAATTATTGTTGTCCTTTCGGATCCTGTTCTTTTCTCTGAGATCATAATCCATTACTGTGACTTTTAAAATAACAACTTAGAATCTCTCATCAAATACATTGTTAGCACATAGCTCAAGCAGAGTAATGGTTTGGCCAAATAATACAATGTTGCATAAAGCCCTGGTGCTTGGAATAAAGATCTCAATAAGTCCATACAATACCAGACTGGCATCATAAAGCGATCAAGCTAGTAAAAGATAACGGATAAAGGGTGAGTCAAGACAGAAAAACAGGAGTTACAAACTTAATGTGGAGATGTTACCAGCAACATTTAGGAAAACATTGCACAGATTTAGGAACCATATCCACAGCAAATAAGTCTAATCCAACAGGTGAGGAGTCAGGAGAACAACACCAAAGGCTGTGGATCAATACTCCGAGAAGAGGGCGAGGGGTAAAGCACTTGGTTTCATTCTAATCTGCTTGTCTCTATCCTCAGCATTGCTAAACTGGCCAATGGGACCAAGCTCTGGGTCCCAAGACAAACATACCCAGGAAATTAAACAAAAGGACTGGACGACAAACAGCAAATGTGTCAAACTGACAACAGTTCAAAAGCTGAAGAAAGCAGCTCTCCAGGAGCAACTCTTCGAGTCAGTTCTCACAAAATGATGTGCTGCTTCTCCCTCACCATTCCAGGGGAGTGACATTCAAGAGAATGGCTTGCTCAGTTGAACAGTCTTTCATCAGGATTCCTGCTTTGAAAAAGTCCCAAATATTCAGGCACTTTATGAACAGGACCTTCTGAAGCAGTAGATTAAATATCCTTGGAGGGCTTAGGAGGATGTAGGCAAATTGTAGAGCCATCTACTTAGTTGTTATTTAGACTCCATGATTTTTGTTCATTTCCCCATTTTGACCCAGTATCATAGACTACAGGTGGCATACAACATGCTCAGATACTTTTAGAAAGTTATCCTTGATTTTCTCTACCAATATGAAGAATGGCCTCTTGCTTCCTAGTGGAACAAGGATAGTATTTTCAAAGCTCATGTTGGCTCAGGATAGTACATTTTTCATTGACTTAGGAAATACGATCATGATGGTTCAGGAACAGGATGTGATGGAGAGGTCAGTGTACCTGTGAGATTGTGTGTGTGTGTGTGTGTGTGTGTGTGTGTGCCTCTGTGTGTGTGTGTACCTGTGTGTGCCTATGTGTGTGTGTGCCTGTGTGTACCTGTGTGTATGTGCCTCTGTGTGTGTGCATGTATGTGTGCCTGTGTGTGTGTGCCTGTGTATGTGCCTCTGTGTGTGTGTGCCTCTGTGTACCTGTGTGCCTCTGTGTGTGTGCATGTGTGTGTGTGTGTGTGTGTGCGCCTGTGTGTGTACACATGCATGTGGAGGCCAGAGGATGATACCGGACATCCTCTTCGATCACTCTCCACCTCTCTGAACCTGAGAGTTGCTGATCCGGTGTGACGTGCTGGCCAGCATGCCCAGTGATTCTCCTATCACTGCCTCCCCAGTGAGGACATTACAGGTGCATGCTACTGCACACAATTTTTTATGTATGTGAGTATACTGCCTGCATGTATGGAAATGTACACATGCTGTGCAATGCCCACGGAGGCCAGAAGAGGGTTGTTGGATCCCCTAGGACTGCAGTTAGAGATAGTTGTTAGCTGTCTGTGGATGCTGGGAACAGGTCCTCTGGAAGAGCAGCAAGTCTTCTTAACTGCTGAACCATTCCTCTAGCCCCTACAAACATTTTTTTAATGTGGGTGCTGGGGATCCAAATTCAGTTTCTCCTATTTGCATGGCAAGCATTTTCCTGCCTGAGTCATCTGCACAGCCTGAGATTACTTAGAGGACATTCTCAAACAGAAATACATTTATAGGACTGCATACTATTAAATAGAACCTATTGCTAAATGATCTCCCACCCAAGTACACTGACAGATAAGATAGAATATAATGGCAAATGTTATTTGCACAAAGAACTCACAACATTCTTAGAGCTATCCTAACACACAGACCTCATTTTCATGGATACTGAGATTTTTCCATATGAATAAATGAATAATATGTAAGTAAATGACAGATGCCAGGTCCATGTGTCTTTCAAAGCTTTTCTACATTTGGAATGAGTAGCTTCAAAAAACGAGACACTGAAGTTCTGTGGCTAGCGGAGGGCCCTCCTCACCACTTCCAGCCATTCCCTCAAGCGCAGCTGTGTTTAAAATGGAGCAACGAGAAAAGAAAAGTTGGATTTCAAATGGTGTTCCTTAGGATTTTGACCAATGAGATAGGTATGGGGCTGTGATGAAAATGGTCAGGAGTCCACGTGACTGCTGGAAGCTATAAGCAGGTACATACACCCTCCGTGCAGAAGTACAATGACTCTCAAATACATATCTAGCAGTTGAACTATCTTCTAGTGTGTCCATGGAAATTAAAGAGGAAGAAACGAATTTCACTCCTGAGGTAGGAACAAAGCAAGGACGGAATGGGGTGTGGGATGGGGGGTCAGTGGCTCCCAGCCTAGCTACGAAAACACAAGCTCTAGGTTCAGGGGAGAGACTCTGCCTCAAAGGAAAAGGTAGAGAGCAACAGAGATAGACACTTCACAGTACCATCTACTGGCCTCTAAGTCTATACATAGGTGCCTGTGTAGACAAACACAAATAAAAACAATACATATTTTAAAAATAGTTCAATAACAATAAAAGCAACTGAAGAGGGAGTATACTTGAAAAATATAATGATGAGGTCAGTTTGCAATATCAGGTAAATTGAGCAGCCTAATAATGCAAGTCAGGTTAGTTTTCAATTCAGCCACTGTTAAGGAATTCAATTAAACATTTTCAACAGGTATGAAGGCCAGCAATGGCTGCTATATTCAAAAAGATGTCAGAGAAAACACAGTCTCGTTCTTTTCACTGGAATATTCTATTATTTAAATTAAAATGTTTTCTCTAAGTGCCTGGTGAAAACATGTCATGCTCCAAGACTTCCAGAATTACACAGGAGAGGTACATGCTCTTCCAACACGTGATCTATCCATTTGCATATAAAGGAGAAGACCAAAAGTTCTCTTAAAATCTTAGCCGAAACAAGAAGACGCCACTCTTTATTCATCTGCACTTAAAAATCTTTAAAGTTGACACTACTCACTGTTGGGTACGGGACAGAACACAGCTCTCTCCTGCATGGTCAGGAGAAGTTTAATTCAAAAAAGCACATCTGAGAATTGATTTGGCCACACCTACAACACATCTCCTTTTTTCTCAAGCAAACCCTTGTTTTAGAGAAGAAGCCTACAAAAAATACTTGCATACATACACAGTAAAGACACGAAAACATTTTCAACTGAAATACAGACATGGAAATTTTAAAAATGTCTTCTGTGCAGTAAAAGGAAACTGACTAAAGAAATTAAGTGTAACTATAATAGGGAATCAGGAAGTTAAAAATATTAAGGCTGACTGAAAAACCTTCAAAATGTAACAAACTGGCAAAGCAAGTAACAGAATGATACATACAGTCTTGATCTTACACTAAAACACAAAACCTATTTGGACATACACACATACATAACTTGAAACTTCCGGAAGTCTCACATCCATCTACAAACAACTCGTACTGGAAAAAAGTCTCTGGAGAGGACTGGAGAAATGTCAGCAGTTAAAAACATTCTTTGCTCTTGCAAAAGGACCAGAGTTCGATTCCCAGTACTCACATCAGGCAGGCAGCACTCCAGCTCTAGGGGAACCAATGCTTCTGGCATCCAGTGACACCTGCACTCTTGTACACTATCCCCACATACACATAAAGAAATGTACTGTTGACATTAAAGGCTCAGATCAGTGATCTGCTGAGCAATCACTGCCATCCCCAGATAAGAAGCAATCGTTATTCTAACTTCTACCAGTATCCATTCATTCTGCTGTGTCTTTCACTTCCTAGCATGAATCATACTGTGTGTGACCTTTTCTGGCTGATGGTTTTCACTCAGCATAGGCATCTCAGAGTCATCCACACTTTTTTTGCATGTGTCTTTGTATTTGGTAATAATCCAAGTATGTGTGGTGTGCTTGTATGTGTGCAGGATAGTATGAGTGCACGTGGAGGCCTGCGGTGAGGAAGTCATCCTCTACTGTCCTCCATCTTACTCGTTTAGCATGACCTCTCAACGGAACCCACAGCTTGCTTGTGGCAGCTGTTCGAACTGGCCAGCTTGCTCTGGGGATCCTTTGTCTCTGGGCTGCCACACCCACCCAGCATTAAGCACTTTACCCACTGATCCACCCCCAAGCCCACATTCATATTTGGGTGTGTGTTTGTGTGCATTCATTCCTTCTTATTATTGAGTAATATTTTGCTATATGAATATTACTACAGCTTCATTAGTCATTTATAATTAGTGAATAGTTAGACTACTTCAGTTGTTCTACTATTATGAATTAAGTGGCCATAAACATTCTTATACCAGAATTCTGAGGACATGTGCTTTCATTTCTCTTGATAAATAACCTAATGGATGTTTAACCAGGAAAGAAAAACAACACAATCCCTAGCAAGCCTATTTCCAGAGCCCATGAATATGAATGTCAGGTGTTAAGCACAGTGTGCAGTGATTGAGCACATCAGCTACAGGGCCAGACTTTCTAGGCTGTCACCAGAAGTTTCTCACTTTCTAGCTGTGTAACTAGGGGCAGGCATTTAACTTCTCTGTGCCTCAGCTTCCTCAAATATGAAATGTGACTTGTAATTGCATACACCTCACAGGTGACCGTGACGGGTTGATAAGTTGGTCCAGGTAAAATGCTTAAAACAGATCCCGACATGTTCAGTCTCTGTTTAACTCTCCTCTTGCAATAAGAGCATAATCACCTCTTATGAAATACTGCACACATATATTTAGTGTCTTGTTTCCCAAACAGGCCAAGTTTTTCCAAGTGGATTGCACAATGGGCTGTGGAATGCATCACTGGGTGCTTTTTGTTATATACTGAGCTTCGCTGGTACTTTCTTTCTAATGAGTTATACTCCTGGCAGGTTATCCTGACAGGAACACTGCAGAAGGTCACAGCGAGCATGGGTGAGTGAACAGAAACCCCGAAGTGACTGCACACGTAGCAGGCCACACACACACAATGGAAGCCCACAACGCAAACTGCATGCGGAGTTTCCGATAATAAAAGCTTTTACTTTTAACCACCAAGATGATCCCCTTTTCAGAGCTTGTAAATACCACTGAGTACTTCAGCACAGCTATAAATTCAAGAAAGCTATCATAAATACGCTCAGGATATTCTTATAGTAATTACAAAGGTGCTAAACGGTGCAGACAGGCTTGTTTCTTCCTGGAAGAGAAAAGATTCGTCCTGCCATGGCTACTTGAATCCTCCTCTCTTCCAGCAAAGAGCCACAAGCTAGGTCAAGGCTTGCGGGTGAACTCAAGAAGTAGCTAGACATCTTGACTTTGTACCCCCGGCAGCATCACAAAAGGAACTGTTTGGTGACGAGTTTGATGACAGTTCGCTGTTTAAACCCTTGTCCAAACCTGTCCATGGATGCCCAAGTCCATCCCTCCAGGCTTTCGGACTTGGCTTCTCTCCTCGTTTCCTTCTGCTCTCCCCACAGCACTTGTTGCTACACCTGAGCGTGCATGCCACCCTCTCATCTACTTCCTCCATAGTGCTCGGGGTTGCACCAAAACCTAGAGGCAAGGCCATCCTTGGATAAAGTACACAGTGCCACTAAGTCTTCAAAAGACATCTCCTGCCACTCAGTAGGCCAACAGATCACCCCAGAACCTGACAGTGTAGGTAAAGTAAGCAAGCATTAATGGGAGAGAAGGCTCAGATTTGAAAGCTTAATAAATAGAGCTTCCTGGAGGCAAAAAAAAACAAAAAAAACAAAACTCTACTTTCCATTTGACAGTATCTAGAAAGTCTTCCTCAGAGAAGATCCCACCGGGAAATTCCTCACTCATCTCTGGGCAACGGTTGAATCATTCCAGACCAAGGGTGTCAAGAAGAAAGACAGTAAGATGCCAAGGCCAAGGACTTTCTTGCCAGACTAGATACATTCTCAGGATAGAGCATCTCTTACAAGGCCTATGACCTTAGCCATGCCATTTGATTGGGGAAGGAGGGGTATTAAATGATTCTATAAGCCTAAAGCTCATAAAATAGTACCTGGCACTCAGTAAGTGCTTGTAAACAAACATCAGCTGAACCACTCTGCCAACCCTACAGAGCACATACTTACTGTTAATCCATACCCTTAACCTTGCTACCCAAACCACGGAGACTCTGGAAACACTCTCAAGACGCTACTTAGAGGAAGTGGTCATGATTCAGATTGCTTCACTGTGGATGAGGCTCTGAAGTGCAGTCCACTTCAGGTATTTTCCCTCATTCTGACCCTGCAGAATCTCCACCACCAAAACCTGGCGTCATGCCAACACAAATATAAATGGAACAGAGTGACCAGGGGTGGAAACTAGAGTGATGCTGGGAACCTGCCAGCGAGGACTTGGGATGGAGAGGCAGAAGGAACCAGGATGACAGCTAGTGCCCCTGGTCCCCTCCTCTAGGCACACCGTGGGATTGGTGCGCTTCTGTAGAAGATTCAGGGACTAGAAAGGCCCGTTCTTCACCCTCTTTAGGACTCAGTGTTCAAGCCACATGAACAAGCAGACCATACACAGCTGTAAGGGCCACAGAAGTAACCAACAGTGCTGGCTCTGATTTCTTACTAGTTCACCTCTCACCTGGCTATGGCGATTCAATGAGCACAGACTGAGGACGGCCACCATGGGATGCTGGCTGTTTTTCTCACTGCCTAACACTAATGATGTCCCATTCTACATCACCTTCATTGTAGATTGGACCAAGTGCCCTGGCTTCTCAGCCCACAGGTGGAAGTGCCTCACCTTCAGAGGACCCAAGCACAGTTCCCCTGGCTTGCCCAGTGGCCCAAAAGCCTGGGCCTTGGTGTGCTATGGCTCTCCGTATCCCCTGATGCTTTGATGCCCAGCTCAGAGGCAGCTGTATAGAAAAGCCAGAGAAACAGGGTTGGGTAGGCCCTTTCTCTCCAACAGCCTCACTGCTCAAACCACCATCACTTCCTGCTAGGTTCATCATGTCCTTCCTGCTCCCCTGGCGTCTCTATTTAATATTCTTGCTTGCTCTCAAAAGTCTACATATTCTTATACTTCTTCTTTGACAGTTTCACACATCCATTAATACACAAAGAATTTTGTCATTTTCACCCCCATTATTCTCTCTCATCTCAGTTCCCTCTTCCATTGAAGCCCTTCTTCCCAACAAGACCCCTCCTCCTTTCATGTCATATGTGTGTGCATGTGTGTATGTGTGTGTGTGTGTGCGTGTGTAGAACCCCCTGAGCATTATTATACTTGTTTGTATGAACATTGGTAGGAGGTTATTTACTAGAATGTAGGTAGCTTGTTGGTGAAGAAAATGAAACCTCCTCCCCAGCAACCACTAAACTGCCAGCAGTTCCTCAGGGAGAGATGGGGCCTTGTGAGCCTCTTCCCCATTCATGATGAAATGTGGAAGAATCAGTCATGTACAGTTCTTATACAGGTCACCAGAGCTTTAGTGTGTTCTTGAGTGCTATGGCCATGTCATGTTGAGGATATGTCTTTTTGCATTATACGTTCCTATCCTCTGGTTCTTATGTTCTTCTGTAATATTCCCTGAGCCTTAAAGACAGTGCTATAGATGCCCCACTTAGGGCCAGGTATCCCACCATCACTTAATCTCAGCACTCTGACTAGTTATAAGACTGGATTAACCATTGCCCACAGCTAAAAGAAGCTTCTTTGATGTACACCAAAAGCTCTGTGCATCAACATGAGTCTGTGGAAAGCGGGTTGATAGTGTCCATCCAGCAAAATGAGAGTTAATTCCCCTCGAGGGCCTATCACTTCCCTAGCCATGGGTTCCTGACCAGGTTTACAGTAACAGTTCCCTCCTGCGGAGTGGGTTTCAAATCCAATCACAAAGTGGTTGGCTACAGACATCATAACTCTGCCACTAGTGCACCAGTGGGCATATCTTGCTTTACTGACTGACACTACAGCACAAAGGAATCACAACTAGATACGAGTGATGATGCTATGCTTCCCCCAGCAGCCTGCATAGCACCTTTTGGCACTTTGAAAGCTGGACAACAAAGAGGAAGCCTCCAACTCAGTTGACTGATTTCTCTGAGCTCTGTATCCAAAGCACGTAGTATCTCTTGCTCCCTTTTTAATCTGTTCTAAACCCAGAAGCCAAGGTAAGTGTTTTGTGAAGCCAGACTGTACACTTGTCAGCACACAATCCTCCAAGGACTCCCATTTCCCAAAGACTCAAGTGAGACACCCACGAAGCTCACTAGGCAAGCTCCTGACACACCATGTCACCTTCACCCCAGAGCCAGCATTCCTTCAATTCCTAGCACACACGAGTCCCTGCACACCAGGGGCAATGGGTGCAGAGTGCTCCGTCCTGCACAGCTGCCACCTCTCCCTTAGCATCCCAGATCAAGTAATACCCCAGAGGGCTCTTCCTTGGGTTACCAAGCGTTCCACCCCCCAATGAAAACAAATCTCTTTGTACTGATGCTAATATAATAATGACCTGGAATTCTCATTCCTATGAAGGTCATTTTCAATGTTACACTGAAAATACAAGGGGTAACAACCAAAAAAAAAGAAAAAAAGATCTGAGCCCTGCCTAATTTAATTTGATTAAAATTTATAAGGATACATTTATTTGCATTTTAATTTGCTTATGGACTATTCTATGAGACAGTCACTGCTCCCAGAACAGAACCCATTGCTAGGGTAGCCAGAGTGAAGGAGTAACATCTAACCAGGTCCCCTCTAGCCCAAGGCATCATCATCGTCACCAAGTTGAACACAAATGTTGTGCCCTGCCGGCCCGCTGAATCTATCCTCCACAGGTCAAGGGAAAGTATACAGTGGGTTGGGATTTTGTTTCCACACAAAATTTATCACTGGATTTCCACTTCCTGCAAAAGAGCCCACCATCTTCCCATGACACTCACCAGGTCTCACTCCTGTGCACCGGCCCCCACCATTACCTACGTTTCTCCTACTTGCCACACTGGCCCTCCATTTCCACCCTGATACACCACATCCCACTGTCGGGCCTCTGCACTTCTAGAAAGTGTACCTGTCCTGCCCCAAGCCCCATCATGACACATAATGCCTAGTTACCATCTTGCCTCGGCATAAACACAGTACTGTCTGCGTATCCATCTCAGTCCAAAAGAAAAGCTGGGGTCCTTTTTGGAAACTTGCAAATCACTCCACACCCGCTCATCCTTTCATGGTGTCTGTTCTGTCCTAAGTGCTCCCCAGAACACCGGCACACTGTCTGCTCCAAGGCCAGCAAAATTCCTGTGGGACTGACTTCAGTTCTAGACCTCACATTCCCTTAAGTCAAAGCAAAAAACTGGCACCACTTAGCTTCCTACATGCGTTGTGTAAACGTGCTACTTTATTGTCTCTGTGACCAAATATCCAAACATCTGACAAAAGCAACCTAAAGGGAAAAAAGGTTTATAGTGGCTCACAGTTTCAGGAGTCTTCATCCATCCTGGCTGGGGGTCTGGTGAAGCAGCTCATCTCATGGCAGCCGGGGGTCGAGGGACAGGGAGACAGTGCCTGGCTTTCTCCTTTTCCCTTTTTATTCCATCTTGGCCCTTAGCTTAAGGGTGAGCATGCCATTCTTCCTTCCCTCATCTCTGGAAATTCCCTCACAGACACACCAGAGGCATACTTTACTAAACACCTTGAGACCTTTCAATGTAATCAAATTGACACTCGGGATTAACTATTGCTAGAGTAGACACTTAGCCAAGAAAATTAAAAAGCCTAGACTAAGGAGAAAACAAGCAAGGACCATATCTGCTGCTCATGCAACAGCAGCCTGGAGTGCCCACTCCTATAAAGGCCATGTTAAAAATCAGACTGAAAATGGAAAATGGTGGGACTAAAAACAACACCACAAAGACCTGGGTTTTACTTTCCTAACTCAATTTGTAGTCAGTCAATTTGTGGTGCAAAAATTCTGCACAGTTCCCAGTGAACTGACAGTCTGTACCATTATGCTTCTGAGAAGCATTTTTTAGAGTCTGCAATGGTTGTCAGAATTTTTTCAAGAAAAGCTAGGTAGCAGCATAAATGTTGCATACTACACAGTCTCTCTGAAACGATCCTCCTTCGCCTCTGCCTTATAGAACGAAAGCAGCTACAGACAACAGAATACAAATGAGTATCCCTTGCATTCCAAGACAATCTTACAAAAACAGGCAGCAGGGCCAGGTAGGAGAAAAGAGTTCATCAAGCTCAGAACTAAAGTGCATAGAGATGATCACCACAGCAGCAAAGGCTCAAGTCCTGAGAGATGTCACCTGATGTACTAGAGAAACAGGATCTGCATCACCTTATCTACAACAAGACTATGTCCTAAGTGTTTGTTCCTTTTACAGATGAGAAAAGTGCCAAAGTTGTAGAACTTGTGATGTCAGTCAGTTCAGATTCTCAGTCAGTCCAGGTAGAAACTAATCCTTCACTTTACCCCTTAAAGTCTACATCAACCAAGAGCAGAGAGTTTGACAGCATTCCCTTCTGTCATGGCCTGCTTTCTCTTCTCTCAAGAAATCCCTAGCAAGGTCTAGAGAACAGAAAAAGAAGGACTCAAGACACAGTCTCCGTGGTCCAGCTTCTTCAAGACACAACACCAGGCTCAATGGGATGTCTCTGAGCAGCAACCTGAGGTGTCCACAAAGAGGCTTCTGGATGCAGAAGAGGGCCTGAAAGCACATACCTCACAGTGGCAACGATGTGCTACACTGAGGACCAGCTACAAAGCCAAACACAAAACCAACAGGCACCTGCAGTCTCCCTGTTACTGCCTAGTCTCAATGTGATTGCCTTCCAAAGAAGGCATTCAGTCTTGTGGATAATCTCACTAGCCAGATCGTATTGGATTTCACATCCTGAAATGTCATCATGCCCTGATGACTTTGGTTCTTCTTGTACAGAACTGAACTAGCGACAAAGAGTTCAGGAACAACCAAAATAAGCAATAATACAGCCATTTTAAAAAGAGAATGGGAGAGAAGGACAAAGAGGCACGCCATGATGGCAGGTAACAGATCTGAGGCTGGAATTCCAAGAAGCATGGGGCAAATTCAAGATAAGGCAAGGCTTTCCTAAAACTCCCACCCTGTTTCAACTTCCTGTCTTCCTTTGGTATACCATTTGCTTCTTTTCAAACTGAAAAAAAAAAAAAAAAAAGAATCTGAACACTTGAAAAAAAAAATGAAACCTTCACATAATTGCCACAATTCCATAGGACATTGTCTTCTAGAAGCCCATAGCTCTGCTGCTAGACACAGGCACATTAGGGCCAATTTGGTGGAGTGTCAGCTGTATTTACAGTTTGGGGTAATATAAAAACATATGGAAACTGTGAAAATTGACCCCCGGGAGGCTAACATTGGAGGAAACCAACATTCCACAGTCTGGCCAGAGGTTGGGGCAATTTGCCCAGACAATATACAACTTGAGTAACCTCCGAGCACAAGGGTACTTGGTGAGCCCAAGACCTGCTTTGACTGCATCCAATCTGGAACTGGACTGTAGCAGCTCAGACATAAACCAGAAGTGTAAGTGGATAAAAATCTTACATCATGATTTTTCAATAGAGAGTCCAGAAATAATGTCTTGGATTTTCTACTATTTTCAGGAGAAATCGACTGAAAAAAATACTGTTAAATAATCAAAACTCTGTTTTTGGAAGTCATTCTATATCAAGTGCTAAAAGCACTGTGAAAATATAATCTTGGCTGAATAACAGAGCATCCCAACCAGGAGTGAGGTTTTGAAAAAGAAGAAGCCAAGGGAAATCCGCGCCAGTCCTACAGGTTTTCAGTGAGAGACACAGGGCCAAACTATTGTTAGACAGCAGCTTTCTGGGCTACACTACAGAACGAGGCACAGATCGTCACTATGAGCTCCTTGTCACAAAAGTACACGGGGCTTACTGCCCAGGCCTGGGCACTCACTTGAGAGTTAGTCATCCTTTTTCTCCATGGAGGAGGCAAAGCACCAACCTCAATCTGGTCAGTTACACTCTACGCTCTTGAGGATTTGGTCCAACTGAGGTGTCATATCAGACTATCCCCCAAATCATTTGGATTACTGTTTAATTCAATTTGTATGGCTGCACAAAAATTTACCATGAACTTATCAGCCTAGAACAATACTCAGTGATGCCTCCACAGCTTCTGTGGCTTGGAAGAACAGACGCAGTGGAACTGGACCAGTTGAAATCACTATCACAGTTGTATCTCTTACCTGTAGGCTTAATGCAGAGAGAATGTAATCAAAAGCCCATCCTTGCAGTTTTCACCGACTAGAGCCTGGAGGCTGCCCTCAGGTCTTAAACATCACTCCAAGCTCCTTTATATACAGCTTTCTTCCCATACAGTCCAAAGCACAGCTGCTTAGGCTTTTGAGGCTGAAAGGAAAATCCCTCCCTCCAGTCTACTAACATAAAGTCTCTCACAGAATGTCATGGGAGTGACATGCCCACATCTTTGCCATATGACATACGTATGCAAGAGAATGGAGTCCCACCTCCCTTTCCATATTTGGTTGCAGGCCACAGATTCTTCCCACACTCCATATTCAAATGGGGGAAGTGGATCAACAGGGCAATCATCAGAGGATCATGGGGGCCCTGTCAGCATTCTGTCTCCTTGAGCATCACCCAACTGAACTGTCCACCAACACAGGGATGTTGTACTTCTGTGCTACATGGAACAGTACCCACCAGCCCCACCTGACCACTGAAATATGAACAAGACTACTTCAATCACAGAACCACTCTATAAATATCACTCCATTTAACATTCTTAGATTTCAGTAGCAATGTGGGGTAGCATGGATGTGGCCATTAAGAAATGCACAAATTATATGTTCATTTTAAAGTGTTTTAAACCTGTTCTTACTCTGTTCTTTCAAAAGGTTTCACCACCTTTTTATTTTTTATATTTCAAACAATTCTTGGGACCTATCTGCTCAGTACCTATTTAACAGAATTAATTTTTCTATTGTCCTAAACTTCTTCCAAACCATTTTCGTCAACACAACCTAAGGACTCTTAAAGGCCTAAGTGGTGGCCAAGAAGGAATTACGGTCATTTATGGGTCTTTATGCTTTCCTAAATATTTGTCCCCATGACAACATAGTACAAAAATAACGCCTGTTCTTTCCACTCTTCTTCACATGACTCAAACCTTTTCTCTTCATCCAGTATGCAGAGTAAAACAGTGCTGTGGGTGGTGGGGGAAAGGAAAGATCAGTGAAGGCCAAGGGAGCAGAGAGCCATAGGTGCAGAGGCAGAAACCTCTTCCCTGTGCTAAGTGGGAGACAGAAGAAACCACTTCCCACACGACTGCCTCACACAGCTAACCAGATCCAAGCAGCACCCTGTGGCCGCACCTGTTTCAGTGTTTCCTGAAGGCCTGCTCTTCCTAACTCACAGTTTCCCAGCTGTCTTCTAGGACACTAGCTCAAGGGTATCAATAGCTATTACCAAAACAATTAAAAAGAGAGGGGCTAAATCAAATAAGTCCCAAAGGCACAGAGAAGATGAAAACAGGGTTTTTTAAAAAATACTATAATAGGAGTTCTCCGAGCATTTACAGATCTAAAGTAAAAGAGACAGAGTACAGCATTCTTGCGAGACTGACTTGACCAACACTGTTTCTTCTCCTAGAGTCATTTGAGGTATTAAATCTGAGAAGTAAATTGCTTTTAAATTGCTAATTAGCTTTCAAAATTTGTCAGAGTCCATTCGACGGGCTAGCTCCATCCACCCCACCACTGCTATCTACTCAAGAGTTTCTTCAAACATTTATACCTTAAATCCTTCTTAGGTTTTTGCTTAAGTAAGAACCAGTGGAACCATATGTTTCATCTGCAAGTTGCAAATTCATACTAAAAAAGAATATCTAACAAAATACCTGTATACTCATTGAAGGGTATCCTTAAAGGCGCTTATTGTATAAGCCTGATGACCATGTAGGAGTGAAAAGAAAGAATCTACTCCACAAAATAGTCCTTTGCCATCCATATGCATTATTTATCATGCACATACATACACAATAATGAATAAATAAATAAGCTGGCATTTTCCTACATGGGATTATGCTCTTCCCAGAAGCCACAGATTAGAAAACCTAGTGTCAGGTATGGGATACCTCCCCTGGAGTTGTTGGCCAAGAGTGTCCTGGGGGCCTCCAAAACAATACAAGCTATTGCCACTACCCTTGGCTGCCTAACAATTTAATGTTAAGACCCTATTGCTGAAGGCATTGCAGACTTTGGTCACAGGACTTGGAGAACTCAAGTTCTTACTGACCAGGAAGTTTCCCTCCCGCTGGCTAGTTCTCACAGTACCAGAAGCTGCCTACACAGGCGGCTGCAGGAAAAAGTCATTAACCATGGTGCCCAGCTGGGGACCCTGTGAGCTACAAAAATGACCAGTGTGCCAAGATATGCCCATAGGTGCAACAGAGACACAAGTGAGGTGACTTAGGGCCCACTCCACAGGAAGACATAAGGAGGTGTGTGGTACTGTAACAGTGAAGAAATCATAGTTGAGTGCTCATGGGCCCCAGGGGTAAACCTACTACTATTATTTTTCTAAATGACTATAGAATCAAACTGCCCTCTAAACTCATATCTCGCTACCCAGAGATCGAGGCAGCTTTCAGACCCCACCAGAGAACTCCCTTGTGCAGCGGACAGCAGTTAACACAGAAATTCAAAATTGTTTAAAATGTAGTGAACAAGCATCTGAGGAATGCTCAACCACAAATGGGAGACTAGACCTCATCCCCTCCCCCCAGGCTCAGAGACCAACCTGGAAGAGGTGGAGGAAAGACTGTAAGAGCAAAATGATGCTTTCTGGATAGGATAGAACCACTCATGAATTCACAGCAGCTGTGGTTGCCTACATCCCACCTGCCACAAGATCGAGCCAGTCAAAAGCCCAGCACAGAGACGGGGCACCGGGACACAGGCCCCAGACAGGTGGGAGAGGAAGAGCTAGTTTTAGGGGTATGGCAGGCGGACTGTGCTCCAGTGAATGGCCTGGAGCACAAATTGGAATTAGTGGCTTATAAAAGCAAAGAGAAAGAGAGGGAACGAAGTTGGGAGGGTTGGAGGGCAGACCTGGAGAAGTTAGAGCAGAAACGGGGAGCAAATACGATCTCACAGCATTGTCTGTACTATGAAATGCTCAAAGAATTAATAAAAACACTCCACAAACTTTTAACAAAGGTATCTGAGGTTTTGAGGATGAAATTAACAACAAAGACTCACTCAGGTCTTGGCTAGAAGTATAAAAAGGATGTTTAGGAGAAATAGTCCAGTCTGCATCTTCTCCCTAAGGACGACAGGGCAGCCGCTCAGAGGAATTCACAACTTGCACTCGCATGGCTTAGCACAATGGTGTTGGGGGTCCCTGTGCTTGGGGCCAGCCCCAGGGGACCGAACGGTCTCTGCCATGGGGGGATGAGCAGGCATGGAATCAACACACAGACTCCGGGGGCTGAGTGAGAAGCAGGCAGTGGCAAGCTGCTGCAAGCATCCTTTATTCAAGGAAGTTCAAAGGGTCTCATAGGTCTGGTTAGCCAACGGCCTTATGGGGTGGGGTCCCGATGCAGCCAACAGTGGTCTGTCCCCAGGCAGGCAAGTTCTTTCCAGATGCTGGGCAGAAGCTGGTCTCACAGGAGTCATTCCTCTATTCCTCATAGCAGGTGACCTGGCTAAGGTCCACCTTGCATTGTGTCCTACACAATGGAGACTTCAGCGAGCTGCCTAGTAAGCCCCAAGGTACAAGAAATGATCAAAACTGACCAATTTCCAGGGCTTATCAATTGGAGGTACTTCAAATGCACCCCATTTGTTCCATGCCCAAATAAACAAGTAGACCCGTGCTCCAGCAGCTTTGCCACACCAGAGCCATGGTTAACTGTGACTGGTGTCCCTGGATGAATAAAAAGGGCAGCACAGAAAACAATGGGAGGCTGCACCCCCCACATCCTGTTCTGCAAAGATGTGTGATAAGGATCCCTACAGGCACCCTGAGCCCCTGCTGTCTGGCCTTCCCAGCACAATGGACTGTGTCCCCTCAAATGATGAGACTAAATAAATCCCTCCTCCCTTAACTTGCTTCTTGTCCTGTATTTTATCACAGTGATGAGAAATACAATGAATATTGCCAGGAAGGCAGGCGCAGTTAACTTTCACTCTTTCCCTAATTAATGACAGTCCTCACCAAGGCAGATTCTGCCCAGACATAGCACAGCATCTCAGCTTTATGATAAAGTGGTCTGGCCTGGATGGGCTCAGATAGCTTGAAGGTAGAAATAGGCCTCTGAGACAGGTGAAAGTGTCAGTGAGGGGAGAGTGGGCTTAAGAGCTGTGACTTGGAGCCTGCCTGCATGTGTCCACATCTGCTTAGCTACTTCGTCACTGAAGAACCTAGAATAAACATATTAATTTCTCTTCTATCAGTTTGTTATCGGTGAGATGGATTATGAACAGTGGCCTAATCTAAGGAGAAATGAATGAGATTATGTAGGAAGAGTGGGAGATAGTGGGAATCATAAATGCTTTTTATAATAATTTTAATGATAAAGAACATAATAAGAGTAATAGTTTCTGCCCTCCTCCAATCTGGACTGGTTCACTTTGGGAGACATACACCTACTTTTTCTCACTGACATTTATTAGACAAATCTGTTGGTAAAAACAATCCATCCCCTCCATCCTATACCCCAAGACTCACAATGTATCGTGAAGATGGCACCTATCTCAGCTCCTCTTAACAGCTGGGACTCTACGGGAGGTAATGTGACAGTCAGGGCTAGTGAAGCCTTCTAGAAGGGCTGTGCAGCCTCTGAACTGACAAAAGCAATAATGACATGGGCATGAAGCTTTTCTTAATGCCCTGAACTTTGTGGAGCAGGCTTCTACTCTGTCATTTAGAACCAGACTGGCTACTTCCCAGTCAGCTCTCACTCGGCCTCCTCCTCATGTGAATCGATGCACTCCTGGTATCTCAGGTGGAAATGATTTCTCCTTTATACACTGGTTACCCTTGGGGCAAACAATCAGAAGATGCCAAAGGCTGGCCCAGACCTCCACTGCTTCATGAAGATTCTCAAGAGCAGCGATCACAGATCTCCTAGACTTCCCTTGGAGCCCATCTATAGTCTCCTGAAGTTCACTTAACAGACATCAGCTCCCCACAGGCCATGCTTTCCTCTTCCTAATCAAGTCCATTATTTCTGAGGACACAATTCTCCAAGAGCCATGATAGGTTCTCTGATGAGACACATTAAATTGCCATGATTTCCCATGCCCCTTCTAGTTTGTATACGGTGGTCATGCTTCTGGAGCTCACAGGCACAAAGTGGCCCAACTTGCAGGAGTGGTATCCCATCTACAATCCACAGAGCAGCCTCCAGGAGCCCCAACTCAGGCAGGTTGATAACTATGCATGTACTTAGCACTTTCACTCATCTGTTAGGATTAAGCAGCATTAGTGTTACAACATCCCACTTTGTTCTCACAACCCCCTAAGACATGGCTACCATATAGCTATTCATCATTTAATAATGTGGAAATGTCCAGAGAAAGGTGTTGTTAGGCAATTTTATTATAAATATATTACAGAGCATGTGCATGCACACACACGCACACACAGGTGTCCCTATAACCTAGTACCCATGTAGGGACAGAGGGTTTATACCATCATATGTGACCACAATCATTGACCAAAAAGCCATTATGTGGTATGTAGCCATACAAACCAGAAAAATGAGGCTGATCAGTGTAAACAAGTCCTTTAGGGGTTGCTTCTAGGTAGAATCCATGGCAATCTGCCACAGCCCAAACTCATGTTCCCTTGCTCTTCTTGGTTCTGCAAGGCTAGCTGGTTTCCTATTGCCAAAGCTAACCAGGGCGATTACCCCCACTGAAAATGGAGTGGGGGGGGCGTTCTTTAGCTACAAATTATTTCTCCTAAACTGTCACTACCAGTCTCCAGCAGTTGTTCTGACAGCCTCCTTTATCACCCAAAACTCCATCCTCTTCAGAAGACATGCATTTCGATTTCCTTTGCACACACGCACACACACACACACACACACACACACATATTTACATATCTTCTTTCAATTTTATCTCTCCCATACACACCTTAACAATACTTGTAAGAGCATTTCTTCTTTAGGCAAAGGCTGAGAGCCATGTGAGATTCTATGAAGATGAGCAGAGTATGCCTGTCCCAAAGTTCTTCATATAACATCCAAGAAAGCATTAACCCAGAGAATGGCTGAGAACTGAGAAATAATTTGGTTTGGAAAGTTTCTGTAGGACAACAGCTATTAACTGCAGCTATAGCTTCACAAGAAATGAGAAATAAGGGGCTGGAGAGATGGCTCAACAGTTAGAGCACTAACTGCTCTTGCAGAAGACCAGGGTCTGATTTCAAGCACCTACATGGCAGCTAACAAATGTCTGTAACTCTAGTTCCAGGATATCCGACACCATCTTCAAACCTCTGCAGACATTGCATGACATGGATGCACTTATACACTCATACACATTAAATAAAAATAAAATAGATGGTAAATAACTAGAAGTCTGATCAGATCTATTGGCTTTTCTGTGCCAATGGTAATAAGTTACATTTCATTTTCTTACTCTTGGAAAAAATACCATCAATATTAATTAGTCAATGAATATAAAAATACTTAAGAATTAAGATAAAGCCATAAAAATGAATTGATTTGCAAAACTTGAGTATGTGGCTCTAATGTAGTATCTGATTATCCTAGTATCTTCTATTTCTCAGCCTGTACAGGGAATCTCACCACTGTGGCCTCATTGGCTCATAGAAATCAGAATTCTTCCTTCAGACAAATTAATTAAAAGATTTGTCTTCCTTTTCTCAACTAAAGAAATTAAAAACCTCCATAAAAGTAGCTAGCATGGCTAAAGACCAGATGGCGAGGAAAGCAGTATTCTCTAGGCCACGGTTTGAATGCGGGCAGTGTTCCTGTCTTAACTGTCTCTGATGGGGCAGCATTGGGATGTGGAGGGACTAGAAGGTGTTCTGCCTGTGGGTCACCACCCTCATGAATGGACTAATGCCATCATCACATGAGAGGCTTTGTTCTTTCTCCCTCCTGCCATCTTCTCTTGGCTCTTCCTTTGGCCACCGGATGACACAGGAAGAAGGCCTTCATTATAATGAGTGTCAGCCTCTTGACCTTCAACTTCTGTGGACTGTAAAGTTCAGTTTGTGGTATTCTATCCCAGTGACAGCAAGCACACTAAAACCCTTCAAAAACTATGTGTGAACTTCTTAGAGCATCTGGAACTCAAGTCTTATGTTGCTTTTATTTTGCGAGTTTCTTTTGCTTGAATATTTACGTACTAAAACATTACACCTACCATTGATCTTTTGGAAAGCCAAGGCTATTTTTTTCTTTTCCCCTTTCCTTTATTTTATTTCACTTCTTTAGATTCTTGATGTAGAAGTAAAATGAGAAAGAATTATAGCTTCCCTGGCTGTTGGCATTTATTTTCCTTATGGTTGTATAGATAAAATTGATTAAAGAAAAAAACCCTGGCAATACCTAAAAACTTAACTCAAAAATAATAATAATCACAAGTTTATGACCAAATAAACTGTTGAGTGAGGAATATTTTATGCTACAGAGCTACAAATTTCTATGAACCAGGAGCATTTCCTGGGCAATTAATCAAAGGAACTTTTATGTAAAAATGCATCTTGATTGAGCTATTCAAAAGGAGCCCACAAGCTGCAACGGCTAATTATAAGTTTCAGACCTGCGCAGTTTGCTGAAATGTTTTTCTTCGGGCCATTAAAAATACCTTGACAGCATACAAATTCAGCAAGAAGAATATATTAACTATGGAAAGTTATAATTACAATGAGGAATCAGTCAAAGTGCATGACCCCTACACAAGAATAATCCATGTTTGATACTTCAGACTCTCTGCTTCTCCCTCTGATAGGTCCATGTAGCTCCCACTAACAATAACAAGAGATATGTGCTAAAAATGGATAGCCTCTAACTCCAGCCATGTGTGCATTCCTGGTACAAATAAAATTGAATGTCACCACCACCCCATTGGATTTCTCAGTAATGCTCTTTGCTGATAAGAACTTTGAAAAAGAAATCTTATGTGTTTTTTTTTCTTTTTCTACTCATGCAGAGCATGCCCATTGCCCTTGCTACATAAAGAAGTCCATTCTACTCTGAATCCAGGCGGCCTCTAAGAGGTGGGGTGAGATAAATCCCTACTTATCAAGATAACCGTTTCCCCACTCAGTATAAATTGAGACAAAGTATACCCAGACTCAAATGATTAAAATGCCCAAATTCTTAGTAGGTTAACTCATTACTTTTCATCTTTTTCCTGCCAGCACTGAAAGCTAAGTAGCTGTCCTAAGAGCCTGCAGCTGTCACTTCTAAACAACTTTCTTGCCCTAGGACTATACTAAAATGGACTTAATTCATTTTCCCTTTATGAATTACTGGCTGTCAAAAATTTGAGAAAGGTCTCAAGCTTTAATGGAGACCTTTAAAAAGAAAGATCATGTGCTAGAGAACCCAAGATGGTATGCTGGGGAGCCAGAAAAGCTGGAGGAATGGAAAGCCAGAGGTCAGAAATTGGAGATCTATAGATCTTTCTCCAGTGTTTACATCTTAAAGGAGAGGCTGCTGTGACTTTCCATCACTGGCCAGCATCTGAAGAACTGAAAACACACAGCTTCCCAAGGCCTGGCAGCTCCATGCTCATCCCCTGAGCAGTCATTTGATCCGAAGTAAGCTACCTTTCCATGGGCCCCATCACCTGTCCCTTAAGTTCTGCTTCTGAAAACCCTACGGTCTAAGTGTCAGGTGGATCCCTTTCTCAGGGGCCACACAGATTATAGTGCCTAGGATCCTCCCCTAGGTTTTGATCATTAGATCTAATTTTATATGACATCTGATGACAGAACCGCTAAAAATATTTATTAGCTTGGCTAACAACTAAAGAAAAAATGGTAATCACAGCTCTCTGGAGAGACTCTTTAAATTTCATTTTATAGCACTATAAAAGAAGGCTGTACCCTGAACATTTAAATGGGCAAATTATTTGGCTGGAAGTGGCTCAGAGTTTGAGGTTCAATCACACCAGGAAACAGAAAAGGCTAAGTGAATATTCAAGGTCAGGGTCCATTTCAAAGATAGTTAAGGCATCACCAGAAGATCACTCATTCAGGTGACTAACTACACATATGTGTGTGTATTTTGGGTTTTAGCACTTGGTAAACTGCTACCTAATCACACCAGCCCCAAACAGTACCAGTATAAAGCCATAAACCGCCAAGTTATTTATAACAATGCGTTTGATTATAATAGTAAAACTCACCTTACTTTCTCTGAGAGCACAGTGTTTAAGCTTTTGTCTGTCCTGCTAATGCATTAACAATATTATTATGCATGAGAAAGAATTGTTTAACAGAAAACATTAAAGGCAAGTATAAAATTATTAGTATGTAAGGAAAGTCATTAAATAAGGGTCCAATATCCACAACACTCAAAGAGCACAACTCAATAATAACAAAGATAAATAACTAAATTAAACATGAAGAAAAAAATTTACAAGACATTTTTTCAAACAAGACATGCAAGTGTCCAATGAGACCATGCAAATATGTTCTACATCACTCGCTGTCAGACCAAAACCACTGAGTACTCAGCAGGACAACTGTGACCAAAAAAGAGGGATAGTAACAAGTTCTGTTGAAACAGGTGAATTTGGAGTAATTATATGTTGCTGGTGCAAACATAAAATGACATTAACACTTTGGAAAACTATTGAAGTTTCTCAAAAAGTTAAGTCACAGAGTTACCTCAGATAGAGCAATTCTACTTCTCCATCCTTTTTATCATAATAACAGCTACTATTTTTCATAACAGCCCCAAAGAAGAAACAAGCCAAAGCTGGTCAAATTAATAAACACACAATATGTGGCACTCTTAATTGTATGTATATAATAAACATACAACATGTGGCATACCTTATACAAGGTAATACTATTCATCAATAAAAAGAAATGAAGTACTGTTACATAGCATTAACAGATAAAACTCAAACCCAACATACTAAAAATATATAAAGCCAGTCGGGAAAGGCTACATAGTACATGATCATGATTATATGAAATGTCCCAAATATTCAAACCCATAGAGACAGAAGGTGGGTTAATTAGGAGGAACTGGGGAATGGGTGGAGTGCATGGCAAGTGGAGAGACATTGCTAATGGGGTGTGGAGCTCTTTTCCTAGTGATGAGGGTTTAATTCTAGAATTAGATAACAGTAATGGTTGTATGACTTTGTGAATGCACTAAGAAGCACTTTTAAAGGGTTCGTTTTATGATATATGCACTGTAATTTTTAAAAATCATACATGTTAAAAATAAAACATTAAATGGTACAAAAGAGTTCATAACAAGCTATATAACCCCTCAAATTCCCTCTGGGATCCACTCCCAGTTCAGCATTTTCATTAATCTTTCCAAAAGAATTTTAGGCCTAATACAAACATAAGTGTGCCTGCACACACACACACACACACACACACACACACACACATACACTTTAAAATTACAGAGCACAATTGTACACAATTTACAGTTTCCAGTGAGTCTTAGATGTTTTTCGTCTCAAGAATGCACAATCTGCGGCTGGGTGATGTTCAGAGAGAAATCAGAAACCTGAGATCACCCTCTAGCGAAGGGAACGTCTGTGCATTTCTAAAATTTTCAAATGTCTATTGAACAACTCTGCCTGGTGATCCCACATATATCTCAATATATTCCACTGTCCCACTGGAACAGTGGGACTCTGGAAATCCCCACTGTCCCGTTTCCAGAGCCCAAATCCACGTCCCTCTTCTACACTATCTCCACAAAGTCATCCCAGACGGGGAGCAAGGAAGAGTCAGTCCTGTGTTCCTAACACGTCACACACAATGGATCACTGGTCTCTCCTGGTGTCATTTAATCTAAAATGTCTGTTGAAGTAGCCCCTTCCCTTCTGTCCTTTCTATTGTCCTCTCCACGTGTGTCTTTGTGCTCAGCAGCTCCTCTCTGGCTCCCTGATGCCTAGCAATGTGCTTGGCCTAACATCCCTAGCATTTAATCTTCCATTCATACATTGTTTCTGCCAAATATTTACAGAGTACTAAGAACCAGACTCGAAAGGTACAAAGGTAAAGAGGATGGCGCATCATCAGACCGCTCAACGTTTGGTGAGAGGGAGAGGCCTGGAGGAGGGAAAGGGCATCAAAATGCTTCCCAAGGGAACATTAGCTAAGCACTCTCAGAATGCATGGCGAAAGCCCCATCTTCTGAGAGCAATCAGAAGGTAACATATGGAGTGAGAATTCAATGACAAATAGGCAAAGAGAAGAAAAAGAACATTCAGGTAATGTTTGGAAAGAACTTTCCAGTGTAGAAAGACAAGAAGCAGCTACTAAGAACAGAGAATTAAAAAATTCAGTAAAGGCACTATGTGGAAAACACTGAACTCAGGAAGGTGCGATTCTGCCCACCAGGAAGATCAGCACTCAGGAGGGAGACGAAGGCATGACGATCATGACTTTGAGGCTAGTACAGGCCACACAGCAAATTCTAGACCAGCCTGGACTGCACAGTGAGACTCTATCTTTAAAAAAATAAGAATGGCCTGGAGGGTTATCTTGTTGGACAAGAGCACTTACTGGACAAACACGAAGACCTGAGCCCATATCCTAGCACCCATATCAAAAGGACGACATGACCAGAGGTGCCTGCAATCCCAAAGCTGGAGGGCAGGACAGAGACAGGCCCAGCGAGAGACCCTGCCTCAGCATACTGTAGAGAGTGAGAGACCAGGACACCTGGTGCCCCTCTGTCGTTCACACACATGGGCATGCATACCCGAACACACATGCAAATACACCACATCACACTCAGACACACAGAGTCAGATATACAACACTCATACACATACACAAAACTTTTAATTAAAAAAAATTTACAGTGGAGAGGCTGGAGAGAATGCTCAGCAGTTAAGAGCACTGACTTCTCTGACAGAGGACCCAGGTTCAGTTTCCAACACCCACACGGCAGCTAACAACTCTTTATGATTCCAGTTCCAAAGAATTGGATGTCCTCTTCTGACCTCCTCAAGCACTGCATGACACAGGTGCATGTACACACATGCAGCCAATACACTCACACACGTAAAATAAAAATAATAAAATGTTCTAAAATTTTAATGTGAAGCTAGGAAGGCCTTGTGCATGCAACAAGTTTAAGATGAGGCTTGAAATCAACACAGAGCCAAAGCATAGAGAGCTTCACACATCAGGTGAGGAGGTAGTTACATTCTGTCCAATAAAAGAAGAGGAAGACTTAGGGGCTGGAGAGGTGGTTCAGTGGTTAAGAGCTCTGGCTGCTCTTGCAGAAGACCTGGGTTTGATTTCTAGCACCCACATGGCAGCTAATAACCATCTGTAACTCCAGTTCCAGGAGATCCAATGCACTCTTCTGACCTCCACAGGCACTGCACAACACAAGTACGCTTACACACATACATACAGGTAATACACTCATACACATAAAATAAAAATAAGTAAAATCTTTTTTCAAAAAAAGAAGAGGAAGAAGATCATGGAGACTTGTCACATGCCAGCCACTGCCTTGCCAACTTTACTTGGACTGAAGAGCTGTTACACGCTCTGATTCTCCAGAGGATACCACCACAGCACGAAGGATCAACAAGAGCGGCACTCAGAATGGGAAAGGAAATCGGAGGAAAGGAAACTGTTGGATTGGGCACAGTGAGGGATGCACCACAGGCCACTTGGAAAAGAAGGTAGAAGTTGTGCCAGCTCCAAAAGTTAGGTGCTGTACGTGTGGTAAAGTAGGAGACGGAGGGGGTGTGGTAATAAGAACAAATCTGTTCTGGAGATACGAGGTCACTTCTGTTCTGACACAGTGTATTCCCTGGTACCCTCAGAATAAATGTCCAAATTGGTTTTGGTATTTGTGT
Organism: Eospalax fontanierii; assembly: GCA_035773235.1. Taxonomy (NCBI): domain Eukaryota; kingdom Metazoa; phylum Chordata; class Mammalia; order Rodentia; family Spalacidae; genus Eospalax; species Eospalax fontanierii. Next base: position 88,523,610 of record CM069529.1, on the reverse strand, counting down.
AAGTTTTTCATCACCAAGATAAAGTCCTTGACAAGAAAAACTTGAGGGAGGAAAGATTTATTTTAGTTCATGGTTTCAGAAGTTCCTGTCCACTGGGGCAAGGAGGGCTTAGCGGACTGAGCGCTTACAACACACAGGCAGGAAGCAGGAAGCACTAAACCTGCATCGAAGGCTTTCTAATTTTTCCAGCCAGTCTAGGGGATGGCACGGCCGCCATGTGGGGCAGGTCTTCCTCCCTCCACTAATCGTCTGAGAAACACCCTCGCAGGCGTGTCCAGAGCGTGCTTTAGCCTACATTCGAACTACCACAGTGGCACACAGAGGGCATCCAAGCGAGGCTCATGCCTGTCGCTCTTAGGTTCCAATCTGGAGTGACCCTGGGAAGGTTAGCAGTGACCTCACTAAGCCTCGGTTTACTCTTTTAGTCACCACAAATTAATGCTTTCTACAAAATTGTTGCAGTGATTAGAAAAATAAATAAAACTTTACAGAGAGCCTGGCCCAGGGAAAGTATGTAATGAATGGTGGCAAGGCTTTCCAAGAAAGGCACTTAAAATTATCTTTACCCCAAATGATGCTTGAAAATAGGGTCTTTAGAAAATCTCCTGCACTCTTCAACATTGAAAAACTTAGTTGATGGCTGAAAACAGCCTACAGAGGGCACTGAAAACGCAGCAAAGCTCAGAAAAGCAAAGTTACTCACTCTGCCCAAAACAGCTTAATTTTTAAAGCCCAGACGAAAGGAAGCAAATGTCTACAGGAGAAGACAGGATAAAGCGACAATACTGACAAAACCCGGGCAGTAGAGACCTCCCACTCTCCCCGCAGCTCAGATCCCAGAACCCAACACAGACCCTTTCCATCAGGCAACAAAGTCATTAAAGCTTCAAAGTTTAAAGTTTAAAAGTTTAAAAACAAAACAAAAGCCCCAAGCTCCATAGGAAAAAGAGCACACATTCTGATGGCGTGATATCTGCCCTCTGACCCAACGCAATGATGAGGTCCCAGGGATTCCGCCCTGTGGTTGCGGCCCTTGGCTCTGCACCGCCAGCCCCCCACTTTCCCGGCGAGATCGAGGCAGACGCAGGCACCGCGCTGCAGACAGGCTAGCTCTCCATCAGAGTTGTTTTGTTTTTACTTTGTTTTGTTTCCCCAAAGGAAAATCATCATCTATCACACCCGAGGGCCCCAATTCTTTGCAGCCTTTTATGCGGCTGGGATCCTCTGATCACACTGTGTGGGGCCGATGTACAACTGTCCCAGAAAACGATTCCTGGAAGATGCAGGGAGCCCCTCCTAGAAATACATCTTTTCTCTTGGCTGCCTCCCCAGAATCCCCGCCGGGAACCATCCGAAGTCGGCGGGAGGATGGATGGCCTGAGGTCTTCCCCCATCTCTGTCGTTCATGAATCTTGAAGTAAGTCCAGAGCTGATGACTGCCGTCTACGAAAGCTGTTGCCTCCATGGAGGCCACTTGCCCTGCCCATTCAAACTCACTTCAGAAAGAGGAATTTCACGTTCCTAGTCAAGAGAGGGCGAGGACTCAGACCAACTGCTCGGAGGAGGCTGCAGGAAGTGCCAACACAAACAGCTTCTCAGCTTCCATTATGAGACGCTTTCATCAATGCTGGAATCCTTTGTGTTACAGAAACAGATTTCTACCCCAAAAGAAGCACATTAGAATAGTCCCTATGGTTCCAGGGGGTGCTCAGGCCAAACCAATTCATACTAATACAAAAAGGTCTTGCTGGGGAAGAGAATGGGATGGTTAGGATGCTGTGTCTGGGCTCAAAACAGCTGTATGCGAATGCTACTGCACACTTGATGCTGTGGAAGAGTGAGATATTCACTTCCAATCCTGCATCTTGGTTTCCTCATCAGACAGATGAGACTAATAACAACATCTACCGTCTTGCAGGTACCAAACAGAAAGCATGAGACAAGCCTTGCAGAATGCACAGTGCTGTGTCTGGCACCAAAGTACTCATGAAGTCTCTATCTTTTTTAAACATTCTATTACTTTCTATGTTATGTGTACGCGTGTTTCGCCTGCATGTATGTCAGTGTAGTATATGCGTGCAATGCCCAGGGAGACCAGAAGAAGTGTCAGGTCCCCTGGAACTGGAGGTATGGTGAATGTTAGCTGCCATGTGGGTGCTGGGAACCATACCTGGGTCCTCTGAAGAGCAGTAAGTGCTCGTAGCCACTGGGCCATCTCTCCAGCCCCTGAAGTCTTTTGTTATTTGTTACTATGTCAATACTACCAACTACAGGCTGCTGAAGTACAGGCTCTGCTACCTCTCCTTTGTTGCCTTGTGGCTCTTAGGTTTGGTGCTTGTTTATCCTGTTTTGCTGAGTCTTACCAAGGCCTGGCCTTGTCCTTCCAGAAACCGGGGAAGATAATACAAACTTCTGTTGATTTTGGCTCTTTAAAAAGACTGTTTCTGCCTGGTCTCCCCAGCTCTCCTGACTGATTCCTCCTGTGCCACGACCTTGCTTCTGCATCTTCCCTTCAGTCTCCAGCTTCCTCTCCTAAACTCCATTATGGAAGAGCTACAAGGCTGATACCCTGCCCCACCACAGCCCGCCCCACTCCAGGATGCTCCTGAGTCTACACACAGAAAGTTCAGCATATCTCACTCAGTATGCAAGGTGTTCCCAGTCTCGGCGGAGCATCCTTGTCCAGTTTTCCAAATACACCAGGGCCCTAGTGGCAGACCCACCCTTTCCTCTGGGCAGGCCTTCAGCCTTCCCTCCTTGCTCCCTCTGCTCAAGCTCCTCATGCCCAAGCCCATCTGGTAAAAATCACTTGCGTATTTCCAGTCCGGAGTAAATATCATCACGTTCTTTGAAGCCTGCTCGACTCTTCCCTCCTCGGAGTGCCTGGGACACTCACAGAACTTGCCGCCCTTACCAGGAATGATGCCAAGTTCTAGTCCAGCATTTCAACATGCCTACTAGGTAGAGCTGTTTAGCTTCACCAAAACACCAAAATTCTAGCCTGCCATAGTTCCCATTCCTATTCCTGTGCCCTCAGCAAGCATGTGGTGATGTCAGTCACGTGGGTAAGTCTCACTGAACTCAGGCTAAGCTGAGAAACTAGGCTCCGTAAGAAAAAGAACATGATATTCCTACTGCATCTCAAAGGCAAGAGCAGGGAGGCAGGAGTCACCCAGGTTGCTGTGGACACAGGGCAGCATTTTGCTCTATCCAGTAGAGCTGCTGAGTCCTGCCACACCCTGCTGGTTTCCGTCTTTCTCTTCTGTCTCTGTGCTTCACCCACCCTGTGTGCCATGTCCATGGCCTCGAACAACAGAATGTCCACTTTCTCATAACTCAAGTTCTCTACATCTCACATAACGTATTCATCCTATAAATATCTATTGACCATCCACTATTTGCAGGCACTGCTAGGAGAAGAAAGGTCCTTTCCAGATAGGCATTCCCATCTAGAGTGAAAAACGAGCACTCGACAAGCAGTTAAGGCATGTTTTGTTCCGTGTTCCAGTGGGAAACGCTGTGAGTGTACTCCACGGCCCTAACCTGGTCTGGCAGAGCTCCAGCAAATAGCAAATGGAGGAAGTGACATTTAAACTTCATCTGACCTAGGAAAAAAAGGAACTTATAACCATACTTCATACCTTACAATAAGATAAATTCCAGATGGTTCAAAGACTTAAATGCAGAAAGTCAAACCATAAAAATACTAAAGGAATGTTTGTATCCTCTCAAAAATGCATATGCTGAAACCTGAACCCACACAGTGATATTATTATGAGGTGGAACCTTTTGGGATGTGGGAATGGGATTAATGCCCTTATAAAAGGAACCTGAGGAAGCATGTTTGAACCTTTCTATAGTGGAGGACATAAGAAGGTTCTGTGTATGAGCTACAAGCAGGCCCTCACGTGACACAGAATCTGCAGCACCTTAGACCTTGGATTTGCTACTGTCCAGTACCATAAGAAATAAATTTCCATCATATATAGTGCTTTTAAAGATTTTTTTGTGTGTATGAGTGCTTGCCTGTATGTATGTACAGTTGTGTGCCACCATGCGGGTGCTGGGAACTGACCCTGCTTCCTCTGCAAGAGAAGCAAGTACTCCGACCACTAAGCCCTCTCTCCTGCCTCAATTTCTATGAGTTATCAGCTAACCTGTTAGGTACTTTGTTATAGCAACTGAAACAGTCTGAAACACCAATATGAAAATAACAAAAATATATCACAAGACAATATCTAGATGACCGCATAGCACAGAATAAGACTCTCATGATGACACAAAATTCAGACAACACTAACAACACTAAATGATTGCAAATAAGAGTGACTTTTTAAATTTCTGCATAACCAAACTGCTGTTAATCAAAAAAGAAAAAAGCAAAGACAGGAAGGAGCATTTAAAACTCAGATCAAAGACAAATGGATCATTTCCCCAAAATATAAAGAGTTTCTACAGATACATATGAAATGAACAAAATAGTATAACACAGATAAATATTTTAATCCGTGCCTATTTTCAGTTGTGAACAGATCAAAGACAGTCAACACTAAACTTAAATACCATTTTCACTTGCCCTGGTGACAAAGACAAAGAAGTCAGGGATGAAATGGCCAGTTACTTAATGGGAAGCTGATTTTTACACCAGGCCAACAGGATTTTAAAGATTTAGACCCTTAGAGGTCAGTTAACAAAGTCTAACAAAATTAGAAAGATATTGTCCTAGCAATTTCACACCCACACATTCACCCTGTAGCTACATCCATTCATACATACAGGAAATGAAGTCTGTTTTGTTGTTAATTATAATGGTCAGTATGAAAGGGCATGAGACGACCTAAAAGGCTTGTAGGAGGAATATGGTACAATGGCAAAGTACAGACAAAAGGAAAGAAACTTTCTGGGTTCAAATCGGGAAGATCTCAAAGATAATCATGTAGAAAACATCAATCTGTTTCTCAGGATGCGACTTGTGTGTGCAGTCCTAGTTACAGCACACTGCCTCGAACAAAGCCAGTATTCCTTTACTAGGTAAACATACAGAATGCAACGAATACAAAAAACAGATGGATGAAGGGCCACACTTATATCTGGGGTCTTACCGCTACAGGGATACAGAAAGGCAGTCACTGAATCATGACTATGGAGCTCGAGAATAATCTAAACTGTGCCCTCAAATAAGACAATCAAATATTGAATGAACTCATTTATATACAGAAAGATTATTTTCAAGAAACAGAAGATGGACTTCCTATCTTCATTAGTGTTTAGCAAAAATATTGTTTTCAACCTTTCTGCTAGAGGGCCAGGCTCTCCGGGGCCTAGTCACCCTGAGCCTGCTAACTAGAGAAGCAATGGAGGCTGTCCAGACAGTGTGCTACTACTATCTTGTATCACTCCTGCACTCCCACTTGTTACGCTCTGTATGAGGACCATCACAGCTGCAACCACAACAATGACAACCACTGCCATTTAAAGATGGCTTCTTGAGCCTGGACTGGGCATGCTCAGTGTGCATCATGACTCCAAGCCTGTGAGGGATGAGCTGTACCATGGGTCTCCATTCTACACAGGCAATGGCTTCACTGTGGAGTACTCTGTCATACATGCTATAACAATAAAGATGCTGGTTTTTAGAATTTTTAAAAAATTTCCTACATTTGTTGTTCTAACGAGATAACAACTTGAATAATCCAAACTCGGAGTGAAATAGGTCTGGGAGAGTTACACACAAAATCTGAGCACTACATTTCTTTATCTGCTCAGGAATCCCTAAAGAGCCCCCACTTTGTGTTCTTAGATGGTACAAGAGCACCCACACTCAGCAGAGCGATAGGACGCCTATCTGCCAATTACCCAGTGAGTGTTTCTCACCAAGGACCATTCATGGAAGGTTATCAGAAGATTCTCCAGCTAGTCATTACTATAGCCAACTCATTCTCTCCACAGTAATTATCTGTGAGCAATACAACATGCTGCCTTGGAACCATCAAACTGACATATGACTAAATAGCAGAGGGCCCTGAAGTTAAATTTAAAAGCACTCTCTTACACTTCAGCTCACACATCGCATCAAGATCTGTTGGGCCATGAGACTATCCCAGTCCATAGACACCAAAGGCCAGTGAGAACTTATCTAGTTACTAATGTTTCCATCTGAGTAAGGTGCTACACTGCTCACTTTGTCAAAGCCTTCTAAGAGGATTCTTCCCAGCACCTGAAATACAGCTTTATAAAGCAGTTCTCTACATGATGAAACCGGCCCCCACCCCATGTTCAACTGAGGGCAGAACACAAGCACTATTTAACGGACTCAGTAAATTTTATCCATTCATTTGTGTGTGTGTGTGCGCAAATTGGTATGTGTCTATTTATAACAATAAAAGAAGAGAACAAGAACTTGAGAGGGCGTGGGGGTTACATAGGAAGAATTGGGAAACTAGGTTATATTAACTAGGTTGCCAACTTAAACTCTTAAAATTCTCAGGAAGCTAGGGTTAAAGCCGGAGTCTCAAGGTTCATGGACTAAAAAAGCAGACACAGGCACAGACTATTCAAGGGGAAATTGATTTTCATTTCCAAGGCTACACTATAGTCTCTAAAATTCAAGTTTGACTCTAAAAACAATTCTTCAGAACCCACAGTGTATTTGCAGGAGTGAGGAACCTCAGAAAAACAAAAACAACAACCCATTTTTGTCTTTCTCCACTAAAATATCACACCCAATGCAAAACCCCCTGGCCCCCGGGGTCCCATTCTGCCTACCAAGTTTACCTGGCTTAAGACTTAGAGTTCATTTTCCCCTGTGGAGTATTAGATAAAAATAAAACCATCATCATCTCCCCCAAAGAAAATGTGTAACAGGGACAACGTATTTTCTGCAGAGATAGATACTTTTAAGCTGGTTCACAAAACCAGTGGCTTCCCAAAAATCTGACCTTACACAGAATGAAAATTCCGAACCAGTCACCGAATACAGAAGAAAGTTTCAGTCACTGGATAGCTAGGTTTCCCTACAACTTAAGCTAGTATAGAAGGTAATGAAGTGATAGAATTCACATTTCATAAGGGAAACTGTATAAAGGAAATACGATATTATTTTTTCTAGAAAGTGATTTACAATAATACCAAGAAACTAATTTTTCAAATTCCTTCCCCGTCTCAAGATTTACAGAAAAGGCTAACAAATCTTGAGAGATTTACTATATGCTGGTACTCATCCATTGCTAGCTCCAACTAAAAGCTAAGAGCGGAGGAAGGACAGGGAAAATATTGGGGGGGGGATAATAAAAATGAATTCTACTAATGTGGGATCTCTTACTGTGGGCTGGGACTCAGGAGGCCTCGCTGGGACTATCTCTTGATCTTGCTCTTGTTCTGACAGCTCTGCAAGTTGAGAGCAGCCTCATTTACTCCCAGAGACCCCGGGAACAGCAAAACGCTTCAACTGCGACACTAACGGGTCACTTCGATCTTCACTGGGTCTGAGGGTGCACGACACTGGAGGCACGGTTCAAGAGAAAGCTAAAGTGAAAACAATATGGAGCAAAAAGCCCTGGCTCTATAAATCAGAGCTGGCTCGGCAAACGTTCGCTATGGCAAGCCCCACCGGGCCCAGGACTGGGAAAGGTGCAAGCACCTACCCCTGGCTCCACCTCAAAGCTTCAAAACCATTTCTAAATATAGATCCCACTTTATGTCCATCGGCAGGAGCTGTAAATCAGGAAAAACAACTTTTTTCCATCCCCAATAAAATATGTGCACCCAAGGCAAACTCCGATGATTTCTGGCTTTCTACCAGCTTTACTTGGGCATAAAATTTTCTGACACTTCACCAGGAATGTCAGCATCAGTACAAGACAGGTTTAAAGGGGAAAATGGTTTTCTGACCTGTGGATAACCCCTTTAGCCTCCACAAGAAAAGGGGAAAAAAGTATACCTGAAGCCCAGTTTTTCCAGTTATTAGTGTTGGAACTGATCGGCATTTTTAGGGACCAAATCCTTCCTTATAGGAAGAGCTAGTCTCTGAATCAGTGCACAGAGGGGCTGCTCTACTTTACTGTTACATTCCCAACACTGAGCAGAGACCATCCCATCCTGAAGGAGTGCTAAGAACAGTCCAGAGTGAAGTGGAAGAAAGGGAGGTGGGGAAGGAGGTGGGGAGGGAGGGAGGGAGGGAGGGAGGGAGGGAGGGAGGGAGGGAGGGAGGGAGGGAGGGAGGGAGGGAGGGAGGGAGGGAGGGGAGAAAATTAGTACTCTAGCCTGGGATCCCCACTCCCACCTTTTTATTTGTATTTACTGTTTTTCTTGAATTGTCAAACATCTAACCTGATGGAAAGTGGGTAGGCCCTGCAAGGGCAGGATCTAGAGACAAAGGGCCAGGGGGACAACAGGACCAGGATGAAGCCCAGAAAGAAGGCAGAAGCAGGTGCAGCAGGCAAGACCAGGTCCCCACAGCCCCTCCTGGAGCAGAGTCTATGACTACCTTCTTTGAGAAACTATATACTAAACAGAGCTGCACAGGTTTCCTAAGTCCGAGTCTTCTTGGAGCTATTATAGATCTAACTTCAGCACGAATAGTAACAGATTTAATTGGTCAATCAGAAAAGATAGATATTTGAGGGGGAAAATCAATAGTTTTACTTACTAGCTCTATTCCCCTAGGTGAACTATTCCACTTTTATGAACTCCGCTTTCCTTCTTTCTAACACGGAAGAAATTACAAGTGATGATAAAACAGGGTCCACTACATCAGATGTGATCATTCCAGCTTTGACACTCAGTGGCACCATTGGCATCTGGTGTTGTTGCTCCCTTTATTTCTGTTTCTGTTCTCATTAAAACTGTAATTATTACCAACCTGCATCATCAGCAATACAAAGAACATAAAATGTAATGTTTCTTCAATATTAGGTCAGTTTTTGATGAGCTCTTCTCTGGAAATGCCAGGCTAGAACATAGAGCCAGCCCAGCCTAGCACACAGGAGATGTTCTCTATGCTTTCAAGGAGACATTGAGACAAATAATTGACCCAGGCAAACTGTGGGACAGTAAGTAAATGGCCAGGCAAGGTGTTTTTCATTACTTGTCTTTGGGCAACAGACCTCTGAGGTCTGGAAGGGGTGACTTCATCTTTTGTTGGAAGAATGAGGGATTAAGAGCAGTGTTCAGTTTGGAGGAAACATCACCAAGAGTTTTTTTCGTAGGCATGTTTGAAGTGACTGTAGGAATGAGCTCACGCCTGCTGCCAAGCACCAGCCATCAGCTCAAGCCTGTTTGCAGAGAGATGCACACAGTTGGTCCATCACCACAGCCCCTCCACAAGACATGTGATGCGCATGTGTAGAGTGGATCCCAGGAGATTTTCTTCATTCAACAACTCCCTTCTCTCCACAGAGGACACTAAGGCCCAAACAAGGATGTAAGTGACCAAGGGTGCAATGGAAGCTGCGGGTGGGGGAGCCTTCTGGTTTGAGGTTGATTCTTTGGCAGGAGTTTGGACTACATCCCAGAGGATCTTTTCTTTTTCTAGTCAATTCCTGCATACACTTATCGAGATAACCTCATCTGTTAAAAGTCACATGTGAGAAATGAGCAAATCTCACATAAACCCACCCCTGAGTGCAATATAGGGGATCTTGCTAAAACTCCTGCTTCCTTCCCGCTGCTTTGTGTGCAAAGAGATTCTCCACAGAAGATGAGTTTACCGCAGCTGAGACCTGAACTGGTTTAGAATAGGCCATCTGCATTTCACCAAACGCAGTTCCTAACACCCATCCACCCGGGGTTAAGCATAACAGTCTACATAGAGTTTGGAAAGGAAATGAAGTCATCTATGAAATTATTTGTAGGGGAGAATTTGTCATAGAGTGCAGAAGAAGTGGAAAAGCCCCAGTGTTCCTGACATTTCAGACTTCACATTGAAAGGCGGAAGCCTGCCGGAGACCACAAACTTCTAGACTCATAGATATCAGACCTGATTTTTCTATTATCTATGGTTGGTATATATACATACCCATATGTATAGATACACACACACACAAACACACACACACACACACACACACACACACACACACATACACACACACAGTGAGACCTCAAGAGTAGACCATAAAAAGAAAGCACATGGGCCAATGACCCTGCATTCAGTTCTATTGTTACAATTGATTTTATTTTGACTTGTAAACCTGGAAGTGGTTGGGGCAAAAGAGAATAGTTAACTCTGGAAACATGTCAAAGCCAAAGAAAGCTTCCAAGACTCCATGGGCTTTTTACTCCATCAGCTCAGGACTGCCCAGCTCTTTCTACATGAAAAATGCAACCAGAGATTTTTCACAGTGACAGCACATTTTCTCCCTCTGGTTCATGTGAAACAATAGTTTAAATGATGTTGAACCTATCTGAGCCTTGATGTAGATCCAGCAGTTTATCTTCTAGATTTGGCAGATATATTTTACCAAACCCAGTTAGCACACACTGTCCTTCACCCATGGAACCAGTGGTTATTTAAACCCTGACAGTCCTCACTTTGTAGACCATTGCAAATAACAGACCATGTTCATTCACTACGAATAAGAGAAAAACTACGTGCTATTCACCACAGTTACTGATACAAAATGAGGATGAAAATCTGAAGGCCTGGACAAGGGGCCTGAGATGTGCCAGGAAAAGGACCCTTTGGTCCCAAGGGCTTCATTATCAAGGGTCCAGAGCAGGGGTAGCAAAAGGAAAAAGAAAAAGAAAGAGAAAGGCAGACAAGGAGGAAAGCGTCCAGCATCATTAAATGAGTGAATCTAAACCTTGAGGGCAAGCTCGGCTGTCAGGTAGCAAGCCTCCTGCCCACCTCCCATTGTGAAGTTTGGATTTCTTCACCTTGGTATAGTATAGGGATTTGGTCCATTCCAGGAAGCGCAATAGTCATTAGATTTTTGGTGAGAGCACTGCTGTGGTCTGTGCTTTTAATCTCTGATTAGACCTCTGCAGGCAAGCTTTTAAGACTAGGGCTTCCTACAGGATGATGAAGTTCAGGCAGTTCCCGTGGGACCCGCAGTGTGATCTGTGAGAAAACCAGAGAAGGGCTCTGACTCTCTGAGCCACTGGAGCTGGGAGCTGGTCGGGAGACAAGGCTGGTATGTGAGCAGGAGGCCTCACTGTGAAGGGATTTGAGCAGTAGTGAATGGACTGGCCTGGTGGACTGGGCGATAGGAGATGCGAGAGTGAAGATCCTGCATAGAGAATAAAATAAATAAAACCTGTCTCTCCAAAGAGCAAAAATATCGACTATTTAAGATTGTCCCCTTCTTGAAATCTCGGTAGCCCCAAATCCTACAATGAACACCCTCTAGTGAACTCATGATTTGAATGATAAAGAAATCACTGTTATATCAAATCTTATGTTATATTATATTGCTGGGTATTACTGAAAGAAAAGTGGGATTTGTCTTAAGGAAGGGTAAGTTATTGACTTGAACTTCCTAAATTAGAAGAATCAAAGATGGAACAGCAATTTCAAACAAAATATCCTTTTTTTTTTAAATCTGAGGATACAAAGTTAACAATCTAGTTTTGCAGTAGATTCTATATCTATGCTCTGGGTAATTAAAGTATGTCTCCTGGCCAAAAAAAAAATTAAAATAAAATATACATATATATATATATATATATACACACACACAGATATATATATACATATATATATATATATATATATATATATATGAACCTAACAAGTTAAAACCAAAACAATGACAGGAAATAACATGTGTGTACAATATGTTACTAACATACTGATAATTTTTAAAAGTGACTTCAAGAAAGTCCTATAAATCTTTTGGAACACTGTGATTTATTAAGCAAAATGTCTGAATGGTTTGCAGTATTAAATTTAGCTTTGATGTTGCTGTGTCACAGGGAGATCTTTTGTTCTATGCTGAACATTCTTCCATTCTGTTTTTCTACAGCTCGACACTGTGCCATCATGCAGTCGATTTTCTGGGCTGCACAGGAGATATGCTTTCAGGGATTCCTGCAATGATTTCTCTGACTTTATAATCCAGGAACAGAACTCATCAAACATTCCAACAGCGATTTATCTCCTTTTTTTTCTTTCTTTTCCTCCTATACAGGCTTCTCATAAAACAAATATTCCCTAGGCATGGGATGAAATGGGGGAAAAAATGTGGTGGCCAGAGGAAAAACCATTTCAGCAATGCATTCTTAAACAAGTGCAAGCAATAAACTAAGCTTAGGCAGGAAAGGCAGTCAAAGAAATCCGAAAGTACTGACCTGAGCGTCAAGCTGGGTGGAGCGAGGGTGAAAGCGGCAGTTTGGAGGGTTAGCAAAAGGAGAGGGTTGCAGAAGAAAGCAGAAGGAAGGAAATGATTAGTTTTAAACATACAGCCACCAGACGTTGTATTAGCAGGTTTTAGAACCCAACCAAGGACAATAAAGCAACTTCTATCTATGTGATAGACCCCCAAGCCCTGGGCACACACCATAAGCTCTTACATTGAATAGCATGCACAAGAACCCTGCGTCTGCGCTCATACACAGAGTCACAGCAAGCATGGCGTGGACCACAGGTGTCTTCTCCAGTACAGTGGCATCGTTTTTCCGTTTTCTGAAGGAATGCTTACAGAGAAAGTTCCTATTTGTGTGTCTATAAAATTTCAACACTCGATAGACTGAAATTGAAATCACTAAGGTAGCAGGTCTGGCAGTAAGCAGTGATGTCACAAAGACTTTTATTTGAACCAGTAAGTCAGATGCTTATATCCTAAGAGACATTTTTCCTTCATCCCCATAAACCAAAAGGAGCTGAGCAATTTGGCTTTTGGTTCAAAGATTTTCAGTTTAATGCTTAGGGAGCACTGCGTCTGGCAGGGATCAAAGGCCCTGTGTGGAGGGCTGTTGGTGGGGTGCCACCTGCCTATCAGCCTTCCTAGCAGGACCTAGCAACTTTCAAAGCTGAGATCAATCCTTTCTTTTCCATTGTGAAAATGAGGTTCTGACTTTCTCACTGAGAATATCCAGATGCTTGTAAATTTATTTGTACAAAAAAAATTTTAACATGCCCTTCTATCAGTCAAACAGTAGTCTCTAATGGGAAGTAAACAACAGGAAAAAAAGTTATGATCATCTCTAAACCACAAGAGGAACACAGAGTGGATGTTCCCTTTGATAACTTGTAAAATGCCCTTTGCAAAAATGAAGTGGATATACAAAAATAAGACTTTATCAGCTATCTGGCCAGAGGCCCTCCATCATTCCATACTATGATGGAGTTTTAAGGACATCTCCTAAGCAGAAATAACAGTTGGGTATAGTTTTGCATGCCTTTAATCCCAGCACTAGGAAGGCAGAGGTAGCTGGATCTATGGGAGACAGCAGTCAGCCTGATCTACATAGAGAGTTCCAGGCCAACTGGGTCTACAGGGAGACCTTGTCTTTAAAAAAAAAAATGCAAAACGAATATACAATGATAAAAATCAAAGAGAAAATTCAAAAGAGAGTGTTGACTTGATAATCCCTTATCTTTGAGATCCTTCTGTTGTGTGTTTCGTGGTCATAAATATACAACTAATCAAAAATGAGAGTTGAATCAGGCCATGGTTATCGTGAGGACTAGCAACACAGGTCCAGCGGCTGTTTCCAATCCTTCTGGATCACAAGTAATTAAGATGTGATCTTTGGCCGGGCTTCAGAAACCCCTCAGCCGAAAGAACAAGCACATATTTAAGGTCTAGCTGCCTCTTCCAAGGGACCCTAGTTAGGAAGCCTCCTCGAAAGGTCACATTGCTGCCGCTCAAACGTTTGTCACTTGTTTTCAAGTTTCTTCAAATGCATTACCAAACCTAAGTGGAAATTACTTAGGAAAGAGAGGGTCTATCAAAGCAAGCTGAGCTGCGACTGGGCTTCCACCACATTCTGTGAAACTTTTAGAACCTAGATCATACTTTAGAAAGTCTGCATTTCAAGAGTCCTGAAAGACATCAAGGAAATTATGTCAGCACATTATTGAGCAAATCAGAAGGGAAAATAGTAGTTTCTTTCTCAACCTTAGATAAGGTTCTGTTAGGCACCAAAAATCATTTCTCAGTGTCGGAATGTCTGATGGCATTAGCCCTCAGTTCAGATAATAAAGCGGTACCTTGTCTTCCGTTCTGATGTTATGACTTATGAGCAGAGCCCCCGTAGGGACACCCCCATTCTTCTTTGCAGTCTGAAGGGCTATGACTGAGGGCTCAATCTGAATTTTCTCCATCCTCTAGAAAAACACCAGGGAAAGCCCCCAAGGACTTAGGATAATGACACCAAAGGTCGTCCAACTGATTCCTTCCCATGGGTGGGATGTGAGAAGACCGGTGGCAGTCAGCCCTGCTTGACAGACTCTATTAACCTCTCTCTTTCCCTAGGCAGCAAAAGATTACTTCTGAGTTTTTAAAGAAAACTTGGAGACTGATGAGCATCAACACAGAAGTGCAACACCTTTCACTGCCTTGAAGGCTGAGTCAGCTGCTGAGCAGTCTGCTTGACAGCTGACATCGGTGATGCAATCAAGGCATCAGCCTGATTCTGACCAACTCTCAGGCTTGCTCCAGGCTCTACTCCGTGTGCCTAGCTCCTACAGGGCAGCCTATGGTGGAGGCAGAAGCTTCCAGACAGAACATCAGCACCTAGTTAAAGAATGCATTGGGCCAGGTATGGTGGCGCACACGCACGCCTTTAGTCCCAACACTAGGCAGGCAGAGTCAGGGAGATCTCTGGGAGTCCAAGGCAACCTGGTCTACATAGTGAGTATGGCTACAGGGAGACCCCGACTGGAAAAAAAAAATAAGAAAGAAAGAAAAGAAAAAAGAAAAAAAATGAGTGCATTGGGGGTGCACAGAAGTTTCCCACACAGTATGCACCTGAAAACGCAGAGTCTCTAATGGCTGATGAAAGAGCATTCTTATGGAATCAAAGGGGTAAAATCGCCAGAAATGCCAGCCGTGTGCTATATGAAATGCACCCACTGTGGAGAAGATTAAAAATGCAGAGGTGAAGCCAATAGGTGGCAAGCATAAACTGCCCTCTGGGAAAGGGGAAGTCCAGTATCAGGGACCGTCCGAGTCACACCTAACCTCACACTTTTCTTTGCACATGACAGACGTTCTGGAACATTTTGGAACATGAGCTGCTTCAAACAGAGGGTTTTTCACTGTTTGGTCACATTACAAGCCAGAGACCACAAATGCATTTCAAATTCAATATTTTGGTTCTCAAAATCACAGACTTAATTGCAAGCATTCTCAGTGACTCCAAAATGAAGATATATGCCATGGTGCTAAGAAATCTTTAGTTCCCAATGTTATAAAGTATGAATTTCATACTTTAAGCCAGCAAATGGCGATACTACCCAATGTGAAAAGGGCTAACATCAAGGAGGATGTTTTGGTGGGAATACACACGCAGCCCAGCAGATAATGCTTCAGAAAAGGAGGCCAAGGCTGAGCCCTCTTTTTCCCAAGACGGTTCCCCTCTGGATCTTCACTCCCGCCTCCTTAGGGGCCAGGGCTGGGCTGGGGCTCAGACATTTCCCAGACTGTGCTTTGCTGCTGGACCCAAGATGCAGGCAGGCAGAGACCTGGGACAGAGTCAAGCCCTAGCACATGTTTTATGAATTACAGTGCCTGGGAGGCATCAGCTTTAAGGAGAGGCAAATGCAGAGATAAAGAAAATGTGCAGAAAGTACATAAAGATAAATGCCTGTAAAATCACTGCTGTTTTAATGCTTTCCATATTGAAGAAATAAAACTGTGAATATTCTTGATGATTTAATGGCAACACAGTCCAGCTAAGACCTGTTTGTCCAACTAGATAATTAAGTCATTTATATGTAAATGTTTATAGTAGCTGATCCTGATTTTCAATTACAGTTCTCAGGAACTGGCTCAGAGCAGAAAAATGCCTTCTGAGGATGCAGCACATCACTTTCCCTCATGAAACCGAATCAAGAAGAGGCAGTGCTCCTGTGCTGACAGTGCCTGCTCAGGGAGGACTTTCTGACTCTCTACATGGCCTCAGTGCCATGGCATGAAGTTCTCCACTGTAGCCCATTGTGGAAGGCATTGTTTTCAGTGGCTCAGTCCTCAGTTAGAATTCCAGTTTTGATATTACAAGCTCTGTAGTCTTTGGAAAGTTACTGAATTTGTGCAACTCTTAGTTCCTCATAGTTTCTGTGTTGTGAGTAAGATTAAATTGTATACAACACGCAGGTCAAGTGCTCAGCAGAGTACTTGACACACAATGATCATAAAATACAGAGGCTTTATTACGGTGGTTATATAGTTGCTACTATTAATAATGTCAGTGCTATTAACTAGCACATCCTCCATAGAGCACACTGCTTCTTAAAGAAGTCACACAGAAGAATATAAACCTGTATTTGAGTTTCTCATCTTTGCTACCAAAAGACTAATCTCCAGAAGGTCATTCAACTTTTCAACATCTGTTTTTGAAACAACAAACAAGACATGGTAATAACTTCCTTGTGATGTCATGCTGGCTTTATTTAGAAATACTAGCCCTGAAATACAATTCCAAAATAGCCTTGGAGATAGATATATCTAAAATCAACAGTGTTCCCAGATTTTTATGAACTAGCAGACTGACAGAACATTCTCACATTTTAAAATTAATATCAAGCCCTTGAAGATTTCTTTTTAATTATTTATTACATTTTAAATATTTGGTTTGTATGTGAGCACGTATGCCTATGGATGGGGGCCATGTATGGAGTAAGAGAAAAAGTTCCTTTCTTCTACTATGTGGGTCCCAAGACTGAACTCAAGCTTGGAGGCAGATGCCTTTACCACTAAGCCATCTCACCAGAATGCCCTCAAAGATTTTAATTTGTATAATTACAACAAGCACTTTTTGCCTTATCTGCTAAAACTGGTCACAATAAATCACACTTTATCAAGGTATCAAAAAATTAATGCTAAGATTATTAAAAGAAATATTCGTCCATTTGGCAGTTGAATATATCAAATAGTATAGTGAAAATGTTGCTGAGATCTGAGTATGAACAATCTATCCACTTGATGCATAGCAAGTTGGTATTGAGAATTCTTTTGTTTCATCACTCAACTCTTCATAATGATGTTTGCGTCCCACCTAACTGGGAACTAGGTGGCTGCAAATCAGAATATATTTTAACGGATTGTTAGCTTTAAGAAGATTCACAGCCACAGTGCTAGCACATGCCAGATACAAAATCTGAACCCACATCTTTCTTTTGCAGAAGCCCATGATCTTTCTTGTAAGACCAAAGAGTGCTACTCTGCATATGGCTTAGAGTCCTGTAGGGCCTCACAAATGTCTCCATCCAAGCTGGCAAGCATTCACTGATTTATTCAAAATTGGCTGATCTCATCCGTATGGATTGAATCTAGAAAAGACAAATTCTGCCTTTATTGCTGAACCAATGAAAAAGCCTCAGAGGTTGTGGAGGTTACATAGGATTATCCAAAAAGTTCTTCCCTTACAGGAGACATATGAAAAAGCATTAATAGCAAGCTTACTTTTGGAGACCACACTACATATGAACGTAATATGGGTATGATTTATCTGAAAATCTAAATACACTGAAAGCTTGATATAAACCTCATTGTTTCAGAGAGAATTTGCTATCACATAGACCCTACTCAAGCATATTTAATTCCATTTACTTTCCAAGTACCGTAAGATCCTCTTAAAAGATAAACTTCAAGGAAAATTTGTTGTGGTGTGCCAAAAGACATCCGAAAGATACGAGCCCCAGCCCTCTCCCCTTATCTTGAATGAAGAATTTCCAACTATATTTCTCCATAATCTTTTTCACTCACGACAAAGCTAAACCACAAATGTTCATCCTTAATGGAAAAGAACTAAGATTTCAGATAGTCAAAGCTCAAATTTTTCCATGCTTTGTTGGCACAAGTGTTAGCTCATGGACACCACTCAACAAAGTCAAGCTCTATTTTCCTAGATACCAAAGAGATATGCTAAGCCAAACGCCTTCTTAGCATCCAATCAAAATGCAACATTGCCTGCCTCAGGTCACATTCTTCACATATAACTGGCTTGCAATTTATGATATGGGCATGCAAAAGTGCATTCCAAACCTACCACCATCCAGAATGCACACTACCAGCATTCGCTCATCTCTGACAACTCACAAGACACAGCCCTTACCTCTCGAGCTCCGCGATCTTCTTGTCTTTGTCGTTCTTCTCATTCTCCACCTCTTTGAGGATCTCCAGCAACCTATCCACTTCTGCCTGGGCCTTGCCGCACTCATCCCGGTAGTAGGACGCTTCCTTATCGAGCTGCTTTAGTTGGTCTGCAAACTCAGGGTTCATCCTGGAGTCATCTTCAATATTATGAGCCTTCAACATTACATTTTTAAAGAATGTAGTTAAGACAATGATTTAGAATAATGGGTAGTGTAGTCACCAATGGCCCAGAAAGTAAATTTAGAGAGAAAATAACCAACAAGAATTATGGGTAGTCTATCAGTGAGAAGGCGAAATGGAAAAAAAATTACATACTACAGCTATCTTAGATAATGCTGATTTTTAAAGTATATTGCGGTTTCTCACAAGGTGGTTCTTCCATTATTGATTTTTTTTTTACATTAAATTCTGCTTCTTTTGACTTTTCTTCCTGCCAAAAAGTGGAAGACAGATGACTTTCTTCTTGTGCATTTTGCAAGAAGAATGAAGAAAATGCACTTCTTAAAGGGCAATTTAGAGCAAACACTTCCATTCCCAGTGCACAGAACTGAAAGCACACAGTAGTCAGTTGTTTTTCCAAGACCCTGCAGAGTCATATGTGGTCACCAGTAGCATGTAAGAGATTGGGTGACGGGTCGCTGAGCATATTACCCTAGGAGAAAAATTTGCAGAAGATGGACTTTGGAGGGAAGACTCTGAAGTGAAGCGGGGCTTTCTGGCTAACAGACATACCCATAAATTCTTATTCTCTTGAACAGACTTAACCTAAACCATGAGGAGGATGAGCTAGTTCATGAACAAGCACAGAGACGAGAATCTGCAAATCCATGCATGGGTGGGTAGCAGCTTTACACACGGAACAGACACGGTCAACAACAAGCAACAATGCCGTAGAATAATTTGCAGCCAAAGTATCTGTGGTTGTGTGTATGTGTGCATGTGGATGCATTGTGGTTTATTTTTTCCCAAAATAAACGTTTGGCTGAAATATTCCCAGACAGATGGAAGGACACTGCACTGCAATGTTTGCCTACCCCTTGTTTCTCATTACTCCTAATTGACTTCTTCAAAGAGCAGGCAGAGGAAAAACAAGTATTTTAACAACAGTGCACATTCAACAGAGAAAGTTCAGAGAAGTCAGACAGTTGTGTATCTAAAAAAACACCCATGTGTGAAGTAATGAACCATTAACAATTCATTAAACTTCAGTCGTGCTCTCCTGCTATGTGGCACCCGTGTTCACTGTGCTTTTAAACATGTTTTCTTTTCAATTTCAGGGAAAAAACAGGGCAAGCAAGCCATAGCTACTGTGGGGTTAAATGGATCATGCATGGTTAGAAAAATTAATGCTAATACTACTGTTAGAAGGTTGACAGTCTTTGCAATGACTTAGTAGGAAAAATTCAAAAATTAGTATAAATAAAATAAATTTCTTACTCATAACAAAATCAGTTTAAAATAATATTTCTGCATGTAACATATTATTTAAGCATGAGGATAGGGAGGGACCATTTTCTTTCATGTTCTTTAGGATTTCCTCTCTTAAGAAATACACTCAGCTATGAAAACAAACTTGCAAAAATGTATCCGTCCAACACACTATCAGGAACTGGTTTCTTCTCTTTTATCAATGTATCTCAAAAGGCATTTATTTTTATTTAGTGTGCACTCTGGGTTTCCTCGTCACAGTTTATTGAACTTTTTAGTATTAACAGAAGAGAAACCTGAATCAATATGTTAGGAGTTTATCCCTGTGATGTTTTCATTTTGAGTATTTAAATAACTTTTATAATTTAGAGCGGAGGATACTATTTTAAAGGACAGTAACTATATATCTAATACTATTTGAGATAATGCAGTCGATTCAACACCTTTGTGACAAAAAAGCATTAAAATGGATTTTTAAAATAGCTAGAATAAAAATAATTATTGAACTCAGTAATGAGTTGGCAGAAACATCCAAAACACATGAATAAACATATTTTAATTATTTGTTTCTGTCTAGACTTAAACCTCCTTTCCAATCTCTTATTTTAAATATTCACAAACAGCAGATAGCCTCTACAGTATGTCTTAAATTTTTTATCCCTAGGATTGTTATTACTGTTGTTTTATTAAGTAGGTACAGGATTCATAATCATGAGACAGTGGTCCTAAATATAGCCTCTTGATCTGTATATACAAGGAAATTGGCAGTCTTTCTAAGAACAGGAAAAACTACAAAATGGCAAATATCTGAAAGATCATACTCATGCCTTACTATTAGTTCATAATAGACATTCCAGAAATTGAACTTGCTATGCAGCTAGGTTAATAGGTTTGCTTAATCTTCAATGGCATGGTCATTAAAGAAGCCTCTCTGGTAGGTTTACAGGAAAGTACAATCTGTTCCTGGTAGGGATGCTAGCCTATGCCCTTTGTTTGATCCAAGGATATAATCCAAAGCCAGTCTTCAACAGTGGGTGAAATCAGATGGATTTGTAGTCTTTTCTGCCCAATAAGTGAGTATGGATAAAGGATATTTAGTAACACAGAAATCTAAGGAAAATGCCTGAAAATCAACTATACCACTGATGACTTCAGGTGATGTTAATGTAATACTATTAAAATCCACTGGCAAGATTACAGCTTGCTTGTGTCTGCCAGAAAAAAACTTGGAAGTGATAATGAATTTAAAATTTATAGGCAGCCTCATGAACACCTATGAGTCAAGTACACTATTTCTATCCTCATAATAGTAACTACTGATTTTAGGCAAAAGAGTTTATATCAAACTGTCTTCAATCCTATAGAAGAATTGTTAGGAGAGCTTTTCAGTGGAGAACTAAATAAATATCACTACAACCTCCTCGTATCCATAAGAAGATCTATGGAAGAATCATACAAAGATCCTAGGGAAACACAGTTTCTTGATCACATCCGAGGGTCCATGGAAAGACATGACTGGTAAGACTGGTGAGTCCCCAGTCCATCATGAGTACCAGAGGCAAAAGTCTACACAAATTCCATAAGCCTTCCTACAGGTAAGCAGCTCTACTCAACACAAATTGCAACTTTTCAGAAGTCCAGCTGGGGTTTTAAGCCAGTACAGAATGGGTATGCTACATTGAGATTCAGACATGGGGCAATACTGAACACACAGAAAAAACACAAGAGGAAACTGAGTTTCTACAGCCAGTTCTTTCTTCAAAATTTTAAGGCAGGAACCTCTTCTGAAAAATGGAAAGATGGGGTATTGTTGCCTTTTCAAATCATCACAAGAGTTCCTTCACAGCTTCTGACAGGGATCAAAGCAGGTAACAGATTTAGCCTAATGTGTCCTAGATACTGTAGGAAAAGCATGGATTGGTTTATTTCAATGAAGCATCGTCAAACCAAATCCCTACTTTGACATCATTCTTACACGTTTATGATGTAAGCAGAAAATGGACAGTCATTATTTCCTCTTCAGGACCTGACAGTTTGACATGAGCTTCTCTGGGGAAGCAGAGCTTGCCCTTCCATTCTAAGGCACAACAACTTTGTCTCTAGTCTCATTAGTCAGGAATCTAACACTGAAAATACAGATTGTTAGGGACGTTTTTCCAGAATGTGTTTATTGTGAATATGGCCGAGAAGAGTAACAAGAACAGTTGCTCAGTCACTACCGAATATACTTATTATTTTGTTATTGTAGAGGTCTAACTTTTCTGGCCGAACAAGTCATTAAGGGGCAAATCTAGGTGTCTACTTCTGTCTCAAACTACTCTAGAAACTTTTAGAACAACTCTCGAGTGCCTTGTAGAAAAGAAAAATGTAGGAAAAAGGATCTACAGAAATGTCAGTATTACATGTAGGGTCTGTAAGCTTTGAGCCTCTAGATTATTCCTCTTCTATTTCAACACACACATGAATTTCTCTCACATATGGGAATAACCACAATAAAGCTGGATGCTTCATGGATGTGGGCCACACAAAGCAGAGACTATTCGATTATTATAGAATGCTCCCTTTGAAATGAGAGCTAATGATTTTAACTTAAAAAATCATTTCCTTCAAAATAAATAAATGATTAGCTGTACCCATAGAGCAGGAGCAGAGCGCTCGCTGACGACTCCACTGATTTGCATCCTTGCTGCCCCTGAGCTTCAGTGGGATTTGTTAAATGTGTGCAGTGTGAAAATGTGACACTCAGGTGTGGTGCTCTGCTGGTTTAGTGCCCGCTGACAGCTTCAGCTTTCCTTCCACAACAGAATGGGCAGGTAAACTATTTTAGACATTGTACTTGATTTCAGGCTTATAAAAGAAATACAAATGTCACATAATTATAAGTTGTGAAGAAAATAGACTCATTTAGTTTTCTGTGATAGAATTATAACATATCATAAAACATGAATTTCACTTCAAATGAAATAAATTAATGCCAGCATAATTACTGACCATAAGTAATATATGTTAAAGTAATATTGGAATATATG
This sequence comes from Eospalax fontanierii, assembly GCA_035773235.1. Taxonomy (NCBI): domain Eukaryota; kingdom Metazoa; phylum Chordata; class Mammalia; order Rodentia; family Spalacidae; genus Eospalax; species Eospalax fontanierii. Next base: position 88,500,893 of record CM069529.1, on the reverse strand, counting down.
GAATAAACATATATTGGAATCTTATGCTTCTTCATTTTAAAGAAAATTATTGTTTGACAATTCAAACTAAATTCAGAATATTAGCAATTTGCATGTTTAAAAGTATGCCAAAAACTAAATCTTTTTCACAGATGAAACAAATATGATAAATGTAAACAAATGTTGAAAATAATTTTTCCTGTTCTTGTCATAGAAAAAAATACTGCCAAACTTAGCACATTTTAAGACTTTGAGAAAAAAAAATGTAATTATGAATGTAATTCCTTTTAAATCTGGAATTCCAGAGAACTGAGGGTGTCAACCAGATGTTCTAAGACAAAACACATAACTCTACATCATGTCATTTTGAACATTATTTGAGTTCTGTTACCACTGAAGTCTGTATCGGTTGTAGGGTGTGTGTCTGTGGATGAGCATCTGTTTCTAGGTGCCATCTGTTTGCCCTGAATTGTATCACAAATAGCTGTAATTTTCTACCGTGTAACAGGATATCGGTTTAAGAGTGAATCAATTAGTTTCCAGAAACAGGTTTCAAAAAGGGCAGAAAATGAAATCGCTACGGCTAGCACTGGTGGCAAGCACTGACGTCCCGGGATTGCCCGTCCTGAGACGGAGCGTAACTCAGGACGTCCTCCGTGAACAGTACAGGACGACCTCCGTGAACAGTACGGCCTTTTCTCTGTGGAATGGAAATATGCATGGTCCCAGGATGGCCCGGTCCTGAGACGGAGTGTAAGTCAGGACGACCTCCGTGAACAGTACGGCCTTTTCTCTGTGGAATGGAAATACGCTTGATCCTTTTTCTTGTAAACCCATAAGTTAAATGTGAGTCCTGAACAAAGTGAGTTCAGAAGTGATGAAATTTCAAATGGATAGTGCTGGCTGGGAGGGAGACTCCCAGAGGAACATCAAAGAGTTTCAAGTGCACCCTCACCAGCAGGAAGGAGAGCTCAGGGTCTCATAGCAGTGGGGAAATTACACAAAGCACAGAATTAACAGGTCTAGGCTAAAGATTTATTTTAAAATATATGAAAGACTTCTGGATACCATCTTCAAGCACACTAAGGCTGTGGCAAAGTAGGCATTTAAAACCAATGATAACACTGCATTATTTGTTTAGAATTAAAACCTAAGGGAAGAAAAAGGTCTCACATGAAGATAATCTGCACATATTTACCTTGACAAGACAAAACTCCTCCAGGACAAGACTGGTAGTTAAGTTGAAGAAAGGCTATTATTATAAAACGTAATAAGGATTTAAAGGCAAAATTTTAAGTCCCTAAGAAGTGGCATTAGAGTATCATTTAGCACAATGGAGTAACTAGAGTAAAAGGAGAAAAAAAGTAAAAGTTTTGTTTGCATTTTAAGGGAGAGAAAAACCTGTAGGAAGACTCCAAAGTCAAATCCCTGTTTATGCTGACTAAATATAGACAGGTGGTCCTAGAACTGAATGTAAAATATTCTCACGTGCTGAAAACACCTAGAGTACAATTCATCAGAAAGGTGAGGGGGACCATATTCAAATTAAACATGCAAGAGCAAAATATTTCTGACTAAGAATAACTGGGTAGAAAATAAAAGGAGAAATGCATCATTTGTAATAACAGCTTAAAAATTAAACACACAGAATGCTTCGTAACAAGTTCAAACATACCTATCACAGGCTTATAATGGTAAAGTGACAAAGCGTGACTCCAGAGAACAACTAAAACAAACACAAGCTGTATCACAACTTGGCCAGTTTATGCTGCTCTAGGATTCCCATGGACCCTGCTTAGCTAGTCAGAAGCCCGCACACTCAGCCACCATCTTCCCGATTCGGGACTAAACCTGTTAACATTGCCAGAGAGCTCCCAACAAGCCTGGTAAGTTAGTCAGAACGCAAGCACCCTGCTTTGGGATTAGCACCAGTCAAGCTTCTCCAGGGCTCAAATCTACCCTGCTTTCCTGGTCAGAACTGGCACACTTGGTCACATCATCCAACTTTGGGACTAGACCCATCCAAGCTGCCAGAGAGCTTTTGACTAGCCTGCCTGGCACATCCCATCCCTCCAATAAAAATAGAAACAAAAAGAGAAATCCTGAAGCACAGACCAACTATTCATAACTGATCAGACAGAGAATACCCAAGCTACAACAGCAATAGAAACAGAACCAAACTTCACTTCCACAAAGGCAGGCTAGAGTTTCATGTCAGACACACAGACAATGAAAGAAGTCCATATGGCCAGGTCACAATGCAAAAACACAAACAATATGAAAAACAAAAATCAATATGTTCCCACCAAATCCCACCTGTCAGACAGAAGCATTCTACAATGAGAAGTACCCAGAGGAACCCTAGGACAAAGAACCTAAAAAGAACAATCATAAACATAATCAAAGAACTCAAGAATTTTAACAACAAACAAATATCTCCAAGAGGACAGGAATAAACTCCTGGCTGAAGCTCAAGAAAATACAAATATACTGCTGAATGAAATGACAAAGACAATTCAGGATTTGAAAAGGGAATTCATGAAAGAGGTAGCTATATTGAAGAAAAGTCAAGCTGGAATGAAGATAGGACTCAAAAATTCAGTAAGCCAATTAGAAAAGACATGGGAAAGCCTTACCAGCAGAATGAATCAAACAGAAAAAAGGAATATTCAGAGTGGAGAAAAACCTCAGAGAACTGGGCTGCTCAAGCAAAGAACATGAGAAAAAAATTAAAACACAGAAATGGAAGAATATGCAAGACATGTGGGATACTATGAAAAGATCAAAGCTACACATTATAGGCCTAGAAGAAGCAGAAGAATCTCAGGTCAATAGCATTGACCAGATCTTCAATGGGATTACAGAAGAAATCTTTCCAAAACTAAGGAAAGACAAACCCCTGTAGATACAAGAAACACACAATTTGGAAGGTAAGAACAGAAACTCTCAATGTCATATCATAAAAAAAATTAAATGTACAGAACATAGAGAAGGTACTGAAGGCTGCTAGAGAAAAACAAGTCACATACAAAGGAAACCCATCAGAATCAGAGGTGATTTCTCAATTCAAACTATGAGAGCCAGAAGAGCCTGGAACAACGTATTCCAGGTTCTAAACGGTCATACTTGCCCAGAATACTTTACCCAGCAAAACTGCCTATCATAGTCAAAGGAAAAAGAGAAATCTCCCATGATAAAAGCAGGTTGAAAGAATTCATGTCCATAAAACCAGCCTTACAGAGAATATTCAAATCAATACAAAGAACTGAAAAAAAAGAAACAACCATACTAAAGAGGCTACAGGAAAAAAAGAAAAGAATAAATAAATGAAGGGATAGCTGCAGAATAAGATAGGACTAAGAACACAAGCAAGCAAACAAAAATGACAGTAACTAGCACACATCTTTCAATAGTGACTTTAAATATCGATGGCCTCAAATCCCCAGTTACAAGACACAGGTTACTTGAACAGATTAAGAAGTAAAACTTTTGTTGTTGTCTACAAGAAACTCATCTTACCTTCAAGGATAAGCACCATCTTAGAATAAAAAGCAGGAAAAATATAACCCAAGCAAATGGCACTAAGAAAAACGTAAGCATTGCTTTTCTACTACCTGACAAAGTAGACTGTAAACCAAAATTAATCAAAAGAGATAAAGAAGGTCACTTCATTCTGAACACGGGAACAATCAACCAAGAACACATCACAACCATGAATATATATGCACCAAACTCTTCTGCACCCAATTTCATAAAAAGAGTACTACTGGACTTTAAGACACACATTAACCCCAACTCAGTAATAGCAGGTGACTTCAGGACCCTGCTTTCTCCAATAGACAAGTAATCTGGACAAAGAATAAACAGAAAAATGTCTGAATTAAGTGGAAATCCATGAAAACTGGGAAAAAGAGGGTTGGTTATTTTTAAGGGTGTGATGCCAGGTATGCTAACCAGGTTCTAGTGGCAGGACACACCCAAAAGTCATTTAGGGACACAGACTTGAACTTAGCCTTAATAGAAGTGACAGTGTACATGAAGTCCAGGGGGGATACAAGAGGGACGCAGAGAGGGAAAAGCGTCCAGATCTAATCAAAATAAATGATATGAAATTTGCAAAATGTCAATTCAAGTATGAAGGAAAAAAGTTTTATCATGTTTACGAACAATAAGAGATGACACTGGAAATACATGAATCACTCTAAAAATATTATATGGGAATAACACAGCATAACATAATAGAACCATGGCCTTTAACTGACAAAACTGATCCTGAACTTCACCTAGAAGGATAAAAACAAAAGGCTAAGAGCCTTTGAACAAGAGAAAACCAAAAGCAGAAAGAATCAAGCTCGAAGATGCTCCAATAGATGTTCTAAAGTATTATAGAACCACAAGAGCTACAATTCTGACCCAACAAGCAATTTGAAATGTTGATGAAACTGACCTTCAGCTCAGAAACTAAGAACTTCATCCCTCTTGGAGTTAGTATATAATACAGTGGTAGAAAAGCAGAGAAGTAGTGGAGAAGAAATAAAAAATAGTTGATAATTTAGAACAATATGGTTCACATCTTAACATTAATCAAAATGCAGATGGATGAAAGTTATATTGATTTAAAAAGTAACATTAAAAATTTAAACATGAGAGTGAAAGTAGAGATTGACTTCAAAGATTAAAGGAAAAGAGAAAATTCTACAGAGAAACACTGGTCAATAATTCTAAAACAAGTCTCTCTAAATAAGCAATAAAAAACTAAACTGTCACAAATATGATAAGTAGTTGTTTAGAAAGTAGAGAATTACAGAAACCAGTTAAAAAATCAGGAAATAATTTTCAAAAGAAAAGATATTGAGCTAATAAGATACTTTAAAACCTGAACCCACTGGTAATATAAAGAAAAGAAATTTTTAAAAACCTAAGTATTTTTCAAAGCCATATAAAATGACAATTGCTAATTGCTAATGTGGCCAGGGCGAGGACAAAGGGCCCAGGGTTCACATTTAATCAGTGTTGGAAGAACTGGCTTGGCAAAATTTCTCTAAAATGCAACATAGCAACAATTATTTGGGAGCTCAATAATATCAAAATCATTGACCCAGAAATTCATTTTATGAGGGAGAAAGAAACAAAGAAAAAGATTAGGGAAGGAGAAAGAGGAGTGGGAAGGGGGAAACAGAAGAGGAGAGATGGGAAGGGAAGGGAGTCATTGGTGTGAAAAGGCGTTCCAAAGAGCTTCACTAGTACTACAGGGGAAGATGGCAGCGGGGTGAGCAAGTCAGGGCAGTGAGCAGACTAGACGGACTATCACAACTCTGTGTTCTAGAATCATTGTACGAGAAACTTCTAATGATCCACAGTTAGATAAAAACATTTTGACATACTTGGTGAGAAGAAATGGAATATTAGGCGAGGAAAATGGAGAGAAGAAGAAAGCCAGAAAGAAAGAGAGAGGAGAGAGAGAAAAGAGAGAGGGAGAATAACAACCTCCTCACAATGGAGCCCAACGAGGGACACCCAGAACCTCCTCCCCCAGCTATGTCTGCAGTGATTTCTCCTACAGCTCTTTTCATCCTCTGTCCTTTACGTTCACAGACCTAATACTGTGGCCATATATTACTTTTATAACGAGGAAAAACACGGTCATTTTTTTTTTAAGACTAAGGATAAAAAACACTCAAGACACATCCCTATCAGGCCAAAGAAAAACTAGATCCTGAGAATATCTTCAGACAGGGGGAGTTAAAACAGAGAGCTGGCTGGCTATATTCCCAGGATGCCAAACCAGTTGGTTAGCTTAATTAACATGAGAGGAATGTCGGTGTACATCTTTGGAATTAGTCACTGCAAAGATTGAAAAGTTTGCTTTCCACCAGTGGGGACCTGGCACTGGGCTGAGGTGAAGAGAAGTTGAGGATGCCATGTCCCTGAGTCATTTCTTTGACCCTACCTACTCCAACAGGGACCTGAACTCTAACTACTGTCCTGGTAAATTTCTGCAGCTACAGGAACAGAGCAATCCCTCTCTCCATACACTCCAACCTGCACACTTAGGCTGTCTTCCTGTTCCTAACTTATAACTGTGAATAAATTTCATGGAAATTATTCTACCACCTTTTTTTAAAAAAACATTCTTCAAAAGAAAATGTATGCTTTCACCAGGGTGAGTTTTCAAGACTGAAGCTATCCCATCATTCCATTCTCATGTCTTCCTTCTCCATGTCTGTGCTGTCTTGAACCTGCCTATCACCACTTCTGCTCAAATGTTATAGGAAAGAACACTTGGACTGTTTTCTGCTGCTTGGGGGATGCTGCAACAAGGCTTTAGGACCTGTGCTTGCAAAGGTAATTTTCGCAAAGAATGAAGGCTAGAGGTTGAATCTAATGAAGTACACCCAAGCATCTTGTACACCACTCTGTACCCAGGAAGGGTACGGCTTAACCGATAAAAACTTGTTGACTAAATTGCTTCCTTTATCCATGCCACTGCTTTTTCCAATGATAGGAATTTATAAGTAGGAGATAACTGGGGTGCACCACTGAGCACCCCACATCTGCTGAGCGGTACTATGTTACAGTCACCTTCGTGTAATATACCTCCCATGAAGCAACCTGAGTGACAAAAATGGAAAAGCCTTTCCTTCTGAATAAACTAGAGAAACGAATGTTTCATATGAATGCATATATATCATAGGACAAAGAACTAGCGGTGGCATCTGGACTACTTCAGTAATGTTTGTATTAGTTACCTGCTTTGGGGACTTCATTAAACTAAAACCAGTATTGCCACTATCTGTTGTTTAGAAACTATGTTATAGTTATGTTCTGCCCTAGGGCCAATGATGTGTTTTTTGTTTTTTTTTTACTCTCACAGATCTCACGTTTCTGTTAAACATTTATCAGTCTTAAAGAAGCACAGCCTTCCTTTTCAAGTAATCCCAGCCTAAATGAAGTTCATGAAGAGAGCACACACCTGAGCTTCTGGCTATTCTGCAAATCTATCCCTTTGGCACAGGTAAGCCTCTCTTTGAAGGACTTACCAAATGATACAATGAACCTAGACCTGCAGCTGAATATTGTTTTTCTATAGCTTGAAGTTTGCAGTTAGAAAGCAGGTACTACCAAAACTGGCAGTATTTCCTTGACCTCTTAATTTTTAAATTTCAAAAAGCAAGGACATCAGTCTTGTACAGGTCATTTGGTTTAACAACATGGAAATAGAAAGAGACTGACGAGCATTTTGAAACCTCCCCAGTGTGCCACACTGTGACATGGGCTCAGTGGATCCTCATGCTTTGATATGTTACAGCGGGAACTTTCAGAAATGACTTACTGGGTTGTACATCTGATTGAACAACTGTTCAGCTTGCTACATTGCAAAGGTGGGGAGACATTGCAGCACAGATAGGGAAAGAAGGAAAGATCCAGAAAAACAGCATTAGCTCAGCAAATCCAGTGCATTTGCACAGACGAGCTGGTCATTAAAAAAAGGAAAAACTTTCAGTTTCTAAACATTCCACACTGAACGTGAGAGGCTCTTGGGAAATACAAATGTTGACTTTGGCTCCTAAAAATGGAGAGCTGGAATAAGAAATTTAAGGTTTGTGTTACTTTCCCTTTCTCAAGTTAAATAACCCATGAAATAAAGAAAGCTGTCCACTTTTGATGATACATGATGTGCTGGCCTCCAGCAATGAATCAGAAGAAGTACTTTTGGCCAAGCCCACAATTTATTACCTGAACTTCAAAGATGGTAATAATAAAAGATTAATTAAATCTTATCATTGAATTATAGCTCTTCTTTGATAGTAACATAAGCCTGAATTTTCTATTTGGCATCTAACTTCATAATTATACATTAATAAGCAGCAGGTTAGCAATAATCAAGCTTCAGTAAGCAAGGCAGTATCATATTAACTTAAATGGAAAAAGAAAATATGCGAATCTATAGAAAGATTAAAGGGGACCATATACAATATTGTCCATTACAAGTTTCCACTGTAATGAAAAAAACTAAATTTCAAAGATATTCTATTATGCTTCAGAATCAATAATGATGCCCTGTCAATTTTCTGCATAGATTCAAATGTACTGAGTACTACTTTAAAGAGTGTGTTAAATGCACACACATTAATTTGGGGCTCAACATCAAAGTATAGAAGGTAAAAATATTCTAGAAACTACTACTTTAAGCTGAGACATGCCTTTTGAGAGCCCGGACACTTATTCCTTCAACTTGGGTAAAGTAAATGGTGATTTTAACATGTATTTTTTTTTAAAAAAAAACCTTAATCAAGCATAGTATCAATTGCAAAATTACTGAAATGATTAAGTCACATTTTAAATTCTGTGTCTTCTCAATAGATACCTAAAGAGCAAATTAACCTCTACAACTTGAACCTCAAAAACCCTATGAAGAAATAATATGATCCATACATCAATAATCAAGTTCTTTTCAATTCCCAGATAACTAAGATGGTGGACAGACTTGATTATGTTGCATACTTATGACTAGTAGTTATGCATTGTGTGATTAGTGCTGTTTAGTGGACTCACAAACAACACTAGGGATTTCCTCACACATGAACATTTGACCGTCATTTTTACGGATTGGAACACACAGAATTCCTTTTCTGTCTAGAAGCACTTTTATCACAAAGTATTTGAAGATATCTTTAATTTGTATAATAAAGTATTAAAAGTGACTACGTATGTGAACTTCTCCACAATCTTCTGTGTAAAAATACCTTGGGACAGTACAGCACCTGCTAGTAAGACAAAAGCAGGTTAAAATCTCCATTCCAGTCCCGTTGTAACTGGCAAAGTTTCTGTCCAGCTAAACACGTCTATGATCCTGCACCAATTTTATGGGCAAAAATACCTGGACAGTCACAGATCTTAGACAAAATTCCACAGGAGATTCATAGTATATTTATGGCATAATAAAATCACTATATTTTTAGCTTTCATTTAGTAAACCCTTATATTTTATTCACAAATCATACACGTTTTCACTTAAAAAGAAGCCTAACAACTCCTTAGCTTTTATAGTTGCATATTTTTACTTCTGTAAATGATGTGTTTATATGTATATTTACATACTGTTGGCTTATGTTTTCAAATATTTCATGTAGATCCCAATTCTTTCTAAGGTGATAGGTACCTAAGGTTGTATGGAACTATTTATTAGCAGAAATTAGATACTACTGAAAAAAACACTTAAAAGTACTGAATTTGGTTAACGCTAGGGGGCCAAAAATAACAGCTCAGCCTCTGTAAGTTCAGCAAAAAATATTGAAATTATCATTACCTTTATGTATTTAAGAGATGGTTTAAGTAAAGATTATATAAATACTTAGAAATATGCTAGCTGTTGATGAATTAAATAATTTCTTTATAATAAGACAACTGTGTGGGTCACTTTGGGGATGGTGACATTGTGGAATGAAACTAAAATGCTATCAGGGATCACAGTAAAATGTTTACAGGACATTATCTGGGAATTCCAGTCAACGGTGTTGACTGAGAGTCAGAGGAAAGGGCATGCCGGGAGTCATCCGTTGAGCAAACCACAGCTGTGCTGAGGCAGGTTACACTGAAGTGCACAGATGTGGATTCCATAAACAAATCAAACCATGAAAAAGGAGAACACACAATCAACACGTGAGCCTCCTCCTTGTCATTACTAGAAGAGTCCACTGAAAAGGGGGTTGTTGAGCATGTATCTGCAGAAATCATAAGTGGGGTGCCCTGATCTCCATGACAGCTCAATGGAGTTGATGGAGGGTGTCTTTCAAACTGGGGTATGTTTGAGGTCCTCCTCCCACAGCCAGCACACTGACACGAGATAAGATCATGCAGAGGGCCATTTCTCTTTTTTATTAAGTTATCATCTTTGAGCATGCCTCATGATCACAAAACTGTTTTATTAAGCAAAAGTACAGTGAGTTGTAGAGCACATCATACATGTGCCAAGAATGTATTTCATTCTCCAAATGCATAAACAGTCTTTACCCAAAAGTCCTCAAATGAGCAGTTCAAGCTCTTCCAGTCACTGTTCCAGATTTCTACTTAACTAAATACTGCTTGAAATAAGGGAGATGTTGAGTGGAGTATAAAAATGATTTTTCAATAGAGAGGTTTCTTGTTTTGTTATAATGAGATTTGATATGTATATTTATTACTCTTTCTTTGTGAATGTGGTGTGTGTATGTGAGAAGTGGGGGGGAGAAACTATGTGTGGCGTATGTTTGTGTGTGCTTGCTCCTATACAGGGGTACCAAGGCCAGAAGCCAGTGTCTGGCATCTTTCTCAGTTTCCTCTTTACATCATCACCATTATGATTATGATTATGATTATTATATTTTGGATAAAGGGGTTTCTCCTTTAACCTAGTGATCACAATTGTCTATACTAATTGGCCCAAAAGTCTGACATCCTGAGCCCCTACCACAGGAATATAACACTATGACTACCAATTTGTAGTGGGTACTGGAGAGAGGGAGAGAGGAGCTCAGGTCAGAAAATGCTTGCACAACAGCATTTGACCTTTCCAGTGATCTCACCAGGCCCTGTATATTTATCTTTCTTTCTGTGTATTAATAAGTAGACCTTCTCAATATGAAATTCCCCATGATAATTTCTTAAAATCCCTATGTGGTGACCATGTTGTATACTGCATTATACAAAATGGCACATTCATTTTTTAAATATTCAAAATAATTCTTCTGTAGACATACGGTTTATTCACATCCTTGGTCATCCATGCCACCTGTTTTTATAACCAGAGCTAACAAATCCTCATGCTAATGGGCTATGACTCAGAGGTAGTCAAATCTTAGTATATGCTTTATCAGAGTGTTTAGCTTATCTCTTCTCACTGCATTTATAAGTTGTCAAGGGGAACAAGATATTTTATCATGCTATGAGGTTTATATGAACAATGAGAGTAGACAAAGCAAACAACATGGGGAAAAGTCAAAGGAACAATGCATGACTGGAAATGCACTCCACAAAAATGTCCAGAGCAGAGAAAACAGGTGAATGTCACGATGGAAAGACTCTTCTCTCTGTTCCGGAGACTTCCCGGTATGACAAGCTTCCGAGAAAATAAGGCCCATTATTGATCCAATACAAATCCTCATTCTACAGATGTGTTAGGGTCTTGACTGCTGTAGGGAATTGCTAGAAACTGAATGTTGCCAGGAATGGCAGAAAATTGATCTACTTCTGAAAACTGTAAGAGTGTATCGACATGTAACCAGGCCCTTAGGTATTTTACTCTCTTGCAAACACTCTCATTAATCATTTTAGATAGTTGAGATTTACCCAGAGCCCAATGGCTGGTTTTATATTTTCCATTTCTGCTACTGCTTTCTCTTTTTCAAGTTTTCAAGTTTTCTTTAGACAGGGAACCTAAGATAATTTTTCAGGTTTACAGACAGACTTGATGCAGACATCTTGGGAATCAAGTTGAGTGTTTAATTAATTCTTTTATCAGCAGACAGCAAAAGATAAGGAGCTTGTTTCTTTCGAAAACCTTCTCTTCCTCACCCATTGTATAAATTCCTTCTGAAAGGAGGATGTTTTTTCTTAGACTTTACTTACCTTTTTTAACTGTGCTTCCAATTTGTTACATTCCTCTTTCTTCTGTTCAATGGCTATTTCTAGAGACTTTAATTTGGAGTCCCTTTTCAGTCCTGCAGAGGCTAATGAAGACGCATGTTCTTTGAGGTCAATTAAGCTAGACTGAAAAAGAAAGAATGATGGTAAGTAAAACAGCACAGTTTCTCTGAGCAAAGTTTTCAGTCTGAACTCATTGATCCTATACATACCAATAAAGTATCCATTAGACAGAAAGGGCAAATACAGTCTTACTATGGCAACCAGAGTCAGCTCTGGCCAGGAAATTAAAGTTAGCCAGCTTACAGGAGAGAACAGGATCTAATTGCAGTAGACTCAAATGCAACCAAATGGTGTGGTCAGTCAACGCACTTTTCACGTCAGGATCATGCTGATGATATAAAGCTCCAAGGTGCTCCTTAAGTGTCACAGCAGAACAGACACCCCGACCTCCATTCATATTTACTGAGATCAGGCAGTGTAGACTCAGAGACAAACATGAAAATACTTCATTTCAAAAGATGCTTCCTTACCAAGAGCAAATCGAGTATCAAAGAAGCATCCCATTAAAATTTATCAAATTCACTTTCTTTAACAGAGAAGTAAAGACCAGCTTTTCAAACATCTTCAGGCAAATCAAAGATACAGGTATTTGAAATTTTAGGGTAAAGGAGACTTTAAGTTCTAGTCCCTTGTGATCCATCTTCAATAAAGATCATATATGAAGTTGTCGGTATTGTTCAGTCATTAACCATGTCCAGAAACCAAGAGCTTCCCTGTGTAGTCTGAATTCTAAAACCAAGAGAAATAAATACTTGCACATATCCTTTTTTTTTTTTTTTTGAGGTCTCAACTAGTCTTGAACTCACTATGTAGACCAGACTGGTCTTGAACTAATAGAGATCCACCTGACTCTGCCTCCCGAGTGCTGGGTGCTGGGTTAAATGCGTGTGCCACCACACCTGGCAATACTTGTACATATCTTTGAACACAATTTTACCTCCTCTTGGGTGATGTTACTAGCAAAGATGAAATGGCTACAAGCATCTAACGATGTGACTCGGTTTCACCTAAAATCAAGTACTGCGTATCTCCTTTCTATTGACACTTGTGACACCACAAAGAATAAAAGACACACAGTGTCTCTCAGGGATTAACGATGCTGCCTGACACCTTAGGTGAGGCTGTGTCACACGGCCACTAAGATCACAAAGGGCATCATCTCCCAGAAGGATGCTCTTTCTACACCCTTTGAAGGAGGGTGAGTCAAGTTCACTTTCAAGTCAGTGAACTGAAGCTCACATTAGGTGAGTGTGAGTCTTGAGTAAGGTCACTAGCCACTAAAGGCAGATCCAGATCTCAAACTCAGGTCTACAACTTTGAGTTCACTTCCATAGAAATAATGAAGGTCCTTATAATTCAGTTACTTTGTCACAGTGAGGATATATTTTCACCCCAACTAAATTATAAGTTTCCTGAGAACTGCAATTCTATGTTGTTGCTCTGTTTTAAATTGTAAATTGTGGGTTGGGATGACCAGCTTTATTTTGGCTATGCTATAGTCCCTAGTTATTAATCTACGTGTTGTGAAGGGACTTTTTCAGACATGATTAACATCTATAATCAGCTGCCTTTAAGGAGATTATCCTCTGTGCTCTGGGTGGGCCTGTTGCCTATCCTTTGAAAGGTCTTAGGAACAAAACTATAGGAGAAGAAACACCCAGTTCTCCTCACACACTCCCGTCCATCCCAGCAACAAATTCTGTCTGAGAGTTTTCAGCCTGCTTGTTGGACTCTGTACATGTTGGACTTGTCCAGCCTCTATTACCATATAAAGCTTCCTTACAATGAATTTCTTAATCTAGTTAGAGGCCTATCTCTATCTCTAGAACACAAGGATTAAAGGCATGCACCACCACACTGGATTTGATTTCTTAATCTGGTCTGCTGGGAGAACCCTGAATGATAATACAAGAACATTCTACAGAAACCTGAAATGTTTCCGGAAAAGCTTATTTGAGGGTCATTCCTGTTGGCATTGTTTACAAACTATCCTCATTTGAGGTTTTGCTTTGGCATGTTACCAAAGTCTCTTTTCAATCAAAAGGATACATGTTGATTTTAAGGTCCATGGCACTAGAAGAACATTACAAATGAGGGCAAAACTAGTGCCTGTAACCTGTGAACAGCTTCATTGAGTCAGAATTGCCAGTACAATGTAGAGAGAAGGGTTAAATTCTCATTTTAATGTCAAAGAAATAGTTCCCTCTCTAAACTCTAATAGGCATAAATCTCATCCATTAGCCATATGAGATTTTGCTTGGGGTTTCCTCAAAACTCCTCTTATGTATCGAAGTTGCAATTTCCAGTCTAGGCAGGACTTTAGTACAGAACTGTCAACACACAAGGGATGAGGCAACCCAGGTGAGCTGACAGACAAGATCAGTGGAGGGTGATGACTCAGCAGGGCAAAGGGCCTGAGAAGTCCTGCAAGGGAGGCACAATTCTGGCAGACAGAATCAGTGTGACTGGGACAAGTGAAGACAATGACTGCTTCTGACATATCTCTATCCACGTACCCTTAAGGAAACTGCACATGTTATTTTGGTATCCCCAGGAACATGGGGAGTACATCCCAGAACATCCTCCCCAGAATCCCCAACCAGGAAGCATCCTTCAAATACAGTGACTTACTGTAAAAACACAGGTGGTACTTATATGCTGTATTCATTTGTCTTTGCTACAGTATGAAAACTATTTTAAATTATTCACTGTAACAGAAAAATAATATCCCAGAAGAGAAACTATATCTAACCTAGGTTTCTGTGTCCAGTATCATGACTTGTCTTCTAACCTGACTACACTGAGTGATACACTTCAGAGAATTGCAGGTGAATGTAAAATATCCAATAAATCATAAGCAAATACCAGTCTTCCAGTGGAATGGAGCTACTGTTGTTACTATTATTATCTTAACTGATGTTAAGATAATAAGGATCATGGGCTTTAAAATAAATTCCCGAAGCCACACAAATGTGGGAAGGGAAGAAGAGTTTCCAGGGTCTGCACAGCACCCTTAGAACAGCGAAACTGTCCAGAAGACAACTGTGTCGAAGGGAGGCACAGAAACTTTTCTCCTTGGGATCCAGGCAGCCTTCCTAAAGAAAGGTCACTATGTTCCCCAAGTCTTCACCTAAGATGTACGGTCCCTAAGTCATCCTCAATAAAGCGGGTTTTTGAAGACTATCAATATGGTTCATCAGTTTTTCCAGACTCACCTCTTTCTCTGTTAGTTCAGCTTGCAAAGCATTGACCTTCTCTTTGAGCTCTTTGTTCTCTTTCCTGAAGGATTCTATCTCTTCTAGTCTCTCTCGATCATCTCTCTCCCGCTGCTCCTTCAAGCGCTCAATTATTCTCTCCTGTGAGGCATAAAAAACAAAGCAAGACTTAATAAGCCACTAGTGTGTACCCTCAAACACAAAGCAAAGAAAATGTAAGACAATCAGCCCCCAAAATGAGCTCGTTTATGGAAAGAGGGTTTGCATACCATACAATTTTTAAAGGCAATCAATATATAATACCTTTGGACTTACTATTATAATTTAAGGTCACAGGGTAATAAAGGATCATATAGGTGTATTTGTGTGATGTGTTAATATATATACATGTATGTATGTATCTATGTGCAGGCAGGTACATATATACATGTGTGCACATTCATGGAGAGACCAGAGTTTACATCTAGTGCCTCCCTTAATTGCTCTCCATCTTATTTTAAGAGACAGGGTCTCTTGCTAAACCTGAAACTCATTGACTCAGCTAGACTATCTGGTGGGCAAGTCCTAATGTTCCTTCTTCTGTCTCTTTGGGTTAGGATTACAGATACATCTACTCCAACCAGCTTTTTTATGAAGGTTCTGGGTATCAAGGTCAGGTCTGCACATTTATGCAATAAGCACTTTACCAACTAAACCATGTCGTTCCTAGCAAGGAATCTCTTTTTAAAATTTATTAGTAATTAAACAGGTTTTGTAGAAGCTTACATTGTGGTGTAGAAATACATTTCAATCGATTAAAGTCCAACACCAAGAAAGAAAAAAATTATGGCATCAAAATGTGCCTCCTCTATTCACACTAGGATAGACTACAAATGTTCAAGCTATAAGGCTGTACTTCCTTCATGGTAATGCTTGGGAAATTTCTAGATCACTTGTAGAGGAGGCAAGTGTGGGCAACAGGGTTCCCAACTTGGGGAGCCCTGCACAGGAGAAGGATGGGGCCACCAGACTTCTAGTCTCAGTCTGGTTTGTATAGATTCTCTACTTGGCATCAGAGGGCCTTCTTCAGTTTCTGAAGAGTCTTCTTGGGCGCCACAAAGGATATGTTGGGAGGTGGGGAGCAAGGCCCAACCCTCTAGGGCTCAAAGCTGGACTCACAGAGAACCTGAGAAAAAGACAAGCTATCATCTCTGTGTTTATCCAGTGTGTCCAAAGATGTGTTTTTTCAGTGGCTTCTTGACAATTAGTGGAGACTCCAGAACTCAGGTTTAGTTTGAGCAGGTACAGACATCTCCTGGACTGAAAACTTATTCTGAACCAGGGACGATCACAAATCTTCTTACTCATTACCACAGTGTCAATGGTACAACCTGCATGACAGCTGTCAGAGCAGCGGAGAGGCTGCTCAGAGAGCCCATCATCCAAAGTGACCCCAGCTCACAAAAGAAGTCTAGCATCTAGAGCCTCTAATCCTTGCCAGGTTCAAGAGACCATACCGCCATAAGCATGCCTACAGCCATCCAAGCCATCCAGTAAGATCTGTCTGTCTTTAACTTTGTAGTAGAGAAAACTTATCCTTATTCTTATAAACATCTTTTTAAAAAAATGTTGAAGATGAGAGATCAAAGCAAGAGTCCTTTGGAGAAGGAGAGGGAGAAAATATTGCTTCCTAGGAACATTTGAGTTTCTGAAAACTAAAATTAGTTTCAAATGATCAACATTTTTGCTAACTATGGCCACACAAAAAATATTGGTATATATGGGTCTAAAGAGATGCTCAGCAATTAAGAGTACTAACTGCTCTTGCAGAAGACCAGGGCTTGATTCCCAGCATCCATACTGAGGCTCACAACCACCTATAACTCCAGTTCCAGGGGATTCAACACCCTCTGGCTTCCTGGGGCATGTCCATACACATTCTAATCATAAACTTATATAAACACACACATAGATATATAAATACAATTTAAATATTTCAAAACAGTGGTGTATGCTATGAGTGCTCAGTGTTACAGCACCGGCCTGGCCTGCATGATGCTCTGAGTTTAATTTCCAATACAATGAGAGACAGAGAGAGAGAAAGAGAGAGACAGAGAGACAGAGACAGAGACAGAGAGACAGAGAGAGATGTTGCTTTGGTACATATCTATAACACCTTTAAAACAGTGTTTAATGAAGAAGGACATTAGTCTGAATACTTAGCTTATGATTTAAGATCCTCTGAGGATGAAACCAAGTTATCAATAATAATAATGTATGTATCTAATTATCTGAGAAGGAAAAGAAGCTACTGCTATTTTGCAATTATTTAAAAACATTGTAAATGAGGCATATTATTGGAGCAATGGAGGTAGTACAGAACAAATGGGTCTATTAGTTATATATGTTTATTTCTACTCAGATCCAGTTACAATCCTATTTTAATCTGCCTATGACAAGGATAAGTGACTGAATGCTCATGTGATCTACAAAGGAAGAAACAGCCACAGTGCACTGTAAACCTCATGGGGCCTTTAATAACTTCATCCAGCAATCCTTCCAACCTTTTACCTGTGCTGCTACTGGTCATCTGTCACCAGGCCCTCTCCATTCCATCGCCCACATTAGGTGGATGCTGAAGTGACAGTTCTAAAGCTCCAAACTGATCATGTCACTTCACTGGAAACCTTCCAGAATCCCTGTGGCCAGATCACAAGACATGCATCCCTTCTTAGAGAGCTTTACACTTCCAAGGAGCAGCACTTGAGTCCTGGGCCTCTTTTTAACCCAAAGCTGGAGGAATTATCTGGCATACCACAGGCACTTTGAAAGGCTGAAGGAAGGAAGAACTCAATTTACGAATCCTCTTGGCTTCAAAGCAAGGGTCATAAAATTAAGCATGTGTGTTAACATTTAGAAAGTGTCAGAGTCATTTGGAAAGTAGGTCAATTTGCTGTAAGCACTGGGTACTACAGTGTGGGCATCAACAGCAAGAGAGCAATAGGGAGGAAGGGAGAGAGAGAGTGAAAGAGAGAGAGAGGAGGATTTTAATGTTTTAAAGGTTATTGATGATTCACTACTATAAAAAATTTCTCTGTTGATCACAAAACCAATTTAACTGTCAGCTGTGGAGGGCCAGATGTCAGAAACATGTGTTAAAAGGCCCTAATATGCCAGGACCTACTTGATTAACAACTAACTTCCAGGAATTCCAACACCATGTTCTTGTTTGAGTCCTATTTGCATTGGCTCGCACTCCGCGTACACTCATCCGGCTCTGCACAGCTCTAATCGCTTTGTGTTCTATCAGGGTAGCAACCGCATTTCAGCGGCCGGGGACTCTGCTACCCAGCTTTCCCAACCGCTTATCTGTGAGGTGGCCACGGCAGGACTTGGCGAGACTCGCTTTATAAACACAGTGGGTTCAGGCTCTTGGGCTTCTGTATGTCATACTCAATCTTGTTTTTCACTGACGCTGGAGCTCAAACCTAAGGAACCCTCATGCATGCTAAGCAAGCACTCTACCACCAATGAACCTGCCCAAGTCACACTTAATTTTATCTTACTGAGCAGCAAGCATCATTTCATAAGCCTTCTTCAGGGGAGTAAGCTCATAGAAATTTAATTTAATTTAAAGAAAACATCCCCCAGCTCACATAATAAAAGGTAAATAGTAAACAGAGTTTGACATACTCTACACACCAGCCAAAGACAGCAAATTGTTTCTTACTAAAGTTGAGGGACATGGTTCAGTGTTACAGTACATGTCTAGAACATATAAGATCCAGAATTTGATTCCTGACACTATAAGAGACAAATAAAATTACTTATAAACTCAGAGAAAAAATACAAATCATTTTATTTTCTACAGCATGCCTCCTTCTAGAGGATGTGTTCAATTTGTGAATACAGACAGAATTTGTAAGGGAAAAGCTATTTAAGTGGACAATGCGATGTCTTTGTTAGTACACAGGTCACCACAGTCTGAGTCTTTGTGGTGATTAATCTTAACTATCAGTCTGACCAGATTGAGAAACATCGAGAAGATTAATAAAGTACACCTCAATAAAGTGTGCGTCTCTGAAGGGATTTCAAAAGATGACTAGATTATGAGTGGGGGCTCTGACTTCAAGAATGAACTCATCTCTTGATGGGTTCACACTTGGACAGCATTATTAGAAGGTAAAAAGTAGGAGATGGGGTTTACGTGGAAGAAGAGGTCACTAGGGGTGTGTCGGAGGGAAGGGTTAGGCTAGGTCCCCCTGAACTCCATGTCTCGACTTCCTAGCTGCCATTATGTGAACTGCTTCCCTCCACCGTGCGCTCGTTATCATGACAGACACACCTATGAACTGTGAGCAAAATAAATCATTCTTTCCTTTAAGTTGCTCTATCAGCTCATAGCTACGTAAAAGAAACCAATACAAGTCAATTCCGTCCCTGAGAAACTGAGTGGGTTTGGATGGGCAGTCCAGGGAGATCAACAAAATCTTAACCCTAGGTCAACTTGGACAGAGTGGAAGTGAATTTCAAGAATGCCAGAGTCAGTGGTTAGCATGTGTCACAACTGATTTATGCTATCTGCGGAGGCCCAGAAATAGAGAATACTGCTGCACATATTCAAACGTCTCATTTCTAAGCAACCTGTTTCACTTTATCCAGGCCATGTCCTGTTTAGAAAATACAAGGGTTATGTTGAGCTTAGTGTTACTTGTCAATTTCTCATAATTTAGAATCACCTGGGAGATGGGCCGTAGGCACTCCTGTGTAGATTACCTTGGTCGCATTAATTGATAGGGGAGGACCCACTTGGTTGTGGGTGAGAGGATTCTTTGGGCAGGGGATCCTGGACTGTGTGAAGTGCAGAGAAGCAACTGAGCAGTAGCCTGTAAGTATTCATAGCTCCCTTCTTCTCTGTGGACGAGGTGGCACCTGTTTCAAATGCCTGGTACCTTGACTTCCCAGTCATGAAGGGTTATACCTTGAACTGTGAGCTTAACTAGCATTCTCCTTAAGTTGTGTTTGTTGGAGCACTTTCCCATGCAATAGGAAAAGAAACAAAGAGAGAAACCAGTACCAGAAACTGAGTCACTGCTGAGATTAAACAGATGTGGTTCTTAGGCCAGTAGAACTGTTTTGTGGCTGGAATATGAAAGAGTTTTGGACTTTGAGCTAGAAAATCCATTGAATGCTGGAAGGAGAACTTAGTGGATTGTTCTGATTGGAGCCTGGAAGACAAGGACTCTGAGAGAAATGTGGACTAGGGAGACCCAACTTCTGAGGTTTCAGAGGGCAATGAGAACTCTGTTAGGAACAGGGCTAGGTGCCATTTTCATGATATTTTGACCAAGAATATAGCTTCTTGCCCTAAGAACCTGGGTTAAACTAAATTTTAAAATAATGAACTGGGGCTGGAGCTATGACTCAGCAGTTAGGAGCACTGGCTGCTCTTGCAGAAGAATGGGGTTTGGATTCCATCACCCACATGGAGGCTAACAATCATCCAAAACTCTAGTTCCAGAGGATCTGATGCCCTCTTCTGGCCTTTGTGGACTTTGCATGACACAGGTGCATTTACATACATGCAGGCAATATACTCATACATACAAAAATATAATATAATGGACTAATTTGTTTGGCACAGGAAATTAGAAAATAGAATATCATTCAGATTGGGCACATCTTAGAAATCTCACATATTCTGGTGAACACTGAAAAAGAGCAAAACCTTATGCAAAAGGGTGTAAAAATGTATCAGTTGTGGAGGAAGAAAAGAACTTGAGCAATTTAAACTTTGCAGTCAAGGTCTTAGTTGAAAAAGTGGTGGTCATCGTTAAAGAGAAATGTTCTACTCTACACTGAGACAAGGGGACATATGGCCTGATGTCAGGACACTACCTATCAAGCTCTAACTTGTGAAAATTCAGACTCCTTTGAAGGAAGAGAGCCTAAACTGCAACAGAAACTGCTGCTGAAGAGGTTCCATGTCCCTGAAAAGCTGCTGCCCTGAAAAGTGTTACCCCAGGGTAGGAACTCAGAAACTAATGCAAATGATTTCCAGGGGTTGTTTAGCTTCCTTTTAGCTTGCCATTCCCTATTACAGGCCATTACGTGGGGGAAGCCAGAGAGGCAGGAACTTGAAGCAGCCAGCCAGCAAGTCACATCACACCCACAGTCAAGAGCAAAGAGCAATGAATGGTACCTGCTTACTTGCTCTTTTACAGTTCAGGGCCCAGTCCATGAAATGGTTCCCCCCTCCCCCCCGCCCACACACACACACACACACACACACACACACACACACATTCAGGGTAGATCTTCTCACCTCAATTAACTTGATTAAGAAAATCCTTCAGAACCATGCCCAAAGGCCCACCTGATCTAGGCAATTCGTAGCTGAGACTCTCGTCCCAGGTAATTGCAGATTGTATCAAGTTAACAGTCTAATCCTACAATCATCCATGGTAGTACTGGTTTTGAAGGCATGCACGAGGCAAGATTAAGGAGGTCATGGAGAGCAGCTGAGACCAGGCAGTGTGTGGCAAGGTCCTGAAAGAGGCCCTGAGAGGCCGCTGTGAAAGTGCAAGGGAAGACCCAAGATACTGGAGATGCCAGGACCATGGGATGTGCTGTGATGAGAGCTGCCAGCATAGGCTAGAACTGACCTAGAAGACAATCTATGTGTGCTGAGGGCAGCAGAGTTTTGGCGGTGGAGCTATCCACACCCTCCAGGGCCCAAATGATTCCAGTATGAGCCCCGGATGCCAGGCATGGAACTGCACAACTGGGTGTTTTCCACGTAAATTCTGGTTTTGTGATTGTTTTCTACCCCTGGCTCTTTCATTTTGGAGTAGGAATTTTCATTCTGTACCATTACTGTTAGAGTACTAGACTTGTTTTTTATTATTTTACAGTTGTTTGTACTTAAGAGACTTTGGACTTTAAAGTGTTGAAATTGTTAAAGACTATGGGAACTTTCAATGTCCAGCTAACTATATTTTACATTATAATCTGGTCATGAGATTATGAAAACAAGAGGTGAAAGGTTATGTCTTAATCGATGTCTGGGTGTCAGACTGACAGTGGGTAGAGTTGTAATAGTTGTGTGATAGTGCAACAGAGATAGTCATCAACTTGGGACATGAGCCTCTAGGCATGCCTGTGGGGAATTATCTTGATTGTGTTAACTGAGGTAGACTGACCCACCTTATTTGCGATAGGAACATTCCTAGAGCAGGGGATCCTGGACTAATTAAGTAGAGGAAGGGGCTGAATAAATGCATCCATTGTTTGTTTTTCTCTTCTGACTGCGCACATAAAGTGACAAGCTGCTCCAAGCTTCTCCTGCCTTAATTTCCCCATCGTGATGTTTTTATGCCTTGAACTTTGACTTGAAGCCTTTATCCCTTAGGTGGCTTTTTTCAGAGTGTTTATTCTCAGCAACAGGAAAAGAAACTAACACAAGTGGGAATTCAGTGTTTCCAAGTCTGGTCTTCCTACACATCAGAACCCCTGGGCATGCTTAAAAATGACAGGTTCCCAGAATTCACAGCACAGTAACTAAATATGAATCTCTAAGAAACAAGATGCAAGAAACAGCATCTTTCTTTCACAGGATCATTTTGGCAGTTTTTAAGGAGAGTCGTACATGGGACTCTGCTCCTGCATCTTCTGGAGGCTTTCTTCCTTGTATCTTCCCTTCCCCTTTCCTGCTTGGTGACACCTGGCTTTCCATCTCAGGAGCTTTTTGCAGTCTCGGTCCAGCTTTAGCCTGATGATAGCCACATTTGCGGTGAACGCCCACATGGACAGCTGTGCCATCAGCCTTTTCCAGCTACACTCAACATAGAGGACATATTTATTTCTGTAAACCTGGACCGCTTTGTCAATTTGCCGACCTTTGTGGTACCTTTGTACAACCTGAACTTCATCACCTTCTCGAAAGGGCATAGACCAAACACTGTACTTCTGTCTCAGCTCTTTGGAAAGAAGGGGGTCATAATCTTCCTCCGAATGTGCAAAAGTTCTTTGAAATGCCTTTTATAGTTCTCGCTTCAGTTGGAGCCACAAAGGGATTGAACTTCATTTTGGCGGCTGCCACTTCAGAGATGGTCACAGAAGGGAAGAGGCAACTTCTGGCTCTGTAAGTTGATATGAAATCGCCAAGAAACAGCATTTTTAAAGCTTCTTCAATGACAAGACTATGTGGACACAACGAAAGCCTTGCTACTGGAATAAGTGACTAAACCTTCTGCTGGGCCCTGTCAGCTCCTAATTTTACCTGTGCTTCGGAAACACACCAGCATTCTAATCTGAGCATATTTAGACAGTTCATTCCAAATAAATTCCTTTGTATTTGCACTATTCTTCATGAAAGTCCAAAAACATTTGCAAATAGAGTTTGAAATTGAACAAGCTTAAAGCCAAAGCTAGCTCACTGAGCTATTTTGTTGGACTCGAACATCATTATCATTTTTCTTAATCTGAACTTGAATCAAGGCAGGTCAGGTACTTTCCAGTTTTCTACAGTTACCAACCATCCTTCCACATTCCACTCAACCAGTGTACTCATTTCTGTGTGTCCCCTGGCCCTTCTTGTTACCTAAGCTCTCAAGTCCTCATCCATGGTTCAATTCAGATGCCATGTATGCAAGGTTACTTACTCAGGAAACAGAGTAAGACCCTCCCAATGTACCCCCAAGAGAAAATGAAAGTTGGAGGTGAGGTATCACAGGTGCATTTGGAAGGTTGGTACTGAAGGGTGGGGGTTACTCTCTCACCGACCTCGGCTCTCTTGCTCTAACACCCCCTAGCCCACAAAGAATGTACTTAAACAAAAAGATTACTTTCAGAATCGGAAAGTGCTTTGGGATTTAAACTAGAATAAATCCAACAGGGTTCCAAAGAAAAGATACAATCTTACAAACAATCCATTCATGGAATTTTAGACAACATCTGTTTAATTCTGTAATAAGGAACTCAAGAGGTAGAAACAGACTAATATCATATCACCCAAATACATAACAACAGGTACACATAATTTCAATACTCTTTGAGTAAACAGCCCCCCATTCCAATTTCACAAGCAAAGTTACTACAGAGAACTCTGGAAATAGATTTTTGAAGATTGAAAGGGTATCTCTCCTCGATATTCTTACTACAAATCTTTAAGTAAAATCTTGTCAATTTTATAATTTAATCCTAAATTTACAAACTCTTAATTTTAATAGGGTCATGAAGGCCACCTAGCCTAGCATGGTGGCACCTCCCTCAGCAGGATGGCACCTCCCTCAGCATGCATTCATTGTAGATCACAAAGTCCTGGGAAGGAAGTTTGCTGAAATGGACATTCCTAGACCTTTCTCGAGATTCTGAGTCAGGATTTGATGCGGCCTAACACTGCAGAATTTTGGCAGCACCTCTTAGTAATTTTGAAGTTTCAATATAGGATGGCTTAGGAAATTGATGGGGCACTTTATCTAATTCTCTCATTGAACAAAGGGGAGGTTTGAGATCCTATAAAGAAAAAATTACTTGCTAAGCTCACCTACTTAGGAAGTACAGAGGTAGGGCTGACCCCCAGTCTCCTCCACTTGACTTCAGAGTTGCCCCAGAGATCTCTGAGTTTATAGAATCACACAATACAGGAGATGACGCTGTTGCTTAGGGCGGCATCCAAAAGAAATTCCTCATCACATCCTGTATCTGTGAACATGTCACACAGCTTGCTGAAGAACTGAAAATGATGAGAGATGAGGAAAAAGATACATGCCTACTTGCTGCTGTGCACAGCAGGCTCACAGGTCTGTGAGCTTCCGGCATTCTGTCTCTACTTCTTAGCAGCCTTAGGGGCACTGGGATCACAGGCATGTACTATGGAGCCCAGCTTCATGTGGGTTCTGAGGCTCCAAACTCAGGCTCTCCCCAGCTTTGTTTCTCAGAATTCAAGCATTTTGGCTGCATCATATGTGGGCCCTGTCTCTTCGACGCTTAGGGATGGCTGAGGTGAGGGCATCCCTTGAAGATTGACCTGTACAGGTCATGACTACAGGAGGTACCCAGAGAATGGATGGAATAAGTCAACCAGGACAAAATGAACCAGCGGTCACTTTGACAGTTATAAACATCAAAATGGACTGTTTGTCTAATGGATTGCTTAATGGGCTTCATTCATTCATCCATTCATTCATTCTTTTATTCAGGGTAACCATTTTAAGTGTAAATCAAAAGGAATGCTTCAGAATGGCTTCCTTCTCCCAAGACAGTAAAATCCAGATTTTTGAAAAAGACTTTCTTATAAGACCTTGGAGATGTGTTGTCTATCTCCTCCCAAATGCTTTGAAATTTCCTTCCCTCTGCCCAGGACAAGGCTCTGCAGAAGGGATCCTAATCCACCTCACTTCCTTCAAGTCTTTCCTTAAATGTCACCTTCCTGACTCCCAACCTGACCACTAAACCCCGGCTGTCCCTGGACCCCTCTCTAAGTTCTTCATATTTGTAGGAAATATCACATTCTGAAATTCATCCCCCACACCACTCATAGAGTCTCTTTCCCCTCACCCCATTACAGTGGGTACTCTGTGGGAGCCTGGGCCTTCAAGCTAAAACATACAAAGTATGTTACTTGGGTCTGGAGTCCAGTAGAGACTGCCAGTTAATCATAATAAAACAGATGTGGGGGTAATTATGGTAAGAGCTTTGGGGTGTTCAACAGAGCATAATGGGTATCAATAAGGTGTCTCTAAGTAAATAATTCATGAACTAACAACTACAATGTATTCACACTGTTCTAAACACATTCTTTATCTTCTGTATTTTTCTCCTCAACATAACATAATCCACTCAGGTAGAGACTTTCATGCCCCATTTCACAGGTGAAGAACTGAGGGACTGAGAGGGTAACTCACCCAAATGAGTATGCATTGGATCTAGGATTTGAACGCATACAACCTAACTGCAGAGTTCACATTCTTGACCAGTGCACAGTACAACCTCAGGAAGCCAATCCTTAGCTGAAGAAGAATGAAATCTGCACACAGAAAAGCACACTCTGTAGCAGTGAGAGGCAGAAGGCCTATGACACACTGGACACAATCTGCAAGGCCCGCAGAGTTAGAGCACGGAGACACAGGAATGCAACAAAAATGGGGCTAGGAACGATGGGAGGAATCGGGCAGGCACAGGGGCTGGCCGGGACAGGACCTGATCGGGAGGGATGGACCCCAGAAGGCAGGCTAAAGGTCAGTCTTATCACCCTCAATTTAATGACTAACTACTGAAATGTTTTACAGAAAGCCAAGGATGGTGATGATTTTGCATTTCAAGAAGATGCCCCTGGCCTCAGTGTGCTCAGCCTCCTGGCTGATTTCTGAGTGTTAGGACCAGCTGGGACCAGAGGCAACGTAGGGACAGGAAAAAGCAGGCACATTTGCACACACTGGCCCCGCTCCAGCCAACAGTGTTCCCCGAGATCCTGAAGCCCTGCTTTGGGGTCTCGGCTCACCTTTTCTGACAAGGCCTCCTCCAACGTGGCCAGAGCAGTGTCTGTGTTGCTGGAATCTGTCTGCAAGGACTTCACTCTGTCTTTCAGGTTGGTCAGCTGCTTGTCTTTATCTCTAAGCTGTTCTTGCAAGTTTTCAATCTGAAAAGAAAAATTAACATATTTAAGACATATTTTGTATGAGGTCAGAGGTCAGGGTAAGCATTCCTGAAGTCCTCTTTTCTTTTTTTTAAGACTAAATATTATGGACATCATCAGCATTACAAAATGACACTTAGATCTGAGGATACTGCAAAATCTTCATCTATTTGATGCAATTCTGTATTTAAAAGATAATGTGGTTGAGCCAAAAATTGCCATCCATACCAACACAAGTACCCTGGACATTTAAATCCCCCGCCCCTCTCTATCTCTCTCTCTCTCTCCATTCCACCATGCTTTTCTGATTTGAGCCCAGAGACCAAAAGAATGCTCACACACAGGAAAACTCCACTCACTGAACAGACACTGACTGAGTGCCCATTCTGGACCAAGCCCATGCAGTCATTCACTCACTCTTTTATTCAGCAGGAAATCTTGTGATAACACCAAATGTTGTCAAGTGGCTGTTTCAAAGTGACCACATGAAAAGCCAAGTGGGTTATCACCAGCAGACTGTTAATGGGAAGAACTTGTGATATAAGTCATAGGCAACCAGTACTAAATACTCCATTTGGCAACTAAGTTATATGCTGGCAACCAACCAGCTACTTTTATCAGGTATCTGCAGCCTGAAATAAACACAGCAAACAGCTGATTAACGCCTACCCAGTAGCAGCAGCAAGGATCTGCTCCTAAGCATTGCCACTATTATCATTCATGCTTTTATTCTTTGCTTTCAAACCATGGACTTCTTATCTAAGGGTTTTCTTTTTAAGTCCACTATACAAACAGTTTATTCATATTAAGGGTTTTTAAATGACAAGGAAAAAAAGCAGTACAACTCTTAGATAAGCCCATTCAAAATATTTGTGTTCTGCACCCAGCTTTCTCAGGGACCCATTCCAAATGCCTGTTTCACTATGTGGGACTCAAGCAGATTCTGTGCTTACTTGACTCCTTTCACATGAATCAGAAATGGCCATACAAATAATGCGGGCAGTAGCTGTGGAAATGGGGCCCAGGCGGGACAAGGGAGGTGCATCATCAAATGTCACTCCAAAGGGAAAGACAAGGACACACTGGCCCCCTCGGTTGGCAGAACCGAGACTTGGCTGATATTTCCAACAGTTTCACTAGATCTGGGCTAATAAAGATGGATTCTCCTTCTTCCTGTCTTCCTCTTTCTCCCCTCTCTTCCTCTCTGGCTCACTTGAGCCCCCTCCCTCTTGCTTATTAGTCCCCTTCATCCTCTCTGTTTCTACATCCTTCCTTCTCTGCCTTAAAACAGACATCCCAGAAATTCAGGTATAGGTCCAACAGTTATCCTTCTCCTCCATCAAAATGCAGTGTCTACCCCATCCAGCTGTGAGAATCCACTACCTCTCCCTCCTGAAAACACAGGAATTCAAAAGGAATCCTGATCTTCAGTCAAAACAAAGCACTCTCACACTATAGTTACACCACACTAGAAATAAATATTTTCATGAACAAGAATACAGATAGTTGGGGCTGAGGAAATGATGCTATGCAAGCTTGAGGGCCCAGAACCCACATAAATAGTTATCCATGGCAGTGCATCTCTGCAACTCCAGTACATGAAGGTGGGAGGTGGAGACAGGCAGATCCCTCAAGCTCACTGACCAGTCAGTCTAGCTGAATCAATGAGCTTCCAGTTCAGTGAGAGACCCTGTCTCAGAAACTAAACCAGAGCCAGTTGGTAAAGGCACCTGCTGCCAAGCCTGAGACCTCAGTTCAATCCCTGGGACCTACACAGTAGAAGGAAAGAACTGGCTCCCCACAGTTGCCCTCTGACCTCCATAGGCATTGTACTGTGATGAACATGCACACAGGCAAACACAGAGAGAGAGAAAGAGAGGCAGAGCCAGAGCCAGACAGAGACAGAGACACAGAGCCAGAGCCAGACAGAGAGGCAGAGACAGAGACACAGAGCAATAAATATATAAATGCAACAATTTTTTTTAATTTTAAAAGTAGGTGGATATTAACCAGAAGATACGAATGTCAACCTCTGGCCTCCATACGCATGTGCACACTCACACATGCATGTTCATACAACTACGTGAACACAAATACTATACACACGTGCACAAAGATTTTTGTCATTATAGATTTTTATTGAATTTTTGTACATTTTATACAATATATCTTAATCATATTGAGAAGTCCCTCCTCATCTGCACCCTGCATAGCCCCACAAGCAGATTTCATTCATTCTGTCATATATTTTAAGGACAATAGAGTCAAGTTTCTGTACCCTGATGTCCCTCCATGCAAGTTCACCCATTGGCGTCCAGTCAGCCTATCTAGAGTCGCTCCCGGAAAGACGATCAATTCCTCCTCACCCAGTAGTAATCAGCTGCCAACAGTTCTTAGCCAAGGCTGGGGCCTGCTCCCCATTTCCCCTGTTCTATGCTGGGTTTTTGTCTGCTTGAGTTTGCTTGGGTCTTGTACATGCTGTCACCTTCACTGGAGGTTCATATGAGCACGTTTCCAGATAATGGAAATATTTTGTTTCCTTATGATCATGCACCAACCTTGGCTCTTATATTCTCCCTGCCACCTTCTACAATGGTCCCTGAGCCATCCGTGGGTAAAGTTTAGTATAGGAGTCCTGTCGAGGGAGACAGGCACACATAGAGATCTGACATGAAAATAATGAGCCTTTGGACAGCACTACAAGACAGTATGGCGTGAATGCAGTTGCTTACACAAATTCTAGAAAAATAAATATATAAAGAGATGCATATACATGGAAGTAAAACCCACAAAGAGAAGAGGACCAAGGCAGGAAATAGAGAACTAGTTCTCATTTTTGTACATTGCAGTACTCTGCTGCTTAAATTTTCAAGCCATGTGCGCTCTATTGCTTTATAATGTGAACCGTGGTTGGGCTGGAGAAATGATTCGGCAGTCAACAACACTTGCTGCTCTTCCACAGGACCTGAGTTTGGTTCCCAGCACCCAAGTAGGGTGGCTCACAGCCTCCTATAACTCCAGATCCAGGGAATCTGACACCTTCTTCTGGCCTCCATAGGAATCAGCACACTTATGGCTTACACTCATAGGGACACACACACACACACACAAACACACAAATATAAAAATAAATCTTCAATTATGAAGCACAGTTATCTGGCTAGTGAGACTGTTATACACACACACACACACACACACACACACACATACCACTCTCTTGTAATAAAAAAAATTTAAGTATCAAAAATATGGGTTAGACAGATGGCTCAGAGGTTAAGATGACTGCTCATGTAGAGGACCTGAATTTGATTCCCAACACCCATATGGCAGCTGACAACTGTCTGTAACTCCAGTTCCAGGGGATCTGATGCCCTCTTCTGACCTCAGAGGGCACTGCATGACATGATGCACTTACATGCAGGCAAAAGCATACACATAAAATAAATAAATATATATATATATATGTAAATTAAATCCAATACATGAGTAAATGATAAACAGACACCACAAATTCCGAGAGTGGTCTGTCCCCAGATGTCCTGCTGGAGGCCGCATCCTCAAGGTGCTAATGCTGAGATGTGGCAGGCCCTTGAGTAGGTGGACCTAGTGGAAGGTGATGAGGTCATACGGGCCCTACCCTCAGGAATGGATTGATGACTTCCTGCAGGTGTGTTGGGCTTCACAGGACTTGATTCTCCCAAGAACGGGAGCAAGCCTGGTCTTCCCCAATACTGTTGCCACATGACCTCTCAGGTTCCGGTTGCTCTCACCACAATGCCACCTGCCACACTGGGACACGGTCATCATCAGAAGCTGATACCAGTGCCAAGCTCCTGAGCATACAGAACAGTGAGCTGAAATGAATCCCCGCTATACAGAAGTGCCCAGCACTGGGTGTTTTGCAAGCCACACAGCATAGAGAAGGGCACCGATACGGATCTAAAGCCCACACGATTGATCCGCAAACCCAGTGACACCTGAGCACTGAATCACATTACAACCATGCTCGTGCTGCCCTGTAACCTTGACCTCGCAGTCACCACAGCAGAGAGACTCCTTAAATTCCCAACATGCCAACAGCTCTGATAGGCACATCTCATTAAATGAAAAGCAGAGTCAAGGTCAGAGTGATAGCTCAACTGCAAGAGACACTGAGAAAGAATGCTGACATTCTCACCTTCCAGAGGAAGATGCCTTCCACAAGACCAGGAGAGGCAGAGCTGCGTGGCTAGACGATGATCACCCCCCGTTCAACACCCAGGGAAAGCTCTGGTGTTCCTAGAAAAACAGAAAAGCTACTCTCAACCCCCTCCTCCTCTCCTACCAGCTCTCATTTCTATAGCCTGTAAGGCTAAGCTGTGGGTGTGGGCCACACCACCCTAGAGTACCAGTCTGTGATGACTTCATAGGTACCGAGCGGACATTACTCTTCACTTCTATAATGTTGTCACTTGGTAAATGCAACATATTTGTGGTCATAAAGTATCATGTAATCTTTCATGCTGACTTTCTTCACTAAGTATAAATGTCAAGAGAGCTATCCAAGTTGTTATGCTTATCAATAACTCATTCCTTTTTATTGCTGATTAGGACTCAGTGCTATGGATGTGTCAGCTTGTTAACCATGCACACGTTGAAGGACATTTGGGCTGTTTCCAGTTTGGGTTATAACAAGTCAGTTACTATGAGCGTTCACATACAGGTTTGTGCTTTCTTTCCCTGACTGTAAGGTTTTACTGCTCTGGAATAAATGACGCCAGGATGCGACTGCTTTGTCATATGGAAGTTGTCTTCTTACTGCGTAAACCATTACTGAACTGTATGACAGAATTTCTACGGTTTGCATTTTCACCACAACACCAGTGTAGGAACAGTCTGGAATCCCCGCATTCCTAATTTCTGGTGTTGTCACTAGTTTTGATTTTAGCAACTGGAGGATACTTCCTTAATGGCTGATGATTTAATATGTCCTCGTGCATGTACTGCACATCTTCAGTCTGTTTTCTACTTGGATTGTTTGTGGGTTTGTTTTACTATTGACTTTTAAAGGCTCTTTATATATCTTGAATGTCTGTCCTTAGTCAGATTATTTGGTTTGTGATGATTGTCTCCAAAGCCACGGTGTATCTTTTTGTTCTATTACCAGGAACTTTCACAGAACAAATGGACCAATTTATTAATCTTTCATTGTTCTTACTTTTTGTTCAACTCAGAGAACTTTCTGCACAGTCCTGGATTCTGAAGGTTTATCTCTGAGAGTTTATTCTAACATTTATAGTTTAGTGTTTTTTTACTTAAGTCCATCACTGAATTATTTTTTGCATGGGATATGAAGTTTAAATCAATTTACAGTTGTGTGGCCTATACATGTCCAGGTGATCTTTTACCTTAGCAAAATGTGAGCTAGCATTTGTGGAATGTTTCTGAGTTTTCTGTTAATCAAAGTCTCTGTCTCTCAAGCAATACTTACTACAGTAAAAATTTAAGGTAGAAGAGTGATTCTTCTCTGTTTATCCACAGGGAACTTTATACTGAGCACACCCCCCTGCTTTGTTTTTCAAAGACAGGGTTTCACTATGTAGACCAGGTTGCTGCCTACTTTTGCCTCCCAAATGCTGGACTTAAAGATTGAGATTAAAGGTGTGTGTCACTAGACCCGACCGTTTTTATTTTTGATTTATGTATGTTGTGTGTGCATACGCCACATGTGTGTAGTTATCTATAGAAGCCAGAAGAAGGCCTTAGATTGCCCCAGAGCTGGAGCTAAGGTGACTGTGAGTCACACAGCCAGGGTGCTGAGAATGGAACTAGGCTGTTCTGGAAAAGCAGAACGTGCTCATATCACTGAGCCATCTTTAGTCCATCCCTCAACCCACAACTGAAAGCTTTATTAAAGATTTTCCCCTTGAAAAGAAGACTTGTTTCGCAATGCTAGTGATGAACCATCGAGGGGCTGGTCTAACCTATCTAGACAAGTGGTCCACCACCGAGCTCTACCCCCATCCCTGGAAATGGACATCCTTGTCTCTTCCATTCAACATGGTGCTTTAAGACCTGTCGGAGCAATCAGGCAAGAAAGAAAAAAGAAAATCTCCAAATCAGGAAGGAAGAAGTATAATTAACTCTGTTTGTACATGACAGGATCTTATATACAGAAAACCTTATAGACAATTAAAACCTGTTAGAACCAGGAAGCAAATTCAGCAACCCCATAGACCAGAGAGTCACACAGAAAGGGCAGAATTGTTTCCATGCACTAAGAATAAGCTATAAGAAAAGGAAATCACAAGAACAATCCCATTTTATAATATCAAAAAACAATTAAAACACTCGGGAATAAATTCAACAATTAAGTGCCTTACATAAAAATGGCACAAATAAGTGGAAAGTTACCCCATGTTCACAGAGGAGGATAGGAACACTGCTAAGATGTTTAATAGGGGACTAGAGGGATGGCTCAGCAGTTAAGAGCACTGGCTGCTCTTGCAGAGGACCCAGGTTCAATTCCCAGCACCCATATGATGACTAACTACCATCCTTAACTCCAGTTCCAGGAGATCTGACACCCTCTCTTGACTTCCACAGGTATTGCACGGTGGGTGTACTTACACACACGCAGACACTATATTCATTCACATAAAATTTAAAATTAGAAAGATGTTTAGTCAGGTGAATGCACAGTATAGTGCTTTTCTGACATTCCAGCATCGAGGAGAGACTGCAGAGTGAGTGGAGGTTTACCTCGCTACAAAGTGAACTGGTACACACGGCAAAACCATCACACAAAACAAAGCATACACTACAAAAGTATCTCTACTACACAAATATTCTATAGGCTAAATTTTATCTCTGTTAAAATTCCTATAGCATTTTTCACACAATTAGGAAAATTCTGAGATATAAATGAAATCACACACACACACACACACACACACACACACACATAAACTCTTGAGTAGATAAAAAGATCAGGAACCAAAAACAAAGTTTAAGGTTTAATACCATCTGTTCTTAACATATATTACAAAGCTATAATAATCAAAAGAATATGATACTGGGGCTGGAGAGAAGGCTCCACAGTTAAAAACACTGACTGCTCTTACAGAGGACCCAGGTTCAATTCCCAGCACCCACATGGCAGCTAACAGCCACCTGTAACTCCAGCTCCAGGGGATCCAATGCCTTCTTCTGACCCCCAAGGGCACTGTACAACAGGGGGGTATGCTTACATACATTCAGACAATACGCTCATGTACAAAAAATAAAAATAATCATTACAACATAAGAATGTGATACTGGCTTAAAGAAAACGATGGAATAGAATCTCATAAATAAATCCATGTATTTACAGTCAACTGATCTTTGCAAAATTTCCAAGTGCACACATGGAGGAAAAAAGCCTTTTCAATAAATTGTAAGGAGAAGACCAGATACCCACATGCTGAAGAATGAAAGTGAACCACTGCCTCACATGACATACAAAACTAGATCATGGATTTAACTGTTAACTTGAAGCTGTCACACTAACTAGAAATGATCAAAGGGAACAGCTTCCTGCCATTGATCTGGGCAATTTTTTTTATAGAACTCCCAAATTTTCAACCAAAAACTTAAAAATAGACATCTGAGATTTGCATCAAACCAGAAAGCTTCTGTGCAGAATAGACACTGACCATGGTAACAGACACACTCACACTACCAAGTATGGGCCAAGGAACTCAACAAGAGAATGATGGCTTACAGCCCATGTGCAACTGCTATAATATGATCTTCAATATCCCCCCAAAGGTCCATCTGTTAAAGGCTTGGTCCTGAGACCCTGGCAGGACTGAGAGGTAGGCAGACCTTTAGAAGGTGGAGCCTAACAGGTTTTAAGTCACTAGGACATGCCCTTGAAGGAAATTCTGGGATCCAGGTTCCTCTCTTTCTCCTTCACTTCCTCATCAGGAAGAACAGCTGTTCTGGACCACACATTCCTACCATGAAATGCCACGAGCCCAGAGCAATGGGGTCAACTACTCAATAACAGAAACTCTCAGATCATTGAGAGTAAATCAACCTTTTATCTGTGCAAGTTGATTTATCTCAGGTATTTATTATACCAGAGTGTTATATTTACCTCTATTTAAACCCACCCTACCAATCTTTCCTTTTTGAAATTCTAATCCTATCAGCATTTCCTTCCTTCATGGAAAACTTCTTTAACCAGTCTTCAAGGACTGATCCACAGGTACTGGTAACAGATTACTTCTCACTGTCTGTTATCTCACAGTGCTTTATTTCTCCTTCAGTCCTGAGGAACTGTTTCACCAGACAGGGGATTTGTAGCTGATGTTTAGGCTCTACACTTTAAAATTATTCGGCTAATTCTTCTAGCCTCTGTGGTTTTAGTTGAAGACTCCATCTACACCTGAACTGATGGTCCCCTGACACGCTGACTCATTGATCTGTGGCTGCTTGGAGATTCCATTTTAATTTTCAGAAGTTTAATTACAACAGCCTGCTATGTATTTCTTTGAATCTGCCTTAATATGGGGTTCACACATATCTTCACATCTGTAGTTCATTCATTCATTCATTCATTCATTTATTCATACAAGTGTTGTCTGCATGTGTGTCAGTGCACCCATGTCGTGCAGTACCTGAGGAGGGCAGAAGAGGAAATCAGATTCCATGGAACTGGAGTTACTGACGGTTGTAAGCCACCATGCAGGTGCTGGGATTCAAACCTGGGTCTTCTGCAAGAATAGCCAGTGCTCTTAATCGCTGAGCCATCTCTCCAGCCCATACATCTGCAGTTTTTATCTTTGGCCAAATTTGGGGAGTTTTTCAGCTCTGTTCCTTCTTCAAATTACTTCTTCAAGAACGTTCAGCTCTAAATTCCAACTCCTCTCTTTGGATTCTGCTTCTCTGCGTTACATCTGTTACTGCTGTCTACAGTTCGTGAGTTCTGGTCATCTGATTTCCATTCTACTTTCTCTGTTCTTGAGATTAAGGACATTTGGGGGTGCTTTGAATGTTTTCTCCTATTCACAACTTCTGTTATCTCAGGTAGTGCCCCTGTTAGGCATGGGTGTAGCACATACGGTCCCTCTGACCTCCCTGGGTCACTCACTCCCCAAAGTCTCTGCTAGAGGGAGAGAAGTTCGCTAGGGATAGCTGCCCGGTCAGAGCCCTGCTGACAAAGCTGTCGGAAGGGCATCCTGAGCTGACCACTTATAGCGGGTACAAGATGAGGGAGGGAAGCTTGTTGGAGTTCTGCTGGCAACATTTTGAGAGTCGACTGAACCATCCTAAGTCCTGAGCTTCCCCCGTCTCAGTTTGACCAGAGGTATTCCCTTCCTTTATCCTTCCTTCCTTCTTTCCTTCCCTCCCTCCCTCCTTCCTCCCTCCCTCTTTCCTCCCTCCCTCCTTCCTTCCCTTTCTTCCTTTCTTTCTTCCCTCCTTCCTTCCCTCCCTCCTTCCTTCCTTCCCTCCTTCCTTCTTTCTTTCCTCCCTACCTTTCATCCATTCTGATTGGCAGGCCAGGCCTGCAGGGCCTTGGAGCAGTCACAGGGGGCAGGAAGGAAACCTAGGGAGCCAGCCAGAGTTGCTCCTACCGACCTTTTAGTGTTTTATGATTACTAAGATACTTCAATTAATTGAATTTAGTGAATAAAAATGAACTATTTCAATTACTATTAAATATCTCATCCCTGAAATAATTCTAAGAATCTGGTAAAGAGTCATCTCACCCAGCCTCCAGGGGTCCAGTATCTGCCTCAGCAGCCCCTTAGCTGCCTGGATACCTAGCAAGACTTGGGCTCTCAGACCCCTTCCTGCACCAACACATGTGGGGACGTCGCCACCAGATGGTGGAAGGGAGTCAGAGTTCCGCTTGGGACAATAGAGGAGTTTGTGGAATAGGATCTTCCTTCGGAGAGTCACTCCCAAAGAGCAGGGAGTTCCGTGGGAAATCCATTCAAACAAACCCACTGTGAGAGAAGTACTCCAGTGGCCACAATGCCAAACACAGAGAAAGAAGAAAGACTCCAATCACGTGCTCACATCTGTATTTTCTATCTCCGGGCTGACACACAGTCGGTCACAGTAAATATTCCTTGACTGAAGCCAAGATGACTGAACCTTTTAAATACCCAGCAAAGCTGGGCTCAAATCACTTTCTCCCAGACAACAACCACATCATGACACCCTGTGGAAGATTTGAGATACTGCATGATCTAAGCTCAACCAAAGCCCAAGGTAATTCCGGGAAACAAGAAAAGAAAGCATTCCCCAAAGGACATAATCAATATCTGAAGGTCTACAATGCTCTGTGATCAGCAGCCTGACCCCATGGATAAGGGATTTGAAAATAAAAGCGGCAACTACTTCCCACGCTTGGCGCTTATCCGGATTCCAGAACATTTATGATTTCCTTTCTCTTAAAACTAATTTTAAAATGTGATCCAAACCCTTAACCAAGACAGCATGTTCCCAAGTAGTATGGAATCTTGTGTAATTTTTCCTTTAGACATAAAATGAATACGCAGTAAATTTAAAACATCCCCAAATTGTTCTAAAACAGAACATTCTGGAAAAGTCTCACAACAAAATGGCAAGGTCTAAGGCAGCCTGGAGAGGTGAGAGCTTGAGGGCTCACGTTGCAGAAAGTTCTGCACTGTGCTGCCCAGCGCTAGTCTGTGCAGAGGATGGAGAAGTCTAGGAGGCGCCACACATCTTGTGAAGGAAGAAGCCTGAAAGTCACAGAAACGGATTTCTACGGGATGGACTGATAGAAAAAGATCCATTTTTCCTCATGGAACTCTGAAAATCCATCAAATTCAACATGCAAAATCCTTCTCTTTTTTCATATTTCTGTCTCCCCTGCCTCAAAAAAAAAAAAAATGACTAAGCATAAGGACTCACCATAGGTGGCAGAAGTACATTTACACACACATTTAACCGGAAACAATGAAGAATTCTTTATGACACTAATTTTATCTGACAGTCTATAGCTTATCTAGGTTGTACAACTTTGGGATCAAATTTCAACCACATCTTTCATTTTTATATTCTTCTTTGTTCATTCTAATAGTGTCTGACATCAGCAAAAAAGGTTCTGCTTATTAGAACATGCAAAACACTCTGAGAAAAAGAAGAATTAAATGGGAAATAATAGGATACTTTGGAGAATCTTTTTTGAAGTCTTTCAGATCCCACAGAACAAGTACATGGGCGACTCTGAGCCCGGCAGAGCTGCTCTGGTCCTCCACAGATTTTCACTGCTGTCCTCCCTTCTCAGGCCCTGCCTGTGTCTACTCTCTCACTCTGCTCTAAACTTGAAATTTAGTTGACAAGATACTACCTGCCTTTCATGCTTGCTTTATGGCTATTTAATCCCTACGCTAAAATCCAATTGCAACTAACTTTACCATTTTAGTGCACCAGGTAATCTTTGACTGTTTAAATAATGTGCATTTTAGTAACTAAAAATTGCCATTAGGATGACTTTTAAAAAAATCATTAAACTCTTCTGAATAGAAGGTTTTCCTTGTCCCTACACTGTCAATAAACAAAGTGCTAATCTTGTCACTTTCTTGGCCACTGTCTCCGGAATGCTTCTTAAGTACTCAAAGGATTAAATTAAATCTCACCTGCAGACAGGCTTTACAATTCCGCAGAAAACCCACTTCTCAAAGGAAAATTACTTTCATTATCTTAAGTTAAAACCAAATATTTTGTCCTGCGGAATTTGCAGGAAAGTAGCTGCATCAAAGACAACAGTTCACTTCAAGAGAGTGCTCTTCAAGACCTTGTCTAAAAGAATTATTTAGGGGGGAATTCCTTCTAGGAAATATTTTCTCAAGGTCATGCTAAGACAGCTATAAAACTGTGTCATTTAAATTACTTCAAGTTGATGTCTTTTCACAATTTTGACTCTATTCTTGGGGGTTTAAGAGTTTGGGGTTTCTTAAGAATCCTTTCACTCATAGTTAATCGTTTGAATTCTAAGTAATTCTAAGTTTGGCTATGGTCTTCTTTAAGAGATTATGTAATTTTAAGATATACATTTAAAACTGCTGGAGGGAATAAAAATAAGAGCTGTATCTCATTTGATTTAAAAAATAACAGAAGAAATTAAATGTGAAATTAAAAGCATTTATGTATTTAGGGGGAAATGATAGCAGCTTAGTACTCAAGAAATTATTTTCCAACTTAAAAGTACTCTGTGCACTTTAAGAAATACTTAACAGGATAAACTACTCACATGGCAGAAATTTTCCTCCCAATAATAGACAGCATTTCAAAATTCTCCCCGTCATGTTGCTGTCAGAGTCACTGCGGGCAGGACTGAGACTCTGCTCATTATTGGATCCTTGCATTTACACCCTAAACAAACAAAATCTTGACTCTCCCCAAATTAAACAAAATCCCAAAGGAAGGACAGGGAGATGAACTCTCAGGTTGGAAACTAGAAACATTATGTCAAAGCACCCTACATCATTATTTGCAGACAATTTATTTTGTTATTGGTTAGTATCCTTCATGCTAAATGTTCTGTCCCCTAGAGCAAATGTTCCATTTCAAAAACATAGTCACATATGCTAGAAATAGAAACCACCAAAGGAACAGTTCTGGTGACTACAAAATGTATTTTGTGGTAGATTAGGGGAAAAAATGCACAATGTTACTAAAATGAGTATCTATGAATTTCCCTACCAATATAATCTATAAAATAACTTATATTACTGGTATATTATAAATCTTTTCTAGTGATAATCCAGACATTATAGTACATTTCCCCGTCATCATACCAGACCAAGTGTAAAAGAAGGCTCTATTAATTAGCATGCAAGAATTAATAGAAATATGTTCAAGCCCACTTTTATCTTAGAATCAAGTGTAAATGGGTAGAAACATTTCTTCACTTCAATATTTGAGCACAAGCATCAGATCACCATTCTTTAGTTTACTGGTATTTTTTCCTGTGATTTGTACATGTGATTCTTTGGACAGTACGCCTACCTACTCTTGGCAAGACTCACTCTATCTAGCCTTAAATCTTGAGGAACCCAGCTTTGAATAACCTTTTCAGGCTTCACAGATCAGACCTTTCCAGGCAACCATCTCCCTTCACTTTGGTTGAATTTCTTTCTTTCCAGATCTATAATTTTTCCTGCAGTTCTTACTAAAGCCCTGGTACTCTGTCTTTGTTTCACAAAGGTTACACAGTAACTCTGAGCATCTTTAACATTTATCTTAACTATTTGGAAAGTAAGTATAAGAGTTAATGAAAAAGAAGAGTTTTGCATGACATTAAGGTTAAATGCCTTCTCAAAGTATCTTTTGTAAACAAATATTAATTAGACACAGTAATGGATTTCATTATAACATTATCATACATGTATATAAAAGTTGGATCATATTCATGGTTCATTGCCCTCTGTTCCCTCCCTGCACTGATCCCTTCCTCTTCTCAAGAAGTCCCAACCCTTCTACTTCAAGTCTTTTGGCATTTGGGGTGAATTTTTCCTTTTGTTTTTAACTTTTCTTTTCATTTTTAGTTTGTATATGAGTGTGTGCCCATATGTATTTACATGCATGTAAGTACAGGTGCCTGTAGAGGCCAGAAGAGGAAGTCAGATTTCCCTGGAGGTGGAGCCACAGGCATCTGTGAGTCATCCTTAGGTACTAAGAACCAAACTCAGGTCCTCTGAAAAAGCAGGAAGCATGCTTAACCACTCTCATTCAATATTTCCTGTGTTTTCCCATGAGGTTCAACAGGGTTGCCTACAGGACGCTTACAGGAACACGGGTGAGGAGTTATGTATAGGAACACCGCCACCCTATCAAGAGACGCACCACTTTTCAAAATGAGTTACATTTTTCACTGAAACAAAGGGCTGAATGAACAGAAGGACAGATGACAAAAGACAGTAATTCAGCAGCCTCTGAAGTACCAGCACAGAAAGTTTACACAAGAGAGAGCTAGAGAGCCCAGTAGGTTCACTTATTCCAATCACCCACTTTGTTGTGATCAATCAATCATGTACCTGCAAATGTGTGTGTGTGTGTGTGCGTGTCACACACACACACACACACACACACACATGCATACACTCATTCACTCACTCAGTTAGTAAAGTCAGTATACTGTAGCTTCTAGCTTGCTGGCATAGGAGAACAATTTGAATACCTGGTAATGCACATTCCTGGGCCCCAGAACCAGTGGATCCAGTGAGAGGTTCAAAAATCTGCATGGTGGACTAGGGCTACGTGTGGCTTTGATGTGAATTTTAGAAACACTGGAACCCAAACATTTTTCATTAAACAAAGTAGAACATGATAGTGAGAAACAATCTCTCCCTCCATCATTACCATCTTCAAAATACTCTCCTGAGACTCTGAACTTACTTTTCAATTAGGAGATGTTTCACACATACTCAGAGGGATCCAGGCCAAGGCTGGGGTAGGAAAGGGAATGGGTCCCACACATCCATGTTTTCCTTTCTAAGAGTGTTAGAGCAGCAAAAAAGCGGGGTAAGATTAACTGGTCAAGACTGCAGAATCTCTGGTCTGGATAAAGACCCAACCTTCCAGCTTTGCTGGCCAGTTACCTGGTCATAGGACCACACACGGGAGGGTAGCCTCACCTTAAGTTATGCTAAAGCAATGCATGAAATACCTAGTGTGTTAATGAGATGGTGAACTTTTCCTACCCAGAATTCACCCCACACCCCCGCATTTCTTGTAGATCAAATTGTAGAGCTGGGACTCTCCAAAAGTCCTGCTCCCTTTTCCAAGTTCTCCTCCTTTCCTTCTTCATATCCTTTTTCATATCATTTTCTAAGCATGCTTGTCTTAACATTTTGGGCTGTCCCTATGTTTTGGGTTTCCTTATTTTTTTTTTCTAAAGCTTCCTTCTCCCTCCCGTGTGTCTGCTAGTCCTCCACATGTCTGACTTATATGCAGGCTCTAACCCAGCATGGCTTCTTGGCTTTGTCTTCCTTCTTCCCTCCATGTTCCTCTTAAAAGGCAGCTGCCGAGATCCTAAATAAACTGTCCTAAAACTTCTGTTTGAGTCCATTCTCAAATTCTTTTATGAATGAGGTTAAGGATCCTGGGCGCTTTTTCTTTGAGGGGGTAGATATGTTGTTTCTCCCCTGTATTAAAAGCAGCACAGAGATGAGGGGTGCTTGCATCATAGGTGCACGTACTGTGAGGACTTCAGGCCTGAGCTGAAGTCTCTCCTTCAAAGGCTCCTTCAGTGGGAAGTCTCCAGTTACAGTAATTCTACCCATAGACTGCCTTTACTTAGAATCCATTGGAGTCTGCAAATAAAAGACTGAAGATATAACGAATTCTTATTAAAAGACCAGACGGATAAATTCTAGAGATCAGAACTCTTAGAGCTAAGTGAAAGGAATTCTATATATCCTATCTCTGACTCTCAAGTTCCTATTAAAAGAACTTACTGTGTCTTAAAGCCATTTTGGAGAAAAGCAGCACAGAAAGATTATGAAAAGTCAGATCTTAGAGGAAAAACCTTTTGTCACACTCCTGGACCAATATAATTTCTTTCTGCATTCTAAACACATATTTTTAAATTTACAGAGAGGCGTACCTTTTAACACTCATCAAAGAAGCTACTTTTTGCGATGAATGGAGACTATTACAAAATTCCACAACTAGTT
Source organism: Eospalax fontanierii (assembly GCA_035773235.1). NCBI lineage: Eukaryota > Metazoa > Chordata > Mammalia > Rodentia > Spalacidae > Eospalax > Eospalax fontanierii. Next base: position 88,458,720 of record CM069529.1, on the reverse strand, counting down.
AGACGCAGAGAATAAGTGTCTGTGAGGTGCCCAACCCTAAGTGACACATCTACAATGCAACCTCTACCTAAGACTCAGGGAACACAACACAACAGGGAGTGAAAAGAATATTAATACATCTCTCTACTCTCATCCAGTGAAGCTTCCTCATCAGACAATGAATAACCCAGAAAGTTATAACTGGCCAAAGTGCAGAGAATAACAGACTGCAGCATGCTTAATCCCTGAACAGGATACCTGTATCAAACCTCTGACACCCAAGTCTCAGGGATCAGTACAGAGGAAGCAGCAGAAAGACTGTAAGAGCCAGGGTTAGTCAATGTCCGCAAGAAAACAGTTTTCCGAAGAGCTAGGAAGTTACTCATATGAAGTTACATCAATGGTGAGAGCATGCACAAGACCCATTCAAGCTCAAACCAGATAAAATCCCAGCATAGAAGTGGGGAATGGGGAGGTCGAGGAAGAAATCCCAAGCACAGCTGAGGAACTACTGAAAATCGGGAACTTCTGGAGAGGGAGAGTTGGTTTTCTTTAAGGGTATGACACTAGGTAGGTAGCACGTTCCTGTGGATGGACACACATCAAGGATATTTAGGAACACAAACTCGGCTCAATAGGCTCCAAAATATATGACACGGTACATGAAAGCCAGCAGGGATGCAGAGGGGGAGGCGGGTCTAAATCTGATCATAATATATTGTATAAAACTCACAAAAATCTAATTTAAAATTTTATAAAGAAAAAATTGAAGGAGCAGAATTTAGAAAGAAAAAATAGTCACCCTTAGGGCTGGGATGGAAAGCAGGGCTAGGCAGAGGAGCTGAAATGGTTAAGAAGGCTTTGCGCTTTCTCCCTTTCAAATTTAATGTCGCTCATTCTTTCCAGCAGGCACCATGTGCATCTGAGAGCTCTGATTACAGCACAGGCAGAATTTACAAAGCCAAATAATGATGCAGGCCCTACATTCATTCTGCTAATGGAAAGGAGTCTGTCTTCTGCAAAGTGTCAAAAATTCAATCTCATCTGCTAGCCTGACACCGAAGAAAACAAAACCCGGCTTCTTTTCCCAATTAAATACAGGGTTCCTTAACCTTCCTGAGAGACTGGTCTCATTCTGCAACTGGATATTTAAAGAAGCAGTCTGCTTTTGTTTATGCACTTTTGTTTCCTATTAAGATCCAGAATGTGTTTTGCTCTTTTATTGTCCTAGGCAGCTTCCCCACATGCAATTTCTGAATCTCAAGGATAGCCATCAATGACTTGGTCTGTTAACAAACTCCTCTGGTCCCCTAACACCACTCGATGCTCTCCTAATCAGGGGACACTCAAAGAAGATGATCTGAATCTGTGTAGATCCAAAGGTGACACATAGCGGGTCACCTCAACATTTCTACATAAGCATGTAAATACAGGAAACTTCTCGAAGAGGTCCTTCCATGAAAGAATACATCAGACTTCATATTCCACATATAAGATTAATAATTGGTTCATGTGAAGCATGAGTTCACTGTGAAACCAAATGCAGTACTCGAAACACACAGAACCCTGAAAGAGGCCCTCAGCATAAAGTTCAGGAGGAAGCCAGAAGGACTGAAGGTTCTAGGACACTGGGAAAGATGCACGTCTGTTTCAAGGCAGCTGATGGACTTTCGAGTTCAGTACTTTTATAGAAGAAAAGGCTAGTTGTAACTTTTTAAAGGTAAAGAATCTAGCTCTGGTGCTTAAATTTCCACAGGTTCCCCACTAGGCTTCTTCTTTTTCATGGTTCAGTAATTATTGGCAAGAGGGGCCACTTGCACCCTCAAAATAGGGGGCAAGTGGCTAATTATTTCTGTCCGAGCCCATCTGCAGGCTAAATCAGTTGCAGATGTAGAAGTGTACCCACCAGAAAAGAAGCGGCTTCTATAGCATGGGGCCTTAGGTACAGAGGAATTCCAAGAAAGCAAAACTACACAAATGCAATTAAGGGGTGCATCCCTGTTTTGGTCCCATAGATAGGCCGCCTCAGTAAATTTTCTCTCAGAAATAAAACAGCAAGGAAGGGAGAGAGGAACAGAGTGTAGGGAGAATGAATCAAAAGCTATTTAGATAAGAAAGTCAAATCTGCGCTCCATGCTTATCTAGGTCTAAATGTTGAGCCTTAATGTGTTTCAGTGTTGGTCCCAACTCAACCTGTCTTCTTTGAAAGCGGGAAGATGGGGAGAAAAGGGAACTGCTTTCCAAGGGAGGCTTCCCCATGCTGTAAGCTTTATGCTGCCCACTGAATCCTTGCGAGAGGCCTTTGATTTGGTGACAACAGTTCCTGTTACTTTCTATGGATGAGGGCTGCATACTACCATATGAAGAAGGAGGGCTGGAGCCCATGTCTGTTGAGTCTAAACAAAATGCAGGCTGGTACCATTAGGCACCAAGTACTACGAAAAAAATCATCCAGGTCCAAGGAATAGAATACTGGACTTTGGAGCTCAGTTATGTGAAGCTGGTAGTCAGGAAGACATCTTAGAGAAGGTGAAAACTTAACAGAGAGATGCATGGAGAATAAGCTAAAAAAAAGCAGTAACACAGAAGCCCTGAGGCATAAAAGACATGGGAGTGGTCAGGAAGAGCTAGTGGCTCCAAAGCCACAGAACAGAAACTTTCCACCTCCTGGTCACCAAGCTTTTGGCCCCTAGTACCATGACTGAAATCTCTGTAAACACTGAGACATTTCCCTGCTTTGTCCTTCTTTACTTGCGCATTTATGTAGCTAATTGTCGAGTGTCTGCAGCACGAGGGTGAAATGTTTTTAATTTCTAGTTAAATGACTAACAGAAATATGTTTCTGACTGTAGATCCAAGCAGAACTTTTCCCACAAGATGTAGATGTTAACGGATATGACAGAATGCGTGAAATCTGGAGTGGGGGGTATGAGAGGGTGCAGATAGGGGAGGGGGCCGGAGGGTGATTAAGATGCTTTGCATGAAGTGCACAAAAATTCAGTGAAAAAATACACATTGAGGAGGAGAAAAGGTGCATCTGGTTCTGAACTGGGCAATCCTCTAGGATAAAGTTAGCCAATCACAAACTCCAAGAAATTGTGGAGCAACAAGCACTTTGTGGAGTCCTTGAGAATCTAGGGTTCTCTCTCTAGAAGGTCTGTAAGGTTTCAATAGAGGTTGGGCAGGAGAATTTCTGAGCAGCAAGATATTCTTCAACATAGAAAACCTGGAGGCTTCCTACACTGGAGTCATATCTGTGTGACAATGCGAGTCAGTCAAGGAGAGAACACAATTCCTCCAGACAACCTAAAGCACCAAACAACACCTCTGACCATTCTAAGTCCATGTCTTACTCTGTCAAACTGGGAGGGCCGTAATGCTTCCAGGGCCATCATCATTTAATGGACAGGTTTCAGCTGAGGGCTGGACCTAGCTATGAATACAGCAGTGCATAAGAAGTCTGACTATAAAATACCCTACAAAGCAACCCAGGGGAGAAAGGGCTTATTTTGACTCCCAGTTTGAGGGTTCAGTCTCTCATGGTGGGGAAGCAGAGCAGCAGGAACTTGAAGCATCTGGTCATGTTGCGGTCAGTGAAGGGCAGTGATGGAGGGCTGGAGAGATGGCTCAGCAGTTAAGAGCACTGGCTGCTCTTACAGAGGACCTAGGTTTGGGGCTCCCAGCATATACATGGCAGTTAACAATTGTTTGCAACTCCAGTTCCTGGGGATCTGACATCCTCTTCTGACCTCCTAGAGCATTGCAAAACATGGGTACACTTACACATATGCAGGTAATACACTCATATACATAAGAAATAAAAATAATAAATACAATAGTTTTTTAAAAAGACGCAGTGATGAATGTTTATGCTCAGCTCACTCTCTCCTTGTCCTACTGTTCTGGATCCCAGTCAGGGAACGATGCCGCCCACAGTGTGTGTATCTTCTTACCTCAGTTAACCATACCTAGGTAACTCCCCAAAGGTAAGTCCAAAGGCCCATCTCCTAGGTGATTCCAGATCATGGCAACTTGACAACTGAGATTAGCCAACACAAATAACAAGGGAATTATGACACAGTGTGATGTTACACAAATACAGAGCTATCGCAGTGACTAGGAAGGACTGCCTACTTCATTCTTCTGGGTCAGGAAAGACTTCTGCAGAACATGACTACAGGGAGACAAGAGGACACAAAGGACAGCTAGGTGGGACAGGAGGTGGCTGGAGAGGAGGAAGGACTGAGGGAGGACAGCATGTGAAGGCTTACAGACAGGAGAGAGTAATGGTCACCCTGGGACCTGGAAGGAATTTAAAAGAGCTAGGGAATGAAAATGGACAGCAGTGCCCGTGAGGACGGGAAGATAGGTGGTAGGTGTGACCCAAATTACACAGGGTATCGGAGGAAGCTAGGGTTCAGTATTCCGAGGGCACTGGCAGCCTTCTGTGTTTTGAGTGTGGCACGACTCATTTGTATCTGATAACAGTAGCTGGCTGTTGTGGGTGAATGTATGAAAGAGACCCAGTGAACACACTAAGAGCTAGTAGAGAGCCTACACAATCACGCAGACAAAATTACTTGGAAGGGGTGAGCCACATGACAATGGTGGACTTTGACATGGGAATGGACAAAGAGTTCATCCACATTAAGGAATGCTGTCCAGCAATGGGAAAGATCCAGCCACTGGTACCAAGAGTCACATGAATGGACCTCAGATACATTATGGCAAGTAAAGGGACTCAGTCCCCAAAGGTCACGTGCATATCTATAAAAAGCACATCTACCAGCGCAGTGCAACAAGTCAGTGAGTGACACTGCTTTGGTGACCACAGGGGAACATGAGGTAAGATGACAGGATGATGAGACTGCACATCCAGATTACAGGATGGCCACAGCACTGCACACATTTTTTAAAGCATAGATTATACACAAAAAGGGTGAATTCTATAGTCAACTGTGTCTTAATTTGTTTCGTGACTAGATTATTAACATGTGCTCACAGGAGTAAAGGTAGTGTCACCAAGACTCAAGGGACAGGCAGGGCTTCCAGAGGTTTTCTTATTTCTGAACAGCTCCCTCAGCCTGAGACACTTTCCAGATGGACCTGGGGTCTAAAGGACACTGGGTGGGAAGCCAGCGCACCACAGAGGGTGCCTTGTCTCTGCTTCCTGTGGAGCCGGAGTGTGCCAACTGTCAGCACCAAGCACCTAGTTCATCCTGCCGCCTCTCCAGCCTCCTTCCAATCCCGCCCTTTTACTAGAGTCACACTGAAGTCCTTGAACTGCTAAAGTTCCTCCAACTCCACCCTCCATGGCTAAGCAAACACTTCTCTCCCATTCCCTTGAAATGCCCGGTCCTCAGGGGTCCGTCTTGTCGCTGACAAGGGGCCCCTCCTGAAATACCCAGTCCTCAGGGGTCCGTCTTGTCGCTGACAAGGGGCCCCTCCCCTGTCCCCATGCTTTCAGCACCTGCACTGCTTTCACGGGCTCCCTTCATCTCTAGCCTGGCCATCAGCTCCAGCATCTCAACTTTACTCCTGTCTCTAGACCATCACTTCCCACTGAGCCAAAGCTCCTTGGGAGAAGGCTTTTGGGTCTCTCTTACCTCCACCCACATCCCTAGCACTTAGGACACAGTAGGCCCTCCATACATAGCTGACAAATGAATTTTAGAAAGTTGCTCAGCAGAAATACTAAGACTGCAGAGGATGTGCGTAAGCACCCTCATTCCTCTAAAGCAGCAGGGAAATCGGGTGAGAAACTCATCTTTCTTTCCCGGACAGGAGCGAGCTTGAGCTCCTCCCTAATGCGGACAGCTGTAGCATGGGGAGTGCTTTCAAAGAGAAGAGCCCGACATGCTGGTCTGTTTCCAGCTCAGAATGAAACGTTTCTCCAGGCCCGGGTCTTAATGGAAAACTTCACCCTGCTAGTTCCAGAAAGAATGCATCGGGTACTTCAGAGATTCAGTAAGAGGATCAACAATAATTTTCCAAGGTCCTTCTTGAACTCAGATAAGGGACAGAATGAAAATATTTACCAACAGATTAAGGTGGTTTCAGTATTTTCATTATAAACCCCCATTTTCAGAGGCCTACGTGATAAGCCGGCAGTAAAGTTCAATTCTAAACTGAAACTTGGCAAATAATGATAGTTTGTTTTTACAGGTATTTTGAGAAACAGAGAGGGCAGAGATGACCTTTGGTCACTTGTCAGTTACTGATCTGCTAAAAAAAAAAAAAAAAAAAACTCAAATCTTTAAATCTCCTTGTAGAGAGAAAACATTGTTTTTGACATCAATCTGGAGAAGAGATGGAGATGAGGTCAATACACAGAGCAGATCACGAGAAAGTGGACTTGGGCAAGGTAGGATGTTGGTTTCCATCAGCAATGCACACTAGGCAGCCATTAAAAAATATACAAAGGGAAGCTGTCCGACGATACAGGAAACAGAACCTCCTACTTTTCCTTAGACACAATAAATTGAGCATAAATTATGCTAAGATCACATATAGACCCCCCATGGAAAAGCAGACATACTGAACCTTTTGCTGTAAAGAAAGTCCAAATAATGATTATTTGTTTGCAGCAATATGATCTTGACATGGGCCATAAAAATCTCACCATGTCTCTGCATTGAGAGATTGTCCCATCACAGATGCCCTAAGGCCGGTCTAACCATCATCACAAACATGACTACTCCAAGCAAAGCTACACGTTACTTTCAATCAGGAAAAAAAAGGGCACCAGTGTGTGACCACACAGACTCAGCTTTGAATTCTGCTCTCAATCTGCTTGAGGTTTTACATCAGGGACATTTGAGGCCAGCATCATGGAAAGGACGGGGCGTAAGCTTCGCACAGGCCAGCTCACCATTGGTTTCATAAAGAGAATTTATTGAAACTCAGTCACATCTTTTTACATATGCAATTTCTATCTTTCCTTAGTACTATAAATGGCAGAACTCAGTATTTGTGAGAGACACTGTCTGCCCTTTAAGAAAACATCTGATGGTCCCTGTGCAACAGATATGAAAGACAATCTTCAGTGACTGTAGGAGGGTTAGCTAATCTCCTGGAGCCTCGGGTTTATCCACTGTAAGATAGGATGGCAGTAATAAACTGTGCCATAGGGACACAGCTATGCCAGTTAGTACACCCACAGAAAGCTGGGGAGATGAAGTTTGAAGAGCTGGCACTTGAAGAGTTTCATTTGGTGAGAAACACTGTCCATGCAGAGCTCCTATGAACTGGTAATTACATAGCCCTTTTCCAGGGAGAGATGAGAGGTTGACAGTGTGGCCTACAGGAGACTGCAAAGCAGGAGCACACCTGAACTCCAATGTGTTCCTCACAGACCTGAAGAAGGACCACGGGAGGCAGGGGGGCCAGGGAGAGAGACATGGGCCAGAGAGTACCGTGGAAGCTTCTGAAATGAGCAGAAAGATGTCCAACAAGGCCGACATGGCTCATGAAACTTTGGTTCATTTTCCCATATCCACGCGGTTGTGAAAGAACCTGACGTAATCCCTGCCCTCCCACCCCAAGGTCTGAAAAAAGCTACTCCCCAGCACAGACCTTGCTTGTGTGAGTGTAGAATTTTTAAAAAACAGTTCTATGCTCCACACCTGGGAAACAGAATCATCAGACCAGCTAGGGGAAGCCTGTGGATGGAAGCTCATCAGTAGAATTCCCCTGAAGGGCCTCCTGAGAAGAGGAGACAGAGGGGAAAGAGCTGGGAGGGGTGGGGCTCCTGCTGGAGCTGGGGGAGGACTCGCTCGCTGTACTGTCACCTCAAAGGACAGGCCGGCCTCAGCAGGCACCAGGCCACATATATGGAGAACTTGGCACAAGGGCTAACACAGAGCACTTTTCTCTGATGCTAGATGGCTCCTGGTCATTGAGAATCCTGCTGTGCTCACTGATGTGTTGATCGAGCCCTGAACAGTTTCTAGGCCCCAATTCCTCATCCATGACATGGGCATAATCCTCACTGCCCTAATGATGTCACAGGGTGTTGAAGGAAACAAATGGCAGAACATATACCTATGAAAAGAATAAGACCCCACCTCAATGCATGGTGGTGTCACGTGACATGTGTTTTAGCAAACATTAACCAACCTAACCCTTTAAAACAATGCTTCAAAGACCTTGTCATGGTTTACATTCCTCCCCTTGAATTTCAGGCAATAAAACAGGCAACCTCCTGAAAACTGCAACAAGAGATGACCAGCTGCGGCTCTCAGCCCCTTCCCTGAAAGGCTGAGAACTTCAGAGTCATCTGTGATCTCCTTCACTTTCTATAAGCTAAATGGTGCTAACAGCTATCAGTCAATGGGGCAATCATTACACTGAGCAGGATTTGGGGATTAAAGTTATATTCTTTGAAAAAATAAAACAGAACAATACAAATTCATCTCTTCAATGAAACTGTGTTCAATGCCTGAATTCCAAGTTATTTATGAGGCATTAGGTAGTATCTGAAGAAAAAATCTCAGGTCTGTGCCCATACATGGCCCAGAGTGACAGATCTGCTCTGATGGGAGAAAATAGAGGAAATTGAGTTCAGCGGTTTTAAACCAAAATTCTAGAGACACTCCATTTAAATCAACTGCATCCAATTTTACTTGGGGGTAAGTAAAATCAAAGTGTCGAGTTTGGTGAATAGATAAGAAGCATCATTCTTGTATGTGACAGTGTGTATGTAGGTGATTGGTTGTGTGTACTAAGTGCTTATTATGGCCCATTCTCCCTGCTAGGTATTTTTCTTTCCAGATGTTTTTAGCATCCATTATGCCATTGCATTCGCATAACAATCCCATGGAAAAGATATTATATGTTTTTACACCTTGTTGAGGAGGAAATTGAGGCAGGCCTCGAGCTATAAAATAACTGGACCCAGTTCACACAGCTAATGAGACCCCAGCTTGAGAGACTATTGATGAACCAAGAGCCATCTCTTTTTAGAACAGCAGTTAAAATTAGTGGCTTTTTCCAACACTCAAGCAAGAAAGAAAAGGCACTCTAGCAATATCCAAAAGGCTGTTTTCCAGATGTGTCAACTTTTAATCAAGTGTGGTACCTTACACCTGTAACCCCAATACTCAGAAGGCTGAAGCAGGATGACAACCTTGAGTTAGAGACCAGTTGATCTCAGCTCCACACTGAGTTCCAGGCCAGCCTATGTCCATTTCCATTTAGTCACTCAAAATGGCCCTCACGATAATGTGCATGTCTTTTTATATCACAAAACAATTAAGATCTAATATGGGCCAAATGTGGGTTCACGGTCCTCTGGGTAATGTGATATTATTCAAGACCTCAGCAGAGGCTCTGGAAGGTAGTGACAGTATTGAATTACAACATTTGTTACAATAGGAGAGACACAGGTCCTGTGCGTAGGGACTACTAAAGTCCCACTAAACTTAAACTGAAATGGCAGCCCCAGGGACCAGGCCCCATCAACTAACATCTGCTAAACAGGTTACCTCTTTCCACTGGCATCAAAGTATCACAGGGACTGTGATACAGCCTCCATGGGATGACGCCGGGGCAGACACAGGAACAACCTGGGCTCAGGAATCCCATGCAGCATGGCAGAGAGTCCTGATGAAAGGGCAGCAGGAGGAAAAGACAGTCATCCTTTACCTTGAATTTCAGGGATTTTTTTCTCTCCATGAAGAATAGCAAGTAGAACAAATCCTATTCTTCCCTTCCAAGTAGGGATAACACTTTTTTTTTTTTTCCCGACCATAAAGTGCATGGAAAACTAAATGGTTTGATTATCTTTAGCACCAGTAAATTTTATTGCAATCTACAGCCAAATACATGCATGTCTGGTTCTGATATACAACCACAGTTTCTACTGTTCAGAAGAAATGTGACGACAGCCATCAAGGCTGCCCCAAGAGCTCTTCCTACCGGAATGTCCAGTGTGACAGGCGACACAGACAAAATGCAGAGGTAACGGAGGCTGCCTTCCAAACCTGCCTCTCTCAGGAGGACCATCTGCCCATCATTAGCACAGCCCAGCTGCAGAAAGCCTCTTCTCATTTTCAGTGTGCTCGCTCCATTGCCACTACTTTGGCTGCCACACTTTAGTCTTCCCTCTCTACCTGTTTCTGCACGCCCCGCCCCCGGCATTGAGAGTTGCAGGATTGTGCTTAGCCTTGTCTGCTATTCCTTATCAGTATTAACAAGGGTAGATCCGGATTTTAATGGGCTGAACTGGATGGGAGTTTCCTCACTGACAAACTACAGAAGCATCTACTTTTACAAAATTTACCACATAAACATGAGATCATATAACCAAGACTTTGGAAGAGATTTTTTTTTTTTGGAGGGGTGTCAAAACTTGAACATCCTTGACTCCCCAGCAGATTCATCTCCAATGAGTAATAATAAACATTTAATGAGTGATGCCCCTAAGACCCTCAGACCATCCTGTCTTGTCAGGCCAAGGCCTTAGCTATTGCCATGTGACAATCGCCCCTTTGTGTTGGCAACAAATGCTTCTGAAAACCTGTCCCTAGAAGACTTGGGATTTAATCTGCTCACTAACTAAGAGATAATTCTGTATGTCCCCATCAAAAGACAGAAGGAAAACATGCAATGTCTCATCTGGCCTCCTGCATTTCCTTAATGTCATGAGCATGTTTACACGCTTAGGAAATAGGAGAAATCCACTTTGCAGCCATGTCAGGTAGGAAAGACAGGTAAATTAACAAGACAGGCCAGGTCGCAGACTTGAAGCTGGCTGAAATAAATCTGTTCCTAGTCTAGGCCTTTTAAGAGAGTTGGGGTCTGCCAGTGCCACCCAGACATAGAAAGAAATATGAAAAGGTGTTGACCTTCCAGAGCTGAGAACAAAGTGTTAGTCATTACAACTCATTCCTGAACATGTCTGAGTAGAAGATGAACAGGCTGTGTGGCAAAGACTCTCACAGGCTTTGAGCCTGGAGAATCCTCAGTCTGCTCTACTGCTTCATAAAAGGAAACAACCAATAAATCAAGGCGTTGCGAAGAATAAACACGCCTCCTCTGGTCACTAGGAATTCCCCTTTAAGGAAGAAAGGGGATCTGATAGGAGCCATCCCCTCTGCGTTCATTCTCCAGGGATCCTCACAGCTGCTCTACAAGGTAGGCACTATGAGCCCACTTATAGTAGAGATGGAAGGAGAGGCTGAGGGGGGCTGAGGAGCTGAGCTAAGACACAGAGATAGAAGACGGAAGCCAAAGCTGAACACTAGCTGTTTCTTTACCCCACTTCCCTAACAAAAAGTTTTTTTTTTCATCTTTTCCCCTTCCTCCCACATATACGGCATAAATGGTGGAAACTAAATCTTAATATGCTTTATCTTTTGTTTTTATATTTTTTAATTCAAACTGTAGCAAAATACACATAATATCAAACTATTTAAACCATGTGTCCAGCTCAGTGGCATCAAGTCCGTAGCACTGAATGTTATCGGCACCACACTTCCTTCCACAGAACTCTTCACCTTGTACAACTAAAACTCAATAGCTTCTCATCTTAAAAGGTTTCGATTGTTTTTTTCTTAAATTAATTTGTGAACATCATACCCCTTAGTCATTTCTTGGTCTTGTTTTGACCGTATGGTGTTTTCCAAATTAGCCCTGTGGCTAGGCAAAGTTCTGACTTGGCCGTATGCTTCCACATCTCCGAGACACACTCAAGATGCAGTACCCAAGTGCAGCCCCTGCAACTGCTTGCTTATTTGGCATGAGAGGTATACAGGACATGCCTGACCAAGAAAATGATAGTAAGAAGATGAAGGGAGCTTTGCAGCACACGAGTTAACGGCATTCCCGACACATGGTCGTTGCGACTCTGTACACCCAGAGTAACACAAAACAGAAAAGAATCCGCATCCTAGTGTAACTAAAGGACAGTGTATCCCAAGGGACTACAGTAGGGGACAAAGTAGCTATAACAGAGTAAGAAGGGGGAGAGCTGCTGGTGTGAGAGAAAGCAGGCTGCAGATGGAGAAGGCAACAGGAGGCCTTCTCTGGGAAAGTGACCATGGAGCGCAGACCCACAGGAAGTCAGGAAGCCGCCCACAGAGATGGAAGGTACTGACGGAATACCTGGCACAGAGGAACCGCTCAATGAAAGCTGCTGCCCAGAAATAAAATCACAATTACAGTGTTGCTCACAATCATAAATATCTTCACGATCTTTCCCCCAGGGCATCCACTGCAGCTCCAGAACTGAACTTGTACTGACTTGCTCAATAAATATTTATTGCTGCGCCTGCCAAGGCCAAGTGCTCCCCTGAGCAGGGACTGATGGGGATGGAAATCACCAATGGGGTCTGTAATGCCAACAGATTCTATAAGGGAAGGCTGAGGTGGGCATTAAAAGCCAGCTCTAGAGCCTTTAGATCTTAAGAGGCATTAAGTAAATACACTGAGATACTGGTATGTGCCACCAAGTGACCTGTCTCAGGAGGAGAAGCTATGGAAGCATGAGGGCAGAGGAAGGTCAGGCAAGGGGTATGACAATTTACATATCTGTGTGTGTGTGTGTGTGTGTGTGTGTGTGTGTGTGTGTGTGTGAAAGAGAGACAGACAGACAGAGAGAGGTAAGGATGGGGTGTGTTAGATAAAATAAATAAAAACTGAAGATGAAATGGTCAGAACACTGCTAAAAATTAATGATCTAACTCTTTACTTGACTGAAAATATTCAAATAAGGAAATTTTTAAAAATACATATCATTATGTATTATAAACAGGCAAACTAAATTCTCCTCTAAATAATCAGCTATCTCAGAATGATGCTACTTAGTCTAACTTCAAAAGTCATCATATTTCTAAAACTGTCTAAAGTCCAAAGTCCATACCCAAAGCAACCTAACAGTGAGTTCCTATTAAAATTAAAAAATAAGTTTCATACTTCCAATATACAATGACACTGATAAACATTCCCACTCTAAAAGTGAAGCATTGAGACCAGTAAGGAAGGACTGAATCAAAGCAAGACTGAAAACCATCAAGGAAAATGATGAATCACGCAGATCCATATCTGGCATCTTGGACTCATGATGGAGTTCTCTGAGTTCCAAAGAGACTCCACTCTTCAAGCTCTGCCACCTGAAGCACACACTGTCTCTCTCTCTCTGGCAGACTCCAATCCATGCCTGCTACTTGCCTCAGTGGATGTCCGATGGTACTGGCACCTCGTATATACTGGGGTCTCTATTATGACTTGGGCCTCACATTTATAGCTTCACATAGGCTCTCAGGTCCTCCTTGCAAGGACGCCAACCCTGCCACCTATTGCATAGCCTTGGTGACACACTAGAATTGTGATGTACAACTACAAGATGCCACTAATCTTCCACCTTTCAAGCCTGCAAAACAATACAGTATGGATGACACTACCAAGTCCTACTGCCATCTGTGGATGGAGCCTGGTCCCACTGCAACTGCACCTCCATGTAGTTTCACCAACCTCTGTGTTAACCCTGAGGTAGCACTTATCTAGACAGCTGGTTTTCAGGAGGAGGGAATCCCTTCAGTGGCATTCTCTGATTCCATTTAGGCTCTCTCCCTCCAAACTAGATGGCATTTTCACAAGCTAGGGGTTTTGACAGGTGAGGTCTTCCCTTAGTACATACGTCCTATCAACCCAGTACACAGCAGAATGCTTCTCTTTAGCTTTCTTTTCAGCAATGCAACTTGGATGCAAAGCTTTACTTGCTCAAGCTCAATTCTTCCTCCACATATTACATAGTTTTTACATCTTTCTAACTTCTGCTCTTTGTTATTGCAGACATGGATAAGCAAAGTAAAAAGTAGTTGTGCCATCGTCTGTACACTCTCCTGGCTTCAAATTTCTTCTGCCAAATACATTAGTCAATTACCTTCAAATTTAACTTCACTCAAGTTCTCAGGACATGGTTAAAGTATGGTTGTTGGTCAAAATATCACACAAATGGTTGCTAGCCTAGTTTCTGATAGAGTCCTACTTCCACACTGAACCTCACAAGCCAAGCCTCCTCTGTCCATGTATCTCTAAGCATTCTTGACCTCTAAGTTCCTGACAGAATAGTGTTTAAACTCTGCTTCCAGTACTATAGGGCTCTTCTACCCCAAAAGCTTCAAACTCTTCCATATTCCTCCTGCAAACAAGTTCCAAAGTCTAAGAACCACATGATCAGGTTTATCCCAGCAACAGGTCCACCTCTGGTACCAATTTTAGCTATTCTCTCTGTTGCTGTGACAATATTCCAGACAAAACAACTTCAAGATGGAAATGTTTATTTTGGCTTACAGTTTTCATGGTAGAGAAAGCACAGTGGCAGGAGCATGAGGCAGTGGTCAGATCGCATTCACAGTCAGGAGGCAGAGAGCAATGAATCCTCATGTTCAGCTAGCTCTTTCTTTTTTATGTCATAAGGGCCCCAAATTCAGTGACTGGATCTAAGGTTCTGGGGCTGGATCTTCCCACCTCAGTTAATCTAATCAAGATAATATCTCACAAGAATTCCCAGAGGCTAATCTACTCTAAATAATCCCTCACTGGAAGGCCTGGAAGCTTGTCAAGTTGAAAATAACTATCACAGAGAGTTAGACATATTCTATGAAGTTTAGTCTAACCCCAAATCAAACTCTGTTGAGATAAATCATACCCCCCTCTTTAGAGTTGTAGGGAAATCTGGGCTTCAACAGGAAACTATGATTGTGATCATATTCTTTTGGGTCATTTGATCCTAGCCTTCTATTATCATTGAGCAACTACACAACTTGGTAAAGTAGAAACAGTTTTAGCAACAGAACCAACTTCTTATCTACAAATGTTTAGATTCTGAACCATCCAGGAGAAGTTAGTCCTTTCCTCTCTGTGCCACAGGGAAAACAGCTTTACATCCATTCCTATATCCATTTCAGTTTTTCTAATGCTATAGACATTCGTCAGACTCACCGTACAGTCCTATTATCTCCACGGTTCCCTGGCTGATCAGTAATTAAGTAAAATCTTTACCATGTGTTTATTTTATACAATCAATCACAGGCAGGATCTCAGCTTTTTTTTTTAATTATCAAAGACAATCTATTATATGTGGACTATCTTAATACACTTATACTTATAAACAAATCAATGAATAAGCAAAGGACTATCATCTCTGTCCAAGCGCACACAGAGCTCTCCATGCATGGATCTGAAGGTTGACTTAACCTCTTACTGCTACTTATCAGTTGCAATGCCCCCTTTCAAGGGTTGTCATTAGGATTTAAAGAAATACTCTATGGAAATGGCTAAGGACTATGTTCGGAAGGCTTATAAGCACTCTATAAATTCGACCCATGACTATCATTTTTAAACAGATTGGCCACTCAGACCACTTTGCACATCCTGTCTCGCACACAGCAGCCCCTACAGTGCCACATACTCGAAAGGTGCTTCATAAAGCTGATGGCAGTGGTGGTGACCACAACAGTTCCAAAACTTCATGGCCTGCCAAGCTTAATAAAGTATGTTATCCATTCTTCCAGACCACTGCTGGAGATGTTACAGCCTGACCTTCTATTGATCCCAACATCATCCCAATGGACCTTGTTCCATTGTAATTTATTACAACAGCCAAATTGAATCCACATGACAGTGCTCAGAGCCAATTCTCATCGAGGCTCTCCCTCTCCTCTGCCCCCACCACACTGCCCCCAAAGATTTGTGGAGACACTGAATTAGATGATTTACTCAATTCCAGATATGACCACTATTGAATTCCTTTCTTTAATCTTGCACATCCACCTAGAAAACGATAAAGATGGCCTGGCATGATTTGTTCTCCAGTCTCATAAATTTATTATTAATGTCGAGTCAGTAACCTTCACTTGCTGCTCAATTCTTCCCAGCCACGGTCTTTATCTTGAGGAATTCAAGTTGCTTGTTGCTACTGACATCTCCTATATTCCTCAAGCCTTTATTCCCAGTTAGAAAGAGGCAAGTCCAGAAAGATAGCTCACTAGCCGCAGGCATTACTGCACATAAATAACAACAGGATCAAGCAGATGCTCCACACCAGTTTGCCAGAAGATGTCTGAGCAAATTAGCACCTCCCATGAGCTACAGGGAAATTTCAATTGCTAAAATTGACATTCATGACTTTGCTGCAGTTAAACATTGGGATGGTGCCTTGGGCTTTTTCTTATCACAGATTATTGATTTTGTAAGCACTGTGAACATTATTCTTCTGCCTTCTTTTCTCTGTGTGCTAATCTGTGCTGACACTCTAACTGGGAAACTTATCTAACAGCAAACTAGTTTGTCAACTGCTATAACATTTAGTCCAGTCTGCTTAGTTCCCATATCCTTGAACACGGAGACTATAACAACAGGGAAGGATGAATTATTTGAAGAAAAAAAAATGTTTAGCTTAAAATTCTAAAAAAAAAAAAAAGGTCTTGTGGCACTGGAGTGAAAAAAAAAATGTATAAACCACAGAGAAGAAATATACAACAAATGTTTGAACTATGAACAGAAATGAAATACCGAGCCCAAGACACAATAACAGTTCTTCAATTACACTTTCCAAGAGCTTAGATTTGTATGTTCTTATGACAATTGCCATGTTTACCAGAAGCTTAAGTTAAAATTTCTGTAACCAGACAAATAATATAAATTACCTTGGGTGTTTAAGGTTTGTATCTGTGATGCTCAGTCTGCTACTATTAAAAAAAAAAAAAAAAAAAAAACCTTAAAGGGGAGCTTTAAAATGATACAGGATAAAATGAGCAGCTATACAGCTATAGACATGGGTAAAGGCAAGCATTACTGTGACCAGCGGAAATTAGGAAATAAATGTTTCATGCCATTTACTTGTTTTTTCTTCTAATTTTCATACTATAAACCATAAATATGAATTTTTCTTATTAAGGTTAAATATTTATTTTGTTCACTACCTTATTTAATATACACAAATATTTCATATAAATTCAAAGGATTCTACTTTAAAGACCCACTTTGATTTTTAAATATAAAAAGTTATATTATTTCTCTTTCTAAAAGAAAGAGGTATAATGTGTACTTATCTACAAACTATTGTAAACTAAAGTAGTACTATCCTTTAGAAATACAAAGATACATCAGACAGATGGCAAAGAGGAAACAGGTTCATGTTTCCGGGCAAAACTCCACACTCTTCTCCAGATTCTGGTGCTTCTCAGGCCAGACTCACACTTTATAAAATATATGGCTGGTGCCACACATCTGCTCCAGGGGCAAAAACATTATTTATGATCCCCTAGCATTCTCCAATCTAGACACCTCTTACTGTGAAAATTAGAAGATGGCGAGAAACTGACGCTCTATAACGATGAAAAAAGGCCCTTTTCTTCCCATTCTAAACACCCAAATCAAATGCTGGATTCCTTCCTTCTCAAACACCTTTGTGCTATTTCAACATGACAGAGAGAGAGGGATGGAGGAAGAGAGTAGGGAGGAGGAAGGGAGGGAGAGAGGGAGGGAGGGAACAAAAGCATGCATACATCCTTTTCTTAAATTTTTATTAATCTACACCCATCTAATTTATAAAATAGCTTTGCAAGTTTAGCTTTGCAGGCTCTGCTCCTCATCTCTGCTGTGCTCATGAGAGACAGAACATTTGCTCTATATCTCTCAGACCCCTCACCTTCTCATCAGGCTGAGGGAGATAAGACTATATAACTCAAGTCTAACTCAAGTCTTCAGTGCCAGCATTCTGCCCTGTCACACTGTGACTTCAAGACAACTTTACTGCTACTAATCTACTAATTACTGACAGCAAACTGAGATGAAAGACCCATGTGGTTATGAGATTAACATATGGACAGCTGCATAGTCAGTGGGGTCATCTACAAAACTATCTTTAAAAGTATTATCTTTAGTATAGAAGCTGCAACATAGATCAATTTTAAACGCATTGTGCTAAGTGAAAGAAGCTATATGCAAGAGTTATGTACTGGAAGATTTTACTTCTGCTCTCTGCCTTTTCATTACTGTGACAAAACACTCTGACCAATACCAAGCTGGGTAAGAAAGGGTTTATTTTGTTCACATCTCCCAGGTCACGCAGTCTATCACTTAGGGAGCCCAAGATAGGAACTCAGGGCAGGAACCTGGAGGCAGGAGCTGAAGCACAGGCCATAGAGGAACACTGCCTACTGACTTGCTCCCTTGGCCCAGGCTCAGCCTGCTTTCTTATACAGTACAGAACAACCTGCCCAATGGTGGCACCACCCACAGTGAGGCTGCGTCCTTCCACATCACTCAACAATCAAGAAAATATCTCACAGACATGGCCACAGGTCAGTCCAATGGAGGCAGTTCCCCAACTGAGGTTCCCTCAACCCAAATGAGTCAAGTTGACACTAAAGCTCTCCAGCATAATGTCCAAGATATCCTGGAAAAGGATAAAAATCACAGAGATGGGCAAGAATGAGTGCTTGCCAGAGGTGGGGAAAGAGGCTGACCACGAGCAGAAGAGCACAAAGGAAGTTTCCGAGGTAACAAAGTTGTCCTGTAACAGGATGGAGGAGAACTTCACACAACCCTACGTTTTTGTTAGAACTGATAGAAAACTGTATCACAGAGAGTAAAGTTTACCACATGTTAAAGATAAATTTAAGATCATCATTATACATTCATTCCACCTGTTCTCCATGTTTTTTGTTTTAGATTTGCAAGAGTTGATAGATTGAGCGTTAAAATTCTGATTTTTTGTATAAAATAATAATTTGTCTTGTGTCAACTATGATGAGTATCTTACTCAACAAATACATCTTGACACATCTGCTATGTTGAGAAAATTAAAATCGAACATGCGATTCAAACCTATCCATGTTACAGATGGTGGAAAAGGTAGAGGGTATACAGTCAACGTGCCTTTTACAGTCTCTGTGCTAAAGGCTTGGTGACAGGCTAATGATGTCACTTTAGGAGATGGAGCCTAGTTAGAGGCCCATACATTGAAGGGTGAGTTTTGTCCCCAGCCAGACTGCTCTATCATGTGTGTCCTGCCTTCTGTATGAGGTATACCTGCTCTCCTACAGCACATTCCAGTCTCACGATGTTCTGCCTCACCACAGGTCTAACATCAATGAGGCCAGAAGACACTGGCTTGAAACCTCTGAAAACATTAACCCTAAACGAATAGACAAACACCTTTGCTCCTTGAGGTTGATTTTATCTGACAGTTTGTCACAGTGATGGGAAGCTGACTAGCACATGACAAAATGTTCTAAAGGCTATAAGCAACAGCAGTAAGGTTCACAGCTAATTACAGAAGGGTGTGCATGCGTGCATGTGCATGTGTGTGCACATGCGCATGTGTGTAGGGGTGCAGGCGTGTGTGCATGTGTGTAGGGGAACATATGTGTGCATGCATGTGTGTAATGGTGCATGTGTCTAATGGGGCATGTGTGTGCATGTGTGTATGTGTGTGCATATGTGTGCATGAATTTGTTTGCACACGTGTGTACTATGAAATAGTGGTAAGGGTGTGCAAAAAGCTTTTTGCTGCATTTCTATATACATCATAGTTTATTTCAATTAACAAAATAACATCTTCCCTCTGCTGTGAAATATTCTTCTATGAAGTCATCTGTGTTGACTGAATTTCTATGCACAACTGCCTTACCACTTACATGGATAATCCTCCTCCAATTTGAAGTGTCTTTATTAACCAGTTAAAACATATTTTCTTAAAGAAATGTGCCATAAGCAAGCCTGTGATTAAATCAATGCCTACATCTTCACTTTTTTTTTGTTAAAATGGATTTCTGGGTGAGGAATTGGGCTTTATACAGCTTTGGTAAACCACTCCACATTTGTTTCCTCAATGCCTAACATTTTATATTTACCATTCCCCTGTAAGATCTTAAAAAATCAGTAGCACGGAAGGATGGAAAAAGCTCTTTGTCCTTCTGTTCCAGCTCCTCACCTGGCTGCCGGTGACTCTGCCTCCAGCTGTTCTGAAGTTCATAAACATTCATAAACTTGGAGAGCTGTGGTGTGTGCGTCACCCTTCATATACTTTTATAAGCAGAGTATCATATGTGGCCTAAAGAATTTCACTCCGTATTTTAACGCTAAAGAAGGAAGTATCTCTGCCCAGTGTCGATGTGTCAATGGGCGCTATTTACTGGAACACTTCCTGTCTGCTTAGCTTTGCTTCATTCAGTTTTATTCACAAAAAAAGTCATAGAACACAACAGGAACTAGGGAAGACCTCAGCCATGGGAATGAATGGCTTACTTCCCACTGCAACAGGAAGAATGTCTGAGTCAAATAGTAAATATGTTCTGGGAAAGAAGTGCACTTTGTTCAGCTCTATTAAACATTTAGAATACATTAAAAAACTTTCACACGTGCTATGAAGGTGGCTATAAGTTAGAATTGCCTACAGGCTATAATAACTTATGATCTACACCAGAATTCAGTGAACTATAGCCCACGGACCAAACTGGCTGGGTAAATAAAGTTTTATTGGAACACAGCCATTCCTATTTGTTTACTTATTCTGACTCTAAGCAGAACTTTGGGCAGATTTGTTTTTTCATTCCAATTCATTTCAATTTTCTAACTGACGTTTATTAAGCACCTATAACATGCCAAGCAGGGTACTGGTTGTGGGGAAAAAAACATGAACGAGATCTGTTTCTTTTAATGAACTCAGGATTTAATGGGAAAACAGACTCAAACATGAAATAGCACATTCTAGAAAATCTCAGTTATTTCATCTGAAAAGGCATAACGTGAAAAGTGTGAATAAAGAATAAAGCTTATTCTTATGCAAGAATTGGGGGGGGTAGTCTTTTTGGGACAGGGTCTCTCTGTAGCTCCAGCTGGTCTGGAACTCATAAAGATCCACCTGCCTCTGTCTCCTACGTGCTGGAATTAAAGGTTTGTGCCACAAAGGAAGCCAGGCAAGAATTTTTAAATAATAGAAATCCCTATAAAATTACAAACTCCATAAAAATCCCCAGGATTCCCAACCTGACAAGACAATGGAAATGGTTTTTGTTACAAACTGGACAAGTCCAGTGGACTATAATACTCCTTGTCAGCATCCTGCAAACTCCAGCCCCGTTTACTTGCAGCTGAATTTCTGAAGAAGATCTGATAACTCCTGATCAGCTATTTTAATATGCACCTACATTATTTCCTATGGCTATGTGACAAAGTACTACCAATTTAGTAACTTAAAACAACACCCATTTATCATGTACTGTTGTGTGAGTCAAAGGTCCGACACAGGCAGGTAGGGTAGGGGTGTCTACCGGGGAAGTGTAAAGATGAAGGCAAGGTGCCAGCCAGGATGAAGATTTATCTCCACATTCTAGGGAAAACACACCTCCATGCATTTTATTATTTCTGGCCAAATTTGGATTTGTGGGGTCTTAGGATTATAACTTTGCTCCTTGCGGGTGGGCATGAGAAACTACTGCCAGCCTGAGAAGCGAGGCAGCCTGCAGTCCTTGCCACATGGACTCTGTTCTCAAGTCCACAGCAGAGAGCTTACACTTCCCAGTCCTTCCAACCATGACTTTCTTGTCTCTAATCTTAGGTCATCTTTTCTTTCTTTCTTTTTTTTTTTTTTTAATTATTTTATTTTATGTAAGTATTTTGCCTGAGTGTATACAAGTGTACCACACACATGCAATGCCTGCCAAGACCAGAAAACACTGAATCCCCTGGAGCTGGAATGATTGTTAACCACAATGTGGGCACTGGGAACTGAACCCAGGTCCTTTGCAAGAGCTGCCAGTACTCTTAATTGCTGAGCCACCTCTCTAGCCCATGAACCATCTGTTCTAAATGTCCACTGTGCCACATAACATAACTTAACCAGAAGTACCAAATTCATCACAGTCACAGTCCTCAGTATTAATCAAGGTATACAACACCAAGGAGGTGAGAAATCTTGGGGTCCAACTTAGAATTCCACCATAGCATTTCTGTTAGAATTGGAAATTATTTTTATGAACTATAATCATACTAGTCAAGGACGAGGGCTGCCTACATGTTTGTGGTATTACCGGCTTTCAAAAATCAGAGACTTAAAGTGTAATACAATATCAAGAGGTCCCAAACTATTGCATATTCTGTGTCATTAATTTGGAAATAAGCTTCTGTGAGTACCATTTGTTTAAAGCAGTTGCATCTTTGGATTTGTGCGAGTTGTACAATTAGGTAAGTAAGAGGGAACAGTTAATACCAGCAACGACACTGCAACATCAACACAGTAGAAAGGTGCTATGGAGTTTCACCTCGGAGAACACATTACCTCTCCTTTATATTCATTCTTATGGCAAACTCAGACACATATTACACAGGCTTTGAATTACAGACTTCCTTTACAACACACATTGAGAAATGCTAATATAGATGTGTGTAAACTCTTCACAGCAAAGCAGAATCCATTGCCAAAGGATAAGTGAAAAAGACAGACAGAAAATTTTCCTTCCCACATAAATAAGACTGATTTAAATCCAATGTCCTGGGGAGTACGTGGGAAGACAAACGGAATCATCTCCAGACTGAAGCATGCAAAGGCTCAACCGCTTCTAATCCCGTATCACAAAACTGCAAGCAACAGCTGGTGACAGAGCTGGACAGATGTGTTAAGATGCCTGTGCACATCAGGGTAGCAGTCACGGTCTGGGCACGCTGGACAATTTTATTTTAAATCTTCAAGGGAGTTTGCAGCTGATGATAACCAAACCTTTTTTAAAAATCCTCCATGATGAAATTAAGTACAGACTACAAGGTCTTAACCCAGAAGTGAATGTTTATTTAAAAGAGAATGTGCCTACTCTGGCTTGGGATCAGTCCTTGAAGTGAATAAGAATCCATTCTCAGCAGGATCTGGCCTTGAACTGCATTTTGAACCAAGACAGATAATCCCTATTACCACTTGCAAGTCCCAGAGGGCCTGTGGGAGAACATTTACAGTATGGAAATCCAAAGGTCACTCGGATTTTAATTACATAATATATTTGACTGCTAGAAGACATATAGAAAAGCTCTTCACTGCAAAATCTTTACGTAAATGGAGCAAGAAGTGTGGTCCAGCCATATTAAGGCCACCCAACACACTGTACTGCCAACTCTTGACAATGCTGTTCCTGTCGCCTTAACTAGGTTGCAACTCCAGGTCCCACCATTCCCAACTTAGTCACCAAGTTTTCCAGAAAGTACTCCGTTCTTATGTCACTCCTCCTTCGAGGTGAGATGCTCCTCCCGTGTGCAGCTGATAGCCTGACTGATACTTGATATCATGACTACTGGGGCCAGATCAACGTTAACAATTATAGTAATTTTAACAATCCTACAGTGTTATATATATCCTCTTCAAGCACAGGTCATTATATGTAAAAAGTATGAAATAAAAGAAAAGTCTAATCTTAACATCTCTTTCCTCATCTCTCTTCTGTTGCTGCAAAAAAAATGTGCTGACAAAAAGCAGTTTCGAAGGAAAGGGTTTGTTCGACTTAGAGTTCCAGGTTACAGTCCAACATTGAGAGACCACGGCAGAAACTCAAGACAGGAAGTTGAAAAGGAGACCTAACTACACAGCATTACCTCCACCAAGGGACTAACTGCACAGCCAAAGAACTGCAGGAGGAGCCAGGGAAGATGCTGCCTGCTGATTGGCAAGGAGGCTTATGCTCAGCTAGCTTTCTTACACAGTTCCAATCCACCTGGCAGCTCAGGGCACAATGCCATGCCCAATGGGCTAACCCCCAACAAATCAATTAACAATGTAAAAGTCACAATCTTGCATTGACAAGCCCCCGGGCAAATCTGACCTAGGCAATTCCTCAATTAATACTCTTCTCAGGTGATTCTAGGTTGGATCAAGTTGACAGCTGAAACCAACAAGCACAATCACCTTGGTGCACATGCATGTGGACGTCGACAAGACAGTCATCTCTGTAAACTGCCCAAAATGATGCCACAGAAGATGTGTAGGAAAATGTTACACATATCTGCTGAGGGAAATAATATTCAGAGTCAAGAGACATTCTGCTAAACTAAGTCAAGCTCACTTTAAGAAACACTATCTCCGGTAGGGAGCCTAGATACCCAAGGTAAGTAGGTAGTGCACACACAGAAAGGAAAGGGCTGTGAAAAGAGTCCACTGCATAATTACTCATTCAGGGTGTTATCTGCGTAACGGGATAGTTATGAGCAACACTGGATTGAATTCAACCTTCAAGGTGCTTTTAGCAATCTCACAACTATGACAAGCAAATCCACAAATGTTCTAGTGGTCAGGAAGAGGGCTGAGAATCCCTGCCATAGACCATGACCACTCTGGTTGCATGTGCAACCCCTGAGGTGCCAGCTGATTTCCTGTCTTCAGATGCAGAACAAGCCTGCCTACACCGAGGTCAACGTTAGGTGAACATCTCCCTTCAGCTAATACAACCATGACTGGAGGTGTCAGGTGTGGGAAGCGCAATAGTCATCTCCACCTCTGAGCATTGTTATTCAAGCATGATTCTTGCCGCAGCCTACACTGAACACACCATACAGGGAACAGCGAGTGGGTTTGACATTTCACTGGAACAAATGACTCCTCTCATGGCTGACAGTATTCTTGGGACAAAAGTAGATCTCAAAAGCAAGTTCTCTTCCCCCAAGTTCTCATTCATTGAGAAGTGCAGAGTTCATTTTGACTGAAGGACCAGCAGGTGCCAAGAATTTTGCAAGGAGCTAAAGGTATCTTCTCTATGAGAACAAACTTCTCCCAGTCTTCAGTATGAGCAAAAGATTGCTGAAGGAGATGCCATGAAAGTTGAGCACAAAGCTCAAATGTGCAGACTGGAGCCCCATTCCCCAGATTCCACAGAGGAAGGGTCACAGAGAGAGCTTGTCAATGGGGCATGCTTGTGCAAAATGTGAATTCTTGTCCCAAGACTTCAAATCCCACCTGAGTGGGTGATGTCAGGACAGAAAGAGGAAGGAGAGAGGGCAACCATCAACAGAGGTAGCACCTGACCAGACATAAATCCTGGTCATGGGAACTGGTAGTGCGCCTCCTTTTGTCTCTTGGTGCCATCGTGGCTTTTGATCATTACTAGTCTTGTTCTGAAGGCCAGTTGTTGGGGATGGAGACATTCTTTCAATGCTTGCTTCTGGTGGCATGCCGTATGCACTTACATAGAGGATCGGGCATGTCTATCTCACCAACCAGACTATCACCTTCCTGAGAAGCGGAGGATGACTAATTCCTTTGCGAACCTTCAGAACCTGGTGTAGTGACTGACACACAGCAAGTACTCGGTGACTACAAGGGGAATATGACTTTGTACACATTCAAAAGGTGGCGTAAAAACTCAATAGATGTTTCAATACTGAGAAAGGGTTCGATCAACTTAAAAGGTCTCCCTTGTCTTATTTCAATTTTATATTAATGTGTAAATCAGTAGGTTCTCAGCCATCCTCACATATATTTCTTTTTAATACAAATCTTATGAAGAAAGCCTATAACCCTATATTCCCATGGCACCCTTAGCCTTGATTTTACTGCCTGTCAGAATTTTCCAGCACTACAGTCCCAAGCGGGTAGAAGAAAGGTACTGAAGTTAGCAGGTCCATATACACAACCAGGAGTTACGTCCGCTCACCCACCTCTTCTTTTCCAACTCAAAGGGTAATCCACAAAGTTCAGTAGTCGGCCAATGAACGTGGCTTCAACAGAGATCACCATCTGTTTTTCTTCCCCCAATAAATAAGGTACCCCTGCTTTGTAAATTTGTATTGCTCTTGTGACTGAGACCCAGAATGGAAACAGAGATAGAATCTTTGCCCAGTTGTAATATCTTTAAAACAAAATCTTGGGTAGCAAATTTACACTCTAAGAATGTAAGAGCTGTACAACAGTCCAAAACTGATCTGGTATAAGTATCACTACCAAGTCCTAAAATCATGGCCATTATACGCTTTCCAAATGCACACTGTCATCAAGGTTTTATGGCATTTCTCACAAAAACTCAATAATCAGGTAGCACTTCATCAGCTGACGTTTGTACTCAGGTGTGGGAACAGGTTGTAGCTGCATAAAAAAAAATGTTGCTCTCCTGATTTTGGTGTCATAGCCAGCAGACAGTCGACTAACCACTTTCCATACATGCACAATGTCGTCTCCTACTAAAACATCCCCTTCCCTGGCATTATACAGCAGAGCCCAAAATACGGTATTAGGGCCGTGAGTCCATCCTGGACGATCTCTGTCTTCCTAAGACGGTTGATCAGAGCTGATCTTCCAATTGCTTCAGTCCCTTCCTCAAGTGACAAAATGTTTACAACATCGATGTCTACATGGTGTATGGAGCACACAACACTCCAGAAATCAAGACGTGGAAGGTAAAGTGACTGACCAGCTTCATGAGCTAGGACAGTAGCATACCCATTCTACTGGCACTAAACCACAGTGCAGGTTGCCAAGGAGGCAATATTTCAGCCCATACATTGATACGAGTTTATTATTATTCCAAGCCAAAACACCCTAATGCAAAGTTTAGACTGTTCCAATCCAGTCTAAAGCTCTGTGAGAGATAATGATGCTGAATGTGGACAAGACTCCAAGGAGTCTCCACCTCCAAAAGCAATGCTTCGCTGGTACACGGGCTTCTTGGTTATTTTCACATTTTGAGTCGGTTTCTGAATTGTGAGCATCACTTCTCATACTGCAGGGATAACTGAGATCCTACCCCTTCACTAGGTTGCCAGTAGTTTCATTACTTCTGTAAACACTCATCAGGAAGAAATGGGGGTTAGGAGATGTTGAAGTGTTTGCCAAAGAAACATGAGGGCTGCAGTTTGGACCCCTGGAACTCAGGTAGAGCAGGCGCCTGTAGAAGCACACCTGCAATGGCAGTCCACAGGTATTGAAGACAGGGAATCCATGGAACAAGCAGGCTAGCCAAACAGGCAGAAATGGCAAGCCACGGTGAGATAGACTGCCTCGATATATAACCATCAGTATCAATTATCTGCTGCTGAGAGACAGGGGATCCAGTGACCCTCTCCATGAATATCTGAACAGAAACAAATTAGCAATGCAAGCAACCAAAGGACCACCACCTTGAGAGTTCTAGGCAAATGCTTTTAACTCTTCAGTAGTCTCAATGATTTCATGTAACTTTATTTATTAAAGGAAAGTCACATTGTTATGGGCATGAGTGTACAATTTAGGTATGTGGTTGAGCATGACAGAATAGGAATACATTGGGAAGAAACCTGCCTGCCCTCTGAGAAGAAAGACTAGAGAACTCACATATGGCACAGCAGAAACATGGAGCAGTGAGGGGTCTGGATATTACGAGTTCACTGATAATCTCATCACAGACTGCAGAAACAAATGAGTGGCAACAAATGAGCTCATCTTTGTACAACTCTGTTCTTGAGTCAAACTGTCAGGCAAAGGTTTTCCTGCTAATAGGAAATAGGGGTGAAGCCTGCTCTTGACCGTCAATGCTCCTATTCAAGACTTTAACTTTGGAGTAAGTTTATTCACTCATTCATTAAATGTCTATTGAGTAAATATACTTTCTATGTGTTAAAGGTACAGCAATAGAAAGTAATGTACAGCCTGGATCCTGGAATTTAAATCCAGATAACAGGAATAAAAAAAATTTAAAGCATGATTTCTAAGTTCTACTTAGAAAACTAATACTGTATGGGAGAGATAAAGAGGGCAGAAATGTGTAAGTGCCATTTTATGTAGGAGGGACAAAGGTCTGTGATAAACTGGCACTTGCGCAGAGACCCATGCGAAGCATCGCAAGAGCCATGCAGATATTTACAGCAGGTTGGTCCAGAAGAAACATAATCACAATTTTAAACTTCCCCAAAGCCACATCAACAAGCAAAATTATGCAGTTAGAGAGAGGGCTCGGTGGTTAAAAGCACTGGCTGCTCTTAAAGAGGACTGAGGTTTAGTGTTTAGTTCTCAGAACCACATAGTGGCAAATAACTATCCATAACTCCAGCTTCATGAGATCTGATGTCTTCTTCTGGCCTTTGCAGACACCACATGACATGGGTACACTTACATTCATACAGGCAAAACAGTCATACACAGAAAATAAAAACAAATAAATAAATAAATAGATGAATAATTTAAAGGTAAAGATACAAGTAATACTGGTTTCAAGAACAGAATTTATGCACCTGATACATCCGAAACATTTTCTTATCAATAATATAAGTCACCAATGAGAACTCTCACATTTTACTTTTCAAGATAAGTCTTCAAATTCTAGTATGCTTTTCATACTTACAACACATTTGAACTCCATGATAGATATCACAGCAAGCAGCCCAAATGCAGAACCAGTGCCCCTTAAAGCCTGAAACCAATGCCAGAGCTATGAGGGAATACATGTCTCCACAGAAGAGCACACAGGTCACACTAACCAATCTGACAGGAGCAAATGGAAGAGGACAGGAGGTCAGGAGGCCAATCATACAGCGCACTAGGGGTCGTTGTAAGGACGCTACTGTTGGTCTCAGTAAAAGCAGAAGACAAACGGACGGGACAGCTTCATGGACCTGCGGCCTATGCAGCTTCACTAGACCCCATCTCATCCTTGGTTTCATGATCTATTACTATCCATCCTTTAATTCAGAATTTGGAGGCAAAATGCTCCACAGTTTTACTCATATGGAGACCTAAAAATCATACAGCTGGATGCAACTGGAACGTTTTGATTAGTGAGTGACATACATTGTTTGACACTCTAAAAGGAAGAGTCCGGAACAGAGGATAGGAACTGCAAGGCAGATGTAAGAGGACAGCTACAGTACTGTTGGTGTGAGCCAGGTGAGAGGCAGTGGCAAATGGCACCAAAAGGGGAGGACAGTTAGTTCCATGTGGCTGTACCTGTTCCTGGCCAGCTCCCTGCTGGCCACCCAGCTTCTGTGACAGTTGCCTAGACTCAGAGCTCTGGATAATTTTAACACTTTGATTTTCCAGAGGAGAGCAGGCTTTTCTTCTTGCTGATGCTTTTTGGTTTTTAAATAAGGAGAAGTCAAGGCATGAGAAGCTGTACAAAATAGCAAAACGTGACTGTCCAAAGGCAAATTGCAGGGATGTCACAAAATCAAGGTCATCTATAAGAGATGAAATGGGCCACTTAAAGAAGGAAGAAAAGACGGGCCTTAATGGGGTTGAGCATCTTGTTGGATCACTGTGTTAGAACTTCCTGTACATTCTCTCCACTGATTCCAACTGAGTGAAAGTGGAAACATCTACCTAAAAATGACCACACTCCCTCCAAAATAGTTTACATGGATTTGGTTATTGCTACGGTCTGAATGTGACACCCAAAATACATGTCAAAACTTAGTCACCAGTGTGGAGCCTTTGGGAAGTAACTGTCCGTAGAGTCATGGCCCCCGTAACAGCGTTAGCACCAGTATAAAAGGGCATGGTCTGTACACCCTCCATCTTGTCATTGTGTGAAAGGATAGCATTTGTCCCCCTGAGAGGGTGCAGTGAGAAAGAGCCACTTTGGAAGCTGAAAGAAGACCTTGACCAGACACCAAACCCGCTTGACTTTTTAACTTCCAGAACTGTGAGAAACTGAAGAACTTAAGTTCTTCATAAATTACTCAGTCTCAGATATTTTGCTATAGTAGCAGGAATGAATAAAGACAACAGGATTTAATCTACCAAAGCTTATATAACTAATAAAATATGTATCTGAAATGCATTCAAAGACACCTCCACACAAATATATAATTCAAGTCTTAGACTAAGAATAAAACATTGCCACTTTGGACTTTTTATTTTTTTAATCTGTCCTTTTGGTGGTAGAAACTGAATGTGGGGCCCAGCACATGGTTCGCATACGCTCTTAATACTGAGCTACCATTCCAGCTCTCCCCTACGGAGCCCTATTATTTTAGATTTGCATAACTTTATATAATTACTCAGTGTTACAATGACAAATAAAAAAGTTTTCTTCATTTAGTTTTTAGGTAATCAAAGAGAAAGCTCAGGCCAGGCTGAAAATGGTATCACTATTAGTAAATTAAACACTAGCAAATATAAGTTGATACTTCCTAGTCTTAATTTCTTTTAAGATAATTTATTTTCTACAAGTCTCTTGCAATTGTCAGAACAAGGCTAATACCGAAACCCAGCTTGAAGGCTTGACACCAGTTTCCCACCTTTTTTTGAAGAACGTTGATTTTTCTTTCCTTCACCTCTAACATATCCTTCATGTCTCGAATCTCTCCAGCAAGGGTCCCCTTCTCCTCTGTGAGGTCTTGCAGCTGCTTTGTTTTCTTATTGAGAAAGGATTCTTTCTCTTCCAGCCGTAATCTCAGAGCATCTACCTGAAATGAGGAAAAAGAGGAGAGGTTTTGGTTTTACAAAGAGGTTATCCATAACCATCGGGGGCGTCTGGGGGGTGCGGGCGGCAGCATGTGGCACCTGACCACGGCACGTCCAAACCTCTGTTCAGCGCTGTCTCGGCGCGTTGTAACAGTCTGTGATCTACCACGACATCCCCTTGTTCATATATGTGAACAGTGATACTTTATAAAATCTATACAGTTGGGGAAATAAGGCATGACAAAATAGAAGTGTGTTCCCACATTTGTTTCCCTGATTGTGGAAACAACATGTGGCTCAGAGGGGAAACAAAGCACACTGATTCCCATGCTGAGAGCCTGGAGAGAAAACACTGCTCGGGTTCTGCAGCATCTTCTAGGAATACAGGGAGCACAATGAGCATTTGGAAGAACAAGACTGACATGCAGAAGAACACTGCTAAATTAGAAAAATGCATGGTGCCGCGAGTGAGCTCTGCCGCTGGGGCGAGACCACGATGTGGGAGCAGAACACCCCTTCTCCAGCTGGATGGAAACTGCTTCACAAATGCTTAAAAATAGTCAGAGCCAAACATTCTACTTCTAGCTGGATTCAAAAATCAGAAAGTCGTGTTTTTCAAATGTCATTATTAACAGAAGTGCAAGTCTTATATATTTTTTATTTGTGGGGGGGTATGTGACTGTGTGATTGTGTGCACATGTATGAGCAAGCATGTAGAGTCCAGAGGTTGATGTCTAGTATCTTCTTCAACTGCTGTGACTCTCCACAGTCCTCCCCCTCCCCTCCTCCTCCCCCTTCCTTCCCCTTCCTCCTCCTCCTCTTCTTCATCTTCATCTTCATCTTCATCTTTGTCTTTGTCTTCTCACAGAGTATCTTACTTAATCTGGAGCTCAAGGACTCAGGGAGACTGGCTGACTGGACATTAAACCCAATTTATACTCCTGTCTCTGCCTCCCCAGCACTGAGATGACAGGTGCATGATGTCACACACTGCTCTAAGGTAGACACTGGGGTTACAAACTCAAATGAGTTCAAGTCATCTTCTGCAAGCTTTATACATTATTTAACATTCTGAATGCCATGCACAAGGAAGTTTTATTTCTAGACTAGATTTCATCTATGACCAGATCATAGAGGAACAATCACTGGTGGCAGAAAAATAAAAGAACATTAAGACTATGAAGACTAGTAAAAGGCAATTTTAAAGCAGACTGTTTACCTTTGGAAAATCTACCTTATCAACGTGCATCATATTTTCACCCATGTTTAGAAACACACACTACACTAGAACCTAAAAGCATATTATATAAAGTCTTATTGTCCATAACCACTATCATTAACAAGCTATGCGTTTTCCAAGGAAATCCTTGGCTGAATATTGATAAATGATATGTTCATCCTAAGATATTTGTTTCTTTACTTGGATGTTAGTGCTGAAACCCTTATGCTTGCCTTTCAGCAGATGGCACCACTGTCACTGGAATGCTCTTACACTGAATTCTACCTCCTATAATCATATTAAGTTTCTCGGTGGTGTTCATGTTGTTGGGGGCACAGTCCACATAAATAAAAGGGGCTCCCTTCAAAAAGAAGCCCAAAGGACCTCAACTGATCCTTCCACTACATTAGGATTTAGCCAGAAGGTGCCAAATGTAAGAAAAAGAGAGAGAGAGAGAGAGAGAGAGAGAGAGAGAGAGAGAGAGAGAGAGAGAGAGAGAGAAGCTCACTAGACACTGAATCTGCCAGCACATTTGTTGGGCATAATGCCCAACACACATTGATTTTTGATTTGCCAGGAACTGTAAGAAATATATTCCTGTGGATATAGACACCAGATCTAGGTATTTTGTTAGCTAAATAGACTAAGATGACCACAATGATTTGCTTCTCCAGGTCAGTAAAGACTCCTTAATATGCAATCATAGATAAAGGTAAGCAGATCAGAGTTAGGACTATTCATGCATAGGTTCTAATGATCTACCCTGATTACTTTGGGAGGGGATATATGAATCTACAGGTAGTAGTCCCCTCACTGTAAGAAAGTAATATGCTGCCTGCACTATAACAAATCAAATTCAAATAACATCACACGTAAGTGCAAAGGGTACCTTTACAAAATGGCGTTGGCAGGCATGTTCACAGCAGCATTATTTTTAATGGACCATGCTAGAGACAGCCCAAATGTTTCCTATGCAGTAAATGAATAAACAAAGCTTTTGTATATTTCTATGGATTACAAGCCTAGCCATAAAAAGGAATAAGCTATAAATACAACATAGATCAGCCTTGAAAGCAAATTGAGGGTAAAGAACCCAGAAAACTTTCTATATGTCCATTTCTACAAGAAGTAAAAGTAATCTATGGTAATGGAAATGAGGCAGTGGTTGCCTGTAGTGAGAGATGGGGAGGACTGATTACAAGACCAGGAGGGAACATCTGCTTGCTATAGTGATTAAGAGAGTGAATACATAATGTACAGTGTTATCAAAACTCACCAAGCCATGCCATTTCATAATTTCTACTTCAAGATAGTTAAAATTTATGTTTCAATCAAGTTGAAAAACATGAGCATACAACTAAGAATTAAAACACATAAGAATCTCTCTCATGAGTGAGAGACCAAACAACAGCAGCCAAACCACAACACAACCCTCCAATGAAGGCTGGGGGAACAATAGAGTTCACATGGACGACAGAGGTGCTGAAGTCATAACGAGTTTCATCTTGGTTCTCCACAACAGAAAATCTACAGGTAGTAACAACATCAATACCCAAGAAATTAAAAGGTCAAAGTAACCATGCAAAAAAAGTGAAAATGGACTGTCCTGTTAGAAAAGAAAGGGGATAGGGAGAAGTAAGGGGTTGTAGCATCTCCTATCAACTTGTCTTGAGACTCTTGCCTTCTTATAGTACAGCATCGATTTTAAAAGAAAGACGATAAATTATAGGCTGCAAAAATACAATAAATAAGCCAAAATAGACTTGTAAACATGAGGACACAAAAAGCAAGGTGGAATATTAAGATGACACATGGTAGGCCCAGGTCAGTTTTCATATAGCTGTGAGGATCAAGACAAATAACTCTAACTACCCTCACCCATTGTCCAGCCACAGCTTCTCCATGTGTGAAGAAGAGATGTTAAAGGCAAGTGTCTGTCCTTGGTAGGGGACATCAGGGGAGAATGTTAAAGACAAGGAAGTTACTTGACTAGAATCTTCTTTGATCACTCTTTCTAAGAAAGTGTATTTTAAAAGGTCAAAGGTGATGGAAAGGTAGGCGTGTTGGATGATGTCAGTTGTCAACTTGACAGACCTACAAACAGAGAACCTCAATTGGGGAATTACCTGTATCGCGCTGGCATGTGGCCATGTCTGTGAGGCATTTTCTTGACTGTTGAGAGATGTGGGAGGCCCAGCCCGCCGTGAGCAGCGCCACCCCAGGCAGGTGGTCCTGTGTTGTATGAGAAAGCAGGCTGAGCACAGACCAGTGGAGCAGCTGGTAAGCAGTGCTCCTCCATGGTCTCTGCTTCCGTTCCTGCACGGCTCCCCCTGTAGGATGAACTGGAAGATGAAACAGACCCTTTGTGGCCTCATTTGGTTTTGGTTTTGGTCAGTGTTTTCTCACAGCAATAGAAACCAAACCAGGACAGTAAGTAGAGTTTTTACAGATACTGGTCCAGAAAAGAGGATAAACTCTGCAAGTTTCCATTGTGGAGTGATGTCTGGAGCTGTGAGCCCATGAGGCAGAGTGGTTCTGACTATTCTACAAAAGAGGGTGGTCATTCTGTGATCCCAGATTGCAAACTATAGGTTCTTCAAGCACCTGGTAACTTTGCCTTTTCCCACACAATGGCCAAGGATAGACATGGATAGACAGATACTGGCAGGGAATTTTCTCTTTCTTAAATGAAAATCCATGGCATCTACTTCAACATCCCAGATTCTGAAGTGCCTCATCAGGAACAATGCCACTATTTCTCTTTGGGCTATCCCATTTGATGACCAAATATGATTGTCACTTTATACTCAAAGCATAGCATTAGTGAGTTCCTTGGAGACTGTCAGGACACAGTGAATGTTTCAGACTAGAGCTGTCACTTAAAGTAATTATAATCCATCATAGGTATTTTAAGATGGGCTTACTTGGTGGGATTCAGAGAAGAAACCCTTGATTGCAGTCACATTTATCCCATATCCCAGTGATCAAAGAGTCTCTATGTGGACCAAAAGAAAAATTCTAAGAAGTAAACTACAATGTGGGAGTAGAGGTGCAGAGGGTTTAGAAGAGGCTTTACAGTGATGAATGACCCAGGTTATGCCTACAGTGCCTTCTCGCCTATGTGATCTGGAAATGCCCTGTGGTACTGTCCTGAGGCCAGAAGAGATGAGAAGCAAGCCTCACCAAGAAAACATTTATCCTAGAATAAAATGGAAAGCAGTGGTGGCTGTGACCTACATATTACTCACTGCATCCAAACTCAACATGGCAGAAGGGAGTCCGTGCCAGCTGAGGTCTTCTGTTAGGGAGTTTATTTTCCATCAGCCAGAAGGCATATACTTAACTTCAAAGGAATTTGGATTGTGCCCTTCAGTCACCTTCTCTCTATCTTTAGAGCTTTGTACAGTCTCCTAGAATCAAGAAACAAAGCTGGAGGGCCTTTTTTTTTTTTTTAAATATAAGACTTTGACCTGAACTGCATCCAATTCTCCACCAACATTAGCTCAGTGTGCTGTAAGCAAGCATGACATCATTTCTAAGTCAAACTTGAACTTCCAGATGGTGCAAAACACAAACAGGCGCACAGGCCTTCGGACACACAGTTTACAGGCAGGGAAGAGCCGGCAGAAGAAGAGCACACTCTATAAAAAATTAGAATGTGTGGTTCTAAATTGGGCGTCAACGACTTAGCTAAGGCTCCCTTCACTGACAGCCTGGCATTCACCAACAGTGTTGAACAACTACTACGACAAATCGGGAAGGCCTCCCTGTCTAAGCCATGGCCCAACATCAGGTAGAAAGTTAAGAGTTTGGGAATTTGGAATACCTTTCTTTGCCTCTTCACTCAACACCAAATAATTTTAAGAGCCTCTGACGCTCTCTCTCAAACTTTGGCAGTTGACTCAATAATAATACTTGGCAAAGCGAAGAACACTATCGTTTTCCAGGAGAAGAAAAGAAAATGAGAACTGCATGCTATGATCAATGCACAGGATCCATGAGGCTGAATTCCCATTTCTCTATAACTTTCAACCACATGAGAACAGTCACCTAGTGTTAAAACTAGGACCAGCTTTCCATTTTAGGAGAATTGCTCATTTCCTTTTGATCAGGGGTGTGTGCGTGTGTGTGTGTGTGTGTGTGTGTGTGTGTGTGCGTCTATAGGAGCACAGAACATACAAAAATTTAACCTTTTATCTGGCAGTATAAAACACAAAACATTTGTTATCACTTCAGTTCCAGGTAATAACTTGAAAGAAAAGGATCGTGGCAAAGAAATTGGCAAAAATTGCCAAAATCAGAGTTACACATTATTAATCATCATTTCGGCACCCAGGAATTATAACCAGTTCCAAGAGTGAGGTATGTTTCTAAGAGTTCTATACAAAAGGTTCTCAACCTCTCTGCTGTATTTTATACGGTCCTTTAGGAATGGTCTCAACATTGCAACAAAACAAGTATTACTTGATGTGCCATGGGCAATTTTGAAAATCAAGTGGTTCATTTCGATCTTAAAATGACAACGACAATACCTGACATAAAACACGAAAATGGAGCCACTTGAAAACTTGCACAGATTAAATGCTACTTACTTGACAACCCTTCAGGAATAAAACAAATATGCTGTCATAAAGAACAACTTGGAAAGAGAATGAATCCGGATCACTCACAAACACTTCCAGTATGGTTTTATTTCACATTCAAAGTTTCATTTGTTTGTTTTTCCTAATAGCACAGCTGGGTTAAGAGTCTATTTGAATTTGATTCAACTTGCAATCATTCAAAGGGGAAGACAGTTTCAAAGTTGGAAGAATGCATAACACGTAGGACTTCCAAAGACACAGACACCAAAATAACCTCAAGCCCAAGCTGCCTGTGGTGACCACTAGACCACATTCATATCCAGCTTTTTCCTCTCCCAAATGGTAGGGACCATTTGTGATTTTTAAACCCCCTTGCAGAAAGATGAGGCTTCTGGTTGTATTCATGAGTTATAAGACCAAGTACAGCTTATTGCTTCCTGTCAGTGTTCTACCACAACATTTTCCCCTTCCTTGGAGATCCTGGAGGCTATATGGTGGAGGTGCAAGAGGCCAGAACCTCTAAAAGTCTGTATCTTCAAGAGACTAAGAAGCAGGACCTCCCCACCAACCTCTCATCCTTAACATGGGTTACATAAACAGTATGCTGTATTACAAGCTCAGAAGTTACTACAGTAACTTCTTGATCTGTATAAGTCCAGAATCTTAAAATTAGAAAGGACAGCTTGTCTTACATATTACCAGGAAGCCAGAAGAAACAAGTCACTGCATTTATTCTAGTCTTTCTACAGATAGGGCCTCAAAATCTTCTTCCTCTCCCCTTTTACCCTGCAAAGGGAAAAATCAAAACCCCAAAACAGAGGTAAAACGAAGCAGTCAGAATCATAGGGCGTGGACATGTGAGTTGAAGATCAAGGCATTGGGAAGGAGAAAGAAAGCCTGAATAGAAAAGATCGCCTTGAGCCCATCACATTGAGTTCAGTGGCAGACATCAGGCTCAAGTGAACAACTCTTCCCTAAAGGTATCTGTCTGTGTTCACCCAGCCAGTGGCAACAGGCATGAACTTACTATAGACCTTCCACATCTTAGGAGCATTAACTAAACTGTGATGTGCAAAACGGGGACAATAACAGTACCTCCTTCATCCTGTTGTTTTGAGGATTAAATTAAATAACACGAGTAAGGAGCTTAGCACAGTGCCTGGCATGCAGAAACACTTAATAAATTTTTCCTATTGTGATTACACTTTATTATTTCACTTTCCACAGCCTCTAATCCAGTGATTTATGTACTGTAGGAATGTAATAAAGGCTGATCAACAACCCTCGGGAAGAGTAGAGAACTGACAGGTAAGGTTTTGTGCTCTAACATGCACCAGAGTGTTATATATGGTCTGAAACTGACTTTAAAATAGTTCAGCACACAATGCATGATATGTGTGTAGGTATGGGAGCTGTCTCGAGGACAGAGGCATGTGTTTCCCAACTGGGAATAAATTCTCCAGGGCAGTTAGTTAGTTTATGAGAGACTTTAATTAAAAATTAACATGCCATAGTCAGCTACCAAAAGAACTTTGATTTTCTCTTCATTTGATGAACATTTGAAAATTGGTTAACTAACATCATTGGTGTGAGGAGTGATTTTCGGTGGTGAGGGTGTGTGGGCTGTCTAGACTGGTTAGAGCACACATGTCTGCTCCTCCCATGACAATATTTAACCCATGTGTCCACAGTAAATGTGATGTAAGCCATATCTGGAACTTTAATTTTTTAAATAATTACATTAGTAAAAAGAGTGAACATAATACTAATAACAGTGTAGTTCACTATGCCTAAAATATCACTGTTCAACATGAAAATTATGATATGAAAATTATACATGGGATATTTTATACTTTAAAACTATTTTGATTCTTGGAGAATGTATACAGTGTATTTTTATCAAGTTCTGATCTCTCCCCATCTCTGCCTCCAGCTCGCTACCCTCCCAGACTTCATGTCCTCTACTTTTTTTTTTTACAAGACCTATTGAGTCTAACATGTTCCCCAAATGCTGTCAGGCATGAATCTATCCTTTGGAACCTGGTCGGCCTACCTGCCATCACACCTTAAAGAACCTGACACTCCCTTTTCCAATAGCTACCAATTTGCCAATATTTCCTCAGCTCGTTCTCGGGCTTCTTGTCACCTCTCTAACCATGCTAGATTTCTGTCTGGATTGGGCTCATGCAGGACTTGTGCATGCTGTCCCAAGCACTGTAGGTTCAGTGTGCAACTGCATTGATGTGTCTGAAAAATATGGTTCCCTTGCATTCATCCACCACCTTTGGCTCTTATAATCTTTCCACCCCATCTTCCTCAATGATCTCTGAACCCTGAGAGGAGAGGGTGTTAATATATGTGTCCCATTTAGGGCCAAGCACTCTGCAGTTACTTGTTCTCACAGGTTGACCAGTTATGGTCCCTGTGTCAACTGCCATCCACAGAAAGAAGAAGCCTCTCTGAGGAGAGCTGAAAGATGCACTAACCTAAGGGTATGTAACACTAAGTCATTAGGACTTAGTTTAATACTGTGTCCACTTGGCAGAGTAATAGTAGTATTTTCTCCTACCGTCTGTGACCTGTCTAGCCATGGGTTCCTAGGCCTGATTCACGTAGGCTTCATCTTGTGAAGTGGACCTTAAATCCAACCCTAAAATGGTTGATTACTCCCATGGCATTGTGCTTGGTTACTGCCCCAATAGGCAGATCCTGCTATGCCAGTTGTTATTATATCTTTCAGGGTTCGCAGCTGGGCAAGGTAGATGATCACTTTTCTCTTCCCGTAGGATACATAGCACCCTCTAGCACTACGAAAGTTAGTGTAGAGATGAAGCTTTGAGGTCAGCACCAGCTTGATTTCTCTTTGCTCTGGGACTCACGTATGTAGTTTCTTCAGCAATAGGGTCTTACTGTCAGTTTTAGGCAGATAACCTCAGCCTGTCTTCAGAGTTTATCATTTTGCACTTTTCATGCATCTCAGTTAGGACCAGCCAGGAGCTCAGTCATCATACGTGGTTCATGATTGCCATATTGTCAGAACAGGTCTGTGATCCTAGTAAAACCCAAAGTTTCAGCCCTTGGAACAAAAACAGTGCAGTTAGGATTTTGATCTCCTTTGCACTGAAATGTTTCAGGCAGGATTTCTGTCCAGCAGCAATGTCATCATACTGACTTAGGGTGAGACTTGCATGCCCCAAGAGGACAGAGAATGGGCTCTATAAGGAGTGCTTGCAGAGACAGTAGACTGGATATACTGCAGTGGTGGGAAAGGAGCCCCACAGCCTTCCTTTCTATGACCATCAGAAGCTTCTGAACTCTGCAAGAGAGCTGAGCAACCACCAGAAACCCAGCTGTCTTGGTGAGTCCATTAACAGCAGTCTCAGCAGAGTAATGCTGAGAAAACAACTCAGAATAATCACTGTTT
This sequence comes from Eospalax fontanierii, assembly GCA_035773235.1. Taxonomy (NCBI): domain Eukaryota; kingdom Metazoa; phylum Chordata; class Mammalia; order Rodentia; family Spalacidae; genus Eospalax; species Eospalax fontanierii. The sequence goes on along the minus strand of CM069529.1, from coordinate 88,419,157 downwards.
TTCAAACTTTCAGACAAATCCCTAATCATATCAAAAGTTGTTGTTTAGAAAAAAAAACGTTCCTTAGCAGCTACAGTATCAAAAACCAGCCCTTCTGGCAAGAGCATGTCCACCTGTTACCCACAGCTCAGCTGTGACTTTGACTTCTGCAGTTCTTTATTTCAGGACCTTCTCCTCTGTTGGTCCAGTATCTACAATCACTTATTGATGCATTTGACAAGCATAAAGAAATTGTTCTGTGCTGGCCAATATTCTAGGTTTGTAGAATGTGGGCTTTAAACAAGGGGACTGTGTCTGCAACTTACTGAACCGCATATCTGTGAAGCTGGGGGTGAGGAGAGAACAAGTAAGTATTAATAAAAGCATTATTAATAAAAACAAGCTTCAGGATAATAGGAAGGTGATGTAGTAATGAAACCCTAGGACTCAAGAAAAGTCCTTGAAATACTGAATTCATACTGGAAATAGCAGCACTCGGAATGTATGTTCTCTTTTATAAACTTATTTTCTAGTTTTGTGCATATACTAAATAAACTTAAAACAACTTGGCCACTTCAATTTCAGGAGCACCAACCCTGGATTATGGGGTTTTTTAGAATGAAACAAAGCTGTAAATTTTATAAATATACTTATATAAGTTTACATACAAAAGTTAGGAGAAGAAGCAGGTTCTCAGAAGAAAGCAAAACCCACAGAGAATACAGGTATGGGCTTCATAAAGCAAGAGTCATAGAAAGTAAGGTGTACATATACCTACATTCGGGTATGGGGTCCTCAAGAAAGGCTTGCCAGATTATGGCTGTGAAAAATGATTTCTCGAAAAAATAAATAGCTTTCATTGCAGAAATGTTTGGTTTTAAGTAAGAGGCAGGAATTGTTCAAGGTGAGGGTAGAATATTTCTTTGAGCCAGCAGCACACTAGGAAAGATTAATAGAGTCTGCTTATTGGTCAAGATTGGGACAGTGTGAATTACTTTTTCTTAAAAATTCCCTCAGACTGTTCTACAGGAAACATACAACGGGGGCATGAACGGATGCTGACAACAGGTTCCCAGTCTTCCTGACCAGATGGGGACTGCTGGAATGAAGAAGAAAGCAATGAGGGGAGAGAGGGACTATTTGTGAGATACCTATGGAGACGTCCTCAGGAGGCAGACAGACGGCAGAACTGAAGGTCTGTGCATGTGGCAGAAAGGAAGGGATAAAATAAAGATAATTCTTGAGTTACTGGCTAGATAGTGGAGAAGACAGCAGGATCACTGCCTGGGTGGGGAGAGACTGGAGAGAATACCGAAAGACAGTTCACAGTTCTGGAATGATATGATGTGGCTGGAAACAACCAAGAGACGAGGGCTGTGACCCACAGGCTCCTGGCATGGAGAATTCACTGGAGGTTAAGCTGTGTGTGTAGACAAGCAATCTAGGAGTGATAAGACTGCTACTCTAGAAAATTGATCAGGATGCTTTCTGCACATTTACACACTCCCTCCCATTTAGATGCAGTCACTGAGACCAAGTTCAGAAAATGTGTTAGGAGAGGACAACTCTATAGGTGACAGCCAAAAGAAGTCCCTTTTCTCCAAGTGTGTCTGGCTTTCTGTCTCTTATTTCAAGGCTTCTCACAGTCATCAGTAAAAAGAGGTTGGGCCATTCTTTCACAGCGGCTAAGTAATGTCAGTGAGGTGTGTACAGCTCCCTAACAGCCAGAGCGGCCAGTACTGATGATGCACGGAGAGAAAATGGCATGCAACCCTACCCATAAGTGGCTTTCAGTTACATTAAAGGCTTATAAATGAGATGAGGAGAAAATCCCTGCATTATATTTTAAAGTATGCAAACAGCAAGGAGAGAAACAACATGGCTATTATAGAGCATTTCATAATTCACAGTTTGCCCTTCTCTCGAATGTCTGTTCTCTTATAGAAGTTCAGATTCAGAAGTATTGAGTATTATATAGCCACATGCTTTGCTTATAAAAGGTAAGTTACAATCACCAGCTTATTAATAACACAAGTGAGACTCTCACATTATAAAGATTCATTTGTCTTCTCTCCCTCTCAAAATCTTATATTTGAGTTCCTCACATCACCTACTTGAGGACAACAATGCTGGGTTAAGGGTACTTTGCATCACCCATGTGGAAGAATTCATATCAATATGTGGGTTAATAATCCAACCAACTCTTTCTAAAGCCTGTTTTCATACTTAAGTTTTGGGATACTTCTGACACTAAAATTAGGTGGTTTTAAGTGACTAGTCCAAAGTTCAAAATTTAATGTTCAGCTGAGTTTCAGCAAATTTCTGAAAACACATGGGATTTGTAAGTCATATGTTAATACTTAAAGTTTTTGTTAATAAAATTTCCAACGCTAACCTAACCTCACTGAATGTACCTCACCGGTTTCTATGCTCACTAAAATCTAGAACTGTCATATTTCTGAATTACTACAAAAGGAAGTAAACCATTCCAAAGTCAATGTTATTTTGTAACATGATGATAGTTGTAAATTCAAAAATACTTAAAACCAATTTGCAAAACTATCAATCTTAGGATCTTCTAAAATTTGAAAGTCCAACTTCCAAACTTTTACTAAAAACTAAGTTGAAAAAAAATAGGTGTTATTCACATTGCATTTCCCTTCAACTTAAACACAAAATTATTTTAACATAAAACTTTGAATATTGATTTTATTTAGATATGGCATAAAAATTCTAAACTATAAACATTTTCAAGTCCCAGCACTGGGAAAAATATTCTAAATTATTACTATCGCTGATAATTTACTAGAATTGTAATATGCACATTATTCTTTCTGGTAGTTAAATGACATATAGATAAGTAGGTAAGTAAGTAGATGTACTATATAACAAGTTGGTGTTATTTCTAAGTGAAAACATTAAGGCTTTGAACACTTTCCAAGCTAGAAAAATAGAATTGTGAAGTATTTGTCTCTGTGTGTATATTACATGTCTGCAAACTGGTTTCAACTGTCAACCTGACACATCTGGAACGAGGGAACCTCAACTGAGGAATTTCCTCTGTTGGACTAGCCTGTGGTCATGTCTGTGAGGCATTTTCTTGATGTCTGAGTGATGTTGGTGGTGCCACTTCTGGGCAGGTGGTCCTGGGTTGTATGAAAAAAGAAGCTGAGCACAGGCCAGAGGAGCAAGCCAGTAAGCAGTGTTCCTCCACAGTCTGCTTCAGTTCCCGCATTTGGGTTTCTGCCCTGAGTTCCTGCCTAGGGTCTCCCCATGAAGCACTGTAGACTGTAAAGGTAACTAAAACTTTTCCTCCCCAAGTTGGTTTTGGTCAGTTTTTATCACAGCAATAGAGAGGCAGATTAGGACAGAACATAGTGCACATGTGTGTATGTTAGTATTTGCTGTCTTATCCAGGTAGATACAGACAGGCATGAATACATATATATATAGAAAGATAGATAATAGACTAATAGATACACAGAGTAGCAAACAAGAGTTGTATTCTTCATCTAGTCTACAATGTGCCAAGATGTTTTCAACCAGGAAATCCTACATAATCCTGCCCACAGACATACACTTCCATCTGTATATTCCTGCATACATTGATCTTGCAACTTCAGCTAAGCTCTTAATTCTGAAATTGTTTCCACAGATTTGCTTTTTCAAAAAAACACACGCCCTTTTCCTGGTCTCAGATGCTCAGAAAAATCTTTCAGACACACAGATATCCAAGGGAAAGGTCCAGGTCCACAACTACAGTTCCACTGCACACATTCCCCTGAGGGATGTATGAAACTGAAAACTACACACATATAAGCCATGTTGGAACTTCATATTGAGGCCTTTTAGAAAAGACATAAATGACTCTGAACCAGGTGGTGACATCCAACCCTCTGAAAATTTACCTTGCCCAGAGCAAATAATTTTCTCTGTTGGAACTTCTTACAGTTGCTTTCAACTTAGAAGCATCTCTTAGTAAAGAGCAGGAAGCTAGGGAAAAAAAATACTGAGCCTCATAAGCAAAAAGAACATTCACTATTAAAACCAGCTAAACCAGGGCAGGAACTTCTATGATGTAGAGCAAAGGTAAAGTCATGACACTTAAAATCTTGTTGTTACTTAAAATGTTTTGTTATCATTGTGTGTTCGGACACAGGATGCTGGTAGGGGAGAACAGCAGATATGTGTCATGATATACCTGTGGAGGCCAGAAAACAACTTTGTGGAGTTGTTTCTTTCCTTCCACCTTTACACAGGCTCTAGGAATTGAACTCAGGCAGTCAAGATTGGCAGCATGTGCCTTTACCTGCTGAGACATCTCATGGATCACCTCCAGTTAATTTTTACACCAGTGTCTGGGTTTTCTATCCTTGCTCCTGAAAATGTGTAGCAAAATCACAGCCCTGTGAAGGTAGTGAACATTTGTGGTGGGAAATCTATGCTATCCTGAAAAGTCATCCATTCTTGGATATTTCTATCTCTCTCCCTCCCTCCATTCCTTTCTCCCTGCCTCCTCCTCTCCCTCTCCTTGTCTACTGTGTGACCACTGACTCAATCATATTCTATTACTCTTGCAGCCATGGCTGCTTCAACAATCCTACAGTTTTTTTGAAAGAGATCAAAGCTGAGCATCCCCAGGAGCAACGACTGATGATGGAAGAGAGCCAGTGCCACCGTTTCCACATCCATCAGATGAGGGGGTGGAACTTACTGATTCAGTGTCAACTGGGATATTCTGCGATTTTATGATTCTATTTTGTTAGTTCATATTCTGTAATGCAAGAACCCATTAAGCCACCTACAGGCTAAACGACTGCTGCTTCTGAGCAGTTTGATATCCTCTCAGCAAATCTGGTCTCAGACTTTTACCCATTTAAACAACAAGCATTTTCAGGGTAACTGAAGGGCAGCTACAGGCAGCACCGTGCACCCCGCTTAGACACTGAGCAGAGCATCTTGGACTGAAAACCACTAAAATTCATGGCTCTACCTTTAACAATTACCAATTTTATGGAGAGGGGGAAATATGCTGACGGCATCCTATCTAGATGAAACACAAGAAACACCCAGAAATGAGAGCCGTAACCTAAAGGAAGTCGTGTCTGAGCCAGTGGGGGAAGTCTGTCTAGAAACTACAACATTCTGATGATGGAGAAACCAAATGCCCATGTTGAACCTGCCACACCACTGCATGCGAAAGGCTTACACAGAGACAAGATGAGTCAAGACACTGCTGGGGAAACGTACTGCCAGATACCCCTTGTTACCATCCAGGAAGCAGGATCTGATCACCTTAACCACAAGTGGTCCCATTATCTTCTGTAGGTCTCAAAGTACAGTGTGGCAAACAGAGGACTTGCCTTTCCTCCAGAAATTCTTCCTACCATGTATGTTAGCTTCCTCTGGGAAGCACGTAAAGAACCTGGAACATGGAAAATCACCCTCACTCCATTCCCCAAACAGTCCTTGGGAGCCAGACATTTTGCTGCATAAAATATGTTTGTGAACCAGTTCCCTTAAGCTTGAATTTTGAGACTACTTATGGAAACCTTACAAGGAGACTGTGTGTCCTTGTCCCTTAGAGAGCCTGCTCTATTTTTTTCTTGCTCCAGTCAATGGGAAGCAGCCTCAGAAAGACTCTCAGAAAGGAAGACTCGCAGAGTAGAGACAGAAGAAAAGGTCAGAAGATGAAGGAAGAGACTACCCACAGCGTAAATCAAGGAACACCTGCAGCCCCAGAAGCTTCCTCAGAGCTTCTGGAGGAAAAGCATCCTTGCCAAACTGTTATCTGAACTCCAGAACTATCAGACAATAAATCTCTACAGTTTTAAGCCACCAAGTTTGTGGCAATCAGCTACAGAAGCCCTAGAAACAGTAGGGGCTGGAAACATGTCTCAGTCACTTAAGCATGATGACCCAAGTTCAATCCCCAACACCTATGTAAAATCTGGGCACAACAGCACCTGTCTATAATCCCAGAACTAGGGAGGAAGGTAGAATAGGCAGGTCTGCTGGCAGCCAGTCTAGTTAACTCCAGGTTCTGTGAGAGAAACCAGCTCTAAAATATAAAGTGGAAAAGTGGTTGAAGATATCAACATCTATACACAGAGAGAGAGAGAGAGAGAGAAAGAGAGAGAGAGAGAAAGAGAGAGAGAGCACCTTAGAAAACTAAAATATTGTCACCTTTCATTGAGCCATTCACCAACAACAACTAATATTTATTATTTTTATGGAGATGCAGAGATAAATAGCATCCTTGCTTCCAAAGGTCATTATTTTAAAAGAGCATTAAAAAATAAAAAAATATTACTGGAAGCATCCTCAAAGGATATAACATTTGACCAGAGTCAAGATGCTAAACTCCCAGGGCAGGATGGGGAGGCACACATGATGTCCATGGAATGGATAAGCAGGACACAGAGAAGTCACTGGGAATGAAGCCACAAAATGAGAGCAGATCCTGAACTGTGTGTGGTGGTTTGAATGAGAATGTCTCCCACAGGCTCCAAGTATTTGGACTTTTGTCCTCAGTTGGCAGTGTTGCTTTGAGAGGTCTTAAAAGGTGTGGCCATGCTGGAGGAAGCAAGTCACTGGCAGCAGATTTTGGAGAGTTCGTAAGCCCTGCCATATTTCCAGTCCCTCTCTGCTTTACTGTACCTGCTTGAAGATGTGAGTCCTTAGCTTTCTGCTCCTGTTCTGGCCAACTCACCATGTCTTTCCACCATGACAGACACTAATCCTTCTGGAACCTAGAACCAACCACAAGCTTGAATAAACTCTTCTTCCTCTAAGTTCCCTTGGTCACAGTATCTTATCACAGCAACAGAAAAGTAACTAATACACTGTGTATACCACACACTGAGCTTGGTAGACAATTTTTTCCTAGAGGAACTATAAAGAGTATGCAGAAAACTCTATTCATGATCAAGTGCAAGATAATGAGGGCTTCTTTTCCTGCCTGGATCATACTCAGGAACTCAAAAGTTCTGCTCCCATATCAACACAGGCTTTAAATTCCCAATCCTGGACCTTGCATTCTAACAAACTAGTCATGTTTCCAGAAGTTTCCCTCCTCCAAAACTCTTTGCTATGTATAGTCTCAGCATCCTCAAAGTCTTTCCAGAAAACCACATCAATAAGCACTCTTGGAAAAAATAAGTGGCTAGGGGTGAGGGAGAGAATGTCTCACAGTAAAAATAAAATTGGAAAATGCTCTCTCAGGAAGATGCAAAATGCTCTAAGAAGTAGAGCTAAATTGTGTTCATCAGCATTTCCCAAACTCATTTGTTCCCAATGCACTCTTCTTTGTAACATCCTGTTAATATCCTGCCCAACATACAGTGTAGAATGCTTGCTTTTCAACCGTAAGATTGCTACACTGTACTCTGTGTCCAGTAGACCCTCAGTGTACTTGCTGGTTAAGCTCATAGTCTGTTTCTCCCACTCCCTTCCTGGAAGATCACACCTATATCAGAGCAGAGACCTTAACAAATGTCCTCTGGTGATCAGTGAGCAGGCCTGAGCAAGTCCACAGCACAACAGTGGTCCCTGGGAACACATTTGATTTTGTTCATTAACACTGCTAGAAACAATTTACATAAAAGATAAACTGTCCTACAAAATTCACTTTCTGAAAATGCCAGGCTTTGCTATGTTTGCAAAGAATCTCCATGAACTTAGGAGGAAAAAGAAATTTCTGGAATGCCCTTCCTCAGATTTGGACTAGGGTGATTAGTCTCTACTTCCTGTACCCACTAGCTCTCATTAACATGAGTAAGCTGCAGTAGACTTAAACATGTATCAAGATACAGTAAAAGCTAAAAAAGACTCTTCATTATTCCAGGACTGCACATGCTATAAAAATTGTTCAGAAAATGGAATTACAAAATAAAGGGGGGGGGACCTAAAATGCAATATTCTCACATGTCTGTCAACTGTCCTCAACACAGACTTAAGGAGGATAATCAAATTAGGGAGAGAAAAAAGAATCTTCCTCTGTTTTTCTCCTTTCAGTAGAGTTCTGAGCAGAGTTATTTTCCAGGCAAAGATAAACAGAATTCTGCTCTCTATAATTTCTGCAAAGACTGTAAAAATAAAGATTTGGTTCAAGGGCTAACAGGATGCCTCCTCCGAGAAGCAGTCAGGGACCCTTGTGTTCAGAGCTGGCAGGCAGGAGCTGCTCCCTGGGCCTCTGCCGTGGTGGGGAGGGGCCCAGCCTGCCAGCCACGATTGCTTCACACCTCGGGAGACATTCATCCCAAGAGCTACCTGTGTCACTGAGGGAGGCAGAAACCTCTGTAAGCTGTGTGTGTAGTCACTACCCCATGATAGTTTTTGGGGGACTTTTCAGTTCTTTCTTTAAAACAATATCAATGTAATAATAATAATAATAAACACCACTATTGAATGACTTAGGTACACCATGTCACCGCTGATGATGAGACAGAGAACATCTTCCTGTTTTGAGAGATGATAAGTGAGCCTGAGGAAGCAGAAGACCTAACCCTAAGGCCTCACACCCACTGTAAGTCAAAAGGGAGGACAAAACGCCCAGCAGAAGAGTCTGGAAATGGGGTGGGGATGTGGAGGACATTAGTGACAAACAAGAATTCCTTCTAACAACTCAGCTTCTCTGCCTCCCAAATCAGGGTCCAGAGAAGCCATTAAAGAGTTACGTCTCAAGCACACAGCAAGCAAGTCATGCAACAGAGAAGAAAATATGCTGAGTTGGAGACCCTCCATGCATCAGGAGGAAAGCTGGCTGCTCTGAGCCAGAGAGAGGAGCATCACTCGAAGGATTTGGGCTCAGGCCTGCAGAGCAGATGAAATCAGGCTCCCTACGTCTTGGCCAACAGCACAGTAGTATTCCCTGAGCACTCTGCAACCAGCGCTGTTGGTGTTAGGAGCATGACATGGATTGTGAGTTGGCTTTCCTTAGAGAATTTAATTCTGAATCCATAAAAATGGGACACTTCGAGTAAACACTGTCACCAGATCCTTATCGCCTGGATGTCCTTACACTCATGTTTTATTCACACACTCACTGGCTAACCTTTCTTTCCCTTTATCTCATGACTCAGACTAAACACTGAAGTTAAAAGCCTTGTTATAGAGACCAGGCATTCAAGGCTAAGGAGTAACCTGGGCTGCATGGACGGCAGAGCAAGCTCTTATTCCAAGAGGCGGGATAGCCCTCAGCCCCTATCTATGGTCACCAAGCACAGCCTGGGCTCTCCCTAGAGACTCATGTTGCTCTCCACCATGACGTGAAATGCCATGGTTGCTTCTGTTTTTTCTTGTTTTCTTTTTTCTTCTCGTTTTGGCTAGTTTCTTTGATTTGTAAAAATCATAAAAGTTAAAATAATGGTCACTAAGTCCAGAAAGCTAGCTTTGTGGACAGGATTCATTATTTTTGTTGCTAGCTTCTAAATCTTCTGCTAAACGTAACAAAGTTTAAAGGGAAAAAAAAAAAAAAAAAAACGAGGACAAGTATGCTGAGATCATTCCATTTGAAAGAACAACAGGGGCGTTGAAGAGACAGTGTTCTTCTAAGTAGAAATTTACTATGAATCTACCATCAAAAAATGCCACTCTGTGTCTTCCTGAAAAATTAAAACTTCTAAAAAGTAGACAAAAATAATGAATTTCTAGTAAGTGAAGCACTTAGCCAACAACTCCAGCTGGTTTTTTCTTGGACCCATTAATGCCGATAAGTAATTATCTTTTTTATTATTGTTTGGGTTTTTTACTTTAACTGAAACTTTATCAAAAAAGCACAAGTATGGCTTGGACTATACCTTAGTGGAACAGCTTTTATCTAGCATGCTCAAGACCCAGGGGTTCATTTTCAGCACCACATTGGGGGGGGCATTATTCAACAAATACATGTTAGCACTGTTTGCAAAGATCTGACAACATCATTTTCTAAACACTGCTCAGGTACCAGGACCGGTGCTGAACTCTGAGGAAAAAGAAGCACCTTTATCACAGAGCTGGTAACCTCACCGGGAAGGAAGACAAATAAGCAAATCTCACAAAAATTGATGGTCTATTACCACAGAGGAGGTTGAGGCTGCTGTGGGGGACACCTAAGTCCACCAAGGATAAATGAGGGGCGGCTGCCTGTAGGAGAGGCTATGGGAGCCGAGGCCCCAGGAACAGAAGGGAGGGAAGGAAGAGCATTGCCAGAGAGAAGAGAGCTCAACTCCAGATGCAGGAGATGGCAGGACTGGTTTGAGACCATGACATCAATGTGATTTGCCTACAGAGTTCAGCTGACTGGTGGCACAGAGGCCAGGGGAGAGTGACACAGATTAACTAGAGCCACAGGGGTTCTGAGTTGGCTGTTTATCCTGAGCACTTTGAAGTGGCAGGAACAGATTTGCTGTTGTGAAGGAGCACCCAGCAAAGATGTCCTTGGGTCAAAAGTATTACTGTACTTTTGGACACAACCTCCCTCCTCTTTATAAGAGGGAAGAAACTGCCCCCTGCTGAGTCCGCTTCCTCTTTTACTTCTGTTGTAAACCTCAAGCCATAGAACAAGCTGGTGAGTGGCTCTCACCCATCTTGCCTCCAGGAGCATTTGGTAGTATCTGGAGACACTGGGTACCTGACCATCTGCAGACTACCTTATCGCCTTAGGTTGAGCAGCAGTGAACTCAGGGTCTGGGGAAGTCCATTCACCGTGAAATTCCTCCCTGACCACGTCTTTTTCGCCAGCAGCCCATTTGTCCCTTACGTGACCTCTTCGGGATCTCCCTGGAAGTAGAGCTCTAGACCTCCCAGTGGTGAGTAGATGGTGCCCGTGCAAGTGCAAAATGCATGTCCTGTGCACGTGTGCACATCAGAGCCACCAGGAGAGCTTCCTTGTCACCTGGGAGAGGGATGCCCCCACACCATGGATGGGAACCTATTACAAGACAGTGACAGGCCTCTGTGAGAGGATCAGTTACCACTAGAAGATATGGTTCCCAGAAGCCCACCTGAATCTGGTTAGCAAAAGTTCTAGAAACAATGAGTCTAGCACTTAAAATATTCCAGTGCAGCCACAAACTTCCACACATCCTACTGGCCAATGTTTCTGGAGGATATGACATAGCCATCAATATTTCCAATGGCAACAATGACAGGCAGGGCCAGCAGAAGCTCCTCCCAGGTGGCTCTTTGGAGTTACAGTAAAGATGCTGTGATGGTCAGTCTCAGTCATCAACTTGATTAGATTCAGAGTCACTAGGAAAACACATCTCTGACTGTGCCTATGAGGGCATTTTCAGAACAGTTTGAGTGCCAAGGGTCAGGACTCCCCCTGAATGTGGCTAGCACCATTGATGGGGTGGGGGCCCAGGCTGAACACAAAGGAGAAAGTGTGCCAAAGACCAGCGTCCATCTTATCTCTGGGCTTTCTGACTACAGATGCAATGTGATCAGTTGTCCCAAGCTCCCGCCCCTGTGACTTCCTTGCCATGGCGGATGGTATCTTTATGAACTGTGAGCCAGAATAAACCCTCCTTGAGTTTCTTTGTGCCAGGTGTTCGGTCACAACAACAACAAAAGTGATTGATATCGATGCTGTCACTCTCCTTTCCCTGCACACCGCTCTTTTACCAGGAAATCAAGGTCCAAGCACCTAAGTGCGTCTCACTTTAAGGAATTTGAAAATACTGTTTTCTTTCATTTTCAGAATATCAAGGTTTCCCCTTTAAAATTATGATGGAAATTCAGAACAATGCTTTATGGGCTCTTCTCTGAGTGGCTCAGAACAGAATTTTAATGACCATGATTATGGGGGAGGGACAGGTAACAGAATGAGACATACTTCCAGGGGGTAAAATCCAGGAAATTCCCATAGTAAAACCAAACCAAAAGACACATAGGTAAATAGATAAGTTTTTTAAAGGGGAAAAAATTAAAAAGGATTTTCAGGGACTCACAAAGACTGATATTATATAGAATTTATATCAGATGTAGTGATCTATACCTTTAATCCCAGCACTCAGGAGCCAGAGGCAGGGGATGTCTGGTCCTGTGACATGAAGGCAAACTGGTCTACATAGCGAGTTCCAGGCCAGCTGGGGCTTTGTAGGGTTTGAAACTAAGTTAAAACACAGAATAGCTGAACATTAAATGTGGAACCTAAGATGTAAGAAGAAATGATAGATGAAAAGTTGGGCTGCACACAAGACCATCATTGTCTCACCAAGAGAGCCAATAAATGCTCGTCAGACAAATGAAGCGATGAATGGAAGAGCAGGTGGGGGGGGGCTGGAAGGGGGAGTGGGGGGTGGAGCCCTTGAAACGAGTCACAGCAGAGAACTGAGAACCAAAGCATCTTCCTCACCGGCACTGACTGGGACTGTGCACTGCTATGTCAACACCTCAGTCCTTGTCTCTATAAATCTTTACCCAGAACAGGCAAGGCCACAAACCATGAAATAAATTTACGATTTGCTTTTGGACCTTCTCAATGGGCAATTTACTGGAGAGAGTAATCTCTCCTGGGGAAACATACTAAACATCGGTGATGTTTAATTTCTTTGTCACACCTTTCCTCAGGACCCTCACTTTGCTGTGCCTACCAAACCTAAATTACTAGGCCACAAACTCTAATTCTGAGTCCGCCTAAAGGTCCCATCTTAAACCACCAGAGACCAAATCCCAGGGTACTATAAATATTTACCCTCAATTTTCCCTCTGAGGCACAGCTAAGGAACTGTGAAGGTGGTATGCTCCATCGTTAGTGTAGGTTCCAATATATCAAGGAGTTCAACAAATACAGTTACTTTTTAGTTACTTCAGAGACTGGACTGTATGCCTTTGAATATGTTAATACTATGTCTCTTGGGATCCTGGAAGTTTTCTGCCTTGTATTTTAGGGTGCACCTAGGGTTTTGAACCAAAGCCAGCACCCCCAGCCATGCCACGTCTTAAAACTTTCCAACAGAACTGCATCTAACTGTTTTTAAATATCCACAGGGTTCTTCCTGTGTCCCAGGTAGTGTTCTGGATGTTGGAAGGATCAGGAAATAAAATATTGTTCAGTTCAGTGGGAGAAGCAGGAGCAGAGACATAGGATGGTAAACGTGCTGTGCACTTTGGGTAACGCACTCAACAACACCAGCAACCGGGGAAGGGAAATTTGCAGGTGTTTTTGAAAGGGTGATCAGGAAAGGTCACACTGAGAGATGGTATTAGTTAAAGGACGCAAGAAGCTTAGCAATGTGGCGAGCTGAAATAAAAACATTTTGGGTAGAAGGGAGAGCCATAATGAGAAATTACCTCACAGCAAAAAACCACGGCATTATCACTAAAGAAACTCTTCAGACATTTCTATACAAAAGTGGCATGAAAACATTTGATGCTGTTTGGAAGTTTCAGTATTACATAAAAATATAAACATAAGATTTTCCAAGCAGGTAGAGTAACAACAAAGAAGCTTTTTATATCTACAAACACACATGCACACATGCATGTGCGTGTGTGGGCAAGAAAATTGAAATAGCGAATCATTCATCATAAACTTAGAAGGAGAGTGATCTGGATACATATGCATGCACACACACACAATTCATATGCATCCACACATTTCAAAAGATTATCTTAAAAGAGAAAGCACTTAGAAATAAACAATATACATCAGAAAAAAAAACAGAGTAAATAGGGAGATACATATCTGTCAATACAGGAACAAGTGAATCAATTCTGCACTTGATAGGTAACTATTTTCATGAATTTAAGAACAATTCTACAAGTCAACTGAGAAAAAAATTAAACAAGCATACAAATATTCTGAAATGGCAATTTTATGCTTAGAGCAGCAGTCTATCTGTCTAGAGTACAAAGAAAGGCAGCTTGCTGCAAAAGGCAGCACTAGTAACCAAGCTGACAGGAGAAAAAACTCAAAAGAAAACCAGTTAGTTAAGAAAGGAAACATAAAAAATAATGAAGAGAGACCTTTACACAGATTATGCTTGGACAAATTCATAAAGTAGAAATAAATTAACTTAGATTTATACCTTGTAACTCATGCTAAAATAAATGCTGGGTAGGTTCTAAAAAGAAAATTTGTTTTTCTAAATTTTCTGGCTACAAACATTACACTCCACCCATGTAACAGAATGTAATAGATGACTGAAAACCAAGAGGTCAGTTATGTCCTTGGGATGAAATGAATTCTTAAGCACATTGCTAAATAGAACATTAAGGCAAATGTGGACATAAGCTACTTCCAATTGCAATGTCTAAACTATTTGTTGACCTTGGACCTGTATTATACTTTCAAAAAGAACTAATAAACTCTTAAAACACTCATCTAAAACTAGCAACATATCAAGACCTGGAGAACAAGTTCAAAGGCGAACAGGGTACATTTTCGATAATCTCTGGGAAAAATCTAAGAAATGAGTGACGGAATTCAGCTACACTTACAGTCCACAACTTAAGAAAATTCACAAAAACAAAACCAAAAGGGCCAGTAATGGCAGACTAGTTGCCTTAACTAAAACAAACAGTTATTATCCCTAATGCATAATTATAGCAAATAAAAATCTATTCAATATTTAAATCATAAAGAAAATATTCACAACAGGGTATGTAAATGTATTCAACTCTGTGTAAGAACTAAAATTGTTGCAAAGTACAATACCATCCACTGAACATTTTAACTTTAAAGGCTTAGTGTTAGCAAGACTGTAGGGAATTTGGTGTTAGTCTTTTTCTGAGGCCTTATACCAAGTATATGCACAAAAATACCTCTGAAGTCTACATGAATAAAACATCACCCTTCACTTCATAAATATGTATAGTATGTCAATCAAAACAATTATCTTTTAAACAGCAATTCAGAAGTACACATAAGATGCCATAAAGGTAGTCCTTTGATCTAGCAGTCCAGACACTCATGACACTCTACTGCAATATTATTATCAGTGGAAGATTTATAAACAACTATCGTGACCAAAGGAGACGCATGGCCAGGAAAATCACACCACACAATGTGATGAAGAATAAAAGTCAAGCAGCAAGGTGTCATGATGCACTCCCATAGCCCAGCACTCCCTAGATGGTGGCAGGAGAATCAAGAGTTCAAGGTCAGCCTCATCCACATAAAGAGCAGGAGACCAGACTGAGTCACATGAGAACCTATCTCAAAAAATTAATTAGGTAATTAATTTACCTCAAGAGATTTGTAGCTACTCCGGTAGAGTTTTAATAATAGCAAGTTAAATTTAAAACTAAAACCCCCAAATTTTAGGTAAGTTACAGAAGCAATTATGTCAAAAGTCATAAGTATAACAGAACGCACATCAGAAGGGAACTTGAAAACAATTTTCTAAATTTTGCCATAATGTTAACTGATGCAAACACTACTATAATAATTAGAACATATTAACAATACATTCAAAGTAGAGGGAAGAATTACTTTTGGAAAGTGGCCTATAAGCAAGAATGAAATAGGTAGGTTCAAAATTTTTCCCAGAATGAGATTACACACCAACTATGGGGTCATTTGATTGTACAGCCCTGAAAGCAACACAGACCTCATCCTGGACTTATGCAGCATGAAAAGTCAGAGAAGAAAGGCCTCTGGCCTTATAGATCTCACATCTAGGTTCTCCACAGGTCCCTTCAAGTGACTCTTGAGTTTTTTTCACTGCCCCAGCCCATGATCTGAGGCCAGGGAACTCTGCACTCCAGCCTCTCTCCAAATGAAGGCATTGGGTCTCTCCATTCCCACTCCAGACCCAGGAGCCCAGCCCTCACATCTTTCCAAATAAGAGAAGATCTCAATTGAGCAAAGCTGGGCACACATCATCCTGACACACATGTAGAGCACCTGACCAGGACTTATATTCTTCAGGCATGTACTATAAACCAGTGGCTGAAGGAGCGTGCCCGTGGTATGTCTGTGAACTCGAATCCTGCACCTGAATGCCGGGATCGGCAAGTCTCTCAAGAAAGTTGAATGAATCACTGGCCAAAGCAAGAACAGCAGTCAGTGGAGGGCTAGCTCTTTTTCTCCCTCTTACCTCTGAGCAGGCACCTTCTTCGGATTTACTGTTGCTAATGCCTAAAAGTATCAAAAAGCAAAACCTGTCCCATGAGAGGAAGTGATAAAAACAGCAGGTTCAGGGCTCTGGACCACCTTGCAAGAAGGCCACTCTCACAGCCCCAGCATAGAGCATTCATAGGCTCCACTCATCAGACCATCTAAGCCGGGGAGAAAAGCAAGATGGTGGCCAAACTTCATTCAGAGAATTTCAAGACAAAGCTGGTTTTACCTAACTTTACAACAGCCAGTTTCCACTGAACCGTGTCACAGCTCCTCAGGAAAGGCCAAGCAGCTCATTATATGAAAAGTTCCAAGGACTGTGTCTTAATGCTTAGCAGGAGTGGCATGGCTTGGTCACTGCAACAAATATTGCTGAACTGTTTAACTTATGAGAGACATTTAAAAGCGAAAAAGCCCAAATTCTAAATATGTAATTCATAAAACAGCATATTTTCTTTAATTCATTTTCTCAAAGTTTACAATATCTGTACTAATTCTCTGTAACTGGATATGTTCTGGATACATTCTCAGAGAATCTGTGCAGAATAAAAATTTGAAACATCTTAAAACTAACTGGAAACATCTTTCTAGTATGCTGCGAGGCAAATGCTTTTTAGATGTTTTGCATTTTTATGCTAAACAGTGCAGCTGTGATTGATAAAAAGCAATCAAGCTAATTTAAGTCAATCAACTCCAGGAGGTTCTCATCGCTTGGATAAAAATGCTCTCTCACTCCTTAGAAAATAAATAAAGATTTAACAGAGTGACTGTATTTTCTTGACTCTGCTTTCTTACCACTCCAAAGACAGCATATAACCAAGAAATCATGTTAAGCAATTTCTGTCACTGCTTTAAAGCAGAATGCAAACTTTTAAGTCATGTTTAATTAAGTGGTCCTGGGCAATGGTATATTCTCAGAGCAACAAACCTAGAGTGAGAAAATTCTCTCTCTCTCTCCCTCTCTCTCCCTCTCCCTCTCCCTCTCTCTCCTCTCCTCTCCTCTCCTCTCTCCTGAAATGTTTTAAATTGCTGTTAGAAAGACTGTCTCAATTCTTTTTCCATCTCTAAGGGGAGTATCATGTTAAACAATTTAGTTCTGGCTGGTTGTCATTATTAAAAGATGATCCTGGACTTTTAAAATCACCACGTAAAATATGTAAGATGAGGGAGGAAATGGAAAGCACAGTCCCTGCATCTAGCCAGCTTCATAGATTATTATGAGAAACCCGGGAGGGTTGTTAACCAAGTTCTTTACCAAGATAAGGGTGGGGTAGGGGAGAGGAAGCGCCTCAGTTTTTCCCAGTCCCACTAGCAGGTCAACACTGCACTCCGTGTTACACCAGTAAACGTGACCTAACAAAGCTGAGCGCTAACCAAAGTGGCCCTTCTACAGACACAGTAGCTATTTGGGCAGGAAAACAGACCTGTATCATGTGGTCCTTCAGGCAGATCATCCCCTAAAGGCATTTCTGCCTCTTGTAGTACAGAACTCAGGATGAACTACTGAGAATACGTGTGTGTTATCTAATAGATGAGGATGCTAATACCTGTTTTGAGAATTAAATAGGTTGTGAGACCACTGGCCCAGGCCAGTTTACAGACATCAGATGCAGGCTGTACTACAGCTTGGTCGGAATACAGTTCCTTCCTTAGTTTCTGAACTATGAGAAGTGGCACATTAAGGAAAAGGACAAAATAGACAAATTAATAGGGTTGGAAATCTTATGCTGAAGTGCTTCTATGGAATTACTTATGTGAATAGCACTGAAAAGAGGAATCAGGTGGATGTTTTAGGTTGTCTCAGAGCAGAAACAAGTAACATCAATTTCCTATGACCATAAAGATGTGCCCTCTGGTTACCATAAAGGTCCCTCACAACTGCCACTCACAGATATGGTAGAAAATTCTATGTATATATAACCGAAACTCCACACACTTCGCAGTGGGGCATGTGTACGTGCCTGTCTGTGTACGCACTCTGCAGAAATACAAAACACCAAATTAAAACTAAAACTCTTTCTGGGTTCACAACACTTCTGACCTCTACACCAAGCAATCCGCCAGTACCCTCTGGACACCAAGTGTCTGTGCCACTATTGAATTCAGTTCTAATTGACGCTACCAACCCAGACTTACCACAGATCCCACAGGCTAAGAAGCTTAGTCTCACAAGAGTAGCCAATACTGCCCATGCCAGCTCCAAATAGTAGATCCCCAGGTTAGCCACACTTTCATCCTTCTAACTTGGCTACACATTACCTGTGCCTACAACCCCTCCTGTCACATGAAATTTTGTTAGAACTGCTCACAGAACTCAGGAAAACATTTCACAAGAGGTTACCACTTTTTTCCAGAGGACAAAATTCAACCACAGAGAAGTAGAAGAGACGCATACAACCAGACACAAAGGAAGGCACAGAAAACACCCATCACCTGAAGGGATTCACCAACCTGGAAGCTTCTGAGCTCCATCTCTGAAGGTTTTTACAGAGGTTCCACTGGGCAGGCCTGACTGGCTGTCACAAACATGGATCAGTGCTTCTAAATTCACAGAGGGCAGGATTCCTTGTATTACCAAATGTATTAACTATGTCCTCTGTTTTCAGTAATTCTTGTACTTTGCCATCTGGAGTCTGGCTGACCCTAGAGAGACTGTCCCTCCATGGGCTAGCCAACTCCTAGAGAGAGTAAAGGACTTGCATTTACAAGTGAGCCTTGCATTTGGAATCCAACCACCCCAGACCCAATCCTGAGACCTCCTTCATGAGGAACTTGAACTCAGGACCACCACTCCCTTTCTCCAGGGCCAGGTACCAAACAACAAAGGTCAGGTTCTCTGCCTCCCTCAGACACTCCTGAAATTATTCCAGCTAATCATAGCACTCTTAACCCTGTTTACCCGGACTCATGTGCTCCTCCCCTGAAATGCCAGAGCTAAGGTCCTCTGCATGTTTGCCCCATGCTTCCTCTGCCCCCTCCCGATCCCCGTGCTCTCCTGTGTCATCCCCACATGCCATAATACCTATGGCTTCTGCAGAATGGCAATAAACTATCTTTTCAATGGCACTGGCCTCTGGATTTGTTGAACTGATCAAACCTGAATGAAGCAAAATTATCTGCTTAAAAATATTAGGAAAGTCACACTCCATTCTCCCCTATCCCTAAACAAGAATGGCCCAGAAACCTGACTTCAGTAATGTCTATAATCAAAAGCCTGCTTTCTGCCATGGATTTCATGTCCTAAAGGCAGATGCACTTCTGGTTCAGAACCTGGAGGGACCATCTTGTCCTGTGGGTAACATGGAGTCAAACCTTCAATGCCTTGAGAGCGGAACAGCAGGCGTCCGTAGCTTCCTGCAGAGAAGGAGATCAGTCTGCAGCAGCTAGGACAGCTGCATCTACAGACAGCACTTTCATTGGACAGCTCTGCAGCCTCACTGCCATCTGCTCCAGATGTGTCTTATTCTGGATTTATACAATCAGGCTCTCCACATTCTCACTGTAGTCATCCTCCTT
The DNA here is from genome assembly GCA_035773235.1 of Eospalax fontanierii. Lineage (NCBI taxonomy): Eukaryota > Metazoa > Chordata > Mammalia > Rodentia > Spalacidae > Eospalax > Eospalax fontanierii. The sequence continues at coordinate 88,399,611 of CM069529.1, read as the reverse complement.
CCAGCCACAAACACCGTGAGGAATTCCTTGGGTATATCCTGTGCTCTGCCTCCATGACTTTCTCACCCTGTTCTGGCCTGCAATGCCATTTCTCCCTCTAGGCACTTTTGCCCATCATCAGGACTCAATTATCTTTGAACCCCATTTATCTCTACAGCAGAGCCGCCCTATATGCCCACCCAGCCTGAAGGAACTGCTTCTTCCCTTCCTCCCTCACACCTCTTTCACATTCCATTCCCTTGTTTAAGCCTTCTTGGGGGACCACATTTATCTCTATTCTAAATAACATCTACAAATAGTGAAGATTGAGTGTTAGGTCCATGACAGGCACTGTGCTGAGTATTTTACCTGCATCCTATCACTGACTCTATGAGGCAAGTGTTCCTATCATCCCTGTCTGAGAAAACAGATATTCTAGAAAGTTAGGCAGGTTGCCCAAGATCATGTAAGTCAAGTCATAAAGTCGGGATTTGAACCCGGTTCCTCTGACACAAAGCCTGTGCTCAGAGCGGATGAAACTGTCCTGGGATGCACACTGCCCAGGCCATTGGCAGCTGTCCTTGCTGTGTTTGGCCCAGTGTTCACAAACAGAGGACAGGGGTGTGTAGTGTCTATTGAGCTGGACAAATCATTCCAGTTTGGTTTGAAAATTATAAACTGTCATTGTTCATCCACTGTGCTTTGCCATTCACCTGGAAACCAGCCACACCTGCATTCCCTAAGTCAATACGAATTTGACATAATCCTCAGGAAAAACAAACTACTTGGCCCCCGTTCTGTATGAGAAGCTGCTGGGACACAGATAACGGGCCAAATGGACATTTCAGTGGATTTCTTCCACAGTCACCAGGTGCACGGGTGGAGAGCTCGGCCTGGGAGCCTTCTCTGGCTCTGGTCCTTCACCCCTACTTTCTCCTTCCCTTGTCTGGGGTCCTCACACCTGTACATCAAGATGGTGAGAGGACTCTCGTGAAAGGGTGTTGTGGAAAAAATGCGGGAAATAGAAGCAGAGTGTGTCACTAGAGCAGGGCACATGTAGACAACTCAGTAAGCTGCTCAAGAGGGAGAGGAAGAGGAAGGCAGCCACGCACTACACAGACTCATCCGCATCCGCACTGTACCATCAGTTCAGCACCCCACATGTGCTGTCAAGCCGGAGGAGGGCAGAGGAACCAGAGAACTGGATTCTCCAAAGCACAGGGTTGAACAGACATGAGGCAGAGGGAAGCCCCCTCTCAGCAGAAGCTATACAATAAAGCAGGTGCTCCAGGACCAAACAGAGGCAAGCCAGGCCACAGGGATGGCTGAAGCAATCCTTTAAACTGCTCTTCCCTAATTATCCATGGGACATGGGCCAGTCCAGTGAAGAAGGGTATATTCAGAGCTGCAGAGCTAGAATTCCAGTTGTGCTAATTCTGAGATGGTGCCCACCATCTCCGGTCTACAGAACAGAGTGGTTTTATAAGGATCTATTAGTATTCATAGGAGCATCATGCCAAGCAGACTCAAAGCTCAGCTAATGGTGGCTTCTTTAACACAAACTGAGCGTACAAATGGGGCTACTTCCACTTCATAGAATCATTGTCAGATTTCAAGGATACACTAAGCTCCTGGGACAGTATCTAAACACCACAGGGAGATAATAAACGTGATGTCTAATTGTGAACAGTGATAGTAATAATACTAATAACAGCATGCCCAAGATTCAGTCATTAGAGATTCCCAAGAAATGAGTAAAGACAAAGATAGGAGCATGGAGACTAATGACAAATAGCAGCAGTACCCACCAAGCTAGGTCCTCCTCCGTGTGCTAATCTGTTCCCTTACGCAGCTCCATGGAGAGCCATAGACAGGGGATAGAATTTCTAGTTTTCTAAGGAAGCTCCCACTAATACTCTCAAGCAGTTCACCGCAGTTTGCTTGTGTTGAGTTGTTTTCGGGTAGAGAATTTAAGGACAGGTAGTGAATATTTTTGGCTTTCAAATAAGGTAGTCTCTAGAGGAACTAATCAACTCTATACCTGTAATGAAAAGTATCCACAGATAATATATTCTGAATGGCCATGACTGTTTCTTGGAACACAGGCAACTAGGTCTGGCCCATGAGTGGTAAGCCAGGGATTTTTTGACCTCTGCTTCATACCACTAGAATTTTAAAGTTGCTAATGAAGCATGCCCTAGGCCACACTACTTGATCAAACTATCTGATCACACCACCTGTCAGTGGTGACTACAGTGACAGAGGGAATCTTGTCAGACCACTGCAGAAAGACAATGGCACTACGGCATTTCTCTATGAATGTGTCTGTTAAGCCAGATGTAAAGCTGACCAGGTTCAGATCATTATTTAGCCACAGTCATATGATTTCAATGCCTTACAGAGGACACGCACAGCAAACTTTTGGCTGGAAATGCTTTTCTATCCTCTTATTTATCATTTTTGTATAATTTCGCTTAATTTCTATAATTTCAGATCTTGAATCAAACACCTCTCCCCCCAGGGAGCCCAGCCTAGAGCCGCCTTTAACTCCTGCTGAGCATTTAAACTCCTTTTCTCGTTAAAATTTAATTACTGAGATTTGACTACTCTCTTTTTCTCCCAAGACAATAATCTCCAAGAATATCACAAGAACACTTGTCTGGTCATTCACTGTAGACTCTCCAATGCCTAGACCAGTGGTTGGATACATAGCTGGCACTAAGTAAATATGTTTTAAGTAATAAATCAGTTAAGACATTTTACTGGTGACTCATAGCGCATAACCTACCCAAGAGAACTAATCACGTGACAGCTCTACTGCAATCTAGGCCTGTTTGGTATGCAAGCCTTACTGTTAAACATAAACATCACCTCCCAGGAAATAAAGACACCAGGTAAACGATCCACTTAATCAAAAGGTGGAGAAGTGTGGGGAGTGATAAACCAAACAATTGACTTCAAATTCAGAACACTTTTTTTTGGTCTACTAAGAGATTACAAGTAATATTGAATAGATGTCTTTCATTAGATATAGGCTCTATTGTAAAAAATAATTTAGTTACTAGAATTTTTAAAAAGAAAGAAAATGAATAGATGGATAGATGGATAGATGGATAGATGGATGGATGGAGAGATGAAGAGATGGATGGATGAAAATTAAGCCCAAAGGCCTAGATTTCTTGCTGCTTGTAAAGTCAAAGGCTTTACATTGAGCCCCTAGCTCCTGAGAGCAAGTGTCTGATGCAAAGGGAGTTTGTTTCCCAGTTATGACAGTTCCGGTTCAGCCAATTTCTTCATTTATGAAAACCACCTCTCACACTGACATAGAAACCTCTGGGTTATATGAAGAAACCATAGAGATAATTTAGGGAACAAGAACTACTAGCTGAGTGGAAAGACAAGAGGAAATGATTATCTAGTTCCTTTTGGGAAAGATATCAAAGGGAAGAAGGAAGGTGTGGAGAAAGGAAAGAGCCACTGGAGGACTGAAATTGGTCCACGATGGAAATATTGAGGAGGAAGAGCTCTTCACTGCAGGTGTCAAGTTGTAAATATATAAATAAAGCGGAGCAGGGTGCAAAGAGCAAGTCTACGAAGCAGTCTGAGAAGCTCGTGGTGCTAAGGAAGTGATTCCTGATGGGATGCTCTGACCTAGCATCAGGGGACACAGGGGATACTGAACACCTAAGAAAAGGTACCACTGTGTGAAAACCTCAGTGCACGTTTCATGCAGACCATGCACATCTGTGGGCTACAACTGAGAGAGGGATCAGAAAAGTACCTTCTGGAAAGGTATGTACTGTTTTGCTTGCCAGGCCCTGAGAAAGCTAAACTTCAGGTCTCATCTAGGGTCAAGATCAAGGTGCCTTCCATCCATGAAGGGAGGATGATCACTTCAATTCCTGGCAGTGGTAGTTCTGAAGGTCAAGCCAAAGACAAAAACCAAACAAATAAGCAGCTCCAGAATCATGCAGCCGAGACTGCAGTGAAGGAAGACCGGGCTCGGGTTGAACTCTAACGTGGCAGCTTTCAGGTCTCTGAACTTGGGATGTAGCCTCTCAGAGTCTCAGCTCTCTCACCCAATGGGGATGGAACCATCTTTTCTGGAAAAAAAAAACACTGTCGTTCACTAGCTCAAGGTTGTAAACCATACCAAGCAAGCCAGTCTTTGCTGGGCTTTCCCATCTTCCTGAATTAGGCATAGAAAGATTAACTGCTTACATTGACGCTTGTCTTTTATTTTGAAAACACTGGAAAAATACAGAGCTAGAATATAATTTTTAAAGCAATTAGAAAACACCTTGATTGTCATTAAAGATACTGCCTTTCTCTGAAACTAAGTTTTATTACTTCCCAGATAGACATGACTTACCTGAGCGCATGTACAGAACACATGAGTACTCTTATGACTTAATTAAAATACGTGTGTATATGAGACAGAGAGAGACAGAGAGAGAAAGAGAGCACCAGATGCAGTGCACCTGCACACGCAGGTGCCCACATCTGTGTATACATTCACGGAAGCCAGAAGGCGTCTAGTAGCGCGCTCTCACTCTCTAATTCATTCCCTCAAGTCAGGATTTCTCACTAAATCTGGAGCTAGGCTGGTGCCCAGCAGGACCCAGAGATCCTCCTGTTCCTGTCCTCACAGTGCTGGAGTTACCAGCATGCAAAGACACACTTGGATTTTATTATGTTTGTATGAGTTTACTTTGTGTGCATGTATGTGTACATGTGTGGGCACACACATGCCAAGGTATGCATGTGGAGGTTAGAGGGTAACTTGGAGGGGTTCTCTTATACCATGTAGAGTCCAGAGCTTTAACTCAGGCCATCAGGCTTAACAGCAAGTGCCTTTATCTGCTGAGCCGAGGTGCCCCCAATCCCTGTGATTCTTTCTAAGTACATTGAAGCTGTGTTCTTCCCAGGGAGTCTCCAACTGTGATTCTTACAAACTGTATGCATGCAAAATGACTCAAGTTTACACTGTGGAGATCCTCCCAATGTAATGAGCTGGTACTGAGTGTGAACACCATCTGCCTTTCTCCCGTTCTGGGTCTTAAAGGGATTTCCGGTCAGCACACATGAAGCTGCCCCATTGCCTCCCCACCCACTACTCACAGACCAGACGATGCCATGTGAATCATCCCTTTGTGGATGGACAGAGTTCATTCTCACTGTCTCCTGCACTGCAGACTTACAAACGAGATTGTGTGACTGTGTGAACTTGCATCCACTTTGGCAAAACCAAAATCATCTCAGTGAGGTCCTTTTCCATGGGTGACTGTGCAATGATGTGTCCTGGCACCAAAATGGGGCTGGGATGTGAGCAGGGTCCACGGAGCTGCTGTGCAGCAGTCAGCATGCGTGGTAGCAGATTTTTTATGTTCTCTGTTGCTTCAAGAAAGAATGAGAACTTCTCAACAGAGGAGCATGGAACACTGCTATTTCTGTCAGAAAAACTCAAATTATTCCTCCTTTAATACCTACATTTAAAAGTATATACATATATATTTGAATATATATATATTTATATTCACTTTCCTAAAGTAATCTTCTAAAGATATGTTTAATGAGTAATTCTGAATTAAGGAGTTTAATTATGCATGTAAAGAATAAACAACATTTTCAAAGTGTAGTTTATGATGAAATAACCTGCTTAAGAAGGAAAACTATTGACTGCAGTAACACCTACGCTTTTGGATCCTTGAAAGCTGGAGCATTTGTGGTTTTGTAAATTATTATATAACAATCTTTAAAAGCTGGAATGGAGAGATGGCCTAGTGGGTGGGAATATTTGCTACATTAGAATGAGGACCTGTATTCGGATCCCAGTGCTGATGTAAAAGGCCAAGCGTGGCGTCAGCAAGACGCGGGTAAAGGCCCTGTCACCAAGCCTGACTATTTGAGTTCAGTCTCAGCCACATGGTGGAAGGAGAGGACCAACTCCCCCAAGTTATCTTCTGGCTTCTACATGTACACCTTAGTAACCCCAGAACTGTAAGGACTGCAACAGGGTTATCTCTGGAAACTTAAAGCTTTTTAAGTTATGTTTAAAAAGAGGACTCTATTCCAAGATTAAAATGTTATTCTCTTTAAAAATAAGTTTTAGCAATGAAATGTGTTTTGTATGACTTTATCATGTTAAAGTAAATAAAATCTATTACTAACTTAAAGACGCATCACCTATTATAAAGAATCAAGCCTAGAGGACCGCAGAGATGGCTCAGTGGTTAAGAGCACTGGCTGCTCTTGTAGAGGACCTGGGTTCAGTTACCAGCACCTACATGACGGCTAACAACCATCTGCCACTCCAGTTCCAGGGGATCCAACACCGTCTTCTGACCGCAGGCATTGCATGACATGGGTACACTTACACACAATGAAGGCAATACATCCATACATGTAAAATAAAAATAATAAATACAACTTTTTTTTAAGTTAAAAAAAAAAAGAATCAAGCCTGTTTGTCTTGGAGCTCATTTGGCTCATAGTGAATAGAGACAAATTCAAGTCTTACCAGATAAAGATGGCTAACTGAGGGACAGTGGGACAAGGAGCACAGAACAGTGGGCACAGTACACCTGAGAGGTAGAGATAATGGAAACCTCTACTCTAACTTGCCAGGCATCAGGAGTTCCAGATCAACTCCGGAAGGCGCTGCTGTCTTGACTTCCGCATATTCCCCACTTCTGTGACTGTTACCGATGCTCTCCTTCATGCTTTCTGCTTCCTGTTGGCTCTGCTACCCTACGGCCTCTACTAAATGCCTAGTCTTCACCCCTCTCTCAACTCTCAGCTTCTCTCCAACCTACGCACTTCTGGTCCTCATATCTCAAGTTCAACCCCTCCTCCCCAAGAAAACACAAAGCATATCTGATTAACTCATCTACACTGAGGTACATCCCTCACCTCATTTGACCCCCACTAAAGTGCTCCAACTTAAGGAGCTACACAGCTTGACCTTCTTCCTGAATCCTCTGCTCAATCCCATCTCATTCTTTCACACATCCTGGTCATTACCTCCTATGGTCTGAAGGTCAGTTCTACGGGAATTCACATGTGCATGCCATTATCCAGGGTGATGAAATGGGGGAGTCTTTGGGAACTAATTAGGTCATGAGTGGGGAACTTGCATGCCTGAGATTAGTGTCTTATAAAGGAGATCTAAAGCGTTAGCCAGACCCTTCCACCATGTAAGAAAATAGGGAGAAGGCCCCTTCTGAGGACCATAAAGTTGGTTCTCAGCAGACATTCGATCTATCGGCACAATGAGCTTGGATTCCCAAATTTCAGAACTATAAGAAAATAGCCATCCCATTTATGTGCTTTTTTTTAAACAGTAATCTGGATGAACTTCTAAGACATTATTCCTCCAAAATGGATGGCACAACACCCTCTTCTTTCCACTTCTAAGCTACCCATAGACCGCTTCTCACCAGGGTGTCTGTAGGGGCCTTGAAGCCTCTACTCTGGCTCATTCACAGCAAAGCAGTTTTGGGGAGTGCAAATCAGGCCCCTGCCTTTCTTAAATCCTCCCAGTGACATCCCGTTGAACTGTGAACCAGTCCTCCCTCCTGGCTGTGATCTGGCCCCTCCAGGTCCCCAAGTTCGCCCTCCTGCTCTTCTCACTGCATATGTAAGGAACGCTGCTTTTCTGTGTCCAATGGCAGTCTGAGTCTACTCGTGCCTTCACAGCCTAGATGCTTGCACCCGCCCTCACTACTGGAATCTGCCAGATCTATCACATGTAAATAAACCTTTCATTTTCATTTTTCTCCCAGCCCCCGTCTGTAACACACACATGTAAAACTCCAGTACAGAAAATAAGCTTCATAAAAATGGGATTCTGCCTGTGATTTTACTTCTCTATCCCCACTACTTACAGAGTATGGAGTGCATAAAGGATATAGTTAGTATTTGTTGAGTGAACAAACGAACAAATTTCCAGTTGACACAAAGCTAGAAAGACACAGACTTGGTCTCGAAACCAGACTTGTGTCTGTCGCCCAAGCTTTAGAATTCAATCTCTATACTACATGACCTTCCGTCTTACACACATGCACACACACACATGCACATGGACACACACACACTGCATTTAGGGCCCTACGGACACAATAACTACAGACACACTACGGTTTGACAAGCTACACTTCTCCATCCCTCGTATATTTATGTTCCTTTTCCTTTGATTTCCTTTTGGTGTCTGTATGGGTGTGCTGTGTATGCCCATGGGTGCAAGTAGGCATGTGCGTGCATGTGGGGACCTGAGGAAGTCATGGGGTGTGCTTCTCTCTAATTTTCCTCCTTATTCTTCTGAGACAGTGTCTGTCCCTGAATCTGGAGCTTGCTGCTTCACCTAGAGTAGCAGCCCACAAGCCCCAGCAGCCCATCTATTTCCGCCTCCCATAGCACTTGGGTCGCAGACACATGCAAGGCCCTGTCCAACCTTTAACTTGGGGGTTGGAGATCAAAGTCCGCTTGTCACGTTTGCTCCAGTGAGCCACCATCTCAGCACCTATGCTCCCATTATTTTTCCTCCTCCTCCTCCTCCTCCCCCTTCTTTTCCCCCTTTCCCCCCCTCCTCCTCCTCCTTCTCCACCCTCCCACCATCCCCATTCTTAGAAACATTTTTCCTTTGTCAGGATCTCCATTATCTTCCTCTGTGAAGCCTCTCTTGATTTCCCCCCAACAGTCATGCTAATCCTCAGAGTTTTTATACTTCTTGGTATCTGCCTGCACTGTGGAATTACTCTATAGTGTTATCTTTTATCTGGGAGCTTCGCATGGGGAGAGCCTAGGAATAAGTGCATTTTGGTAAACTTACGTTGGGCTTTCTCAGTCATTACACATTCATTATAGATGATGGTTATTTCCATCCTAACCACTCTGCACATATAAAAGTTTTATAAAATGAGAAAACCCATCAGAATCAAGTACTATAAACCTCAGGGGACAGGCTTAAGGACTATTTGGCATTACAAATGGGCTTTGACATCTGTCAGTGTTTAATAAATGCAATATGATACTATTATTTTAGTCTTGATGATATATAATACTTCCTATTGGCAAAAAAGTGTTAAATTGTATTAACGCTATTAGTGACTTCATTCCACTGATTTTTCCAGTGACAAGCACTTTAATCATTTTAGTCATCAGTAGAAAGCATTAGTATGGCAGGAAAAATAAAAACAATTCTTGACTTGAATTATAAATTCCATTTTGTAGGTAGTACAATCAATACCATGCTCAGAAGAAAGGCTTTATGTAAAAATTTAAAGGACTAGTATTCTAGCATAGTATCGTAATCACAAGACATCGAAAAGGTACATTCACTTTGATTTTTCATATTTTATTAAATTTTTAGAGAAAGAATACAGAAAACTGGGCTTGTTTCTCCTGGACTGGGATTTGGCCGAACTCAATTTACAAAACATTCTGACGCACTCAAGCAAGACCATAGGGACTGTGCTTCCGGCACAGAGAAAAAAAGAAAATGAAATTAGCAAGGGCTAACAACCTATGTTGTATTTTTTGTAAGCTTTCTAGAAAGATGTGAGATACATACTTGGGATTCCTTGAGTCAAACTTATGCTTTACAAATCAGAAAACACCTAGATCATAAGATTGATGGGAGAATCCAAGCCAACAAAAGTTTCCTACACATCCAAATGGAGAGTAAGACAGAAACAAGATAACTTGATGGAAGATACCCACAAGATGTGGGTAAAAGAGATGCCTTCCAGAAAAACCATGAGGCCATTGTCAGGAATAGGCAGCCTCGTACTTTCTAGAAACTTTATCAAGAATCAGCTCTGGCTAAATGGAATGAGTCACATGCTAGCACCTGACATCAGCCAGAATCTTACAGAAACTACAGAGACTGAACAAAGATTTCCGATGCTTCAACATAAAGAGTATCCCTCTAGGTTTTCTTCTATAAGTTCCTTCCCTACCTCTGTATTTCCATAAACTTTTTTAGGAAAAAAAATCCCTAATTTTCATGCTGGGTAATTTCCCACAACGGACAGCTTGTTCGCTCTGTCTGTCTTTCCCAAGTTCTTCCCAGTCTTTAGTATTTCCAGTAAGATTCAAGTTTGTTTTTTAGCAAGACTACTTGTGTGTGTGTGTGTGTGTGTGTGTGTGTGTGAGAGAGAGAGAGAGAGAGAGAGAGAGAGAGAGAGAGAGAGAGAGAGAGAGACTCTCACTATGCAGCCCAGCCAGGCTGGCCTCAGACTCATGATCCTCCCGCTTCAGCCTTGGGAGAGCTGGGCTTACTGGCATGCTTGCACTATGTGCCCAGCCTAAGTAGACGCATCTTTTTGATATGCCCCAGTCCTTTCTTAGTACCTTGCCAGTGACTGACAGCTCCTCTTTTTCAGCATGACAAGCTATTCCAGGCACCATGGATTCAGTCAGTTCTGCAAATATCTTATGTGGGACAACAGTAAAATTTGTCTCACTGCTACTAGATTGCCCTTATTTCTAGAATTTTCAGGAGCATAGCTGGAAATTAATATACTTGTCTTTTATATCCAACATATATCATTCAATAGATTATTTATAAAACGTATATATCACCTTACATAGTATTTATAGAATGCACATTTTTAAAAATTATTTGAAAATTTCATACCTGAATAATACATCCTGATCATATCTACCCTCCACTCCTTCCCTCTAACTCCCCCTGAACCTCAAAACACATCTCCTTCCCAACATCATGTCCTGTTTTAAGAATACAAATAATAATAATAATCCACCGAGTCAAATTAATGCTGCCCATATGGACAGGAGGTCATCTGCAGGAGCAAGGACAACCTACCAGTAGCCATTCCCCACAGAAAAGAGACTCTTAATCACTGAGCCAGCTCTCCAGTCTTAGTTTACATTTTACCCAGCTGCATAGTACTCCATTTTATGGATCATCATAATTTATTCAATCAGCTCAGTCCTGGTAAATGTCTTGATTATTTCAAGTACTTTGTAGTTACAAATCAGGCATGTTGAGATTTTCATATTTTTGCCAGTGTACCTTTGAGATCTATTTCTAGAACTGAGATTTCAAGACAAAGGTAAATGTAGAAAATCTGGTAGTTGTTGCCAAATTCTCCTGAGGCCCTAAACCATTTTGCATTAGGACTATCGTTATTAGAAGGCTAGTTTCCCCCACAGCCTTGGCAACAGAGAATGTTTTATACTTTTGGATTTTTGCCAGTCTGGAGAACACACTTTCCAATGTAGTTTTAATATGCATTTTTCTCATTAGATTAAACATTATACATTAAGTTCATTTGTTTTTCTGTATAGTAAGTATGGATTTGGCCTACTATTTATTTTCAAAACCTTTAATCATTGGAAACACTAACCTTTTACCTGTAGCAAAACTCTCAAGCCTACTTTCTAAGTTGCTATTTGTGTTTGATAATTTTTGTCATACAAAAAAATTGTCATCAAATCTTATACATTACTCATAGAAAATGCTTTGTAGGAGAATGGGGAGATGGCTTAGTCAGCCTGCAAACATGAGGTCTTGAGTTCAGTCTTCACCACTCCAAGCAGAAGAAAAAGCCAAATGTAGCATTATGGGTTTGTGACCTCAGAGTCGGGGAAGACAGAGGGTCCCTAGGGCTTGCGGGCCAGCCAGTCTAGCCAAATTGGTGAGCTCCAAGTTCAGTGAAAGACCTTGTCTCCAAAAATAAAGTGGAGAGAGACTGAGGAGGACATGACATCAACTTTTGGTCTCTGTATGCATGTGCACACATGTGCAGGCACATACACACATGCAATAGATAGACGAAAGATGATTGGTAGACTGATTGACGGATGGGTAGATATATAGATAGGATAGGATAGAAAATACATAAATAACATGATTTGTAATCAAGGACATATTCTCTAATCTATATGTTTTCTCTTAGTACTAATATGAAATATCACCTGAGAAAGGGCACCTCTGTGATACAAGAACACCATGTTCATTAATAGATCAACCAAATACTTTTGAAGTTCCTCTGTTGTGCCAGGCATTGCTCTCAAGCTTATTTCAATACTTACACAAGACAGCATCTTTGGGGGTGGGGGGAGCTGGAGAGGTGGCTCAAGTGGTTAAGAGCACTTGTTGCTCTTGAAGAGAACCTAGGTTTGGTTCTCAGCACCCCCACTGGGCAGCTCACAACTACCTTCAATTCCAGTGCCAGGAGATCTAAAGGCCTCTTCTGGTTTTTGCAGGCACCAGCACACATGTAGTGCACTTATAAAAATACAGGCACACACATACAAGTGCTTAGGGACACACACATATAAAATAATAAGTCTTTAAAAAAAAAAAAGTAAGTATAGCTCTAATCATCAAAACAGCTCTCCTGGGCTGGAGCAATGGCTCAGCAGTTAGGATCACCCGCTGCTCTTGGGTTCAATCCCAACACACAATCCATCCATAACTCCAGTTCCAAGGGATCCAGTGCCCTCTTCTGGCCTCTGTAGACATTGCAAGTCAAGGGTATACTTACATACATGCAGACAAAACACATATACAAAAAAACATAAAACAAATAATGTTTTTAAGCTGTCTTTCCCATGAACAGCCTTCATGGATTTCACCAGAGACCATGTTAACATGTAAGTCTTGGTGGGGTTTTCTGTGTCAGACAACCAATTTCCTACAACCCAATCTTAAGAAATATCCACGGACAAACAGAACTGTGGATTATTCTTAAACGGGTTTTTCAATGATTATGAGTGATCATATTTGCAGTATTTATTTATTCTGTATCCCCAGCACTTAGTGTCATGCCTAACACATAGTAGGCACCTTAGAGATAACTTACTGGAGAGCCAGTGAGGTTACCAAAATAATGCTGTATGCTCAGTTCCATATCAAAATGCTCTATAGTTCTCATAAACAGAGAGAGGAGGGGGGAGGGAGAGGGAGAAGGAGAGAGGGAGGGAGAGAGAGAGAGAGAGAGAGAGAGAGAGAGAGAGAGAGAGAGAAAGAGAGAGATGTGATTTAAGGTTTTCCAAATTAAAATTTTATGTTAAAGTTCTTAGTTCATGAACCAAATGCATTCATTCCCTGACTTTGGTGCAGTGGGGCTGAAGCAGCCTGCGCCCCTCCTGGCCTTCCTCTTCATGCTGTAATGTTCTGAGGAGAGCTACGAAGGTGCCTGTTGCTGTCACTACTACAGGGATGCTGGCATGCAGTCAAGGAGTCACCCTCAGCCAAATAACGACTGGAACCCTCTCTCTTTTGGTCACATTTGTACAGAGTCAATAGATGCAGGTTACAGTCACTTCACTTTCAAATTAATAACTGTCAAGTAATATTGTAGGATTAGAGTTATACACATTTAAGAAATCAAACTAGATTTGAAAAGAAAAGGCCAAATTTAGGCTTTTACCTCAGAAGATAAAAGCACTTGCAACACACGTCTGATGATGTGAGTTTCATCCAACAATCCCAGACTGGAAGAAGGAAGCATACTCCTGAGAGTTGTGCTATGTTCTCCATAGTGAGCCCCATGGCTCATGTCTCTTGTCTGTCTCTCTTTCTCTCTCTCTCTCTCTCTTAATGCACTCATAATAAATAAAATTAAGGATTTTTCTAACTAAATGTAATAAATTTTATAGACTTCAATATATCAATTCTTACAATAAAGTGAAATGCCTAGGGTTAAAATCTATACAGCTTACTACTCCAACTGTATTTCCTTTTTAAAAATAGGAGGAGAGAAGGATATAGAATAAATGTATGCATTTAATTTCAAGAAAAAAATTCATATAAAAAAAGAGGAGAAATGCTCTTGCAGAAGTCCTGCACTATAATTGCACTGTTCACATTTTGGGTTGTTGTGTAGACAGTAAGACATCCCTTCAGGGGAGAGCAGAAGGTAGATGTGGGGCCTGTGTCAGGAGAGCAGTCATAGTCTAAACTTCTTTCCAAACAGCCCCGTGGAAGATATTTTTTTAAAGCCAAATGGAAATACTTAATAAATTCTGTTTTCCATATAATTCATTTTTTAAAAGAAAAGAATGTGACCTCATGGGTCAGGAAGAGTTCTGTGTGAATGCCTTCCTCCTTGAATACTCTAGCCTTCTTTTAAACGCAGGGCAGCTTCCCATAGACTCCTCAGAAAACCATTTACCAGTAAATAACACTCACCAGTGGATGTGTGTTTTCTCCTGGATGATTGGTTAATTGGATATTGTCACTTCCAGTCACAGCTTGTTATAGGCAAGGCCTTTTTCAAACAGAACTATAACCACCCTGAAGTACTAATGATTCATTTCTTTTCTTTCAAAGACAATAAAGAACTCTGATTCCTTACCGCTGCCCCAAAACAATGGCTGCAGATGACGAAAGGATTTAATGTAGAAGTTAAAATGATTCAGTTATCTTAATTACATGTTTGGCCACACGGGTCAAATAACATCCCCGGGAGCTCAGAAAGAAGGGGCAAAATCTTTTGTTCCAGTAGAAAAATAAGTTGCTCAAAATATGCCGACAATGGCTAAAGCTTGGAAAGTTTTTGATTAAAAAGGGATTTTTGTTGGAACACTTATAATGAGATTTGAGTTGCAGTAACAATATAAAATTGAAAGCAGAATTTCATACAAAAAGAGTAGTGTAAAATATCATTATTTTAGTACAATGGAAAATAAGGTGTTTGTGGTTTTGCTCCATAAATTCCATGTTGTCTGCTCATATGTATCCCTGCTCAGCCCTCCTCTGAATAGCCACTCTGATCTCCAAGCACTGCTGCACCAGGTTCATTTGTGGTAGGGAACCCCCACAATCAACATCTCCCAGGCTCCACTTTCTTCCTCCGTTTTATTGGCTTTTCAGGACTAATTCGTGTGCACGCATCACACTGGTGTTCAGTTACAGGGCAGACAATGAATTTTCCTAATCCATTTAGTGTGCTGACAGAGCCCTGTTCACAATTTATAGAATTTCCTTTTAGACATCTACCTATTTCACAGTTCATTAGGATTCAAACCGAACACCTGTGTTTATAAAGTCAGAAGCAATTTTATCCTAACAAGGTGTTAAACAAGGCGTTCTCTGAAAACGTGAACAACAACTGTCCTAGACTCTTGACCTGTGGAAGAAAATGATGTTAGTAGCTATCAGCACCATCTTTTAATAATCCTGAAACTGCCATGCAACAGCCCCAAGAAGCTCTCCCTACAGACTCGTGATATTTGCCCGCATCCGTCTGGCTCCTCCATCACAGGGGTCTTCTATTTGTACCTTAAGAAAGCCAGGGGCTGCCTGTCTAAATTCTCCAGGATAGTTAAAAACCTGCAAAACACTAAAAAGCTTGATAAGTCAAATGCAGTCTCTTTCAGCAGTTTCTCCCCTAGCTGGACAGAGCGGCACATTCGTCACTTTGAGACTCAGAAAGCCTGACCTTGGTGCATTTTTATGTGACCCCAAAGTTTTCACCTCATTAATAAAGAGAGAATCAAAACAAAGCCTGCAGACACTAGGAAAGGGACGTGTGGAGTTTGGCACTGCCGTCGTCTGTGCTCTCAGAATGGGAAGGAAAACCTAAAATAAAATGCACGCAGCGGAGGTGGTGACCCTGTAACGACTGCGGTTCCCAATCTTGTTTTTTTTTTTTTCCTACTGCCTATAAAGCATTTTGCAGACCTCCCGACCATGGCCACCACGATAGTTACTGCTTTGCAGGTTTATGCCTTTTCCTTGCAGTTAAAAGTGTTATCAATAAAAACGCCAAATGATGTCTTTCCTTGCCAAATACAAACATTTAAAAATGTGAAGCCAATAGAGGACCTGAATGGAAAAATACAAATGACAGGAGGGTTTTCTTTGTTTGGGTTTTCACCAAGTCTCCTAATTTGCCAGTTCTAAAGACATTTCTTGCAAGGCTTAAAAGCAAGACAGGGTAGGTGACTAAGGCGTAACGCGGCAGTCTAAGAAGTTGAGGTTGTATGCTTCTGTGTGAAAAAGCACCTGGACTTTCAAATGCAGTGACTCTCAAGGGCAGTCAACAAAAGTCTATCTCAAAACAGACATTATCTGTTGTCCCTTGAAGTCTGAACTGAGCCCCTGAAAAGACATTGCCAAGCAACCACGGTCGGAAGTTGGAGGGGAAGTGGAAGTTACCATTCAACAGTACAGGATCGCTCCATGAAAATCTCACCTTATACCCAATGACAAACAGGAATTCAAACATTAAGAAGAAAGGCTTCCTTGTTCCAAACCAGTGAACCTCAAAGACCAAGTAGTTCCTAAGCATTTGGAATTTGCGAGGTGGCACAGCATAGGCACCTACTGTCAAGTACGGCAAGCCAAACAGTGTTCTTGACTCTGTCATGCCGGCCATGGTGACCTTCATGCCACCAGCTGTGGCTTTGCCATAAAGTGTGCAGAGAGCCCATCTCCCCACATATGCACTGAAGAGCAAGATGGGCTTTACTCTCCATTTAACAGTTTCATGGTCAAAAGTGTGGCTTGTATGATTCATCTTACAAAACGACAACCCAAGTCTGCTCCCTGGTCTTGTTATTACACTGAGTCATCAGTGACTCAGACACGAAGAGATGCTGTGACAGGCTCAGAAGATCCCCCCTCCTCCACCAGCACCTTCCAGAAGCTCCCTAGAATGATCATGCCATTTCTTCTAAAACTCCACATACCTTTTTATATTACAAAGGTACCAAATGTCTGTCACAGAAAACCTAGGGAGTACCTGGGGGTCCACTCCTCAGCAAATGCAGTAACTGTGCTCTGTGCTTTAACTGCTTTGTACATAGAATTCATGTATGTATACATATATAAACATAAATATCTCTAAAGAAATATAAATTTAAAATCATACCACACAAACTTTCTGAAAAAAAAAAAATCATAACGTCTGTAAGACTTTCAGTAATGGTATCTTTATTATGGTCACGATAGTACTGTGATAGCCAAAGTTTATCCTGAGGATTTATAGCCCTGAATTTTTCTTTCTTATTCCTTCTTAGCCAGAAGAGTGTTATGACTATTGAATTCATATGTTACAAGGCTAAAAGTTTGCCATTAAGATTAAATGAGAATACACACCAGGTTCCCAACACAAAGGAAGCCCTCAATCCAGTAAGATCCTATGACACAGCTGACTCCTCACTAAAATAGTTCAAAGCCTGAGATCCCAGGCAGAGACATTCACCATTCTCTCTGGACGTTTCTTTCCTTATCTTAAAAACCAAAGTAATTTTAAATATTTTATTTATTATTTTTGTTTTATTTTATATATACAGTCTATTGCCTACATGTATATCAATACATCGGTGCTGTACAAAGCCTGCGGAGGTCAGAAGAGTGCATCAGATCCCCTGGAACTGGAGTTTCAGGCAGTTGTTAGCCACTGTGAAGGTACTGGGAACTGAACTTAGGTCCCGCCTCTGCAAGAACAGCCAGGGCTCTTAACCTTTGAGCCATCTCTCCAGTCCCCGAAACATAGCAACTTAGAGATTTTGTTGATGATAAGCCAGGTTTAAAATTAAATATCACATGGAAAACACTTAGCCATAGAATCTAGAATTCACTGTGGCAGCCCCTAGGGCACTAGCCAGACAGGTTGGCAATCAAACTAAGTTTGAAAGTTTAAGGGTGCCAGCTCCAGAAATTATGGGTCTCCCTACTTGACCAGCACCTTTTACATGATAGATGCTCAATAAAATACTCTCAGATCCCACCACACTGATGCAGACAAGTAGAGGGAAGGTCTGTATGAAGTCAGCAGAAGCATCCCACACACACACAGAAAGTTCTGAAATACTGAAGGCAGGAGCGTCTGCATCTCTGCATGAACCACATTCTTTCTCAAAGACAAGAATCAAGTGTCTGAAGGGTAATCTAAAGAGGATCAGGTTTTTCAGAGCAATTGCCTTGACATTATTATCTTGCAGTTACCAGAGACATAAACAGACATCTTGAACACTCTGCAAACTTTAGTCTCCAAAGGAGCTACTTATTTGTTTACGTCTTCTCTCTCCCTTGCCTGCTCTTCAACAATAGAGGAAAGATAAAGTCCAGTTAAGATTCAGTGTGCAGTTGCTAGAAACAAGTGATAACAATATTGTTGGGAGCTAATGGCACTGTAAACCAGTTCTCTATCATGTAGCTCTGTGTCCACAGGAGTCTGTGCCTGATGCGAGAAAGAACCATACATGGTACAATACATGAAGTCCACAGAGCACAGATCATTAATGTAAAGTTCTTAGAAATACCTTGGGGCATCTGTTACTGACCTGAAACTATACACATGACTGCATGTGAATATGGGTGTGATGGGTCCCAGGAATATTTTCTGGGTAAAGCATCAATAGGCTGTGAGAGGGTTTCATCTGTGTTGATTGCCTTTTTAAAGAAAAGAAAAGCTATGGACTATTGCTTGCGTAATTGTCTTTTGCTTATGGCACCTGGGAATCCCTACATTCTTGGTTAAATAACAAGTACTTAGACATAGAGAACACTTCCCTGACCTATGTGGAACATAAGGTATGAAAAAATGAGCACTGTGTAGCACTATCACACGACACATCTGGAAGCATATTTACTCCCAGAAAGCACACATGAGAATCAGCCTGACTATCATGCGATTAGGAAAACATGCTAGATTGCGGAAAACGATGATACTTGGCCAAAAAAGAAAAAAGCAAAACTAAAGTCTTAGTTTGGGGCTAGAAAAGATGAAGATGACCACTTTAATACTACCTTTATTTCTCAGCATCAATTTAAACCAAAGACTCGATTGAACTATAAAAGTCTGGCGTCTATCAATAAACAAGTTAAAGTTTCAAAAGAGACTGACAAAGCTAACATAGGATAAGAAGTATTCAACATGTCAAAACATCCCAATAACCAATAGCAGTAATAATACTAACAAAAACAGCAATAGAGAAAAGACGGTTTGCAGTTTGCAGTTAGAACTTTACCACATGCAAGACTTTTTTTTGCATTTGTATTTGGACCTTACCATATTTGTCTATGATGTACTCTCAAAGCACTTTTCCCCCACATAGATATATCAAGCTGGCCATTTTATGACTGGCACTCAGAGGCTCATGAAAGCTCAGGTCTTGTCCACATCATAGGTTGTTAAAACAGGGAGACCTGAGCATAGTCATATACCTTCCACTTTTAAATGTTGAGGTTTTTTTAAAATATTTTACTTCCAATTGAGAAAGCAATGTTGGGCTTTTATTCTTCCTACTCTCTGGACATGTTGGTAATTATGCATTAAAATTAAGAAAAAGCCAGCCAGCCAAATCACTGTTATTCTGACTGCTGCTGCAGAATCCATGCAGTTTCTGGATCAGCTAAGTTGGAAACATCAAGGAAAGTAGCAAAATAGGAAACTTGACTATGGGGTCCTTTGAAGCTATTTTAGAAAGTCAAATGTTATGTTAAGAGCTATGTGGTGTATCTCTCTGTGTGTAATTATTAGTTATTATTCCATTGATTTATTACACACATGTCAAAAAAGTCTGGGCATTTGTACAAGTTAAAACAAGCCAACCAAAGGGCCAAGCCACACAGCCACAAACACAGACAAGTTGCCTCTTTCCTCCTCACTCCACCCTTCATCCCACCACCTCCCAAACACAAACTTCCCTCCCTTATAGAGACGAACTGTTCTGCCATTCAGCTGCCATTTATACTACATTCTAGAAAAGTGGCTAAACCAGTTGACTGCACGGGTAATCTAGAGAAACTAGCAAGACCTTCCTCATTCTAGAGAATGCCCTCTTGTAAGTTCTGGCAAGAGCTTTTAAGAATGAGTCAGGAACAGAGCTGCAAGGAACCGTAACATGTCACCAGCTCTGAGGATAAGCACTGCATCCCTCAGATCTATTTAAACTCCTATCTTTCAGTATAAGACCCAATGAAATAGAACATGGCTCACTCACTACTCTCCCACTAAGCAGCCACACATTTGACAGGGAGAATTTCACTGCCCTCTGTTACCCCAAAGAGAGGCGATATCTTTTTAATGTATTCCACCATGCTGCCAGAATTCCTCTGCCTAGGATTCAACAATTAGAGCTAATTTGGACCTAAAGTGCTTTCTTTAGGAGAAGGACATCATTAAGTAGCTCACTTTTCTGTTTCTATCCACAAAGAGATCTTAGTAGAGAAAAGAAGAAAAAATTCCTCGGACATTTCAGGCCGATAAAATCATTCATCTCACACTCCCAACTTCAAAACAGAGACTTAGAAACAGCATCTCACTTCTGCATGCAGGGAGAATGACTTTGCTTTCTACTTCAAAGCACCTTCTCTCCATTGGGTCATTTAATTATTGAATGCAGGATGGAGGTCATCCATATGTCACCACTGTCTTTCTCGTGAAATATGTATGGGTCTAATTTGAACTGCATTAACTGAGAGAAGAGGAGACTACAGTAAAGGCAGCCTACTGTAGCCATCGATGCAAGGCAGTGACAGGCGAGGCCTTCCTGAGCGGACTTTCCTCACTCCTTCTGGACTGGGACATTCAGGAAACCTGGGTCCCTGCCTGGGCAAGCAGACTGCCCTGCTCATCGGACTTCCTCCTACCCAACCCACAGGAGCATAATTACACTGGCTTTAAGATAAAACATGGGTATAACCAGGTGCTTTGTAAGCAACAGCTGTGATTCTAAGCAGGAGTCAGCAAGCTACCTGGTCCTGTTCGGGATGAGAAAGGGAGGAGCTGTCTGGCTCAGCACTCCAATGCCCAGGCAATCCACTCACAAACTCGCACTGCCAAGGGTCAGCAATGTTCCCAAGAAACGCCAGTCAGTAAATACCTTCAGCTTTGTGGCCCACTCAAGTTCTGCAGAACTCTGATATTTTAGCAAGAAAGCAGACATACGGATGAAAGGGCATGGCAGATTCTCACGGTACTTTATTTACAAAAATAAGCAGAGGATCAGATTTGGTTTCCAAGTCAACTAGAAACCGCTAGGCAGCAGAAATGTTCAATACAGCAGGCATTAGCCACGGGAGACCATTAAATGTATAAAACATGGCTATTATGACTACAGACCTGCATTCTAAATTTCACTAAACTAAACTTAAATAGCCACATGTGGCTAATGGCTCAGTATTCAACAGCACAGTTCTAGACACTGCACTGCTGTCCCTCAGATGACAGTTACGCCATCCTCCAGTTTAGGACATAAATTCATGCCTTAAGAAAGAAAATACTGCTGGGCATGGTGGCGCACACCTTTAACACTAGCACTCTGGATGCAGAGAAAGGTGCTGTGAGATCAAGCCCAGCTTGGTCTATATAAGCTCCAAGCAAGCTGGGCTACAAGGTGGACCTTGCCTCAAAAACAAATAAAAATAAAGAAGTACTCAATGCTAACTTTCTTACTGGAAAAAGAAATCTTGAAAACTGAAGAAATTCCTTAGTTGGAAACCCTTGGAATCACACCAGGTACCAGGAGGCAGATCTTCACAGACAATGTGAGGTAAGGAACTGCCTGTGCTAATCATTTTATGCTTTTTTTTTTCTTAAATGTAATCACTCCAGATAAACTGCTTATAATTCTCAAACTGGAAAGGCTCCGAAAAGTTAAAAGAATTCTCAGAGTGAAACAAACTCCTTGGGTGTACAACACGACAAAAATCAACAAGGACAACCAATATAGCCTTTGCTTCGTCAGCATACCAGTTTCTTCGCTGCGGAGTCATGTTTGCTCAGAAATATGGCTGCAACCTCACCGAGAGAGATGCAGAGGTATGATATGTTCGACAGGTCTCACCTTGGCAAAAATCTAAAAATCTACAAATTCCAAACACATCTGGACCCAAGAGTTTCGATGAGGAGTCTTCTGAAGAATGTTACTGAACTGGACTTCCTGAGTACAGGAAGGCTATTTTCTGTCACTCCGTGTCCCTGCTGTTCATAGTCCCAGTCAGCACCTTACCTCTGTTTGAAGGATGGCGGCCCTCTGTTCTTTGGCAGTAAGCGACTCTTTGAGCACTTCAATGTGTTGCTTGCAATCTGAATTCTGATTGCTAAGGGTTTCAAGCTTTGTTTGTAAGGCAAGAAGTTCTGACTCCTTCTTTGAAAGTTCCTGCTTCAGCTGATCAATCTGTAAAACAATAAAGTCATTGGAAATGAGAAAATGCTGCTCTTGTATGTTATACTTGACAACTATTGATTTCTCTTCATTTTCAATAGCCAGGGATTATTAACCCAACAGGATGAGCCATGACTTTGCTGAAGGAGACGGTCCTGGACTGGAAGACTCCCTAAGGGCTGCCTTCCACTGCACTGAAGCCCTAGTTTCACACTGCATGAGAGCTTCCTGGCAAAACTTACTTGTCTACGAAACCCCCAGGTCTACTGGCACCATGCAGACAGACAGACCATCAGGGAGGAAGCACAGTGGTGAACTCAAGATACAACTCTAGAATGCAGATAATAACTCAAGGGACTCATTTAAAAACTGTATTCAAAAACAATTTAAAGCATTAAGGCTCTTATTTTTGTTTATATTAAATTTTAATACAAAAGAACAGTTATTAGAAAAAGCAATTTAAAAAATATTCATCATTCAATTCACCAAAAGCAAAAATACTAATGATTAGAATTACTCCTGTCCAATGCCTTGTCTCTCTCCCTCTGACCATCTTTGGAAATAGATGCCACACTACAGTATGGGATGGTTTTTAGTTTTATCATATACTAATGCATTCATAAAGATTACTTGGTTGTACATATTTTTAAACTTTGTATTATACATGTTTTAAATATTTATATTCTTGAGATTAAATTTTGTCCACATAAATCAATGTACACAGAGTTCGCTTTCATTGAAGTAGAGTATTCCACTGTAAGAATTCAACACAGTTTGTGTATTCACTCTACTATGGATTTGGTGTTTTTCCTAGGCTTTTTGCTATTACAACAGTGCAATTCTGAAAAGATATTTATACATATACATATATATATATATATATATATATATATATATATATATATATATATATGGTACATACACAGCAATCATTTTCTTGAATGTCTATCTGGGAGTTAAACTGCTGAACCTCATAGCATGTACATCTTAATCTAATTTAGTAGATAAGACCAAAATGTTTTCCAAAGCAGTCATATTAATTTGCATGACCACAAGCAGCTTGTGAAAATACCAGTCATTCCACAGCTTTACGGTATCTGATGCCATCACTGCACTCCGTATTTGCCCATCTGATAGGAGCTGTATAGATGCTCTTCAGAGACAACTTGCATCAACTCCTTCTCAGTCATTCACAAATGTCGATCCTCACTAGAGGCAGTGTCTGCCTTCCCATTCCTGAACTTGCACTGAATTATGATTCGGAATATAACAAAGGATCGGTATATCTAGTCCTAGCCTAACCTAGAGGACACTGCAATTCTGCTCCCAGGTTCAAAGCCAGCCCACCACATAATGAGTCTAACTACTCTGTGCAGCCTTAACTGGAAGTTTCTGCCCACCCCCCAGACCCTCAGCTGCAAGCCAGCCACCACGGTACCTGTCTGATCACCCGATAGCAATCCTACTTTGTAAAACTCCACACCAGCCACATGGAGAGGCCACGGAGAAGGAAAGAAGGGCCTAGTGACAATGGTCCCTCTTTCTTGTCAGGTCTCAAAGAAAAAAATTCAATTTCCGTCATTCAGATTGACAGATACACTTTGTGCATGTAGAAAAATAATCCTGCTAACTAAGAAATAAAGTAATTAGGTCTTTATAGACACTCATTAAGTCTGAGAAAGTTCTCTCTTATTACAGTCATTTCAAGAGTTCCTTTAAATCATGAACAAATGATTAACATTATCAAACAGGCTGCCTCTATCCTATGATTGTCTTCCTTTGATATGTTAATATGGCAAGTAATATTAATGGAATTCCAAAATTAATCTTTGTATTACTATGAAAACCTCACTTATTAACGATGATGTTTTCTGGTTTTCGATGTTAATGAATTCAGTTTGCAGATATCTTGTTAGGATTTTTCAGTTCCATTTCTAGGCAACACTGCTCTGTAGCAACCCTACCTTGTGTTGTTGGGTTTTTCGACTTCCGTAGTCATGGAAGCTGCGTCTACTATGTTCTGAAATAGTTTCTGTAAAACTGGATAATTTTTTCTTTTTTGAAGGGGCGGGGGATGTTGAAGGTTTTTTTGAGACTTAAAGGCATGTGCCACCATGCCCTGTTGGATTATTTTTTTCTCTTGATGTTTATTAGAAAACACCAGAAAAACCAAATACACATGGCACTTCCTTTATTCTCTAAGAATTCTACATTGCAACTACACTTTCATATTTATTTAAAGGAAATTTTCATAAAACCTATTTATCTTTATATCAATAATATCTACAGTTATATTTTCTTTCTCAAATATTCTTTTCTTTTTGACAGGATGTCCCTATAGCCACAGCTGGCCTGGAACTCACTATGTAGACCAGGCTAGCCTTGATCTCACAGAGATCAGCCTGCCTCTACCTCTCAGGAGATAGGACTAAAGGTGTACACACCATGCATATTCTTTATGTCTAGCTTTTTCTTGATTGATCTCAGCAGAGGCATATCAAGTTATATCATCTGTTCAAGGATCCAGTCCTAACAGTGCTCATCAGTTCCATTTCTATTTTCTGTCTCACTAATTGATGTTCTCAGATAATAGACAGATAATAGATGACAGCAGATAGATAGATAGATGATAGATAGATAGATAGATAGATAGATAGATAGATAGATAGATAGTCAGGGATGTCCGGGAGACTCCCAAAACAATACAAGCTATTGTCATTGCTCTTGATTATCTATCAGAACTTAATAGTAAGACCCTATTGCTGAAGACACCACACACTTTACACACAAAACATGGAGAAATCAAATTGATACTGACCAAGAAGCTTCGTCCCTGCTCTGTCAGCTAGCTCTCATAGTTTCAGAAGGCACTGGGGGAGCAAAAGATATCAATAGTCTTACCCACTCGTGGCAAGAAATGTCCATGAGTGAAACAGTGGTGCAAATGTTCTGAGATTAACCAGCTGCTTCGTGATTGGAATCAAGGCCCAATACACAGGAGGAAACACGTGCCTGGTACTATAAATCTTGGCAAGAATTCATGGTTGGGGAGCTCATGGGGTCCCATAGGTGAACCTACCACTATTATTCTGCTAAATTGAGATAACATCAAACCACTCTTTAAATTTGTATCTCTCTACACAGATTACTGCAGCCTCAGACCTCATCCCAGAAGTGTCTTTGTGCAGTGGACAGTGGTTAATGCAGAAGCTCACAACTGATCAAAGTGCAGAGATCAAATGTCTGTGGAGTGTCCAGTAATAAATCGGACATCGATATCACATCCCCTCCGCACAAGACTCAAAGACCATCTCAGAACACAAGACTGTAAGAGCCAGGGAGTGGGCAGGGCTGCATGAAAGTGTCCTCCAGACACGGCAGACACTCACAGAAGCCATGCCTGCCTTCTCAGGACTTGAACAAAATCAAGCTAGTCAGCATTCTAGCCTGGAGGGGAGAGGGGCTCATGAGCCAGACCCCTAGCCGAGGAGCTATTGACAGTTGATAGCTTCTGGGGGAGAAGTCATCTTTCTTTAAGGGTAAGACCCTTGGTAGGTCAACAGGCTCCAGTGGATGGCTCCACATCCAGCAGAATAAACCGGACTCACTGACTCTGGTTTTTAAAAAAAAAGAAGACAAAGTTTTATGGGAGTGTACAGAGGTGGGGTGGATGTGGAATGAGTGAGGAGAAGAAGCAGAGATAAGGAATATCAAATATATTGTATACATGCATGAAGTTCCCAAAAAAAATAAATAACAGTATGTCTTAAGGAAAATTCAACCATTGCTGGGTACATTGCTCAGTGGTGCACACAGCATCAGACGGACAGGACACTGGGAAGCTTATGTCTTCACTATTTTTTATTTTAAATGATCTGTTTTATCTATTGATTACTTGGAACATGGGTTAAAAGCACCAGCTATATCCCTGTCAATTATTTTAGCTCTAGAAACAAATTCTACACCTTAAAGTCTAGAGCCACTTGACTGGTATTAAGCTAGTATGCCCTTTCTCGTTTTCAGTGTGGGGGGCGCGGTTGCAAGCACAATGTGTGTGGTTGTGACTGCCTATGCATGTGTGTGGAGGCCAGAGGTAGATATCAGGTTTCCTGCTCCATCACTTTGCCTTATTCCTTTGAAACAGAGTCTCTCAGTGAACCTGGACCTAAGCTGGCAGCCAACAAGTCCCAGGGATTCTCCTGTGCCCAGTCCCCACAGTGCTGGGGTTACAGGTACATACACAACCACATCCAGTTTTTTATATGATTGCTGGGATCCGAACTCAGGTCCTTATCCTTTCACAGCCTCTTTGCTCTGACCCCCTGAGGTATCTCTCCGCCCTTCCATGTACTTTTAGACGTGTTTTACACACACACACACACACACACACACACACACACACACATATATATATTGTAAATAGCAATATCTACATCTTGTTATTCTGTCTGACAAAATTTAGTGATGCATTTATTTATTTTTGTTTTAAATGTGTGTAATGACTGCATATACCTAACTCTACCCATGTCATACAATTCCCATGGACAACAGAAGAGAGCATCTGATCCCCTGAAACTGGACTTACAAATGGTTGTTAGCGCCATGTGGGTGCTGGGATTTGAACCCTGGTATTTTGCAAGAGCAGCCAATGCGCTTAACCACTGAGCCAGTTCTCTGGCCCCGAGTGGTGCCTTTACTACAGCTATGTGATTTTATTTCAATCACGTCACCTGAGCTCTTTCCACACAATCATTTCCTCCCTCAACATCCATTTTTGCTTTGTTTTGTTTCCCTTCATTCTTTCCTTGCCAATAAAAAGTTAGACTTTGATTTATCTTTGTTTTATTTAATTTATTTTGAACCATTATACTATTGCTCTAGAAGTTACAAAATTTATCTTTTTTTAACTTATTGTCTTCAATCTGTTATATTTATCTTCTTTCTGAATAACTCAAGGATCTTGAGCTCGAGTCCAATGCCAGCCTCTTGACACGTTTCTGTTGTTGCATATCTTAGTTCTGTCCTGCTTTGCTTTCAGTGCATTGTTTTAAAGATTCATTTTTCATTTCTGTGTATATGTTTCTGTGTGCGTCTGCACACATGCAAGCAGGTGCCTGCAGAGGCCATAAGACAGCATCAGATCCCCTGGAACTGGACTTACAAGTAATAGTGAGCCACCTGATTTAAGGTCTGGAAACTGAACTCGGGTCCCGTGCAAGAGCAGGGAATGTTCGTAACTGCTGAGCCTCTCTCCAGTTCTGTGCGTCCGTGCTTTTTCATATTCCAGATGCACTTAGATATCAGGTTTCCTGCTCCCATCACTTTGCCTTATTCCTTTGAAACAGAGTCTCTCAGTGAACCTGGACCTAAACTGGCAGCCAACAAGTCCCAGGGATTCTCCTGTGCTCAGTCCCCACAGTGCTGGGGTTACAGGTACATACACAACCACATCCAGTTTTTTATATGATTGCTGAGATCCGAACTCAGGTCCTTATCCTTTCACAGCCTCTTTGCTCTGACCCCCTGAGGTATCTCTCCGCCCTTCCATGTACTTTTAGACGTGTTTTACACACACACACACACACACACACACACACACACACACACATAATGATCTTTGCTTGTCACTCATTTTGATTCTGCTTTTTAAGAGAGGTTCTCTTGTAGAACAGGCCAGCCTCAAACTCACTACGTGGCACAACACTGGCCTCAAACTTCTGAGCTTCCTGAATCAGTTTTTCTGCCGGGTTTACACCAGACATCGCTGTGCTGGTTACTTATGGTCAACTTGAAACAAACTAAAGACACCCAGGGAAAGGTACACGAAACTGAGGAACTCCCTCCATCAGACTGGCCTGTGGCCAATGTTTGTGGGGCACTTTCTGGATTGCAAATTGATGTAGGAGGGTCCAGGTCACTGTGGGTGGTGCCATCCCTGGGCCGGTAGGCGTGGGCTATATAAAGAGGAATTGCTGAGCTATCCAGGGGAAGCAAGCCTGGGAAGCCTTCTTCTGTGGAACTGCTTCTGGGCTCCGCTTAACTCGTGCCCTGGCTGCCCTCCACTATGGGCCACCTGTTAGCTGAAATAACCTCTTTCCTCCCCAGGCTGGTGTTGGTCATATAACAGCACCAGAAAGCAAACTGGAATGAGAAGTATCCATAATTCACTATTCACTTCTAATTAAGGGTTCTCCTCCTGCATGGGTGCATCAGCTACACAGCTAACAAGGTGTTATGATCCAGAATACATACAGAATTCAAACTGCTAAGTAGAAATAAAAGCAATCAAAATTTTAAAGTTCATAGACCCAAACAGAACCTGCTTAGGAGAAAACATACGAGATGACCAAAGTGTCTGCGAAGAGTGTTCAACACCGCTAATCTCAAAAAAAGCAAAGGAAAATGACAAGGATGTGGGGAGCTGGGAACCAGGTACGCTGTTTGTGGGAACGTGGTTTGGTACAATCATCATACTACAGTATAAAAGTTCCTAAAAATTGGAAAGTAAAACTAGCATATGATCCAGCAACTTCACTGTGGGGCACGTTTCAAAAAGGCATAGGTCTGTACCCCAATATACACTGCAGCCCTATTCTTAACAGCCAAGAAATAGAGAGATCCTGAGTGTCCAGGAACTGAAGAATAAAGAAAATGTGCTACATATACACAATGGAGTACTATTCAGCCACCAACAATGAAACCTTGTCAGGCACAGGAGGACAAATACCACGTGACTGTGCCCATGTGTGCAATGTGGGAAAGCTGATCTCACTGGAGCTGGGAGGGAGTACATTCATGGCTATCATTGGCTGGGAAGGGTGCATTGGAGGGAGGGAGGTTTCTCCAATGGATAAGTTCTGATGTGTTGTCTTTTAAAAACCTTTAGAGATTGAGGTGGAAAGATGACAAGTTTGAGAGCAGCTTGGGCTACACATCAATACTCTACCTCAAAAAAGAGAACAAATGAAAATTCACCAAAATTTCTTCCTTTAGTTGAGTTTTATCAAACTTAACTTTGTCTAAAAAGATCCAAATGTTATCCTCTTTGCTTGACTATTATTACTGAGTGGGTGCCTGCCAGCAAGCCATGGAATTAATCCCTGGGGCCACGGGATCAGGCTTCTGCAGGTTGTCCTCTGACCTCTACAGGAACTGTCTGACACATTCACACCCTTACACACACACACACACACACACACACACACACACACACACACACACACCACAAAGACAGAGACAGAGAGACAGAGAAAAAAATAAACTTAAAAATGAATTTAAAAAGCGAGATCTTTGTAGAAAATAAGAGACTTTCAAGTCCATGTCCCTGGATAGGACTCCTATGTTAAACCCTCCCACACATGGATCAGGGACCACTGAGGAAGAGGGGGCAGAAAGTTTGTAAGAGCCAGGGTCGGTGCATGAACATAAGGAAACAGAGGTTTCCAGGCCTCTGGGAACTCGCTCATATGAACACACAACAATGGTGACAGCATGCACAGGCCCATGCAGACTCAGACAAAAACCTAACAGAGAAGTGGGGGAATGGACAGCAGGCCCCAGCCTTAACCGAGGAACTACTGGCAGCTGATCACTGCTGGGTGACAGCAGATCTTTAAGGGAGGGACTCTAGACAGGCTGACTAGACTTCAGTGGATGAACTTGCACTGAGGAACATCTGGACACAAAAGCTTGACCAGATGGGACTTAACATATATGATAGAATGCATGAAATTCTGTGGATGGGCTATGGGAGGGTGCAGGTAGGGAGGGGTCCTAATATGATTAAGACGTTTTGCATGAAATACACAAAAAAATATACATTAAAAAATTTTGCAAACTCAAAAATAAATAGTTTTTGTTGGCAATAAAAAAAAAAAAAAAAGCCGAGATCTTTACTCATTGCGTCCCGGGGTATCTTGACTGTCCTCTGGCACAAGAGCTACTCAGAGGTCAACTTCGCCTCCACATTCATTCCTTGCAAGGTAATGGGACTGGGTTCCCTATAAGCTGCTTTCTAAGAAGCAGTTTTACTGAACATGCCTTGCGGACCTCGTCCTTCCCTTCAGTTATCTACATCTGCATCGCAGAATACTGGAACCCATTGGGAGTTACTTTCTGTCTTCTACCCTCCCATATACAGTCAGTGATCTACTTCCCGTTTCCAAACACTGCCATACCCTGAAGTCTTTCCATAAATGCAAGGAAATGTATGATTCATCAATGGCTCGTTCACCTAGTACATGGTTTTCAAGAATCATCTATGTTGTAGCATGCACTAGTTAACACCTCAATCTTTTTTTAATCACTGAATAATATTCAACTGTATGAATATGCTACATTTTATTTACCCATTTTCTAGGCAAGGAACATCTGGATTTATTTAGGCTCTGGCTATTATGAAGAATGCTGGAGGTGGATAGATGGCTCAGTGGTTAAGAGCACTGGGTGCTCTTTGCAGAGGACCTGGATTCAATTCCAAGCACCCACATGGCAGCTAACAATCATCTGTAATTCCAGTCCCAGGGGATCCAATGCTCTCTTCTGACCTCTGCAGGCATTGTAAAACACGGGTCCACTTACATACATTCAGGCAATGTCCTCATACATATAAAATAAAAAGTAATAAGATATTTTTAAAATGAAGAAGAATACTGCTCAGAACATTCATGTGCAAGTCTCTGTAGACTTGGTTTTCACTTCCTGTATATACCCTAAGAGTGAAATTGTTAGGATGCTGGGTCACTGCTTAGCATTTTGGGGAACTGAGGGTGGGTTGCTCTTGCTTTGTTTATTGTTGTTTGAGGCAGGGTCTTCTATAATCCCAGCTAGCCTCATATTCACGATGCAGCTGAGGATGACCTTGAACTCCCATTACGCCTGCCTCTGCCTCCCAGGTGCTGGGATTACAGGCACGTACCATAGCTGTCTAAGGAACTTTTAAGGTCTCTGTCATTCTTCATTCCCTCCAGCAAGTTATAGAAAGTTCTGGCTTGACAAACTTACTACGATTTGTTATCCCTTGTCTATTTAATTAGAGCTGTTCCAGTGGGACATCAATAATGTCCCACGGTGATCTGCTTGTCTCTAATGACTAATGGTAAAAAGTATATGTATCTTTATGTTTTCCCAGATTTCTCAGCCACTTGTATGTCAGTCTGGGCCAGTGTTCTGGTTGCTTTTTTAGGGGCTTTTTCTTTGCCTCTGAGATTTTCTCACTTCCACCTTAATACAGACATACACCCTGCTCAGGGTAGCTTGGACTTCCTGGGTCTACAGGTATCAGTTTGGGGAAATCTGCAGCCTTTAGCTCTTCTGCTGCGTCTGCATGGTGGCTCTGCGTCTTTTTCCCTCCATGTCACTCAGGAGCTCTGATTATGTCCGCAGGGCTTATTCTATCCTCGGAGTTCCTCTACTAGTCTTTCTATTTATTTCTTCTCTCTGTTTCCTGGTTTATCAATCTTCTTTCTGCTGTGACTGCTCTAAGGTTAAACTGCCAGCTAAGCTTTTAAATTTCTGTTTTCATATCCTCCCATTTCTAGATATTTTATTTGTGGTGTTTTTTTTAGAGTCTTTCATCTGCTCTTCATATTTTCAGTCACCTTTTCTGTTTATTGAAACACATCAAATATACTTCGCTCATACTTAGTTCTTTGTCTTTTAAGGCTAACTTCTGAAGCCTCTAACTTCTGGTCCTGCAGTTCGTCTTTCCTATTGTTTTTCTAGCAGACTGATTTGAGTGAGCACATTCACATTTTTTAACTTTATCTGGAAACATACTTGAAACTGAAGTCTGTCATGTGATCATTCAGACCATTTGCCTCTGCCAATCAAGGGCCTTTTAAGCTATCCTCCCACTTGAAGGTTCTGGATCATCTCACACAGCACATCTGGATATGCCTGATCCAGCTGTGGTTATAGAGTCTCAGAAAGAACTTGTCCAAACTTCCCTTGGCTCAAAATTTTAAAACAGACAGTTTTTCCTTGAATCCTTAGAAGAGGTGCAGAAGGGGTGAGTCAGGGGAAAGAGCTCAATTTTGTTTTACTCCTGCTTGAGTGTAACAATCTGGGATCCCAACTGCGTGTGGTGCTGGCAGTGGGGCTCCTGTCAGACACCTGGCTTGAACAGCCCCAACCTGTCTCTTTTCTCCAGCGTCCTTGAGACTGCGGAATCTGAAGCTAAAGTCTATCCATCTCATAAACGACAAGATGAATAAGTAACCTTTGTTCTACTACAACACAGGCTCCCATGGCTTCTTTCTGCTCCGTGCGATTCCTCCGCAGCCCTTACACATTTTTAATGTTTTGTAAATATGTTTCATTTAGCATTTGGTTGTTTTCAGCAACAAACGTGGGCATAAACAATTCCTAAGCCACTGCTGTAAGAGTTGAGTGTGAATGGAGTGCTGTGTCCCACAGAAAGTGAGACTTCTCTCCTCAGAAGGGTTCAGGCTGCATCACTCACTAGAGAGGAAAATGTGATTGTGAGTTTTGATTGTCAACTTGGCACAAAGTACGATCACCTCAGAAGGGAAGATCAATGAGGAACTGTGTCGATTAGGTTGCGGGTCTTACGGGAATATGGGGGAGTGGTTTTTCTTCATCCGGTTAGTTGAAATGGGAAGACTCCTCCACTGTGGGCGGCAGCATTGCCTGGGAAGGGGACTCTGAACTCTGTAGAGTGGAGAGACAGCTGAGTATAATGGTGCACGCATTCGTATTCATTCTCTCTCTGCCCTTGACGGAGAGGGGAGCAATGGCTTCAAGCTCCTATTGCCTTGGCCTTCCTCGCAATGACGGACTGGAACTGTGAGCCAGAAAAGCCCCTTCTCCCCACATGGAAGGGTATTTTATCACAGCCACCAGAAAAGAAATTGCAAGACAAGCTGTGGATGGAAAACACAGATATGGAAGGCAATCTCACTAGCAAGAAGTCGCAGGACATCAGACGGCCAACAGGTTTCACCCAGCTTACAGATCTAAAGGACTGATGGGGGCTGAACAGAAAATAGACTTGAGAAGGACTATGGGTCTGCTTACAGGCTTCTGGGAGGACCTCGGCTCCTTCCCATGTGCACGTGAGTCAAGTGAGCACCGCATAGGCAAGAGCAATGCACGGTGCAGTGTACTACCTTAGCATGGAGTGAACCCCAAGTTCACACTCACATCTGTGCAGAACAAAAGGAGCAAGTTCCCTCTCCCCGGTACGAACAGGGATGGAATATGAATAAAGAGCTGTTCAGAATTAGGATTTCCTAAAATGATAAAGGACATTCAGCCCTAGTAAGATCAGCAGAATCAGGGCTGTGGACCCTGAACCATGGGCAGCTGTGTGGTGCTGGAAGTAGGGTCTGCAGAGTAGAGCTGACCCCCATATGAAACTGATTCCTCCAAAAAGAAAGTTCAAAAAGTTGTCAGCTCTGCATGCTTAAGCAAAGACCATGCTGATAGTCCAAACCCCAATCTGTATAAACTACTACAAAGACCAAACCAGAAAGCTGGTATGGGGCAGGGTCTGGAGAAAGAAATGTGAATGAAATCGCCGTAATTCACGGAATGGAGTTCGCGGGAAGGAAGGGCATAGCACGCTGACATGCACCTAATTCAATAAAAACAGGCTGATAGTGATAAAGCTATTCCAGTCCATAAATATTAAACAGTCAGTCACTTCAAATAGCTTTCAGACTATCACGGCCATGAGGTAAATTTTAAATAAATATTTATGCAGACAATAACTGAGAAAGGCTTTTCTGAAGGGAGTACAGCTATAGAGTAAAACTATCATATTTTTCCAAAAATATGGCTTTTTCTTCTTTTATAGCCATAAACTCAATAAAAATGGAAAGTGACGTAATCAAACATGCATGAGAACTGAGGCCAGGGAAGGCCTCTCTGTGACAGCCAGAAGAAAAGCCCATCAGAATTACATCACCTGCTTCATATAAAGTCCACGTGGACATCAGGCACACTTCATTCTGTCTGATAATTATTCCCCCATTTATGTCTGTGACACAACCAACACCCTGAAAAATCCACTGTGCCAAAGAAAACAGCTTCTTTTTCACTGCAGATACAGCCCCCATGTCAGGAAAGTGATATGCTTATTATAAGGCAGTTTGGGTTGTGAGGTTTCTAAGCTGTCAGGGGTTTATAAGAAAATGTGTTACAAATTCGAATCAAGGAGGAGATCTAAGACAGCCGAGTAGCTTCTTTGGCAAATGCTGAAAAGAGAAGGAATGACTCTTGTAGAATACTGAGGCCAACAGATGAAAACTGTGTTAGGCTATGAGCAGAGCCTTGCACAAAACAGAGTTGCCATCTTTTTTTTTTTTTTTTGAAAAACAATTATTTATATGGTATGTTCCATCCCCAGAGGCTTAATGAGGCTTTGAAAGAAACTTGTGCTTTCCAGAACCTCTGAGACTCACAGTCTGAGTCCTGGAAGCCTTTGGAGGAGGGGTAGGAGCTGGCATCTCCAAAACAGGATTTGTTGCACAGAACAGGAGGCCTTTCAGAGAGCCTTGGTTCTCAGGGCTGATGTCCATGTGCCAAAGGATGCTAGATGCAGATCCCCACCCTAGACAACCACACCTAACATGCCAGCCTTCACACTGCCTGAAATTCCGATACTCTGCTTCTTGGGTTTTTTTAATTAGTTATTTACTTATTTATTATGTGTGTGAGTGTTTTGCTTGCTTGTATATAAGTACTCTCATGTCAGCAATGCCAGGGGAAATCAAAAGAAGGTGTCAGATCTCCTCAAACTGGAGTTATGGACAGTTGTTAGCTGCCATGTGGGTGCTGAGAACTATTCTTCGTCCTCTGCTCGTCAGTGCTCTTAACTGCCGAGCCATCAATTCAGCCCCTGATTTTATGTTTGATAGCTTATCTTCCACCTTCCCCTCAAATATAGTGAAGTGTCATATTTACAAAAACAATTCAGATCTTCACTGCCACAGTTTAATCACAGAGCTTTCTAGAAACTACCTACTAAAGATCAAAATGGAGAGCCACATGGTCTTCTCCACAGTTATCTAAACCATTTCCCTCCAATCTACAGGCTTCAATCATTGTAATAAGTATTGCATACAGCATCCACAGGCTTAAATAGGGAATCCTGCGCATACCTCACAGCAAGAGAATTAAGAACATCCAATAGAGGAATAAACAATAAATGTTGATAAAATAAAAACTGACTATTGAATGCCTATCTGTTCCATTTCATGTCACATAATACATTTTTATTTATGTCTTGGAAACCCATTTTCACATTAGTCAGTTTAATAATATTAATTATAATATTATAATAATCAATAATATTGATTATTTTATCATCAATACTATATTTGGTCATATTTCTTCAAGAATAATGTTCACAATTATTAGTCACTTTCCTGAGCCAGGGACTTGAACTACATTGTCCTTTTTAACCCTTATCTGACCCCTGTGAGCCACTCTCTTTAAGTCTAGGAAGTGTGGCTGGGTGACTTTTTACACTCCCTCAAGGTCTCCCAGCTAGCAAGGGCAAATTAAAGGATGGACGTGAGTCAGTTCAACTCTTTAGTTCACATTCTGAGCACCTCACTCCACCTCACGACCTTCTCAAGCATTCTTTGGCCTAAACTGTGTGTGGAACCCTTGAAAATAACTAGCCTTAAAGTTAAATGGAACGCAGGATTATGGCCTCTCCAACAAATGTGGGCTAGCAGCCATTAGGACTCACTTGCTGGAAACCATGCAAATGCTTTATTCACCTGGACAGAGTCCATGATGCAGGGTAGGGTTTGCCGATTTCATGGCATTTTCAGCTGTGGAAGTTGCTTGAACACGCAATCAATCTCCCAGGGTTAAATGACAGAGGGGTAAGACAAGCTTAATCTAAAACAGTTCTATCCCCAACTGCCTGAGTTCACTTGTAGCGTGACATGGGCACTATCTACAACTCACCCCAGAACTATGCTTGCTATACCACAGTGCAGCTCTAAGAAAGGACTGTAAGAAAGGGGGCAGAGGGGGAGAGGAAGGATGACTATTTGCATTTCAATGCCTGAAAGAAAATGGCTACTTTCAAAGCACAGGACATTCTACTTCTGACATCTCCAATTTTTAATCATAATTTCAATGCCTGTGTTAGAAACAGAAAATTTGCAGAATAACCCTAGTATTTTATTTTATTCCTTGTACATATACACATACGTAGGTGGTAAAGGTTTGATACTTTTTTCTGTATAATTTGTAAGTACTAGAAAGATTATGCATGTGTTTCAGAAGTGAGAAACTGTTTTCCCTCTGCTCTTCTATGGTTTTCTCTAATGTGGAAACATTTAAAAGACTTAAAAGTGGTAGAAAAAGAAAAAAAAATCAAATTAATGGTGATTTGTTTCAGAAACAAAATGATTCAAACAGAGGAGTAGATAAAAGCACCTCAGACTCTGAAAAGGTCTAATTTTGAGCACTCATAAATTTAGTAATCATGCACATGTAAAAATAATGTCAGGTGCTCCATCCATTGAGACACACATTAATGGAGTACATTACTCTAATAACGTTTTCTAAATATTGCACAGCGACTCAAAATAATAACAATACTGCTGACACTTGCTGAGCACTAGCAGGGATCAGGCAGGGCTGTTCATCGACTTTAAATGAATAATCTCTCAGAACTATCAAAGTGGCCCAGTGATGGAACTGCTTTTCTCTTCCTCGTTTCACAGCTGAAGAAACCACAGCTTAGAAAGCTTGAATAATTTGACTAAATGGAAGCATTGGGGCTTAAAATGTCTTGTCTTATGCTAATACCAAAATGTCTTAATATAATTGAAATGTGCTAAATTGGCTTGTACCGGCAGCATCTTCTGAGAAAACCACAGCTTAGGGATGGGCAACAAACCAAGTAGCACAGCAACTAAAAAGAGCACAAGCATGGATGCCTGAGGCGAGCAAGAAGGCGGGCCTAGCTGAGGATCTACCGCTGTATGATCTACTGTCTGCTGGGAGAGGGGCAGTCAGCTTTCTTTAAGGATGTACTCCAGGTAGGCTGACCAGGCTCCAGGGGATGGGACCACACCCAAGAGCATTTGAAGGACACAATTCAGACTCTATAGGCCTTAGAAAAAATAATAGAGGACATTAAGTCAGAAAATATCAGGAAGGGAATCTGAATACAATCAAAACACACTATGAAATTCTCAAAGGATCCATAAAAATATTTTTTAAATTAAAAAGCAAACTGAGGGTGACTGAAAATGTAGAAGAGAAAAGACTAAAAATATATTAATCCCTAAGATAGAGAAACTTACCCCTGAACATCACAGAGTAGAAATCCCACCAACAGTTTCCTCTGATCCCCTTTGGACATGTATTTCTGAATTTAAAATGTTCCCACACTTGTCTTGATTATCCATGGATTTCATAAGCAGAAAGCAGATTATGTCAGTCTTTAGAAAAGTTATGTACATAAATCAAGCTTTCCCGTCACACTAAGAACACATGAGTCTGCTACTCTGGGCCATACCTTGGTCTTCATAAACTTGGAGTGACTCTTGTACACCTCAATTTGCTTGATCTCTTCCTCGCGGTCCTCAGTGTTAAGCACACCGTTGGCTTTCAGCATCTGGATCTCATCCTCAAGATCCCGTAGGTTTCGCTCCAATGAAGCGATTTTTGTGTCCTATTGGTCAAAAGGACAGAAAAGGCCATTTGTTCTTGTTTTTCAGCATGGTCAAAACAGAGTTTAAGAAAGGGTGAGACAACTGCAGTACAGAGATAGCCTTGAATGCAGAAGTTTTTATTTCCATTTCTGAGGCTCGTGTATAGGTGGCTCTCTGAATGCTCCATGACCATCATGGGTCCACACAAGACAGAGAGCATCCTGGATGTATTTCACTAACATCCAAAAACCAAATGCCAAACAACAGTGATAAAAATAACTGAAAGCATTTTTAAAAAGCGAAAATGAAAACTCACTAAAGTGCACAAATTTATAATTTTGGATACAGTTAAACAGGGTACATTTCTTAGTCCACTTGTAAACACAAAAGCAGTTTGTCATGTTTGTTTCTGTGTATATTCTGTGACTGCTTTTACAAAGCTTGTTTGGAATTTGACTGTAAGAGAGCAGGAAATTCAAACCTACTAATGAAGAGAAGGATTCTCATCTGAAATTCAGACATAAGTGAAATTAAATAACTGAATCCTGACTTAGTATGACTGATACACTAAATATTGAAAATTTATAACAACTGGAAATCATATATCACAGCATCGTGATTTATTTGGCGAGCAGTCAGGTCCCTACGTGACAAAAAACATGACTACCTTGCAAGCCGTTTCTGACCTATTGATTTACAGACCCCCAAAACTAGAAATATTACATTCAGATGTGGGATTAATTGAGAAAAAACACCCAGTGACAGACTCTATACACAGGAGAGTGTATAACGAGAAAGGATGCTTTAGAAAGTACAGAAGAGAGGGCTCTTACAGGGGAGTCCAACAAACAAAAGTTCTTTGCCCCAGCCTCCAGAACAAGACACAAAACATCTAAAGTCTGCATTGGCTTCCTACTGCCATCGAACTCCTGGCATTATATTACAAAGAGCCTGGGTCAAATTTGTTGTCGAACATTAATGAAAACGAGCCAATAGCTCTTCTCTAATTGACTTACTTTTTTAAGATGCTAAAAGACTCATTCTAAAAGTAAGCACAATATATGGCTCTTCTGTTAATAACTTAGTTTTATAATTGCTACAACAGATATGCCTGCCCTCTCTGTGGCTGCTTTCATTTTTATATACAATATGCCCAGGTCTGTCTCATATGACAGTATAACAGCAATTTAGCTTCAGTCTTTTTGAGACAGGGTCTCCCTGTAGCCCCAGCTGGCCTGGAACTCACTATGTAGACCAGGCTGGCCTTGAACTCACAGAAATCTGCCTGCCTCTGCCACCACACCCAGCAGCAATTATTATCATAATCAGCAAGGCAATCATATTCAAATAGAAGGGCAAGCACTATTGGGCTCTAGTATGTGGCCAAAACCAAGTACACAAAAATGCAATAGACACGCCCCTTAATGCTCAGGAAAATTCCTGAAGATAAAATAAAAAGACTAAAAATTTCAAAACTATTACAAAATCCCATATTTTGTAGTTTTATTTTCCTTTAAAAGTAGTAACTATTTTGTTTTTCCAATAATAATAAAGGCAATAGGCTTTAAAATCATTTTCAAAGGCTTAAGAAATGAAATCTGTTTCCAGAGCACCTGCTCTTAAATTTGAGTCTACTGCTTGGGGTCTAGCCAACCTTGTCACATCAGAAAGTACAATTGACTCTCCTTCTCCCAGAATCTATCAATTGCCAAGGGATGTTCAGCTAAGACTGGGGCTTCCTGCCCACCCCCACTGGTTCCCATTCACTCCTGGACCCTCTCTTTCTTGGGTTTGCATAGGTCTTATGCATGCTGTCATGACTGCTGTGACATGTGCAGCTACCCTATAGTACCCAGATAACACAGTATCCTCGTAGTCATCTACCTCCTCTGGCTCTTACAATCTTTGTGCCCCCTCTTCCACAATGATCACTGAGCCTTGGGAGGACAGAGTACAATACAGGTGTCCCATTTAGGGATGAGCACTCTGCAGTCTTATTCTCTGACCATTTGTGGGTCTCTGTGTTAATCACCATGTACTGCCAGAAGAACTTTCTCTAGTGAGACTTGAGAGATATACTCGGTCTGTGGTTAAGGAAACTCTAGAAGAAAAATACTAGAGGGACTTAGTGGCTCATTTCAGGTTTGTGTTACATAAAAGAAGAGGAGGAGGAGCAGCAGCAGCAATGACAGTAATTAAAAGACTATGGAAATACCTCTGAAGTTCATAATAATCTTCTGAAGTGAGAGTCATTTTATCAACAAATTCTCCTGACTATAAAACTGAGACACGCTCAAAGTTAAGAACTTGAAAAACTATATAATTATGATTAATGTTCTTACTGAGTCCCATAACAGCCTTAAGATTATATTTTTATCCTAAACGGTACAAAAAGAAATTAATCAAACACTAATCAATATGTGCTGAGGAGATAGCTCAGTCAGTAAAGTACTTGCCTTGCAAGCCCAAAGACCTGAGTTTGACCCCCAAGTCCACCTGACAGGTCATGATGGTGGGGGCATGGAGACAATGGCTCACTGTGGCTCACCGACAAGCCTAATCTGCTTGGTGAGCCCTAGGCCAGTAAGGGATCCTGACTTGTAAAAACAAGACAGATGACACCTAAAGAACACCACCTGAGGTCTGGACTCCACATGCAAGCGTGCACATCTCCACACTCATGTGGACACACACACCTGCATGTACACATAAAAAATGCTGATCAGTGGTACAGCTTCCCTCTGCTGAAATACAAACTGGCACTGATGAGATTCACAAGTATCTAAGTAGAAGCATTAAGCATTTATAAAAGCCAGGCACGGTGGCTCACACCTTTAATCCTAGTATTTGGGAGGCAGAGGCAGGCAGAGCTCAGTGAGATGCAGGTCATCGTGGTCTGTATGGAGAGCTCCAGGCCAATGGGGATACACAGAAGAGTTTACACAAGGTAAGTACAGTCTTTTTAAGACTGTAACTGTAAGTTCAGTGTGGACATAAGGGTCAACATCCTTGCTTTTTCTCCCACACAAAAATCCCCAGAGACTTCAGATCTAAGTCTGAAATGGCCATCTTTCTGTCATTAAGGACGTGTGTGCAGTGGTATACTTTGAGTTCTCATATCTTTGCCCTTAACTTTTTGAATCTACCTGGTAAAATTTCAGGTCTCAACTAGCTAGGCAAGAGAGGAATCTACTTCATGACAAGCCACCATGTACGCTCCTACTCAATTCCTAGGCTTTAGTTAGAAACATCTGCAATGAATGACTTCTATGTGGATTAAAAGGAACCTTTCCACCTGATGCTCAGGAAAAGCCAGAATGTGTTAAGACAGAAAAATTATCAGAGAAAAGCCCAGAGACCCATTTTCATGAGTTGAAAGTTCAGAAAATGATGAAACAAAATACTCCAATAATTTTCTTAACCACATTTTTCCCTTTCTTTATAAATTTGTTTTTCCTTTAGCCATAGTCCTCTAAATGTAAAAAAGAAAAAGGAATAATAAAAAAAAATCAAATAAACGGGTACTCTGGAAGGATCTGTTATTCTATTTATATTTTCATTCCGATATAAGGAATTCACTTTAAGGGAAACAAAACTTATTTACAAAATCAAGAACACATATGAGAACACAACTGGGATCGACAGCAAAGGACAGATACAAAGTACAGAGATACAGTTTGAGTTTGGGTTGTGTCCAAGATGCTCAAAGTGATGCCAGAGAAAGACTAACAAAACTGAAAATCGGAGAGACAGTAAGGCCACCATGTTCCTCTTCTCTCCACACCCCTCCATTCCAAGAACACACGGAGATGGAATTTTATCTCTTCTTATTTTTTTTTAATTTTTATTTTCTGTGCATGAGTGTAATGCTTGCATGTAAGTGCACCCATGTCATGCAGTGCACATGGAGGTCAGAGAGGGCAACAGATCCCCTGAAAGTGGAGTTACAGAGGGTTGTTAGCTGCCATGTAGGCCCTGGGGATCAACTCCTGGTCCTCTGCAGGGGCAACCAGTGCTCTTAACCGCTGAGCCATCTCTCCAGTTCTTACATTATTTTCAAAAAAAAAAAAAATCTTTAAGGCTACAATATAGACTAAAACTTCACATAAGTGAACTGCAGAAGTACTGACCCCCACTGAGGCTAAAAGTGGGTATTAGTATTCTCTTTGAAAATAGACCCCAAATGCA
The DNA here is from genome assembly GCA_035773235.1 of Eospalax fontanierii. Classification (NCBI taxonomy): domain Eukaryota; kingdom Metazoa; phylum Chordata; class Mammalia; order Rodentia; family Spalacidae; genus Eospalax; species Eospalax fontanierii. The sequence goes on along the minus strand of CM069529.1, from coordinate 88,357,702 downwards.
CATGCTCAGTAACACTAAGCCATGGTCTAGAATAAAGACTCATCGCTTCAGTGATGAGATGTTGTACTATCCTAAAACACAAGGTTCTTGAAGGCAGAGAATCATTTTTCACTGCAGTCACCTGAACACATTACATTTACTACTAATGACTGGTATTTTTAAACAATCTGTTGTGATTTTCAAAAAAATCTTGACTGTTTCACAAATAAGCAGGCTCCAGAAACATATACTTTAGAGACTTCTTTAGAGACCGGGAAACAAAATACAATACTGAGTAACTGTAGTGCTCCAAACCTTTGTGGCAAGGAGGCTACAGAGTCGGGTGAGTCTGAGAAAGCTTCTTGGAGACGCACAGAGCACATCAGCGTTCAAAGCTCTGTGAAGACCCGGGCCAAGGTCTTCTCTCAGTTTCACCCCAGTATCACTGCCTTAGATGTTAGTTCTTTAAAAACAAATCGAGGAGTTAGGGAGATGGCTCAGTTGGTAAATGCTTGCCTCATAAGCATGGTAACCTGAGTTTGGATTCCCAGCACCCACATTCAACAAATGGGCACAGTGGCACACATCTATAATCCCAGCACTGGGAAGGCAGAAACAGAAGGATCTCTGGAGATTTCTGGCCAGAAAGCCTAGCCTAACCAATGACCAGCAGGTTCAATGAGAGACCCGGTCTCAAAACAGTAAGGTGGAAAGCAACTCAAGGAAAACAGCAGACATTGACCTCTGATAAGGATGTTACACTTAAATTTCTACCTCAATAAAAACCCAAAACAATGATTTGAATTTGTCAAGGAAAAGCTTTCCACACTTCCCTTGATTTAAAATAAATGGGGCTTTAATATCCAGATTGCCATATCAGCTTCTACCACTCAAAACTGGTTTACTAACACAGCCCCTTGGGTGGTTGAGGCAGGAGGACCACAAGTTCAAGGCTAGAGGGAAATGGGAAGTACTAGTGAAGGAGAAAGGGAGAAAAGGAAGGGGAGGGAGGGAGGGAAGAGAAGGGAGGGAGAGGAGGAGAGGGGGAGAGAGGGAGAGAAACCAAGAACCTGCTGTGACTACAGCAATGAACAGCTATCCTATCCCTCATGTCTCGGGAGATAACTTTCCAATTGTCTTCAAGACAGGACACCCACGTTGTCTTGTTCTGTTTGTACTATGCTGGGTTACAGACTGTGAAAATATGGAAATACTAAGGGGAAAGGAGCTCAAATATGTTTGTTTCCCTTCCCAATCAGGGAAAACATCTAAACTATCTCTTTTTATTGCTTATTTTATTTTATGTGTATTAGTGTATTGCCTTAATGTATGGAAGTGCACGTGTGTTGTGCAATGTCCACAAAAGACAGAAGAGGAAGTCAGACTGCCTGGAATTGGAGTTATGGATGGCTGTTAGTTGCCATGTGGGTGCTGGGACTCAAACCCAGGTCTTCTGCAAGAGCAACCAGTGCTCTTAACTGACGAGGCATCTCTCCAGTCCTAAGTCTAAACTGTCTCTTACAAATATCTCTTCTCATACATTCATAAAATAATGCATGTGAAAATGTATGTACAAGTTGTAGATCACAACTCCTATTTAAAGATCAACACCATTTTACATCCATCAGTCAAAAGATACAAAATAATTATTTGATGGACATATAATAAGTAAGCTACCAGACTGAACCCCTAACAGCCATTAATCCATAGACTTACCAGGCTATTTCGTTTACAGGCCTCCCTAGTCCCAGCCTGCCTAGAACTCACTATGTAGACCAGGCTGGCCATGTCTCACAGAGATCTGCTTGCATCTGCTTGCTTCCTTAGGTCTGGGATTAAAGGCACATGCTACCATGTCCCTGCGTCTACACTAATTCTTAAACCAGCAATGAACATGAGTAACAGCCCAGAGCAATACAGATAGAACTTGAATAGGAAGGCTCCAGAAGAGTTTCTTTGCTCTCTGTCTTCTTCAAAAAATAGTTTCTAGAACTTTCTAAGACAGGTACGCTTCAGATTGGTATTAAATTTAGACACAGGAAGTTCTCTCACTCAGTCATTAATTCATTCAACAAAGTCATTCCGGGCACCTGCGCTGCTGTTTTTATTGTCAACTTGATACAACCTTAAGTCACCTAGGAAGAAGAAATTTGGAATATGGCATTTCCAAGATCAGATGGGCCTATGTCCATGTATGTGGGGAGCTATCCTAATTACTGACTGATGTAGAATGCCCAGCCCTCTGGCAAAACTAGCCCTTCGGCAGCCAGGCCTCAGCTGTGTAAGGGAGCTAGCTGACAAAGAGGCAGGAAGCCAGTCAGTAGCAGTGTTCCTCCGTGGCTTCCACCGCATCCAGGTTCTGGCACTGAGTTCCCATCCTGACTTCACATGGCAATGGACTGGTGCCTGGAAACGTAAGCTGAAATAAACCCTTTTTTCCCCTACTTGGCTTTCGGCCATGCTGTTTACCACGGCAACAGGAAAGCAAGCTAGAATAGGACCAGTCACTTTGCCAGGTATGTGAGATACCAGGTCCAGCAGTGAGAGTCAGAGGCACCATTGTCTCCAACATGGTGGATCTATGGACTAGATCTTTGAACCCCACAAAGTAGTCTACAGCCTGCAGCACAGATGCCACCCGAGGCCTTTTCAGTTCCCACAACTTAAAAATACAAAATCCCACCCTATGCTTTCCTAAGGTCCCTGCCTGATACTGGTGCTCTAAATGATTGGAAGGGTCCACAAGATACAAGAGATGACTGACCAATGCAAAAGAAGCCAGAGTAACTTCACTGGCTATATACATAGATAAATATGAACCTACATTCAAGAGCTGCTGGACTTGGCACATGTACATAGCAGTCCTGGGAATGAACTGCCTGGAGCATCCGTGCTAGTCAGGATGCTACTGGTATTCCTTCTGTGTTTGTCAAACATTATGTTCTCCTTAAACAGCAAGAAACACATTTCAGAATCTTTGGTTCCTCTCTAGGAACTGAAGGCTGAAGTGGTGAGTGGGTGGAATACTTTCTTAAAGCAGTATCATTTAGTCACAAAAAGTAACAATTAAGTTATTTCTGAGTGTACCAATGTGCTTTCCTTTCAAGTACAGTAAGAATTACAGGTTTCCTTTTAACATCAGGCCAGGAGAGAGTTTCCAGGCAGCTTTTGCAGAGCATGGAAGTCACCATGGTCACTTATCAATCTACAAGCATTGATCAACAACCTAGGGCCACATTGGTTTAAAACGATATGATCTCATGTTCACAAAATGGTTCTACATAATTATATTACATTTTATTTAGAACATTCAAAGCTATTATTACTGGATATCACAGAAGGCTTAACTTTTAAAATTCATCTGCTTGTAGCAAACATATCTGAGGAGCTCTGTTTCTTAACTTGGCAGAGTCATATTGTACTCTAGAAACACAGTATGGGACGACCACAGTCGCAGAAGCCCCAGTTAAGCATTAAAGAAAATTTCAACTTAGGCCCAAGACTTATTTGGAGAAAAACATATATGAAGAAATCTAAACCTCATCATCTTGGGCCTTATCAAATTATCAGTAGGGGGATACTGGGCTTTAAAATTCATTTTTGTTTAATTTTATGTGTATGAATGTTTTGCATGCATGCATGTTTGTAAATGCATCATGTGCATGCAGTACCCAAAGTGGCCAGAAGAGGGCACACTGAATCCCCTAGAACTGGAGTTATGGGTAGTTGTTAGCTGCCATGTGGGAACCAGAAACCTAACCTAGGTTCTCTGCAAGAGCAGCTAGCCAGCACACTTAACAGCTGAGCCACCTCTCTAGCCCCACATACTGGGATTTTTAAAATGATGCTTCTGAATTTATCTGTCTCTCCAGATAAACCTACATCTTCATGGAAATATTCACAAAGACAGAATAGGGTTACATCAGAGCAAATTAAATGCGACTTGGTTGCTTGTATGCCTCTTGCCAAGGTGTTATTTGTCTATCCAGACTTATTCCTGTGAAATCACTGATGCTGGAATGCATCCTTCCTGTCACCCTGACTGTGTGCATGGCACTGCCCAGCACTGATGACCACGAGCATCTTGCGGTACTCACCAGATACTTTGTGTCCTTTGAAAGAGTGGTCCCCGTGCATGAATCTGTTATTGTTCTTAGCGGCCTTATGATAAAACAGCGCAGACAGTGAAAATTCAGTCTTCAGAAGCCACAAACCTAGCAACAGGCTTTTACACTTTGAGGAGAGATGGTCTCTCTGATATAAAAACACACTTATGAGTGTGCTAAGAAAATTACAAACGTGTACAATGCTTCCGAAATATTTATCATGGATTCCCCCATGGGCGCCACCATCATCACACAGCACAGGTGCCGTCCCTGCTAATCCCCCGTTCAGCCAGGCAGACAAGCCAAGATGGCGGCTTCCATTTTCATTCCACCTTGTCAAACTTTGTGAGCACGTGGCTAATCTTGCTCATCCTGTAATGTAAGGTTCTTATGTCACTTAACTGAGTGACAGCATGAAACCTTCCAGAATGGTGAACCTCACAGACATCTAGGGAGCATCACCTTTCTCTTTTATTTTTTTGTGGTGGGTGTCAGAGCTATTGTTTCAGTTTTTGGCTGTCTTGTTTTTTGTTTTATTTGAGAGGAGCTGTTTTGTCTTGCTTTTTTTAGTTGACTGTTCAGCTTCTTTTCCTTTGGGGAACTGCATTTGCCCAACTTGCTGCGGGTGTAGTGGGTTTTCAATTGTTTGCCCCACCAAGAGGCAAGAACCACGTACCTTCAGGACACAGTGACTGGCCCAGGGTGAACTCATAACCCTATGAGGGGAAACCAGGGTCTTCCCAAGGAACAATGTAAATACAGTGAAAAGCCAGATCTTTCTCTCATTTTCTGAAATGAAGAACCTGTGGGTGTATGACCTTGACACCAGGCCATGAAACCAGCCTGAATGACTGGGGTCTTACAGCATCATCTGACCAATTACACTGAGCTGCAACTGAACCATCCACTCCCCAGACTGCCAAAATAGACAAAGCAAGGTCTGTGAAGCCCACTGCAAAAGTGAGAAGTGTGAACGGTTCTTCTAAGGTGTAATTAGTGGTGATCTTAGCTAAGCAGAGAAGTCAAGCAAGGATAAGATCACCCTTCCAGAGTCAAAAACTTCCAGAAAGCACAGGAGCCTAGGGTGGGATCTGGATTTAAATGAATTTAACAGAGAAGATGAGATTCACAATGAAAAAAAGGGGAGATGGAATGATCACCCGCCTTAGAGTCCAGCTAGGACTGGGTATGGCGGGGCATCATTTAAAATGTGCTCCCACACAGTGGCAATAAGATGGAGTTCATGATCTAAACAGAAGTCAGAGCAGAAGTACAGACTGTGAACAGGACGGAATCACCCACAAGGAATTTCTCAGCCATGGCACAAAATCCAGGCTAGAGAAATCAGCAGAAGAATTACCAAGAGCTCAAGAGTAAAAACTGACAGAGATGAGGGGAAATCCCAGAAAACAGGATACTAAGCATAGCAGAGAAGGACAGACACTGAAGAAGAATGTCAGCACTAGCAAAGGGCGTTTTCATTGGAGCTGGGTTATCCAAACTGGAAACTTGGCTAACTGGCACACACTTCTGATCTCAGCACTTAAGAAGGAGATATAGCAGGAGGCTAGCAAGTTGAAGCCCACCTGAGCTACATGTGAGGCCCTGTATCAAAAATAAATACAGCAGGGCTGGAGAGATGGCTCAGCGGTTAAGAGCACTCTCTGCTCTTGCAGAGTACCCAGGTTCAATTCCCAGCACACACATGGCAGCTAATGACCATCCATAACTTCAGTTCCAGGGGAATCCAACACTCCCTTCTGACATCTGTGGGCAATGCCTGACATGGGTGCACTTGCATACATGCAGGCAATACACTCATATGCATAAAATAAAAATAATAAATAAAATATAAAAAATAAATACGGAGGCAAAGATTACAAGAAATCCGTTTTGTCTGGACACAATGGGGCAATTGTATAAATGACCCCACAGCACCTGTGACATGCATAAGACCTACACAAGCCCAAGGCAGACAAAAGTCCAGCACGGATGGAGGAGGAAGGGAGGAAGGGCCAACTCTAGCTGAAGAATCACTGACAACTGAGAACTGAGAAGAGGAGAGTCTTTCAGGATACGATGCCAGGTAGACTGACCAGGCTCCAGGGGATTGTCTACACCCAGGGGCATCTGAGAAACACTAATGAGACCTGATAGGCTTTTTAAAAATAATAAAGAAGTTGTACGAGAGTTTAGTGGGGGAGGAGGAGCCTGAATATAACCAAAATACATTGTATGCAATTCTCAAAGTATCAGAAAGTACTATTCAAGTTGCCAAGGGAAAAAAATCATCAATGGTCCTATCCAGCCATAAAGCCTACAAACCACAACAACGACCAGCCCAGCAATTTATCTCTATTGGTGTAACAGTAGTGCTTTTATCTTCGGGGAAATCAACATGATATCTAATTGGATTCAAGACCCACCCAATAAGAGGGAATTCATAAATGGTACTATAAACACAGCCAGGTACACATAGTTGGAGGCCCTAGAGAAGAGCTTACTACTGCCACTTTCCTGGACCGACATGTATCCTTATATTCACAGACAAGTGGAGTTCTCATCAAAGAAACATCTTTTTGCCACATGTGGAGATGATTACAAAGTTCCACAACTGTTCAAAATGTAGAGCAGAAGTGACTATGGGGTACCCCGCCTACGTGATGCCTCTATAATACAACCTCTACACCTAACGCTCAGGGAGCATCATGGAAGAAGGGATGGAAAGATTGTAAGAGCCAGGGGAAAAAGATGCCTGCTGCTAGAAAATGCATTTTAGACATGATAAGGAAGCCGTGCCAATGAAATCTCAGTACGTAGCCTAACAAGATCTGCATAATGAGAAAACCAGTTGACACACCAATGTGGATGGAGGAATTCTCATGAGGTCCCATCTCTAGATGTAGAGTTACAATCAATGGATAATGAGAGAGGGAGAAGCAGACTAGCTCCCTGTTATGTTAACCAATCCCAAGTGGTCAGTCCTAAACAGCTGGACACAAGAACAGCACTAAATGGATTAAATGACTAACCTATAGAGATTATATTGATAAATGTATGTATGCATACAAAACAACAAAAAACAAAGAAGAGGACAAAAAGTTGAGGGGGACACATAGAAGGAATTGGAGGTGTTTGGAAGGGTGGAAATGATGCAAATACTCATGTTCAAAATTCTCAAATTTTTAAATTATTTTTTAATATTATAAATAAATGAATAAAACATCATTCGACCAACTAGACTGAGCTATACTGAACCAACACTCCCTAGATTATGAAATACATGAACAAGAGTTCAGGCACTTGCTAATTGTAAAATCCCTTCAAGGGTCTGTGGCACACACTGAGGAAACAGGCTCCCCAGTGCCAGTCTGCAGACTTGCTGCAGGAGACAAGTACCTGCAAATGACCGCGGAGATAAGCCTTCCTTTCCAGGAGAAACACAAGAGTCTATTTGCTTTAACATTTTCAGTACAGAAAAAAATATCACATCAAAGAAGGTTTACTTTCACATCTATGTTTTCTTCCCACGTGTGTGTTTTAGTTAGACAAAGAATAAAAACAGAAATATATTAGTGTTACCTGAATGTACAAAAAAGGAATGGCCTGGACAAAAACAAACAATTCTTCACTCTGGTACTAAATGTACAAATTAGAACAACAGACAGTGTTCATTGATTACTTAAAGAAGCATTGTGGCCGCAAAATCTCAATTAAACTCCCCCAATATCTTTATCAATTAATAAAATGTATTTCCCCCATTTTATACGTCAGGAGACTGCTGATGGCAAATAACCTGCCAAGGGCTCCTCTCCAGTCGAATGGAATGCTTCCTGTGACAGGCAGTGTTCGCTGAAACGGGAGAATGAGCCACAGGACAGGACCCTGCTTTCTCCAGGTCAACCTCGGGAAAGACTAGCTTCAGAGAAGCTATGCCCCCTTAGATGCCAGGGCTGTTCTGGTTCTCCTGTCCACATAGTACTTTTCCTCTAAAGACCACAGAGCAAGGTCAGGAGAAAAGAATGAAGAGGTGGGGGGACTGGAGAGGGAGGGAGAAACTTTCAGAAACTGCTTCCAGATGAGTGCGAGTCCCTCAGTGTGCACAGCCCCACCAAACCCAGGATGGACAGGATGTTGTGACATGCATCAGAGTGCCAAAAGCATTTGAATTCCAGCTGTCCATCCTCTGGAAAGGGAAGTTCAGCGAAATGAGCCTCCAGAATGCTGCAACTGCATGTCAGGGGTGCTCAAAGCATGGGTTCCCTGTTCCTCTCAGTTTCTTTTCTGATCGTCTTCAGGAAAAAGACTGGTGACACACTCTCTGGCCATGCAGACTGTTTGAACTTGCCCTTCAGTTCCTTTTAGTCCTTGTCCTGGTGGGGGCTGAGGCTTTCTTGGGGTCTCCAAAACATACCACAAACCCTTCTGTGTTCAACCAGCCTGTCTAATGGAAAAAGCAGCAGGCAGCCAAGGAATTCGGCCGCTGTGTCACGGCTGTGGCCTGACTGGGTGGAAAGGGGACTGTGCCTCGGGGATGAGCATACATGGGTGTCCTGTCATTACCACGACTTGAAAGGGGAAGTTCACATGAGGCCTGTGGTCGACTCGGGAAGGGTGCATGCCATGAGGAAACTGCAGTCCCTAAATAAACAACAGGCTGGGCACTGTGCAACAGCAGCTGCTCCTCTGGACTGGGATGACCAAGACGCAGGACAAGAAGCTAAGGCCTCAACACTGCCAGAACATCGCTTCGGCTTGGGCTCACAGGGGCATCTTTTGAGAATCTAAGTTGCCAGTCACCACACCTCCAAACTTCGTAGAATTTTAAAAGCAAGTCCCTTAATCCAATCTATTCATTTGCCGAATAAGAACAGAGAGAGGCCGAGCATCTAGCCAGAGGTCTGAAAACAAGAAGCCAAATCCCTCGATCATGTAGTACGCCATAAACCATGGTGCTAGGGTTTGCTCCTTCCTACACACTGGTTTCTCTTTTCAAAGACACCAGTCTTTCCAACATGCAAACTGTGAGTGTATTCAGAGCTGGGGCACTCTACCTAACGTAGGCTTATTTGTGTTTCTCTGGTGGCCTTTGCTCAAATGTAGCATCACATTTTACAGGCAAAATTAAATTCCCAGATTAAAAGGGAGTTAATGGAGAGAAAATAATTCCTTGCACATCTATTATACACTAGGACTTTCCCAGGCATTGAACCACTTTAATATCTACCACAGTGAAGACAGGATGATGAACCCATTTCACAGACTCAGAAGTCAGAGTGTCAGACAGAAAACAAATGAGTAAAATTCCCTGCTTCCACAGCTAATCTAACCTTCGAGTCTTCTCAATTTAGCAAAGGAAAAGAAGTAAAAGAACTTAAACTTTTTGACCATAGTTTTGTTGTTCTTATTTGTTTTCAATTTTAAGTTTTTGCAACAGGGTTATATAAAGCCTTGGCTAGGATTATATTCTATGTCACAAGCCTACAGGTGTTGGTTTTCCTTTTAACAACCTTATTGTTTTTCCTGAATAACCACACTGTTCATCCCTACATAGTAAAGGCACATCACTGGAAACACAACAATTCAGTGGGCAGGGAGAGAAGGAATCCTTCATAGTATTCATGCCCAGTCTACATGTCAACATTTTGGTATGTTTTCTCAATATGTTTGTTCTACATTGATAAATATACTCGCTTTATATGTTATAGGTATAGATATGGTGATATACTGTCTCCCAGCTACTTGGGAGACTGAGGCAGGAAGATCACTTGAACCAGCCTGATCAACACACTGAGATCTCCATCTCAAAAAAGATTAGTAACAAGTTTCTACTACTAACATTTTATAGTGGTGTTATTTAAAATGAACATTACTAATGATCAGAGTGATCATTTCCTTTGTAGGAGTCTTTACTTTTAGTAACAGCCGAAATGTGAGATAAGACCACAGACCATAATAGTCACCCATCTCATTCAGTAGTTTGTATAAACATCACCACCATCTAATTGTGGAACATTCTGAGGACCCAAAGCTCTGCACCCATTAGCAGTGGCTCTTCTCTTCACAGCTCCCAGCAATCACTCATCGGCTTTGTCACGAATCTGCCAAAGGTTGGGCACTTCGTCTAAATAAAGTCGGATAATGGATGGCCTTTTGCAACTGGCTTCTTTCATCTCTAATAATGTCTGCATGGTTCGCCAGGCTATAGCACATATCAGTAATTCATTTCTTCTCATTGCTGAGTAATACTTCACTGTGCGGATACCTCAAATTGACTTTCTTCATGTGTCAGATGATGGACATTGTGGTTGCTTTATTTCTGTAGGTTATTATAAATAACAGTGACCTGAGCATATGTTTTCTCATGCACATGTGTTTTCAATTCTGTTGGGTGAGTACCTGAAATGAGAATTTCTTGGTCATGTTTAGCATTTTGAAGTTATTTTAGCCATCCTAGTGTAGGAGGAGTTGTATCTCATTATGACTTCCATTTGCATTTCCCTAATGACCAAGGAAACTGAACATCCTTTCATGTTCTCAATGGTCACCTGAATATCTACTTTGGAGAATGTGTGTTTAAGTCCTTTGCCCAGTTTTTAATGAAGTTATCAGGTTTTCATTGTTGAGCTGTTCCTTATTTTAACATGAAGATTTTACTTAAAGGTACTATATACTCTAAAGTACCCAAATTATAGTATAATTTTTCTTGCTTATGATGAACTATAACAAGGTGAGCCCTGCGCATATGCCAACAAGCTCACAAAACAGAGCATGATGGCTATTCCAGAGATTCTTCCCTCATCTGCGGCCCCATATCAGCTCTCCTGCTCCAGATTAGTACTGTCCAGGTGTTCCACACCACTGATCAGTTTTTTCTGACACAGGTAACATCCCATTTTCTAAGTTCGCTTCATCTGGCTTGTTTTAGAGTTGTTCTGGGAGTGCTATTCAATCATGATGTCACATTCAACAACGAGTCCAGCAATTCTCTGAGTGAACATTCCACTCCTCACTCCACACTCAACTACTGAGGGCTATTTCATTTGCTTCAAGTTTTTTGTTGCTCTGTATTTAATTAGGTTTTAGAGCTTTCCATTTAAATGAGGTCTTGTATAATCACTGTTAAATTTGATTCTAGGTATTTTGTAACTAATGCTGTTCTATGAATTTCATTTCATAGTTATTCCCAAGATTCATTTTTAAATATGAGTCAATCATTTGGCTACATTCATTTATTAATCTAACAGAGTAAAATGGGTTGAGCTTTTGTCTACTTATAAACATGGTTCCTGTGAATACAAATGACTTTCTTTCTTCCTTTCTAAACCTTGTACCTACTATACCTGCCTCACTGTTGGGAAGCGCAGCAGTAGGCATTCTCATACTATCACAGGGAAAGCGTTCAGTAGCTTACTGTGAAATATATTTACTATCACTTTCTTGTACCTCCCTTATTAGATTGAGAAAGTCCTCCACCTCTGATGTCAAAAAGGTTTTGTTTTGCTTGTGTTGTAGACATTATAGTTATCAAATGTTTTCTCTGCATTTTTTTAAGTTGGCCCTAATTTTTCATTATATTTTTACTATGGTAAATGACAATGATGTGCAAATATGAGTGTAACTTTCCATCTCGAAAATAAACAGCATTTGTCCATGCCATGTATTTGTCTTTGGATTTTTCTTTGCTAAGATACATTGTATTAGTGTTTGTGTAAACAATGATTTCTAATGTGTTGAGGGCCAGTAACATCAAGCTTACTCTGGTCTTGGGTAAGACAGGAAGTGTCCCCCCCACTCTGTTTTAGAATACTTTCCTACGAGCAATCTAACTCTATCTACAAACATTTGGTACAATGCATTGCAGAAGACAACTGCATGTACTAAATTTTAAGTTTTGAGAGATATGCTTGATATGGTGGTGAGATTTCAGATGGTGGCGTCCTCTCTGATAGTCCTTAGAATGACTTATATATTGTTTCTATTCACACAATAGTCACAAGTTGTGTTTTTGACTGAATTTCATCATTTTCCTAAAATTTCAGTGTCGTTATCATGAAGTTGCTCGTCAAATGCTCTCCTGCTTCCGGTTTGAGGTCAACAGCGATTTTCCCAATTCCTTCCCACTCCTGGCTTTTGGTGTTGTCTCTGTAGTCACAATGCTTCGAACCGGAACCATTTGGGTTCATCTTCACAGAGTCGGCGCCTGGCTTTGGTGTTTCTATCTAGACGCTGTCAACTCTCTAATTTTCACTTCTACTTTTACTTTTCTTTCTGCTTTCTCTTGGTTTAATTTTGGCCATTGCTTCTAAACCTAAAAGGTCTTCTCTCAACCAAACTGAATGGCCTGTTCCCCAGACACTCATTGACTTTGGAGCCTTCTGTCTTTGCTGGGATGGCCCCACTGTATAAGCCATATCCTTTTTACAAGGCCTACCTCAATCCCATCTCCTCCAAGAAACGCTCCCTGCCCTCCCTTACTTGAAATCTTCTGAGTTCCCATAGCCCATTTCTGCCCTTCTAAGGTAACTTGGTAACCTGGTCTCTGCACTTCCTTCTATCTTCTGACTGAAGTTATGCACAACATAGCTAACAGATCAGCAAACACTCATGGGTGTGATTCAACTTAAGGAGCCATTTATGCAAGCTAACCAAGTTAATAGCTTGGTAGTAGCAATAAAACAATAACCATGCTAAACAAAATGCCTCCTGCGGACACCAGGGGTAAGATCACGCCCATGTTGGAGCCAGGCATTCATGACAGACTTGGGAAAATACTCTCATTTCAGACGAGGAAGCTGCGATTTAGAGAAAGTAAACAGCGTGCTCAGGGTCCTACAGCTAGCTCGTCAGTTGCTTAGATTTAAACATGTTTCCCCAGTCACATACACCATTATCGACTGAAAACCCAGTCAAATAACCAAAGTCAAATACATCATAGGAAAGGTTTACGCAAAAGAAGGAAAGAAGTTACATCTTTTAAAAACAACTTAGTCATTCTGAGGACTAACTATCATTCAGATCTAACATTTAATTCAACATCTTGCTTTTGCTTTGTTTGGACGTTACTCATAACCCACAACTTTCCTCTTATTGAAGGAGAATGGTCAAACAGGACAGAAAAAATGTCAAGCTGAAAAACGAGAAGAAAAGAATTCACAGAGAAAAAATTAAGCTACAGGATAATTCTAGTATCATAAATGGCTATTTTACATGAAAATTAAAAATAAAAAACAGGGCTTCGGTGGCTGGAGAGATGGTTCAGCAGCTAAGAGCACTGGCTATTCTTAGCGAGATCCCAGGTTTCATCCCTAGCACCCAGCTAGTGGCTAACAACCATCTGTTACTCCAGTTCCAGGGAATCTAACACCCTCTTCTGGCCTCTGTGGGTATTGCATGCAGGTAAAATAGTCATCCGCATTAAATAAATATAATTAAATAAATTTTTTAAATTTAAAAACAGGGCTTTGCAAGTCTGAACAAGTTTTCATTCCACAGTTAAATAAAGGCATCATGGTAAGATTCAGAACTCAGAGGGGAAATGGAACAAGTGTACATTTGGAGACCCAATAACACATGTGTGAAAGAGATCAGAACTACAAAAGGTACAGCTCTGACCCTGTGTAGCCACATCAAACGGGCTTCTCCAATGTCCAGAGCTTTCTCTAATATCGTGTGGTACAATACTCCATACACAGCTTCTAAACTAAATGTTGACAGAAAGGCTGGGTGAGCCTGTGGGCTTCTTAGTACACTGCGGAGGGGCAGAGAGGGCAGGAAGCAGTGGCTCAGCCAACACTGGTGTGTGTGACTGGGAAAAATGTGTCCAAATCTAAGCAACTGACCAGCTAGCTGTAGGACCCTGAGCACGCTGCTTACTTTCTCTAAATCACAGCTTCCTCGTCTGAAATGAGAGTATTTTCCCAAGTCTGTCATGAATGCCTGGCTCCAGCATGTGTGAGCGTGGTCTTACCGCTGGTGTTCACAGGAGGCATTTTGTTTAGCACTGTTATTGTTTTACTGCTACTATTTATTATCCAAAAAAAGAACACGACCACATTTGTTTGCTTGCAACACTGGGATCAAGGCAGGGCCTCACACAGGCCAAACAAGCATTCCACCACATAGCCACAACTCTGAAGGGTCACATTCATAAGGCTTAGAAGTCATCACTGAGGCCTAACTCGGAAAATTGTACGTGGCCCCAATTTCCCATAACTAGCATCCTGAGAAAAGGAAAGATTTTAATTAAGACTTTAAATGTGCCAAAAATAAATGAAATTAACCAAAAAATAGCCTAGAACCCAAAGAAATAGGATAGTTACCTTTCAGCATCCCTGAGTATATTCCAGGACTCAGGTAAATTCAAGAGGGTTATTGGGCTACGCTTGAGTCAAGTTTAGATTTGCACTCTCTCCCTTCCTAATCTTTGGCTCTTAGGAAAGTTGCCAACTACTAGCTCTTGACGTCAGATTGTTGCCCTCACCCCTCCAATACCCCATAGAGCCAAATGGGTTTAACTTGATACAGTGTTAAGACACCTCTTAGGGGAAACGGAACCCAACTGCAGGTCAACCTCGTACAGAAGAGGTTCAGCTTTAGTAAAGAAAACCAGGCTCCACACTGAGTTACCCAGAAGGCAGTCACCTTCTTTGATAAGTAACAGAAGAGCACTTGAGCATCATCATGGAGCTCTGTCTGGTGCTGCTTCTTCCAAGTTCCAACCCTCTAAAACACCCCAGTGGGACAAGTATTACTCAAGAGGAACCACCTATGGGACATGCCTCAGCTGGGCACAAGACCACAAAGCTGAAGGCTCCAATAGAAATACCATCTCGTGGTGACATCATGTCCCCATCTCCATAAGCTACAGTAGCTAATGAGCTTTCCAGATCAAGAAGGTTTTCTGAAACAGTATTCAAACCCTTATACCACACAGAGGCACTCCACTTGACAAGTCTGTAAATGTGCGTCGTTTCTGCTGGGCCGGCGGAAAGCTGCTTTCCCTTCTTTCCTTCTTCCTTACTTTCTCTCATTCTTTCTTTTGTATGTCTGGTATGTGTGTACATGTTTGTATGTATGTGTGCGCATGTCTGCAGGTGTGTACATGCACATGTGTATGCACATATGTGGAGGCCAGAGGCTGAGATCAGGTGTCTTCCTCAACTCCTCTTCTTTTGAGACAAAGCCTTTCACGGAACCTGGAGCTCAGTAATTGGCTACACCGGCCAGCCAGTGAGCCCAGAGTCCAGAGGATCCACCCATCTCCACCTCCCCAATGTGGGGATTTCAGATGCACAGAGCACCTGGCTTTTTATGTGGGGACTGAGGATTCACATTCAGGTCCTTGTGTTTACATAGCAAGCATTTTACCCACTGAGACCTCTCCCGAGCACAGAAAATGGTTTTTGCAGATGAACATAATTTATTATATTAGGCAAATGAAAAACAGAGGACTCACTGGTTTTTATTTTCAATTTGGGACATGAATTGTGGGATGACTTTTTTACACCCCATCTCAGGAAACATCATTACTCTAGGACTGGGTAGTTTTTACACTTAAAAAATAAATCTATGGGGCTGGGGAGATGACTCAGTGGTTAAGAGCACTTACTGCTCTTGCAGAAGACCTAAGTTCAGTTCCCAGTACCCAGTGGGACAGCTCACAACTTTCTTGAACTCCAGGTCGTCCTCTGGCCTCCACAGGCACCACACACGCACGCACACACACACACACACACACACACACACACACACACACACAGTTAAAATTTTTTAATTAAATCTTGAAATGACAACAACAACAATAATAATAATAATAATAATAATAATAAATCCTCTCCCCACCATTCCTTTTGTGAACCCGGAAGCTGTTGTAGCTATCTTACTCAGACAGACAAGGAGAGGCTGACTGAAAATAGAGCATACTCAAAGAAAGCTAGGAGAAATGGAAGATCAGAAAACATGTGCTAATGTTGATTGAGTCCTTCCACCAATCCATGCCTGGAGCCATAGACTATCTTGTTTTGTCTTGTCTTGCCTTCAGTTAAATAAGCCAATAAATTTCCTTTTGACTTCAGCTACTTTGAATTAGATTTTAGTTCACTTGGAAGTTCTAACAAAGAAAAATGTTTTGAAACTGACAAGTACTTCCGTGATTATATTTCCTTTCTTTAAAAAAAAATGGGTAGTTTATCAATAAAGGGAAGAAGGTTTAATTTTTGGACATCATGTTCATATGACAAATTTATGACAACAACAGGGTAAGAACATAGTCTTTCAAAGGAATTAGCGTTGAGGACAGAAAAGGAAAGCTCTGCTTCGAACTGCCACTGTTGCTGACAGTTCTCCAGAAGAGCAGAGCAGAGCAGCCGAGCAAAGAATCAGCCACAGAATCCAGGAAGATGCATCCTGAGGTCTGTCAGAAATGAGATTTCCAAGAAATGCACACACTGTTCAACATGGAACATACCTGCCAGACCAAATCAGGACCAAACTTAAACCTTGGCGATTCCTGCAAGAAGATAAATGGTCAGTAACCTTATCTGCTTCTCCCTCTCATATCAACTCAGGTGACCTCCACCCAGGTTCTACCTGCTGGGGGAAATGTGGTGGTGGTGGCAGAGGACTGACCCCCACTGTGGTGCCAAGAGCTGGCTTTCTCCAACTTTATCCTACAGAGATGTATTTCCACAGCTGAACGCACGTCAAGGGGGTACACAACGCTCTCATAGCATACTGGGCTGAGATTCGAAAAACACTTGAAATTACATAGGATTCTGCAGACCTTCACAGCTAACTCCTTTCTTGAGTTTATGCAAAGTGTGTTTGTGGGGATACTAGGAGTCCAGAACTTTACTCTCTACGAAACAAGAGATAAGTAAGGGTAACTTGTGAGCCCCAGTTCATGTGATCTTCCTGAAACTCCAGGGACACTTTAAGAAAGTGCTTTCTCCATTTCTGAACTGGGCATGGTGGCACATGCCTGTAATCTCAGCACTTAAAGCCAGAGGCAGGAATCTCAGGAGTTCATGGTCACTCTCAACTATACAGCAAGCTCAAGGCCAGACTGGGATACACAAAGCATTGCCTAAAACAAACAAACCAAAACCCCGCCTCTTTTTTACTTTAGACTTGGCCAGGGCACTAGATCACACTGATTTTCAGCTAAAGCTGAGACAAAAAAATAAATCGTAGATTCCACTTTCCAAGTATAAGGCCAGTTCTATTCAGTAGTCACCTCAAAGACTTGTATAGTCTGGGTTTCCAACACTCCATCTATTTTCTAATGCACAAAATTGGATGAGATCAGAGCCCCTGTCACAACTACACACATGGCTGAGGAGATGACCTTGTACCAGCTGCCCTTGATAACTAAATTTAGTTATGCGGAGTACAGATGCTAATAAAGCCCAGACTTCTCCACAGACAAAACATGAGAGCACTTGTGTGAGGTAACAGGCACCCACAAAGACAACAGAACTTGAGCTCAGTTTCCAAACAAATATATTGATCTTCATTTGTCCTAAAAATACACTCTTATACCTACAAATATATATCTCTGACATCCACAAAAGGACATGTACAGACTCAGCTGAATGAAAATATACACACTGGCTTTTCCCTAATAATTATGTTCTATGCCTTTTTAGGAAGAGAGCCTAAACAAATGGTTTTGCATACTTTTTTTATAATAAGACATGATGAGTCAATAGAATCAAACAGAATCTCTACACATAAAGGTCACCAAAAAATGTAGTTGTCTTAGAATAGAAACATTTAACAAGAAATTACCTATCATATTAGCTGTGACAGCTCTCCTGATTTCTCAAAGATTTCTAGAACTCTCTTTTTTCTTTATTTCAAAATAATAACTTAGAAGCTGATGTTACATATATATCTTCTCGGGTACCATTTGTGTTAGGGACGGGGGTCGGCGTTAAGCCGCATGGCATGGGGCTGAGCTACACTTACCAAACTTACCAAACAAACAAGTCTTTTACCTTTCTGCCTCTTTCTCTTTTCTCTCTCTCTCTCTCTCTCTCTCTCTTTCTCTCTCTCTCTCTCTCTTTTTCCCTCTGGAAGGGGGTGGGGAGGTTTTGCAATGTGAGGCAAAGGTGAGATCTCAGTTATTCCACTGTCCTCAAAGAGGAGAATAAGTTTCTTCTCAAAATAAATTCAACTTACATAAATTAAATATCCAATAAGCAAGTATTCTTTAATCTTATTAGTATTTCATTCAAATGACACTTTTCAAACCAACTTTCTGCAAACATATCATGAGTGCCCAGACTCATATAACTGACTTCTTGGGGGATATGCAGTTGTAAAACCAAAGTTCTCCATTATTTCCAAAAAATAACAATCCACTTGGGTGGAAATACTGTCATTTAATAGTTTAAGTCAGAATTGTACATGCCAAGAGTTTGACACTTTGTGTGAGTTTTCTCTCTAGGACTTGAGGTTTTTTTGGCAGACAACTCAAAATTACGTGCTATAAGAGAGACAGAAAAGATGCTGTTCCATGAGCAATCTGCAGGCCAATAGTGTCCAGGAATCTCTGAGTGTGAACTCAAATGTGGAATCATTGCAAATACTAGTGCTTTCTTCAAAGAACAATTTAAGCAAAAAAAAAAAAAAAGTATTTTTGATATTTTTACCATTTGCTTCCTTCTGGCAAAAACTAGAATAAAAGATTTCAAATTTCTAGGTTGTAGCAAAGCAAACTGCTTCATTTACATCTGCAGTTTAATCACAGACCAGGTCTTGACAGTCACTTTGACTCCCTCACTTCTCACTGCCCTAATCCTAGTCAGAAAGGTTTCTGCGTATCTTGAAATAGTTTCTCTCTATGCCTCTCTGTGGTGTTTCTATACCTTGTAGACATTTAATACATTATCCTTACTTCCAGTCTGGCTAAGGAGAAAATACTAAAGTATTATCTTTGAGAAGTGAATCTTGCTGATAGTGGAATTTCAATTTTTTAATGACTCTAATACATCCCTTTGTGGAACCTATTGCCTCAAAGGTGTCTTCATTACAATGGAGTAGGGAGATTAATTGTAGCCTGATGAGTAAACATTTTTAATACCCAAGCAAAAGATCGGTCACACTCTAGGAATGAGCCCAGCTTCTTGCAAACAAGGGTTACTCAAACCCCCTATTCTTGTGCCTAGAAAAGGCACTTTAATTAAAGGGCCAATAGATGAAATGCACCCAGAAAACCAACATGATCGAGAAGCAGAGAACCCACCAGGGTGTCTAAAGAAAAACACAAGGTTGATTTCACGTGTTTTCTAGGCGGCATCAAGTTAGACCAACTCCCAGACACAGTAGGTTCAGACAAATGTGCTCAGTTCCTACCTTCATTTCAATGACAGTCTGGAGAGCCTTCGTCTTGGCTGGCTCCGGCTGGAGTTGGCTTCTTCGGTGCAGTTCCTGGGGAGGAACACGATAGAAATAAGCCTGACGATGCATCCTTCTGTTACACCATGACCTTTATAGAGCTACCACACAGCCCACAGGATCCCAGTTCCCCGTGTGCAGACATAAACAAGCCACAGGTGCCTCTTCCCCCACAGTCTTCAGCATCCCTCTCGCCTGCAGCCTGCGTTCCGGTGAAACGCTCCCGGCACATGCACTATTTCTGAAACTTCAATCAATAATTAATGTCAACTGTGACAAAGCCAGCAAGTAATCCCAGTCCAAACACTGTTCAACACTGGGGCCGCTGCCCAGGCTTCCAATCATAATTTACTAAATTACATTACTCTGTGCTCCCAACACAAACAGCAGAGAGACGGAGAGAAAAAAGGAACGCCTGGCGTGGCTGCAGATCCACACTGCACGCATGGCATTTTGCTACTGAGGCAGGTTTGCAATGAACAATTTCAAGTCATTTTGGTGCAACTGTGACACTCTTTGATGTGATCTAATGACTATCTCACTCTCTCGCTTCTGAATTTACATTTGGAGTTCTTGTTTAAAATCACATCTCTGGGTGATATGCTCACTAAGCATCATGATGCCAAGAAAGTAAATTGGCGTTAATAACAACATTGTCAGAGGAGAGATAAAAATGGTCAAAGCTTCCTGTCCACCTGAGAAATCCCGAAAAGACTATGAGCATTTCTGTCAGTGAAGAGCAAATAGCATCATTACAGTTTTAAGCTTGAGGGCTCTCTTGCTGAACGCCTCTCCTCAAAAGAACAATTTTGCCAAGATTTTGAAAAGTCATCTTGGCAGAAGAGAAAAAATAAGGTTTGCTCAGGTCATATTTTGATTTTCTTTCTTTTTTTTTTAAGATTTATTGTTACCTAAATAATATGATAAGCAATTATTTAAAACATAATAATTTTTGTGTTTTGTGTGTGCCTGCATATGTTTCTGTGTACCAAATGCATGCAGATGTCCACAGAGGCCAGAGGGCATTGGACTCCATGAAACCAAAGATACAGGCAGTTGTGAGCCTCCTGATGTGAGTGCTGACCGCTGAATTCAGGTCCTCTGCAATATCAGTAAGTGCTCTTAACTACTGAGCCATCTTTCTAGCCCCATGCCTTGATTTTCTTAGTAAATATCAACAGTTTTATGAAAGTGAACACCAGCAGGGTGAATGCGGGGTTCTCGTTCTATTCAAGCATGAGATTCAAGTTTCACGTGGAGGGGTTTCACTAAGACTTACTTCTGCTTCCCAAAAAGCCAATTTAGAGTCAACACAGAGCGCCCTCTAAGGTATGTATGTAGCCCTATGTCCACTACGTAGCCCTGCCTAACCTGGAACTCCTGATGTAGACCAGGCTGGCCTTAGACTCACAGAGCTGGCCTTAGACTCACAGAGATCCGCCTGCCTCTGCCTCCCTAGTGCTGGGTTTAAAGGCATGGGCCACCACACCTGGCTTCTCTAAGCTGTTGAAACATTAACATTTTCCAAATTTGAGAGGAGTGGGTTTTTAGCTGTTCTGATATAGGCATCTAAAATTAACTACACTTTTCACCATTCCAACTGCTATCACCAGCATTCCATAACAACAGGGAATGTTAATGTAAAAACAGTAAGAAAAACCGAATCCCACAATTAAGGATAGTCCTACAAGGACAAGGCACAAACGCAGGTAACTTTTATCCATGTCTTCCTATGATGTCCTTCATGCACCATGTGCATGTGACCTAAGAAGTCCTTCATGCACTTAGTGACCTAAGAAGTCTTGACCATGCACCATGATGCATGTGTCTGTGGGACCAGACTGGGTACCACCAGGTCTGGATATGGAGGTCTGAGAATCACATCCTACCCCTGAAGTTACAAGTGGTATAAATCAACAATCCTATGCACACTGTTTCTCAGCCTCTGATTTTAATTTTAAAACTGCTTCCTAATTATTTAGGATGCTCTCATATCTGGTGGGATGTTTCTTCCACTAACACATCCCTGGGAAGGACAGAGTCTAGAACTGTTGGTCCTCTTTCATAAATAGAGAGGGGTGGGGCAGGAGATCCTCTCTCCTTTCAAAGGCTCAGGACTGCAGAGAACCAGCAATATGTGTGTTTGTCAGCTCCCAGGAGATAGCGGGGTGCTTTCTGAAGGAATGACCTTGTTGATAGTTGTCTTTAATCAAGCATCCACAGTGTCCTACACTGCTTGTTTCCTGTAAATCTCAGCAGCACCAAATGAAGACAACAACAACCCATAGGGTGAATCCAGGGTACCCACCATGGACTAGTTCAAGCCTCAGTGGTGTCACTCAGTAGGAAGTTGAAAAGTGTTGTAACTGGGCTACTGTTTGACTACATCCCCAAAGTTGCATTCATTGGACATCTGGTTCCAGGTAGAGTAGTGTGCCAGGTGATGGGAACATTAACGGGTGAGACCTAAAGAGATTCATTAGGTCATTAAGAACACACCGTCTGCTGACAGGATTCAGCACTTCTGGGATCCCTGACAGGATTCGGTACTTCTGGGATCCCGGTTAGTCTTCACTGGAGGTTGCTATGGAAGAGTAAGCCTCCCCCTCCCTACTCTGTCTTACCACTTGAACTTCCCCTCTCACATGTACTCTTGACATGACATCATCCTCCAAGATCTGATGCATCCAGGGGCCCTCACCAGAGACCACACTATGCTGCTTAGACTTTGAACTTCCAGAGCTATAATCTGAATAGACTTCTTGTCTTAGAAAGTACCCAATGTCACATGTTCTGCCTTAGCAATGGAAAAGTAACACAGAAAGAAGGACACAGGAGTGCCTCACTGTACAGAATTTTTCATGACACAAACATGTGGAATAACCACAATACCCTAAATAAAAGTGAGAGAATTATGAGTTTAATACAATTTATTTAATTCTGAGTTTGCATATTTAATTGCAACATTAACTGGTAGGGCAAATTTCCAATATCCAGCCTTCATGGGCCATAACCAATCCAGTTTTAGCATACCATGGGTTAATCTGCCTCAGACCTCAACTCCAAAATAAGCTACTTAATCATCACTAGTCTTTCAAAAACACTGCTGGAGTTTACCAGACTAATAAACTGCATGGCCAAGGAAGGAAAATTAAGCCACTCCTCAGAGCTGTTCTGCACAGCAAATGGTAGGGAAAATACACTTCACAGGTCACCAGTTCAGAAGCCAGGTAGTACCAACATCATCTTTTACAAAAGACAGAGGTTCAGACATGCTGGTGTGCATACCTGTAATCTCTATATTCCCAGATTTCAGGAGGTTAAGGGCAGCCTGGTCTACATAGCAAGACCCATCCTTAAAAAGAAAAAATAGAAAGGAAAAAGCTAGCCAGGTGTGGTGGCACACACCTTTAATCTCAGCAGAGTCAGGTGGATCACTGTGAGATCAAGGCCAGCCCGGAAAGGTGCACAGAGCAAGTTCCAAACAGACAGGGCTACATAAGGAGACCCTGTCTCAAAACAAAACAAAAAAGATGGAGAGACAGCCTGAGAGAAATGACAGTTCGTCCAATAGCCAATTCTATTCTAGAATAAAAATCATAAGATAATTTGAGGAAGGAGGTTAGCTTTGCATGAAACAAGCAAACATAATCAAGAAACAACTAAACAACGAGGTGAAAATACAAACCTCAGGGCACAGGCCTTTACTGCTGTATTTTGTATTAGTCCTGAAACATTGCAAAGGACAGATGTGCAATGAGAATTCTAAACGTTTTCAAAAGTGGAAACAGTTCTCTTTCCTGTAATTATACATATTCTAATATAATATAAACCAGCTCAAAATCCAGACTGGGCTTTGCCCTCTGTGTCCCTCTTTAAAAAACAAAAAGAAGATCTCCTCTCACCTGGGAACGATCATGTTGATCTTTACTCTTTTTCAATCCTGGTTTCACAGTTTCTAAAGATCACCTTCATTCCAAGGTGTCAAGATTATAACCTGTGTGCAGACTGCATAGAGCGTGTGAAAGCCCCCTCTCGGCATCTCATCCACCCCTAAGATTCTGGAAACACTCACTTGGTAGAGAGGACACCCTAAAGTGACACCATGAAGATTTGTGCTCCTGTACCATCTACCATCGTGTAGAGAACTTCCCAGTTGAAGGAAAATGGACAGAAATACTCCCTTCCAGAAAAATTAAGCTATGCCTTAGCCATCCCTCTTTATCCTATCTCCTAATCTAGAACTGAAGGACTCCCAGACCAAAGGCTAGGGAAAGGCTGTATGATAAAAGTAGCCTGGGTACTGGAAGCACCATTTGAAAAAGCCTAACACCTACAGTGCAACGGAGTGTGAATGAGTGAATACAGTAATGCAGTTCTGTGAAGTTAAGCTCTGGAGCTTGCAGGCTTTACCAGGAGATATCCCAGCTCTCTGCACTTCAGCTCCTACAAGGATCTGCAAGGAAAAAGAACACCTTCAGTTCTGTACTGTGGCTGCTTCTGGATGGCTACAGAGACATTAGCACACGGTCATGTGCCAAGATTTTCTCAATAGACAGTAAATGAATGCTTTCTGGATGCTCTAATTATCCTATCTGCAAAATGCACCTTTTGTGCAGGAATCGGAAACAGTAAAGAGAGAAATTTCCCTGGGAGAATTTGGTATTCTCACATACTGGTTTGAGGGAAGACAAAGTTTAGTTTAATTTCAGTAACTCAAGGCTTTGTCTGTATAAGAATCAGAGACCGTGGATTCTCTCAGAGTGGACACAAATGCACCCACAGGAACAAAATGGGATGCAAGACTTTAGTTGTTCCACAGTGTCTGGCTCAGAATTTTATCTCTGAACCGTACTTAGAGATAAGAATCATTTGTTTGAGGGGAAAGAGCGCTGATCTGAGTCTGATGGTGGAAGCATCCAGTCCCAGCCAGATACAGCCCCAGCCTGAGGCCCTAGATAAGTCCCTGTCCTATGGGTGGGGTTAAAGATAGATATCTCATGCTTTCCAGCCTGCAAATATCACTTCTTTCTATAGGCAGCCCACTCCAGAATGCTAATCGCTGGCTGGTATTTCCAGTCTTGCCCATTCACAGCTTTAAAAGCAGCAGAAGAAAAAATTAAGGAAAGAAAGGAACCAGCAGTGCAGGTCTAACTGCTAGTGTCAGAGACCAACATGGAAAGATATCAAGATCCCAGAATTTGGGGCAAGAAATCGCAGGCAGCTCGTCGGAATGGCATTTCTTGGTTCTTAATGAGAGTCCAGGATATAGTCTGTTAATCACAATGGGCACTGGCCTCTAAGCCAAGCCTGGCAAACCAGTGTCCATAAAGACCACATACTTTCTTCAGTGGACAAGAAGGGGGAAAAAAAACCTTAAAACTTAACTTTCCATTAACTGCCTGTATCTTACCATGGTTCTGGAAATCTATTGCTGTTGACAAGCTAGCACAACTTGCAGCTCCTGGCTGTTAAGCACATTTGATTATGCTCATGAATTGTAGGTCAGGAATTTATAAAGTGTGAAATAGGGAGACTGATGCCTGGGGCCTGGAACAGGAAGAACTAATGGAGCCAGTGCTAGCACTGGTACAGCCGACTGGCACTGCACTGGCCTAGAATGGGAGTAGCTCTGGGTTCAAGTCCTGGCATCATAAGAAAAGAAAATTGCCACTCTCATGGTCTAAAACCAAGTGGAGGAATTAAGAAAGTAACAATGTAATTTCAAATATCAACTCCTATCGGTCTTAGATGTGATAGGTATATATCCAAATAATAATTTGACTCGGGAGATAGGAGAAATGGTGAAAAAGACACTATCTCCGCTCTCATGGGACTTTTACCTAAGATGTCAAAGGGGAGAAACACATAACAATTTAAAAGGCAAACAGGTCAGGAAGGCGGAACAGGGCACAATGAAGAGCAGCTGGTCAATTGAAAGTAGCAGGCAGCGAGTTGTGAGGGAAGAAGAAAACTGTAATTACTATTTGGAGACCTGGGAATAGACGGCTTTTAAAGCCATGAGCTAGATGAGATGGATGAGGTCCGGAGCACTCAGAGCAGAGGAGAGGAAAGGTCATGGCCTGAGCTTCAGGCACTCCAGTACTGGAGTATGGAACATGAAGAAGCACCAAAGTAGACTGAGCAGAATCAGCAGCAGGCAGGGAGAACGAGAGCGGAGTGCCCCAGGTAGAGGGGAAGAATGTCACGAATGAGACAGACCACGTGTCAGGGTGTGCTCTGTGCTCAACAGGAAGAAGCAGAGGACTAACCACTGGACTGAGTCACATGAAGTCCCTGGTCATTTTGACTCAAGTAATTTGGATGGATGGCATGACTGGACATCTCACTAAAATGTGGTACAGGAAAATGGGAAAAGCACTGAGTCTCCATGCTCTGTTAACTTGGCGCTGCTTCCCTCAAAGCTTATAGTAGAATCATTACAAGACCCCAAGGTAGAAACCACTCAAACGTCCATTCACAGAGAGTAGACAAATAAAACGTCCTATAGGCACACAATGAAATATCATTCAACCTTGAAAAGGAAGGCATCTTTAATACCTACTACAACACGGATGAACCCTGAGGACACTATGTCCAGTGAAATAAGCCCATTCCAAATGCAGAAATGATAATTTCAGGAACTGGGGGAAGGAAAGATGCAGATTCAGAGTTTCCATTCAGCAAAATTTGAAAATAAAGTAAAGATAGCTTACATAGGAACGTGGATAACCTGTCACTACTGATGGATGCACTAAGAAGGGTTAAGATTGTAAATTTTCTATCACGTATATTTTACCACAATCACAACCTTTTAAACACCTCAGCTAATATGAAATTCTACAACCTTCTTCATTTCTACCTGTGCAGAAAATGACCATCATCTTAGAAGATCCATCTCCTCAAGCCTCTCTCTGAGCTTTTACTGAAGGCCACTTCCTCATACACAGTATAAAGCTAACGGCACAGTGAACTGCTTTTTAATTTACAGAGATACAATGTCCACACTGCATTTTTGCTTTGGGCTTAATACTGTTTATGTTTGTGGGATACCTCTGTGCAAATGCATGTTTCCTATACTTTCTTTTTCCATTGTAAACAGTGCTTCAATAGGCCACCCAGGACACGGGGCAAAACCTCATTTCTGTTCTGTGACTGACATGCATAACATCTATCTTTTTTCTTAAACTGACTACTCTTTTTGCTTGGAATAATTCTCTGACCTTCTATTCTCTTTGCACTGTTGGTCAAACTACAGCTCACAGGCCAAACCCAGCCTAGCACCTGTTTTGATGAACCAAGTTTCATTGGAAAACTGCTATTCCCTGTTGTTGCTTTCATTCTCGAATGGCACAGAGGGGCAGCTGTGACAGAAACCAGGCAGGCCCCAAAGCCAAAAATATCATCTGGCCCTTTATAGAAAACTTTTCAATCCCTTGTCTGGGATAGCTTGAATATTTATCCTAGCAAGCATCCATTTCTTAGGCAGGAGTTTAAAACATGTCCACATTCTTTGACATTCCCTTCCCTTCACCATGGGCTGGACTCAGCAACTCACTTTCAAAATAGAGTATGTTGCACATGGTGTATTATGTGACTTCTGAGGCTTGGGCATAAAAGACATAATTACTTCTTTCTTGCTTTCATTCTTAAATCACTTGTTTCAGAGGAAGCCATCTGCCAAGTCATGAGGATCCCAAGCCATCTTATGAAGAAACTCATGTGACAAGAAACTGTGGCCTCGTGCAAACACAGGAATGAGCAACACAAAAGTGGGTCATGCAGTCCCAGTCAGGCCTTCAGGTGACAAGATCCCTGTCTAGCAACAACCTCATGTGGAACTTCAGGCTAAGACTCCCCAACTAACCAACTCCCAAACTCCAGACCACAGCGTCTGTGAGATAATAAGCCACTAACATTTTGAGGTAGTATGTTATATACCCACAGGTAACAAACATAGCACAGAAAGGTCGCCAGCTGACACTCTAGACAACTGTCATCCATGTACCCCTCCTGACTTTGTAGACACTTTCTTCATATACTGAATAAGGCTGCAAGTTTACACTAACTGATAAAACTGGATATAACTAATTTCTGTCTGTGTCCACCACTGAGTGGGAAACTCCATCAACACAAGGACTCTCTCTGTCTGACACAGTCCCAGAAAATACTGCTGTGCCTGCCAAGACTAGATGCTCAAGGAACAGTCTGACCACTTAAATAGAACAAATAACAATGTACTTAGGCGCCTGGATGCTCACAATGCTTTGGACCAAGATTAGTCTGCTGTGAAGGGTACCAGTGAGTAGTTACTTAGGCAATGCTATGTGCTAAGCTGTCTTCTAAGCACTTCATAAATATTAATGTGTTTAATCCTCAAAATAACCTCCTCAGGCAGGTACTATTATTATCATTAGTTTTCACTTGAAACAGAAGCAGAGACGTGAGGAACTTGCCTAAGAAAAGTTGCTGAACTGAAGAGATTTGTCACAGGCAGCCTGACTCCCAAGCCCAGGCTGCTCACCAACACATACACCCATGTTTTATCACTCGGCTCTGAGCTGACAACGGACACGGACACCTCTCCTGCCTTCTTTCATGGGAGTTTCTTCTGTGGTTCTGTCTTCCACTCCCCACTGCCTTCTTCAGTACTTGAAAATCTAAAGAAATTTACCCCAATAACAATAGAATGATTCTATGAATATCAGTTACTTAACTAAAGCTTAGAGGATAAACATAATGAGACACATAAGTAAGGGGTGTGGGACAGTTACTTTCTGAGGATATAGCCATCCCTCTGTACCTGTGAGCTCTCCATCTCTAAGTTCAATCAACTATAGATTGATCAGTAATCTAACATGCATGTGGGAGGGGCTACCAAGGCCCCACCCCACCACTAGCTGAGGAGCCATGGCAGTTGATGGTTATCGGAGGAGGAAGAAAAATGATATTTTTCTGTGGGGTGTGGTCATGGGTGGGTTGCCTATGCCCCATAGATGGCCCAGACCCATGGGCATATGAGCAACACTAATTGGACCCAGTGGGGGAGAGAGAGAAAAGGGGGTGGTTAGGGAAACCCAGCAATGAGCTGGAGGAGGGGAGAGAGGAGTAGGTATGAACAAAATTATACACATGTATGAAACTTTCAAAGAATAAATTTAAAACAAATAGGAATTAGATGAAGATGTGTCTTACCTGAAGATTTTTTTCTTGTTATCACTCTCTAGTATAGTATAACAATGATTAGTAAGCATTTATGCTGTATTAGGTATCATAAATAAGATTTCAACGTTTTGAAGTATATAGGAGAATGGGTGTACGTTCTAAAAATACTAACCTGTTCCATTTTGTATAATGGACTTGAGCATTCACAGACTTTAAATCTGTGTGAATCATAGGATCAATATCACTCAGATTTTTAGAATCAACTGTAGTATCCTGGCCAATCTTTGACAGACTTCAAAATAACCTAAAGTAGTTAAATGATAAGAACTAATAAGGCTGAATCACAAATCAATTATACTGAAATTTGAATTCTATAGATCTCCACTTCAAGACTCTATATAATATTCAAACACTGATCATCCATCAAGCATCAAGGAACAACCGAAATATATCCTCAAAGAATAATTCTTCTCCACATACCATAAAGCCAGAAACTCATAATCTCATCCTGGAGAGCCATCAGGAATGTGATCTTGGGTGAGATGCTGACTCTCGAGTTTATTTATAGGCATCAAGCATATCTTTTGGAGTGCTAAGGTTGAGATAAGCGTGCGATACACCATGCTGCGTCGACACTGTATACACTCAACAACCGAAATTTATTATTGTTGTTGTTCTTAAACAGTTACCAGTGTTCCTGAAAGGTTATTAGAGATAGCGTCTGGCAGAATGCTTACAGCCCACTTACTCTGCATTCTAAAACTAGTAACCACTAACCCACTGCTCCCAGATCTGAATGAATAATTAGAGAAGTATTTACTGAAGGCCAAGCACTTGTCAGGTAAAACACACAGAGACATGACATCGCGCTCTACCTCGTACATTCTCAGCAGAGGTTGTATCATGTTAGAGGATTCGTGTGATTCAAGTGATTGTTGAACCAGACAGAGTAATGAAGAGAATGAGGGGAAATGGGCACCAAGAACTAGGAGCTGGGGAGGAGGAAGATTGTATGAGTTTGTGAAATTCCTCATGAAGATTTCAGTCCATCATAGGAAGTTCTAAATTCTACAGACTGGAAAATAGTTTCCAAGGAAGTAACAAATCTGATGTAAACTTGCTGAAAAATTATTTTTTTGTTTTCACACACACACACAAATAAGCAGTTATTTGGGGAACCTAACATATAATCTCAGTCTCTGCCCATCTGCCTTTAATTTGTTTTAATGTATAACTTTCTCTTAGGCTTTCTTCTTGTAGATCTGTCTTAGTCCTTCACATGCTATAATCTGGGAGCCAGAAATGAGTGACATATCTTAAATAATTATTGAATTGTTACCAGTATCCCAGAAGATACCATGTTATTCTTAATTCAATAATTACTGGATGATACAGAGCAGCCAATGTAAATATAAGAAAAATAAAGAAAATTACATCCAGGACCTCAAGGAACTTAATTGTCTAATGTCAAAAAGAAGACTAAATGAAAACAAAAAACCCACAAATGTTCATTTCAGCAGTAATAAGAGCCCACATTTAGCACACGCTTGGTCCTGGTCCTCAGCTTCATTTCTAGCCCTATTTGATTGGCACAGCATCTTTATGGGAGGAGTTATCATTTAACATGGACAGGAGCAAAGAATTAGACTCAGAGTTAAACAATAATCTGCCCAAGATCACAGAGCTAGTAACACTTTAGAGTGTTAACAAGGCCCGTCTGACACCTAAACTCACTCCTCTAGGTACTAACACAACACTTGGTTTCTATTGCTATTCGTAGTCCCTTCATTCTTTGCAAACTTGTAAGACTTTTTTAAAGCACCTAATCTGATGTCTGCTTTGTTTCTTGATTCCCTTATAAGACTCCACTAGTTTTGAGCCACAGGTCATGGGAGAGAATGAGAAGGAAGCATCCAAACCTGATAGGAAGGAAATGGGTTAATCTGCAGCCAGCTCTGCACTCCTCCAACAGACTTCCTCTGTTACAAAGCAGAAACACACCTATTGGAACTTATATGTACTGGTTTGTACTATTCACTTGGGAACATAAACACAACATTGGACCCCTCCTCCTAGGAGGACAGCCTCGCAGTCTAGTCTTTCTCACTAAGATGACATTCTGTGATATCTCTCTCTCTCTCTCTCTCTCTCATTCTCTCTTTTTCTCTCTCTCTCTGTGTGTGTGTGTGTGTGTGTGTGTGTGTGTGTGTGTGTGCGCACATGCTCACCTCTGGGTCTCATCAGATTGAACCTGGTTAGGACTTCAGTGGGACAGCACCTAGGCATACTGAGTGTTGTAGGGTTGGAGATGGGGTGAAGTACCACAGATTATTTCTCCAAGGTGCTGAAATCTAATGGGTTCCCTATCGGATCTAAATACCTCACAGCACTCATTTTACCCATTTTTCTCATTTAACCAGAATGTCTGTTACTGACTCTCTTTCTGTCCTGATGTTGAAAACAGATACCACATATCTGTAGTTTCACAAGCCCACTGATGAAGAGGAATTGTGTACCCAGGAGTTGTGCCTATAGATTATACCCAGAACCTATTTCAGATTTGGATCATATAGGTAATGGAACTATAAAACTAGTAAGAATTAGATGAAGCTTTTGACTTCAAGTTGATGCTGTGACGCGATGACCTTTTGAGTTCTTCAGAACAGAAGAATGTACTTTTCAGTACTCTTCAGATCAGAGTGAATATACTTTTAACTGAGGAGGGATTTCAGTTTTTAGGAGTCAGAATGAGGACTGTAATAAATAGAATAATTCCCCTTCTCAAACATACCCATCTCCGATTCCTAAAACCTGTGAGGGTAATTCATTGTATAACAAAATATTTTATAATTCAGTTTATGATAGTAAAATAAGGGATTATGCTGGATAAGCATATGTGCCTCTAAAAGCTGGGAACCTTCCCTGACTGGAAGCAGAGGGCATGGTCGTGGATGACAATGTCAGAGGGATTCTTAAGTGGAAGAAGGATGCAATGGCACTATTGATTCTGAGATGTAAAAGCCTTGCCACAGACTGTAGGAGCTTCCACAGGCTAAAGATTGTCTCCAGATGACAACTAACAAGAAATGGGGACCTTGGACTAGAAACACAGGAAGTGGCTGCAGCCAACCACCTAAATGAGCTTGGACACTCAAGAACGGTTAGTAAGGGACCCAGCCCCAACAACGCCTCGACTTGGGCTTAAAAGATTCAAAATGGAAGATCTGGCTGAGTCATGACACACCAGAACATGACCTTGGAACTGCTGCATCTATGTTGTTTTAAACTACTCGTGTATGGAATTTCTTATAGCAGCAACATAAAACTAACAGAGGGCGGGAACCATTCACCAACCTTGAGATTCCCTTGTTGGAAACTTTTTTACATTGACCTGAACTATGCTTCCCTTAAATGTCCACACTGGACTTTGTCATACTTATTCAAGGATATAAAGAACCAATCAGGTTCACATCCACAATGGCAGCTTCCTACCCAAAATCTTTCTATTAATGAATCCACCTGTTCTGTCCACTGTTTTCTGTGTGGCAAAGTTAGGTGCTCCTGGTAATCCCCAGTTTGATCACCACAGACCCCTTGTAAATCTGAGGCTGATTCTTGGGAGGTAGAGCCTGAGACAAGATCTTTTATACAAGGTGCCAGAGGAAACCACCAAGTGGGGAAGAAAAACGACATAGACAAGAGAGACAATTTTAATCAATGGTGCTGTGTAGAAGAAACCAACTCTGAGCCTGTGTCTGTGCAGAAGTGCAGAAAAGAGCTGAGCGGCACAGTCTGTACCACCCTGAGGCAAGGGCTGCAGGCTGCAGGCTGCCCGCTGCCCGCTGCCTCTGTTCCTGTCAGCCACTGCCTGCAGGCTGCCTTCTTCTACTTCTAGGTAGAAAAGAACTTCACAGTTCGAGTCACCAATGGCACATCTCTGGCAAACGTACCAGGTGTGAGCCATGAGTTTAGTTCCCACAGCCACTGGAGAATGGGCACATCTACCCAATGAAAGGTTTTCCGTGGACCCTGATTCGGGGGAAACCAGCATCTGTTATATTCGATGTATACAACTGGTCTGAAGCAGCATAGAAAGAACAGGATTAAGATTCCATTTCCTTTGCTCTAGATCAGTGCTTATAAAACTTTTATTTAAAAGACCTCCTCATAAAATCCAACAAGAAACTCTATTCTTAATCTCGCTTCCTCCCTTTCCCTTCCTTCAATCTTTCCATCTCTCTCAAATTAATAGACCATCTGCTACACATCAGATACTCTGACAGGTCCCAGAGTCAAGAGGGTCTTAAGACAAGAATGGCTGACCCCTGCCAGGGAGGCCTCCTGCTTGGGAGAAAGCCGTCAGTAAGAGGCAAAGACACAGGTTAAAGCTGAAAATACACACAGGTAGTAAGTGCTGTATAATCACAAGCAATAAGAAAACATTGGGACAGAAACTAAGAGGGAAGGCTGACCACATGCCTCAGGTATTACCAGCAGCAACGACTGAAGGAGTTCAAATTTGAGGCCCCCTAGTGTGTTCCAGGCCAGTCTGGGCTATATACAAGATTCTGCCTAAATGCACTCCTGTGTCTCCCCAAAAACGGAACAAGAAAAATGGAGGTGGGAACTGATGGGTTTATATAAGATCCGCTTCTTGGATGTACTATCAACTAAGATCCTTAATTTTTCCTTATTATCATTTTCCTATAAATTTAAACTAGTAATCAGGAAAGGTCCCCCAGAGAGGATAACATTGAAATGAAAACATGGAGGATGACCCCCGGAGTTCGCATGCAAAAAACTGTGGCGAACAAGATCAAAGCAGAGGGAAGGAGGAAGCAGAAAATAGGGAACTACTGAGATTGATGTGATGGCAAGTGGAGGAAAAAGTCCCCTGCAGAGCCCTGAGGCACTGGGAAGCCTGGAGTTCCACAAATGTCATTTGAAGACATCCTTACCGGTGTCATGCTTTGCAACACACACTCTCATTTTTTTTTTAATTCTATATATTTTTATTTTATGTATATGAGTGTTTTGCCTGAATGTGTGTAAATGCACCAAAGACTGATATGCTCATAGAGGTCAGAAGAGGGCATTGGGATTCCCTGGAACTGAGTCATAGACGATTATTAGCACCATGCAGATTCTGGGAACCAAACCTGGATCCTCTGAAAGAGCAGTCAGTGCTCTTACCTGCAGAGCCATCCCTCTAGCCCACAACACACATTCTAAAACACAGACCTAAAACTGCCCAGCTGTGTCCGAGGTTACCCGCATCGTGATCCCACGTCTCTGCATCTCCCCATCTTCTCTCGGGTCTCTTCTCTCTCTAGTACTTGGAGAAGGTAGGACAGAGCCGGAGGGCTCAGCTGCCTACTAGCTCCAGCCAAGGGCCCATTTTAGAGATGCCAGCATGGGATGGCATATGAATCAACAGTGTGTTCCCTGCACACCCCCATGGTCCAGATGGCAGCAGATCATAGGAGGATAGGGTGGCTCCTACACAGATGACTTTCCTGGCTGGAGACACACTCCACACTTGAGACCATAAAACACAGTGATGGTGGTGGTGGTGGTAGTGACATTTATACAGAAAGGGCATGGTTTTTCTTTTCCTAAAGCCTGTCATTTCAAATACTCATCTGTAACAAAGCTTCACTGAGGACTCACAGAACTGAAAAGCGCCAAAGGAACCAACTAGTCCAGTTTCTCCCTCCTTTCTGGCTCCTTCATGTCACTGATGTGGGTCACTGAGCAGAAGCTTGAAAGGGTTCAAGTCTGAGCAGTCACACTTCCATAAAGCTTGGTTAATAACTGAAAAGTTCTCCCTTCCTGCATTACATCAAATCTGATCCCTCTGATTCTCCTTCCTTTGATTTGTTTCTTCAGTACACACTGCCATGTCAAAGCATTTTGCAAACTACTTCACATGAAGTATCTCATCTAACCCAACTCCCAAAGTTCGGAGGTAAACATTTACCTCAGTTCCCATTTTCAGGAGGAAGTGAGACCTTCAGGGCTAATGGAGCCCAAGACCAGACCTTAGAAAAGCAGAGCTGAGATGGGGACCCACATCTCTCATTCTCGAAAGCTCTATCAAGTCCTCTGTGCAGCTTCCACAGAGCCAATCTTTTCTATACAAGTATAGAAATCCACCTCTTTCTCCTGTGGATGATTCTTATGAATCATTCTTGATAGAATGTAAGAGCCCAAAGAAGAACCACCCTGGTTCTCATAGTCCTCTTAAGACAAGGCTTACAATGGCAGAGTCCACTGAGTGCCTCCTACATCTACTCAAGCAGCTGGCAAGTGGATCAGCCACTTGGGAAGCTGTGAACCAATGCTGTCCTACATCAAACAAAAATGCTCTAGTATGAGCAACAGTGTGTTTATACATGTAGGGGTGGTATACTATCAAGTCTCTCACCTGCACAGAGAACAACCTTCTGCACAGGTGGGCCACGCCATCCACTGTGGAAATTTCAAACATTTGGCTCTAGGGCACTGCAGGTGAAGTTGTTTAAACCATCACCCTGGCTTAGAGCTTCAGGACTGCAGATGGTGAACACAGCTTGCTGGTACTGCCTGCAAGCCAATTCTACTCTTGCTCCAAAGCTCACCATGCAGTCTTTGTAGCAAGTTCTGCGTAACACTGGGATATTTTTGTATTTCTAGTCATTTAAAATTCTTTTTAATTTTATTTGTTATTTTTACTTTATGTACATGGATGGATTTCCATCATGTGTGTATATGCATCCATGTCCTGCAATGCCTGTGAATATCTGAAAAGGGAGTTGGATAACCCGGAACAAGAGCTATAGACAGTTGTTAACCACCATGTGGGTGCTGGGAATTGAGACAAGATCCTCTACAAGAGTAGTCAGTGCTCTTAACCACTGAGCCATCTCTCCAGCCCCATATTTTTAGCATTTTACTAAAATTAGTGGAAAACTAAAGCCAAAGGACTGAACATAAACGACTAGCACCAAGGACTGAGCAGGTAGCACCTGTGAATTTTACAGCTCAAAATGACTCATCTTTAGCATGAATCTGACTTTGTCCAATTAACAAACTCTTTTACTAGTGTGAGAGAAGTAACAAAATTATCACTGCTGCAGAGGAAACTAGTTCTAAAGACTATGTCCACAAAACAAAATGCAACAGAGCATTTTGGAATTTTTTCCACATCAGTGGGAACAGTGCGCCCATCCTGTATAAAACATGTACATACCATTACTGGCTTTTGGATTTCCAACCTCTTCTGGCTGTGCCACAAATCTGCTCTGAAACCTCAGACAAAGTGCTAGACCTGTCTGTGGCTCAAGGCCTCCAGTGTGAATACAGACAATAACTGCACCTGCCAAATGAAGGAACATGTTCCTGACAGCCTGGAGAGTCAGAGGACATTGGGACGAATCAGGACAGGAAACACAAGGAGCTGAAAAAGGGCCCTATTCCCAGAAAGGAGGTCAGGAACAGACACAGGAGAGAATGACCCAGGATGGCAGACGGGCCCTTTGGCAAAGTACTATGTGAAAGGCAATCTAGGCAGAAGGGCAGTAATCAGGCACAGGTGGAGTTCAGACATGGACAGAGTTGACCCAGTGGAGGTGCTGGCAGAGAATTTGTTGGACAAGTTGGTAGAAAAGGCAAATTGACAAAAACAGGAAAGACAGCCATGGGCACGCTCTGGTACTCAGAGGGTCCCAGTAAAAAGACAAGTCCCAGGAGAGCGGCAAAAAGACTGAGATGTGAAACACAGGTCTGTTCCTGGAGCTGCATCACAAAACATGTGAGCCCAAGTTCACCAGGCTGCTGGCCCAGCCCTAGCACACAATACACCCAGTGGCACACAGCTGAAATAATAGCACCTAACCTCCATTACCAATAGTCCTATCTGAGCCTGAACCAGTTCAGGGTCGTTTCTAGCTGTCTCTAACAAAACCCCCACCCACAATTCTATGAGGTCACATGATTACCCTGATTTATAGATGAAGCAAACTATGGCCAAGCAAAGGTGAGGAGAGTAAGGTCCCATAGGTCACCTGCCCAAGAGATCAGATGAGGACTAGATGGGTATATGAATGTCCAGATGGCCAGACGGATGGAATGAGGAAGGAACACTGTCTCAATCCCAAAGCAGAATCCATTTCCTAGAAAGACACTGCACACTGCCTGTGATGCCATCCCCCCAACCATAACTGATCCAGTGTCCCCTCCACTGCACTTTCATCCCTTCACACTCCCCCAACAGTCTCTAGGTCCCCACTTTCCCAGGATGCCCCTTGTTCACTATGGTCTCCCAAGGGCTCAGCTCAAATCCCATTTACAACACAGAACTGCACTCATATATACAGTATTAATTCTTAAATCTCATACTTTACTTTGATTTCCATTAGAACATTCACAATTATAGTCAATGTTTTGAGATAGTTTCATGACTTTAGTTTTCATCATTTCTCCCATTTTACAGGTGAGGAAACTGATTAGTCTCAGGTAATACAGCTCACATTCAATCTCCAGTGCCTTCTCAGCCATTACTGCCCAAATCTTTCCAACATTCTCTACAGGTTTATGTATGAATGTCCTCCACAGGAGCCCAGAGGGGCAAGAGGATGTGGCCCCTGTACCCCACAACCCACCATGTCCTAAACACAATGACACTTTCTAAATGTTTGCTAAATGTGTGTGCATGTGATATATGCACGTGTGTCCAGGTGTGTATACACGTGTACTCACCCATGTAGATGTATATGGAGGCCAAAGGTTGATATCAGAATGTCTTCTTCCAGTGCTTCTCCACTTTAGTTTTTGAGGCAGGGTCTCTCACTGAACCACTGTTTGTGGTAGGCCAGCAGGCCAACAAGTGTCCAGAATCTGCCTGTCACGGCTCACCAAGTGCTGGAATCACGAGTGCACATAGCCACACTTTTACATGAGTGATGGGAAGCTGAACTCAGGTCTTCATGCCTGTGCTTCACCCAGTGAACCATCTTCACAGCCTCAGGACCACCACCTCTTTCCCTTTATACACACCAAGAATCTGAAACTCAGGGAAGTTATCAGCTCGGGAAAATCATGCAATAAGGTGGCCATTACGAATTTTTTATTAATTTGGTGTCTACATTTTTCGAGGAGAAAAAAAAAATTAAATCCGGGGAAAAAATGTGTGCTGCATTGAACAGCACCCCTCTCCCAAAACTACATCCCCAAAATGATGTGTCTGGCTAGAACCTGTGTATGTGACTTTATTTGGAAACTGTCTTTGTAGATATTATTAAATTAATCTTCTCAAAATGAAGGGATAGGCAATTATCCAGGTAATAGGCCAAAATCCAGAGCTGCCTAGTGTCTTTACAGGACAAAGGTACGGTGAGAGTTGAGACGGGAGGACAAGCTAAGGCAAAGAGGAAGGCAAGACCAGAGTGACAGAGATACTACCAGAAACAGAGAGAGAAAGCAGTGTCTGCAGAGACAAGGATGGGGGAATTTGGCCACCAGCCAAAGACACCAAAGAACACCATCAGCCATCAGTCCCAAAAGACGCAAGAAATGGATCGTCCTCTAGAGCCCTTGGAGGGAGCCGGCCCTGCTGGCATCTTGATTTCAGACTTGTGCCTCCAGAGCTGTGAGCAGCTGGATTTCCATGGGCTGAACCCATCATGTTTGCAGTGACTGTCATAGCAGCTGTCAGAGGCTGATGTAGCACTGTTCAACACATGTCTGTGCCACAAACTACTGTTCACAGGGTTTTCACAGACTTTACCTGACCTGATCCTCATGAAGCTGGAAGAATGGAGGAGTGTTTGCCCCAGTTTTTAGGTCAACACAATAAAGAACTCACCAGACTTAGCTAATGCAGAGGAATGTGGAAATAAAGAGGTGGCTGCCTCCTATCAGTCTCGAACACCAGCTGAAGCTGCTCCAGTTTAGTATATGGACTGGGGGAGTCACAGGATTGAGATATGCTTAGTGAGATGAGTCAGGCAGCAACCTGAGGGCTGGGGCAGGTAAGGAAGAAGGATTATCAGGAACTAGGCCATAACCAGGAAAATAAAGACCTACCCAGAACAGAAGCTGTGCGCCTGGAGAACAGAGCGGCATCGTGAAGGACGCGAGGTCTACATTTAAATGCCTAGAAAAACAACAGGCACTGTGAACTGAGCCCCCACTGTAGGCAGACACCAGCAAGGTCCCAACAGGCACTCCTGCATTTCTGATCCTCACAAAGTAACCAGTTTTATTCTCATGATCAGATGTGAATCTAGACATGAAGGAACCGGCCTTAAATCACTGGCCCGAAGCAGAGGAAGGATCCTATAGGCTGGGGCAGGTAAGGAAAAAGGATTATCAGGGGCTGGTCAATTACTGGGGAAATAAAGGTCTGGTGTAGCAATGACTTAGTCCTGCTACAAGGTGAGGCCATGAACTGTGTAGGAGGCTACAGGTGGGGGACCAAGTATCTAAAACAACATTGATAACAAAGCCACATGTGTTCATTAGGGAAAGAACTGGGATTTTTTCTTTTCTTTTCAAATAATAATTTAGAAAAGGTAAAAATTACCTGAAATCTCACAAAAGACACTCGCTATCAAACTCAGACACAGACACTCTTTCTAGTGGGTATATGTGTATATGCGTAAATATAGAGGTATATGCACAGATGGGTATAAGTTTCACTTAAAAGTAAAACAAGATAATTCTATACATCAATAAATGCTGTGGAGAAAAGCCTACCATATGAACTCAGTATTAAATCCTAATACTGTGGTCCTTTGCACGAACCTGACCAAAGGGGCAGTGGTAGACCAGCAGTCCAGAGGAACAGTAGGTAGCCCAGCAGTCTTGTGAAACAGTAGGCACAGTTTGGCATGAGAGAGCAAGGAGAAATATTTTATCACAGTCCTGGTTTAGAAACATGAAGACACTGGGATAAACATGAACACAAAGCTTCAGTCAGTTTGTACTGTTCCTAAATTCTCCGTGGGCAACCCACACTATTGCTGCCTACGCCTGGGGATCCTGCATCCACTGCCCCGACGTGGCAGTTGCTGCACCAGCGAAAATGGTGACTTCAGTGGAGGCAGAAGACGGAGGTGGTTCTCAGAGAAGGGGTTTGGCTCACCAGCTAGGCAACATGACAGAAGGCATATCACGCTCTCCTCAGAGAAACAAAGAAAACTGTCCCCCACTCTCCCTTTACAGAGAGTGAGAAAACTTGCAAAACAATACTCACTACATCCTTAGTGATCAAGACAGGCAATTTTAAAATGCATTAAAGATAAAGCCCACCTTCCACTGGGTCCGGACAAATGCATCCAGAGCTGGGCAGATCTCTTTTAACACACACCTAAGGAATACCACAGTCTTTCCCGAGTCATATCCTTTTTAAAAAATATATATCAAAGACCAAAACTTCTTGAGATGAGTTATTGAGAAGATAGGAGGGAAATTGAATTAACCACTTTAAAAACACTCAAGCTGTCTACTGGAGTTCAGCTTCTAACAACTACAATGGCATAATTTTCCTGTTAGCCAATTCCTTGAAATAATAATTGAACTGGCAAGTCCTTTCCTCATAAACACTTTCATCATCTCTGGTTTGATGAGGCCGAGCTACTGAGCCACAGATAAATGTTTCTTCAAGACAGTAAATCATGAGCCATATGTTAGAAATTACTCTCACACCCCTATAAATGGGACTATAGCCCCCTTTGTCCTTTCCAAACAGTGAAGGAGATTTTTGGCAGCCAGGCTTACATTAGAATCCCTGGGGATAATGTGGTAATCCCCAGCATGACACTTTGAAGCCTTCAGGGTCATATTTCACAACAGTATTTCCAGTGTCTCTAGAGGCCGTGTTTATAAAAACAGACACAAAACAATATAGCACAACTGGAAACTGAGCTCTAGTCACCTTGGATGTGATCAAAGCTGGTAGTACTGGTTGTGATGGCTGAGAC
Source organism: Eospalax fontanierii (assembly GCA_035773235.1). Lineage (NCBI taxonomy): Eukaryota > Metazoa > Chordata > Mammalia > Rodentia > Spalacidae > Eospalax > Eospalax fontanierii. The sequence goes on along the minus strand of CM069529.1, from coordinate 88,317,087 downwards.
ACACATCAGCATGAAAGGCAACAAAGCCTCCTCCTGGAATACCTCCAGGTATTCCAATGCCTGGGTGCAGAATCTGCCTCCATTCCTATCTAGCTGTGTGACCTTGAGCAAGAGACTCAAGATCTCCAGGCCTTAGCTTCAAAATGGACCTGGCGAGGGCCAGGGGTAGTAGCACACACCTTTAATCCTGGCACTCAGGAAGCAGAGGCAGGCAGATCTCTGTGAGTTCAAAGCTAGCCTGGTCTACACAGGGAGTTCCAGGCCAGCCAGGGATGCATAGTGACATCCTGTCTCAAAAAAAAGCACAAGGTGATAATACTTGTTTCACAGGGTTGTGACAGGCAAACAAACGTAAGATAAAGGCACCTAAGCTTTCTATCACTGCTCTAAACTAGGCCCCCTCCACAGCAAGTAACTTGAGTGACAAGTGGTCTGGAGGTTTCCACAGGTGAGGCCAGAAGTGCAGTGTCCACTTTTGCTCACGTTACCTTAGCCTGAATGCAATGACATCTGGGAAATGCAGTACAGTTCTATTTCGTGAGCAAGAGGAAAAAGGTATGCTCATGCCTGTGACAGAAGCAAACATTAGAGGAAGGGCTTCCTCCACTGACAACACATGAGTACTGGAATCTTGTCCCACTCTGCGGCTTTCTGATCTGTTTCAACTACAGAACATGGATGAGGAGCAATCAGCTGATTTTTACAATCCACTAATATCTGTAACTCACCACTAAACAAGGATAAGCACTGGACTTGGCAAAGCTGGTGACAGTGGGAGAACACAAAAGGACAAACTAGACACCTTCAACTCCTTCCCAAAATTCCTCACATCTGGTTACAAGACTCTACAATGACGACTCATATTAGTACCTACTTCAGATATTAGGAATGAACAAGAGAACCTAGAAACATGATCAATTCCTATCGCCCTGACTGTCTTTGGACTTGCAACAAACCACAGTCATAATTTTAAGAACTAACAGTAACAGATGTACATGTGTTCATGCAAGAACAGAGCCAACACAGGAGAGACCTGTCCACCCTGGAGTCATTGCCAGTGCAGAGCCCAGAAGAAGGCCAGGGGCTGATTTCTTAGTAAGTGAACCAGGGACTCAGCAGGTCTTACTTTTCAGAGTCCTTCCTTGGAAATCCCTCACCACCCAAGCAAAAAGTAATATGTTCTTCCCTGGCCTTCTCAGCGCACCAAAGGGCTTTACCTTTCTCTGACAAGCTGTGAGGGGGATGGAAACAGATAGTCCCTTCTGATACTAAGGGACAGTGGAACAGCCTGACAGGAAGCAGAAAGCCCTGTAAAAAGGCTTCCACACCAGCAGTCTGGAGAGGACTGGGGCCTGAGCTAAGCAGAAACAGTGAGTGGAGAGAAAAGGGTCCTGAGTCAGAACACACACAGAAATTCAAACTGATAGGTCTGGGTAATTAATCTGAAGATAGAAAAAGCCCCCACACAGACTGCACAGCTTTCTGAATTAAGACAAGGGGACAACGACAATGCTGTTTGTTGAGATGAGAAAAGACAGAGGGGAAAGGGATCCATTTCAACTTTTATGCCAGTCATGTCTGAGGCATCGAAAGATGCCCAGCTGGTGCTGAAAATGTGGACTGGAGGGAAGGAAAGAATGCTGTGGTGAATCATATTTGCGAACCGACAAGCAGATTGTTATAAAGACATCAAAAGCCATGACCACACTCCCCTGTCTAGTACCCTCCAGCTCACTGTGTAACAGTGAGAAAAAAATGAGCATTTAGATGTGCTAGACATAGGAGAACAGAGCATAATTCTCATGGGACTTTCAACTATGGCTACGCTCCTTAATGCAATGGATTCACTGCCAAAAACACTTTATCACCAACATGGTTATAAAGACCAAAAAGGCCACAACAAATAAAAGATGGATGTTGCTCTCAAAGGTTTACCAGGCAAAGCAGCTGAAAATGAGGAAATAAATTTTAAAAATCAAATAGTTGAGTGTTTCTATGAAGAACCAAAGCAAACAGGACACCATAGTAGAGAATACCAGGGAAGAAGTTTCTCTCTGGATCACATATCCAAGAAGCCTTCTCTGAATGGTGCCATATGCACTAAGACCTTGACAATGGCAAAAAAAAAAAAAAAAAAAAAAAAAAAAAAAAAAAAAATCCCAATCAGGCAGAAGAGGAAAAGAAAGAAGTTTGAAAAGCTAACAGATAAGTGTTATTCTGGCTCTTTAAAAACAACAAAAGGTAGAACAAACAGGTTAGAGTGTGAAAAGGAATCCTGACCTCATTCTACAGGCAACAGAGGCAACAGAGAGCTATCAAAGCTGTTCGTGGAGAAGATGCAGCATGCTGTACCTGACACAACACACACTTGTAAAAGCACTACTCCCTCTGCCATGCAGACAATGGATGAAGAACTGTGGACCTGAGCGTGGCAAGAAGCAAAGGACAGTGACCTACCCAGGGAGAAAGTTGTCAAACGGCCTTAAAAGTAGTTTGTTATTGTTTGGACCTAAAATACCCCCCAAAGACTCACGTGTTCAAAGCTGGGTCTCCAACCCAGCAGTGCAGAAATGGTGCTGCTTTAGCAGATGTGGGCTCTGGGACTTGGTCAGAGAGAGTGGAACCTTCAGGGTAGGCCCTTGGGCACGGCCCATTCCCTTGCCCACTGCTTCCTGGCCACCAGAAGGGGAGCAACTTCACTCCTTCACACCCTCCCTGCAGTGACATTCTGCCTCACCATGGGCCCGAAGCACTGAGGCGAAGCAACCATGCACTGAAATCATAAACAACAGAAATCTGGGCTCCTTAAGTTCATCTGTTATTTTCTCAAGGCAACAAAATCTAACACAGAGGTAGAAATCAGTGGGTCTTAGCTATAAACCAGATGCGGTGGGAACAAGGAACGGCCAGGATGGCTCCTGAGTTTTCAGATTGAGCAACAAAGCAGATGAAGGCCTGTCTTTCACGGTCACTGTGAAGGACAAAGACTGCTATGTGTACACACAACCCACCTCCTGGGACAGCACAGAGGGTGAGCACCTACACGCAGGGGTCTCCTCAGGACTTCTTCCTCCATGAACTCTGTGTAGAGCTGGTCTAATGGCTGCCTTGTCCTTATTTCTACTCTATCACATGGAATCCTGGACTGTTCTCAACTTTTTTCCCCACACACATTGCCTACTCAAACTCGCAGAAAAAAAAAAAAAGACTGAAAACTACCTAAGTTCTTTTTACTAACAAAAATATCTTTTCCCAGCTCCAACAGTCACTCGTATTAGTCAGTTCCTCCCACCTGGACCACCCTCACCCAGCCGTGAATCCAAAAACATTGGATCCTCGTGTCTAAAATTCCAAGTGGCTGTTGGCTGGAGATGTAAGTCTAGAACTTTCTCCAAGCAAAGGGCCTGGCAATTCCTTCCAATATTATTCCTCACGTTAGTGCCATTTGTCTCTTAATGAGTAAGCTAACTTCCTGCCTCACTGGCCAAGGTGACCTGAGGAGAAGGCTCCACAACTGGGATAAGAGAACTGCAAGGGCCTCCAACATCACATCACACGCAGCACTCGGTGGTTGCTGGCACTGGATTCTACTGGCTCAGGAGCAATCTTCCAAACCCTGTGTTCAAAGGCATCATCTTGACTGCTTGAAATCAGCCACAGTGGTGGTAATTACACCACAGAAGTCTGCAAGTGCTACAAATCAGGCATGTCCCTCTACATTCCTTCAAAGAACCAGCCGTTAAACATTTGCCAGCACACCGCCAGAAATACCTTTTATTTTCCAGCAGTTGTTTACTGGATACTTGCTCTGTTCCAGACCATATAAGTGTCTTCTGTGCCTCACTCTGCCCAGCAACCCCAAACAGGGCAATGAACTTGTCAGAGCATCCATCATTCTCCTGCATCACTCCTTGCCTGAATGTCCTTCATCCCCTCTGCCCATCATTCTCTCCTCTCTGGACATCTCCCTATCACCTTCCTAGCGTCTGACCTGGCTCTCCTATGGAAGCCATTGCTGGATTCCTTAAGAATTAAACTAAGCAAATCATACACAGTATATCAAGGGAGAGCATCCTCACGTTCTTTGTATCCTTTCTGTGCCCTCATCTCACAGAAGTTTGTTACTTGATTAACCTATATGAAAATGTTTCTTTTGAATCTTTTAATTCATAAAACATGGGATAGAGTCACTTTGGGATCACTGTGCTCTTCCTGAGAGAACTATATGTAAACCAAAACTTAATACCATAAGTATAAGAATATAATTAGTCATCAATGACTTAAAGCAATTCTAAGAGTATCATTAAAACACATATCTATCAAAGTACCCATTCCCAATACTCCCAATTCCTCTCTCTGTCCACATGCAGCCTAGCCTCCTAAGAAGCGCTGGTATCTAACTATTAGGCATATATGTTTGCTATTAACAAAAAATTTTAAAATGGCTTTATTCATATTAAATCAGGATCCGTGGACTAGTGTCATTTTGTAATATCAGGAGCACAAAGATGTACTATGCTTCTAGAGAGAATTCTTCCTTGCTTCTGAAAGCCTGTTTTCTGGATCTCGAGAAGAGCAGTTTACAAACATGCTTGGTACATAAGGAGCAAATGCTGTCATCAACTAAGAGATGCAGGGACATGACTTCTTCCCATGCCTGTATCATCTGACCACGGGTTTGGGGCATCTCTGTATTCTACCACTGGCCAGCTGAGTGAGCAAGGTTTAGTAACTGGAACATCCCTAAGGCTGCAGTCATTTTCCCCAGTTAATCATTTGTAACCATCATTGTCCTCAAGGAGAGGAGGTATTGAAAAACCTCTAGTCAGTTTACTCATGAGTCACAGGAATTTTAACATGGCATAATAATGACATGATAAGGATGAAACCCAGTGTCTCTTAATTATCCAAAGCATATTAGAAGTTTACAGAAATTGTATCTGTGAAAGTAAATAAAAATTAAAAACTGAATCCGAGGATTTGTGTTTGTATAAAGTCTCCAGAGACGCCCTGACCAAAGTACTCATCTGCAAATGTCCTTCAGTCTAGAGCGAAGGACAACTGGCAACCAGGCAAGAGAAGCCCTTTGCTTTGCCTATTTATTCAGGTATGTACTCATTCCCAGCCTCACCGAAGCACAATCAAGAAGTAAAAATACACGCATTATCAGGGTACATGTGATAGGTGACACATACATGCATTCTGAAACCGTTATCACAATAGCGGAAGTCAAACTATTTGCAACAGCACAGTGAACCTAGAGAATATTATGCTAAGTGAAATAAGCCAGATAACAAGACAAATATGATGTGATTTTACATACAAAGCATAAAAACGTTGATCTCATAAAAACGGAGTGCAGTGGGGATGAGGGGGTCAGTGAGAGGGTGCAAATCTCAGTTATAAAATTAATATGCAAATATAAAATTTTATATATACTAAACTAAGTACTATTAATATATTATATACTAAAATGTGTTCTCATCATATATACACAAATGATGAGTAAGATCATGGACTGACTGACACTAAAATCACCTTTCTTAGGTCCAAAGATCCTTGAGCCTTCAAGCTAACAAAGCTCTTGAAACACCAGTTATACTGTGCCCATGATTGAATTTTCTGAAGACAGCAGAAACGTACTTTTGTGCAGCTGAAACCTAAACCACTTAAGGAAATATTTCTGCACAGCACAGTACCAGCTTATCAGAAACCATCAAGATTATTTAGTATCTCCTTAAGCTGACTAAACGATGTCATTAAGCACTCAAGAGGTGAACAGTGGCCTAGATGTGAAGCGACTCTGAGAGCTCTATGTGGAAGTCAGAGGCTATATTTTTCTGACCATTTTTATTATTCTGACTTTGGGTTGAAGGAGTTGAAATTCAATCCTTCTAGAGTCTTAATTAGAACAGAAGGAAAAATTACTTCTTATTTGAGAAGAAACCAATTATCAGTTTGAGAGTATAAAACACTCTGAAATTATACATGTTTGCAGCAATTTCATTAAAATCAGACCGTACTTTTTAATGACTTAACAAACTATCCACAGATGTGTTCCAGCTACAAGAACATATTTCCATCTTTATACTGGATTTATCAAAGATCAGGAATTGAGTAACTCCTGAATCATTCCAATTATTTTGTGATTTGCCTCCAGAAAAACAGCATATTAATAACCCCCCAAACACACACACACACACACACACACACACACACAGAAAACAGCATATTAATAACCCCCCAAACACACACGCACACACAAAACCACCATGAGAAAATGAAAATCTGAAAAATTGTACTGATAACAGTTATTTATATTAGATTTCAGAAGACCTTGTGGGAATGAAGGATGGTACTCAGGTTGGGGATACATGAATGCTATCTCAAAATGTGTTCACAGACTAACTCAGAGGACAACTTAGTGCAGAGGACCTAATGGGAGCTAATTTTCACTGCCTTGAGGAAACACAACACAATCTTGAGTGTGTCAGTCCATTGTTTAAGCTCTGTGGGAGGCAGGGATGCAAGTCTTGCTCATACCAGAATCTCCCCCGTCACCTTATATGGTACCTGGCACAGAGCTAGACGGGCAAAAGCAATTTGTGTACTAGATACATGAGTTTTTTTCACTTTTGCTCTGCTAATTCTATATAATATTTTATTAAGGACATGCTAACCTGTGTAATCAGTCCCTCTGAAACGTAAAACAAAATGGGATTTATTCAAATAAGGAGTACACACACACACACACACACACAGGCCTATGTAAAACAGTCAGAAGACAACTTGGGGGAGTCAGTTCTCACTGTCCACTCTAGGGGCTCCAGAGATCTAAGTCAGGCCATCAGTCTTGGCAGCAAGTGCCTTGGCAGCTGAGCTGTGTTACTAGCCTCCTTTCAACTGCTTAATGTGACATACACATTCCATTTGATGTATATTATGAAAACTATTGATAAGCACATAATAAAACATTGCCCCCAACACAGCCATTTGTAAGCAGCAAAGAAGCAGGCTAAAGAACAATAAAATGAAAGAAAAGAATGGTATGTGGGTGCGATGGGGGAAAGGAGAAATGAAAAGAGGGGGAGAGGAAGACAGCAGTGGGGAGGGAGAGACTGAGACTGTGGAACCACAAGAAGGCAGCATGTAGTCTTGAAAGTCTCCTCAAAAGTGTTTTTACACTCCACAGTATTCTGCCCTCAGGGCTGGAGAAATGGCTCAATGGTTAAGAGCAATGATTGCTCTTGCAGAGGCCCCAGGTTCAGTTCCCAACACCCACATGACAGCTAAGAGTCTGTAATTCCAGTTCCAGGGGACCCAACGCCCTCTTCTGACCTCCGACAGGGGTACACTTACATACATACAGGCAATACATTGTACACATAAAATAAAAATAATAAATAAAATATAATAAAATCTCTGCCCTCACCTAACATAATTCCTTGCCTCTTGAAGAAAATTCTCATTTCTTTGAACAAAAATTAAACCCAGCCTTTGCTAACAACCACCCAAGGATCAACATCCCCTTCAGCAAAGAACATTGTAGCTAGGCTTCCTCTCGCCTCGGATTTTATTTTTCAGGCCGTAAACTATTAAATCCATGATCAGAGTAAGCAAAGCCTATGCCCACAACTGTGTGTGAGGACACTTAAAATTGCTATGGAAATTTTCCTCATTAAGCTGTCTGCAAATTTGTATCCTTAAGTCCAGTGTACTCTCTTATAAAGTATCTTTTTGCAATTTGGGTCAGTGGAATACACTGAATTCTGAGCAGGAGCCCAATTACTCCAAGGTCTGATTAATGTCTGTCCAAACTGTAATAAGACCATCTGTAACTCAGCTAACCACCTAACAACACACATCACTAGGACCCATTATCTTTTATAATGTTGATTCTTGGTATCCAGGGGCTGTGGTTCAGACAGACTATTTAAAGGCATTAAAATAACAAGGGCTTGCCTGTAGCCATGGCCACCAAGACTCTATCAGGTCACAAGGCCAGATGCAATAGATGCAGGAACAAGACTAAAGGCAAAGGGAATACTCATTTTAGAATTATCTACTTAGGTTCCAAAGAAGAGCACTAAAGCAGTAAACTTGCTTCTGGGAGAACCAATAGCAAGGACCTTAGGGATGATAACATCCTGGCACCCTAAGAGACATTGGTACCCCAAAGGTTCTTGCTTGTTTAGCTGACCTTTTATTTTATTGTCCTTCTTGTCAAATCTTACCTTAGACAAGGTTTAAAATTCCTAAGTCCTGGGCTGGAGAGAGGGATCAGTAGTTAAGAACACTTATTCCTCTTGCAGAGGACCTGGATTCAGTTCCCAGCACCCATATGGAGGCTCACAACTGGCTGTAATTCCAGTTCCAGTGCTCCTCCTTAGGCACTACAGCCATGTATTGCCCTTCCATACATGAAGGCAAAACAGACATAATTAATTAAATCTTTTTAATTTATATAAATCTTGTATATACATTTATATGTAAGACATGATTTGTTAAGTAAAAAGAAATACCTCATGTATGCAAATGCAGAGCTTGTAAAACACAAACACGCACACACAAACACACACACACTGTGCCCCAGATTGAGACCTGCTCCTTGGGCTCCAGCAACTCACAAAAGGATACTCCAGAAGGTTCCTCAGCACTTGTGAATATCTTCCACCTCCAAAAACACATCAAGGAGATTTTCACATTATGCCTATCTTTCCTTATCTTACTACTTCTAAACAGCTAGGTTCTCACCTATGCAGAATGTCACGAATAGAACGATGCCCTTCCCAGGGCAATAATTCAACAGAACCATCAGAAGAACTGGATGCAGGCAAGCAAAGGAAGGGTGGCTTCAAGAAGCATTCTGGCACATGCCAGTGATAACAGCACACTTGAAGGTGGCAGAAGCGTGCGGACAGGGGAAAGTCACATCAAGATTAACATATGAATGAAGTCAGTTGTCACAAAGACTAGAAGCCGGGCCCCCAGTTGGGATACATACAACCAACAGAGCATGCCCCCGAGAATCCATGACATACAAATGTGGGAAAGTGGATGCTAAGTAATTGACTTATAAAGGGTGACTGGTCTCGTGACCCATCATCTTTTGAATGCAGGATTTCCCCTCAGCTCATTAGCCCACTGACATTCTTATCTCAGGAAGAGTTTTCCCTTTTATAATAACTGTCTCTAATTTCTATTTCTAATTGTATCCCTGGTCCAGTTCTTCGTCCTGAGACACAAGACCATCGAAAAGCAGCAGCGCCAGGGGACTCCTATTTGTGCTTATTCCGCGAACAATCAACAGGGGGACGATCTGTGCTATTTCTTAATTCTCACTGCTAATTTGCAGTTCCTTTCACTTTCCTGGGGCATTTAGAAATCCTATGCTAGTTGGGGGAGGAACGCCTCTTTCTTTTTCTTCTTTCCTTTCCGTCCTTCCTTTCTGCCATAGCTTATGATGTCCCACAGTCAGAGCTGAGGACCCAACATGTGCTGGGACCCCTCTCCACGGTTCTACAAGGATCCTAGCTGAATTTTCACTGGTACAAAAGAGTGCATACATTGGAGGTAGCAGCTGCAAAGACAGCTCGGAACTCGGAGGCCACTGGACAGGAAGATCCGCATTAACTGGGAGGTCTACCCGGAGTCCCAGGACCCCAGTGTTGAATCTAGAAGTCATGAGGTTCCCCCTAGAGGATATGTAAATGCGCCTGTGGCTGCACAGAATCCCTTGCCAGAGGGAAAGCCTGGTGCAAAAGGCAAGCCAGAAAAGGTGCAGTCCATGTGGTTACTCAGGCTCCCCAGTGCCACCGGGTCCCCAGAGCACCATCACACCGACACATTCCCCAGACTTTCCTGCACTGCAAGCAGTCGTTAATGCACCCCTAGTCTTCCTCTTGCCTTCCCAGACACCCTTCCGGACAACAGGAACAACGGACACCAATCAGGCTCTGGCTCCAGCGCTGTAAATGCCGCTCTGACTGCCACCCATTGGCTGCTGACTCGTTTGGCACCCCACGTTTCTAACACCTTACCCCACCGCTCTCAACTCCTCCTGTGTATCACTGTAGGATTCCCTGAGGGTATCCCCCAAGTAAAGACACTTTCCCTTTAACAGGGAAGGAACCCACCCCTTTGTACTTTTAACTTGAATGGTAATTCTAGACAAAAAAGTCACAGTCATTCATACAGGCCTCTTCTCCGAACCTAGTAACGTAAGAGTTCAGGGTTTATTTTTTTATATTTATTTATTTTTAAGAACTTTTTAAGAGAATTACCTCATCCTACTTAAATACAAGAAATGAGCTTTAGCTATGGATGTACTTCAGTGAGTAGAGAGCAGCCCGGGCATACCAGAGGCCCTGGGTTAAAAGTCTAATACCACCTAAAATGGGATGGTAAATACACTCAGACCTGTAATGCCAGCCATTGGAGAGGTAGAAACTGGAGTATCGGGACTTCAAGCTCATCCTGGGCCTGAGCTAGCTGAGTCCACCGGGGAAATACTAAACCCCTTCACAAAGAAATAGCCAGAGAAATTCTCCGAGTACGTAAAAGCATTCCCTTATTTTTGTAACTTAATCCTAGATAATAGACAATGCAGGCAATTGGTTAAAACCCCAGTTTAGAAATGGGTGATGGGCAGACTAGTTATAGATTCAAAGCAAAGACTCCATTTCTCCTGTAACTGTGCTGTGGGTGGGATGCGATGCAGAACTCAACTCATCAGATCTTGAGGACTCTCACTCACCACTCCAGACGCCTGATCCTGGTCTCTTCACTGGTGTCCCTTGACTATAGGCTATAATGCAGCCTCAAGATTCAAACTAAGGTTTATCCCAAGAACTCAAACAAAAAGAGGCTTATATTCACTGTAACACTCTCTGACCTCAGTATAAGCTGGAAGATGGAAAAGTTTGGCCAAAGGATAGCAGTTTAGACTATAACACCGTTGCACGACTGGATCAATTTTGAAGGAATTAAGGGAAGTATTCTAAAGTGCCTTGTGCACAGATCTTCACGGCTTTCTGCCAGGATAGGGGGCTACAGAGAGAAAATAACAAAAGGGGGGATCAAGGCCCAGGGGATACACAGACAGTGAAGCTTCCTGTCATTCACCACTCATGTGCCTGCAGTCCTCACCCTAAGGAAACGCCTGGGCCCTCGGGGACAACTGGTGTCCATGTCCCTTTTCCAATCCTCGACCCTCAATAATACAAGGGAAAACGGAAAACTAGGCAATGTCTCTGAGGAGCCCCCCACAAACATCACTGCACAGCAGTAAACACTGGCCACATCTAATCTGTTTCCTATCTTGATATTCTCCTACCTCATGGGAAGCCCCATGTCAAAACAGGCTCTTACCTTCAGGCTATCTTCCCACATGGATAAGGCTTTCTCCTCACACCAGGCCTTACTACTTTGTTTTTCTTCTTACCACCCAAAGACTGTTGTTAAAACTTACTAACCCAAATATCTACTGTTGCTGAAAAAAACTGCTGTCACCTCAAAGGAATAAAAGACATAGTTATTCTGGAACTGAGTATGTGTGACCATGCGTAGGAATACAGATTCAGGTATTCCCAAATACCATATTCCAATAAAGTAGCAATTTCATGAATTTTGTAGTAATAGCACAAAGAAAGTCATAAGACAACACACTTTTCACAACACACTTTTCAAATACATGGGTGGGCATGCCAGATAGACAGGTTATAACAAAGGGAAGGGAACTATACTACATCCTCAGAGGCTGAAAGCATTCTGAGCTCTTTGGTTGGTCGGAAACTAGGGGTCTGTTTGTACATTCCAAAGGATTTACCTAATGTCACAAGGATGTTTGGTCATGTACAGAGGGCAATTAAGATGCTCCAAGATTATTTCGCTCTGGACTTACAACACTCTAAACTCTCTAGTCACTGAAATTCTAATCCGCCAACCTGCCTTTGTAGTTACAGCTCCTTGCCAGCAATGCTCCATCACACTGAGATAACCCAACAACTTTCAATAAGAAGGGAACTCAGACCCCAAACACACAGCTGTTCAAGCCTGTCTTCTCCACGTTGAACAATCAAGACCTGAAGAAGGGAACCAACCCAACACGATCACCATTACAGGACTGAAGGTACCCAGCGAAACAGACCAGCAGAGAAAAACAAGACAGCGTACAAATCCCCAAGAGTCAACCCTGTTCTCTCCAAAGTTAGACAGAAACAACTTTCTGCTTTGTTCATGTAACTGTTTCACATATGTTCATGTACTTGCTTACATGTCATCCTATGGCAATATCCCTGGAATTTCTGAAAATAACTACGTAAGGAAAATATGGAGCCCCTTAATTTTTTTTCTTCATTCTTGTTTTTTACTGTATGCTGAAAGTTCTAATTTTTTTTAATCTCTTGGCACACCTACCTTAAAATATGTTTGTACACACGTATAAATGCAAGTGTTTTGGAGATATATTAAGAAGCCTGTCTTAACTCTTAAAAGTAGTATCTTTGGGTCTATCAAATGCTTCAAAAAAAAAACCCTTAAAGTGCTGTTTGTTTATAGAAAACAACATTCATTGAAGTCATAAGACAAAAGCTTTATAAAACATAAATTTTAGCATGGGATACATAAATTTTGATAAGGATAGTCTTGAAAACAGGTTCTAAAGAATTAATTATCAATTAAATTTTACTTCATTTGTATAATAGGCATGGGTGACAGAAATAATGTAACATGAAAATGTTTTACGCTAATTAAAATACCTCTAATAACGTACATTCAAAAATCCTAATTTGATTCATTTAAAAATTCTAACTTGATTAATTGATGTGGATTCCTTTTTCATATTCTTAATATACAAATATTAACTATAAGGTTTTTATTAAGGCTATGATACACATAAAATTGTATATATTCAAAGATCTTTATATTAAATTTCCTTACATAGAGAGGATTATAGGACATACAATCCAAACAAACAGTAACATTCAAAATCTAGGTAAGCTTACCCTCTGTATAATAAAAATGGGCCATGTTATTAAGTCTTAAGATAACTAATAGCTTATATTTTAGGATAAATGTTAAGTTACAGCTGTAACATTAAGATATAAAAATTATTGTCTATCTGTATCTTCCTCTCTCACAAAAACCAGATTTTTCAATGTTCTTATCTTGTTCAGTATAAATTTTTTTTTAAAAAGAGTCATTTTAAAACCAAGCTGCTTAGCCTGCTTATAGCCTTATCAACAATCAGGTTAGATTCTATGCCTTTAAAAATAAAAGGTCTGCTTACATTAAAAGTTGTGTCTTTAAAAGTAGAGGTTTTAGAATAAAGTTTGTTAATGATATATAAATGATCTGATCAACAGTCTAACTTCAAACTGATAGGTAACAGAAGACTTCTGGCATATTTTAAATGTATCTTTCTATCTTACCATGTAAATGTATGTTGTTTGCATGTGCATGTGTTTTTAGAAAGTTTACATGGTACTAAACTGCCTTATAAAACTGTTCAGTGAGCCCAAATTCCTTTCAATTCATAATGCAACTAAAATTCTAATACAGAAATGTAAGAAGTATGATCTTGATTAACCATTGTCTCGGCTCTGATTCTACAAGGGTATGAAGAAGCCCCTATTGCTTGGGAAAATAAACAGGCTCATGGAACATGATGGTTCCTGCATGAACAATTGCACCCATCTGCAGGATGATCCTCTAGGCCCTGCTACTTCTAGCATTCAAAGATTGGTACAGCAACTTAACCTTGTACTTTTCTGTACTAAAAAAGAGTAATTATTATGCTTTTTAAAAAAGCAGATTCTATGTTTTATAAAGATAATTGCTTATCTTCTTAAAGTATATACACATACATCAGATAGATTAAAAAGATTTATCCTATAACAGGGGGACAACTGCCCTTTCTAGACATCATAGGCTAAATGAAAAATAAAACAAGAACCTCAGTGCCAGGAATGACCTCCTACTCTAGAAGCTGTTGGCCATGGGTTCATTGACCCACAAACAATATTGGCCTTTACTCCTGCTCTTGGTTACCCACCAGAATTTGATGGTAAGATCCGACTGCTGAAGACACTACATACATGAACTATAGAACAAACAAGGAGAAATCAAGCTGGTGCCAACTTCAGAGGATAATCTGTACTTGCTACTGTTCACAGTGCTGAAAGGTGCTATGCAAGGTACCAGAAGGAAAAAAAGACCACCCTCCTTACCCAGATGTGAATCTTGTGAACTACAATAACAACAGTTGGCCTGGCAAGAAATGCCCACTGGTACAACAGTGGCACAAATCTTATGGGAGTAACCAACGACTCTTTAAGTGGATTTAAGGTCCACCTCGTAGGATGGGGTCTATACCGAACATTGATATCAGGCTTAAGAACCTGAGACTAGACAGGTGACACAACATAGAGGAGAACCTAATACTAATTTTCTACTAAATAGTTATCATATGAAATTGATTCTTAATGACTTATTGTTATACCCATAGAGTAATTCATCTCTCAACTCTCACCACAAAAGTTTCCTTATGCAAGAGATGGTGATAACACAGAAACGCACAACTAGCCAACATACAGAGAACAAGATGCTGCAGGGCTCTTATCCCTGCTTAGGACACAAACTTCTGCCTCCCAAGGCTCAGCGGTCACTGCAAAAGAGGAGACAGAAAGACTGTAAAAGCCAGAGGTGGTAGATAACCACAAGGAAACAGAGTTTTCCAGACAGCTGGTCAGTTACTCATATGAACTCACAGCAATGGTGACAGCATGCACAAGTCCCATGAAAACTCAAACCAGAGAAAATCCCAGCATAGACATGGGAAAGTAAGTAAGAAGCGCCAGCCCCACTTAAGGAAATTGCAAGGGGCAGAGACAGTCTCTTTTAAACACGGTACTCTTGGTAGGTTAACCATGCTCCAATGGATGGGCCCATACTGAAGGAAATTTGGAGACACAAATAAGACTCTATGTAATTATATATATATATATATATATATATATATATATATATATATGAAATAGAATCTATTAAATTGGGTGGGGACAATACGGAGAGGTGGGGATACGGAAGGGATCTAGATACTGTCAAATTATATTGTGTGAAAATCACAAAAGTTCAATTAAAAAAAAAAAGATAACTGCTTCTATTTCTACTAAGTATGCCAGGCTTCTAATTTAAAAACTAAACAGAGAGTCAAGATTTATGTAAAAAAATCTATCTTTACCAAGATTTATCCAAGCTGAATTTTAAAGTGTAATTCATTCTTCAATATTTGTATAACTGATCTTCTGGGTGTTTAATAAACATACTTGGAGGGGAGGCCAGATCCAAGAATATTGGGGCTAAAAGGATAACCAACATCTTGCCTCTTGCCTCCAGATCAGTG
The DNA here is from genome assembly GCA_035773235.1 of Eospalax fontanierii. Taxonomy (NCBI): domain Eukaryota; kingdom Metazoa; phylum Chordata; class Mammalia; order Rodentia; family Spalacidae; genus Eospalax; species Eospalax fontanierii. The sequence goes on along the minus strand of CM069529.1, from coordinate 88,301,684 downwards.
AGGTCTTTAATGATGACAGGACACCCCTCGAAGCATTCTGCAGTTCCAGTGAGTCACCACTCGATGAGAGGCCATGGAGACACCAGACACTGGACTCTAACCGCGACTATTCTACAAAGAAGATCAATACAGATAAATGTCCTCAGTACTTCCAAGAGAAGCCACATGATCAGCAAGAACTTGACCCATCCCAGCACATGGCACAACTGGTATAGAAAAACTAAAAGGGGTAAGGGGCTCCTCCCAGTCCCTAAGAGTAACCCCTAAAAATCCTCAGTTGACCTTAACAACAACAACAGAAACAAAGGGCTCTGTTTTTTTCACTATTTCTCTTTTGACACTTGGTCCAAGGGATACAACCTCACACTAGCTTCCTTTAATCTCTACCATCATTTGACTCCTCCTTAAAATTGTTCTTTGTATCTCACCATTGTTAATATTTAGTCATCAGTAATTTTGTTTGTTTGTTTAACAATCCAAGGGCTCACACCCCTAAAAGGAAACCACAAAAAACGGCTCTCCTGGAACAAGTGTGGTCACAACTTTCCTGGCTCTTGCCCTTTTTGAAATCACTGATTAGCATAATCATGTTACTCTTGTTTAAACCTTGTATTTTTAATCTTGTAAAAATTGTGTCTTCTTAGGATATGTGACAATTTCAAATTAAACTGCCTATGATGCAGAGATTGCAGTCAATTTCTACTATTGAAAACCCAAAGCCTCCTTTACAAGCAATGAAGTAGGAAGAAAGTCTTGTGGTCCCTCTTAAGCAGGGATTACATCCCCCAGTAGCACAGAATTATAGTCACAGACTAAATGATCACCATTCTGCTTCCAAAGATTTCTGGGAGCACAGCTCTCAGAGGGGTAGTTGTGACAGAAGACTAGGAAATGGAGAAAGCTCTATCGGGATTTACAAGGAAAAAGCCAGCTGGCAGGGAAATCCTGGAAGCCCTGGCCCACCTAGACTATGTTCAACAAAGCATGCCCCCCAAAAGCCCACAGTACACAAACATGTGAAAGACAGCTGTGTATAAATGGCCCATACAGTCATGGGTCATGAGTCTCACGGCCTGGCACTTTCTGTGCACCAGCCTTTCCCCTCAGCTCATTAAGCCCCCTGTCATTTTCAGAAGCGCATTCCTTTAATAAACTGTCTCTGTTTCTATTTCTAACTAGGTATCCTTGGTTCACTTCTTTGTTCTGGAACACAAAAGCCTGAAAACTTCAGTCAGTGTTCTGGGACTCAGACTCCTACCTACAAATTCCAGGTCAGCTTGACTCTACAAAGTGAGTCCCAGGCCAATCAGAGCCACACAGTTAGACTCTGTGTTCAAAGACCAAAAGAGAAAAAAAAAGAAGACGACATTTGGAATATAAGAAACAAGACTATCACTCATTGTTGCAATCCTTTGGGAGGGTAAATTTTTATGTTAATATAATATCTTTTCAATTCAACTTCTACCATTTATCTCAGATTACAATGGAATGTCTGGTTCATTTGAAAACAGGAAAAACATGGAATAGTTTAGGGGAAAAAAAGCAATCACAATGCCTCCGCTCATACGTCCTAAATACTAACATTTTCATATATTTCCGCTCAGTCTCTTACCTCTGAATCTGGTTTTTTTAACTACTTGTAGATTTACGTTTCTGTATTTGGTGACAACCTAAACTGGGATTATATGAGGTATAAAGTTTATATCTGTTTTTTTCACTTAGCATTATGTGCTGGGATATTTTCTACCAACAACTGTTTTAAGATATATGTACTGGTTTGTGAATATCCAATCTCAAAGATTTAAAAAAAACCTTGAGATCACAAGTACCTTTTTATTACCATTTACAAATGTTAACATAAATTTGAGATAAGGTAAATTTTCTCCAGAAGAAGATTAAAAATAATTTTTAGGGGTAGCAAGATGGCTCAGTGGCTTGCCACCAAACCTTGCAACATAAGTCAATCCTTGGGACCCACATGTTGGGAGGAGAGAACTAGTTTGTACAGGTTGTCCTCTAGCCTATACACACACACACACACAGTAGCATGCATGTGACTATATACATAAATAATAAATGCAATTTTAAAACATAAATAATATATTATGGTATTAAATCGTTGGCTAAACAGCAAACAAAAGGGTACATTCGCACCTCTGCATCATGTCCTAGGGACCTTATCACTCTGGCCCACAGTGCCATCTACAAGGGTCTAAGAGAGACCTTGGTGCAATGAGAATGTATTTAAAAAGAAAAAATGAGTATGCTGGCATTAAAGTTTGTGGACCAAAAGGAAGAGCTATAGACTGAGAGTCTAGAAAATGCCCTGAGCTGCTGCTCTCGATCAAGAAAGAAAAGGCTCACATACATAATTGTATCTTCCTGCTTCACCAATGGCATTTTTACTGAGTGTGAACTGCTTCCATTTTACAGCATGCAAACTAGCTGGCAACACAGCAAAGTCAGTTGTGGTCATCTGATCCCCAAATGCATGAAGAGTTTATCAGATCCAGACAATGTGGTATAAACTGACGCATCTTCAGGCAGATTTTCCAGCCAATCTCTTTGGAGACCTAAGCCTGGGCAGGGTAAAATTTCCATGACTCATCCTATTAAATCATAAAGATGTCATGGACTGCCACAAATGGACCATTAATTGTTGCCAGAAATATTAAGTTCGTCTCTTCTGGGTAAAACGATGGCAAGTCCCAATCTCACAGATTCTGAATCAATATTTAAAAGTAAGCTTTGGCCCCTCAGTTTAGACACCGTCAACTCTAGCACTGTTCTAGCTTTGTTTTCAATTAGGTTCTGCTTCCTTCAACAGGTTTGAGAAAACAGGACACCTGTTTTGTTTGAGTTATACCTATCTCAAGCTGAAGTTTTAGTTCTGCTTTTGCTGTATCTTATCATTTTACAGATGTAACAGCAAATAGTACCAAGATGTTCTAAATCCCCCACGTTCAGAGCCATTGTTAATAGAGGGAAACACTAAGGAGTGGAATCCGTGCTATTTAGATTTAAAACTTTTCTTGTCTTTGGACTATATCCAGGAGTCAGCAGCTTCAGATGCTAACTCAGTGATAAGGGACACACCTCAGTGCCTCCTTAAAAACAGACAAAGGAGATGTTTGGGAGAAAAGGTGCTGGTCCCCTAGCAAGAGGCTATGCATGCTCTAGGGCCTTGACAGGACCCATTAGGGCCCACACAAAACATGAAACAGAGCTTGGAGGTTGAGAAACACATTTTTAAAGACATCTCTGTGAAAACTGTGGGTAGGTACAGAATATACAGGCTATGAGACCATGGGATTACCTACAGTCTCAGAACCCCTCTTAGGAATTCTGGCTCAGAAAAAGTAGGTGCCTGGAGTTGTAGCTGAGGCCCGAAAGATAACTTTTTCCCTCCACCCAGTTTCCACAGTGTAACCAAGAAGTTAAATAGTATCATCTCATTCTTCTACTAAAATCCTTCAAAAGCTCCCACTACCCAATGAGCCCAATAGAGTCCAGGTATCACCAGGCACTGTCTCTCTCTCTCTCTCTCTCACTTTCGGCTCTTTACTGAGTCTCATCCGCTCCCCAGGTCTTCAGTCTAGCCCTGCCCCACTTCTCACCCTGGGCTTCCTTTCCTCTCCTCCTAACCCTCCCCACCCCTAGTCTCTGCTCAGGTCTCCACATGCTTTGTTCAGCCTCTGAGTCTCAATTGTGGCCTCCTGATAGATGATTACCTCCTTTTTCTGAACATTTGCTTTGAAGGGTCTACCTCACCAATGAGACTGGAAGTCCCAAGAGGATGTAGGCTCACTACTCTATTCCCAGCACCCAGCACCCAGCACCCAGCACAGTGTGCATACTGCACAGAGCCAGCCCTCAGTGAAGACACACTAAGTAAGTGGACAGATAACCTGGGTCTGTTCCTCCTCCAGAGGAACTTAGACAGGAGACCCATTACTGAGTCTCAAACAAAGTGCTCAAACAGGGAGAGCCACAACGGCCTATATTCTCCGCATGGATTTCCTGCGGACGGCCCCTGTTTGCAGTCCTGCCTGTGGTGAATGAGGGCTCCCCTATCTCCAAGTCCTCTCCAGCATTTGTTGTCGGGTGTTTTCTTGATCATTGTCAATCTGATTAGGGTAAAATGAATTCTCAAAGTAGTTTTTATTTGTATTTCCCTAATTAATACTGATGTTGGACACTTTTAAAGGTATTTGTCATCCATTTTTAGTTTTTCTGTTCAGATCTGTATTCCATTTAATGGAGAAATTTGTTTTCTTGATTCTTTGGTTTTTGAATTCTTTGTATATTGTGGAAATTAATCTTCTATTGGATGTATAGCTGGCAAAGATTCTCTCCCACTCTGTGGGCTTCCTTTTCACTCAACTGATTGTTTCCTTTGCTGTAGAGAAGCTTTTTAACTTAACGAGGCCCCATTTGTCATTTCCTCGCCCTAATTCCTGAGCAAACAGTCTAATTTCCTGTATCTACCTCTTGTAGGGTTCTGTCTACATTTTCTTCTAACAGTTTCAGCATTCACATTGAGGTCTTCAGTCCATTTGGAGTTTTTTGTTTAGGGTGATAGATACGGATTTAATTTCATTCTTCTACACATGGACATGAAATTTTCCTGGCATCATCTGTTGAAGATGCTGTCTGTCCTCCAGTGTGTATTCCTGGGATCCCGATCAAGCAGCAGGTGGCTGAAGCTATGTGCATTCATGTTTGGGACTTCTGTTCCCTTGATCTACATGGCTGCTTTTGTGCCCGGCATCATGCTGTTTTTATAATTACGGCTCTGCAACACAGTTTGAAATCAAGGATGGCAATGCTTTGCTCAGGACCATGCTGGCTTTTTTGCTTCCTTATGAGTTTTAGGATCTTTTTTTCTATTTCTATGAAGAATGTCATAGGGATTCTGACTGCAATTGCATTGAATCTGTAAATTGCTTTTGATAAGATGGTCATTTTTCGCAATATCAATTCAACCAATTCATGAGCACAGCATGGGAAGTCTTTCCATCTTCTAGTGCCTTCTTCAATGTCTTTCGTCAAAGATTTAATGTTTTCACTTTACAGATGTTTCACATCTTTGGTTTGGTTTATTCCTAGATTTGTTTTTCTGGGGCTAGTGTGAATGGGAATGTTTCCATAACCTCTTTCTCTGACTGCTTGATGATGTTATATTAAAAGGCTACTAATTTTTGTAAATGTTGTATTGTGCCTCTTTGTTCAAAGTGTTGATCAGTTATAGAAGTTTTCTGGTGGAATTTGGGGGGTCATTTATTTATAATATCATTTGCTAATAGGGATAATTTGACTTCTTTTCCTATTAATATTGTTTTAATTTCCTTCAGTAGTCGTATTTCTATAGCTAACGTGTCAAGCACTATATAGAAAAGGAGTGGAGACAGTAGATAGAGCCTTGTCTGTTTCCTAATTTTAATGGGAATGCTTTGAGTTAGAATGATGTTGGCTGTTAGTATTGTATGTAGCATTAATTATGTTGAGGTATGTTTCTTCAAGTCCAATTCCTTCTAGGGCTTTTATCATGAAGGCATGTTAGATTTTGTCAAACTCTTTTTTTCTGCATCTATTGAGATGGTCATGCTTGTCTTTAAGTCCACTTACATGATTTATTATATTTATTGATATACATATGCTGAACCATTCCTGCAACTCTGGAATAAAGCCAGTCTCATCACAGCAGATAAACTTTTTTGATCTATGCCTGCCTGTGGTTTACAAGTGTTTTATTGAGAATTTTTGCATCTACGTTCATTAAGGATATGGCCTATAACTTTCCTTTTTTGTTGTATCTTTGCCTGGTTTTGATATTAGAGTAATACTGGCTTCATAGAAAGAGTCTGGGAATTCTCTCTGTGTTTCCATCATTTTGACTAATTTGAGCAGAACTGGCTATAGATCTTCTCTGAAGGTCCAGTAGGATTCTGCTATGAATACATCTGACCCTGGGCATTTTTTAGTCAGAAGGTTTTGTATTATTATTTCTATCTCCTTCCTTGTTATGGGTCTGTCAAGTTGCTGATACCTTGTTGGTTTAACTTGGGTGGTTCAGTTGAATCTAGAAATTGATCCACTTATTTAGGTTTTATAATGTAATGGAGCATAGGTTTTTTTAAATTATAATGTTCTAGTTTACTTTGGTGTCCACTGTAATGTTTCCTGTTCATCTGTGACTTTGCTGATTTGGATCTGCTCTTTCTTTCTTTTGGTTATCTAGGCTAAACGGCTATTTGTCTGTTTGTCTTCTCAAAGAACCAGCTCTTAGATTCAGTCATTTTTTCCTATGGTTGTGTTTATATTTCATTGACTTCTGATCTTATTTTTATTATTTCTTCTCATCTGCTGTTTGGGTTTGGTTTGTTCTTATGTATCCAGATTCTTGAAATGAATTATTAAGTCATTTATTTGTACTCTTTCTGGTTGTTTTTTTTTAATGTAGGCATTTAGAGCTACAAATTTTCCTCTTAGGACTGCTTTTAATGAGTCCTATAGGTTTTATATGTTGTATTTTCATATATATTTATGATTCATTTAATTCCAGGAATACTTTTATCTCTTTCTTGATTTCCTCTTTGACCCAGGAGTGTGCTGTTTAGCCTCCATCTTTATTTACTAAAGCTTCTTTCGCTGTTGATTTTTAAGCCTTACTGCACTGTAATTAGATAGGATACATGGAATTATTTCAATTTTTTGTATTTGTGATTTGTTTTGTGTTCTAGTACTTGGTATAGTTCAGAGAAACTTCCATGGGCTGCTGAGTAGAATGTGTATTCATTGATACTTGTGAGGAATACACTGTAGATGTCTGTTAGGTCCATTTGGTATGTGATATGATTTAATTCAGATCTTCCTCTACTTATTCTTGACCGGTCAATTGGAGAAAGGGTGGTTTAGAAGCTCTCTACTATTACTGAGTTGGGGTTAATCTGTGTCTTGAAGTCCAGTAATACTCCTTTTATGATACTGAGTGCATCAGACTTTGGTGCATATATATTTATGATTGTAATGTCTTCTTGGTCGATTGTTTCCCTGGTCAGAATGAAGTGAACTTCTTTATCTCCTCTTACTAGCCTTAGTTTGAAGTCTATTTTGCCAGATATTAAGATAGCAATGTCTGCCTGTTTCTTGGTCCCATTTTCTTGAAAAAAATTTTTTTTCCATCCTTTCATTCCATGGTGTATTGTCCTTTAAGGTAAGATAAGTTTCTTGTAGACAACCAAAAGATGGATTTTGTTTCTTTTGATTGGAAAGTTGAGGATGTTGATTGTTTGAAGTTACTATAGAAAGATGTGTGTTGGTTACTGTTATTTTTTTTCTGTTTCTGTTCTTGGTCTTATTTTGTACTTTCATAAATATGGTTTTGTTTGTTTTCTTTCTGTAGCCACTTGGGTATGGTTATTCTTTTCTTCAGTTCATTGTATTGCTTTCAGCATTCTCTATTGGGCTCGTTTGGTAGACATGTATTCCTTTAGTCTGTTTATATCATGGAATGTTTTACTTTCTTCTTCTCTATAGCAGATAGTTTTGCTAGGTAAAACAGTCTAAGGTGACATCTGTGGTCATGAGAACCTGAAATACATTGCTCCAGGCTCTTCTGGCTTTTAAAGTTTGCATTGAAAAAATCAGTTGTTATGCTGAAGGGTTTTCCTTTGTGTGTAATATGATGTTCTTCTCTTGCAGCCTTCAAAACCCTCCTTTCATTCTGTAGCGTTCCCTATGATAGCTCATGGGGAGTTTATTTTCTGGTCCTGTATATTTGGTGTGCTGTATGCTTCTGCTCTCTGTCTGAGTATGTCTCTTCTTAGTTTAGGCGAGTTTTCTTCTATAATTCTGTTGAAGATCTCATCAATATCATTGCCCTGAGTTGCTTCTTCTTACAAGCCTGTATTTGTAGATTTGGTCTTTCGTAGTATCCCATTGCTTCTACACATATTCCATTCCTGTAGGGTTTTTTTTTCATACATTTTGTTTGAGTGTTCCAATTCTCCTATTTTATCTTCATCTTGATATTCTGTTTTTTTACTTGATTAATTTAGTTGGCAAAATATCTGTTTTTTCTAATTGGGTTATTGAATTTTTCAGTTCCATCTTCATCTCAGCTTGAGTTTTCTTCAATATTTCTATCTCCTTCCCTAATTCACTTTTCAAATCCTGAACTCCCTGTGTCGTTTCACTTATCCATAAATTTGTGTTTTCTTGAACTTCAGTCAGGAGTTTCTTAATACCTTTTCTGAGTTTGTTGAGGTGGTTTTGTGTGTGTGTGTGTGTGTGTGTGTGCATGCATGTGTGTGTGTGTGTGTTCTTTACAGTCCTTGAATTCCATTGATCATGTTTATAATTACTCTTTAAGCTCTGTGTCCTGGATTTGCTCTGGGGAGTTCTCACTGTAGAACATTTCAATAAGACCAGTGGTAGAACAAATTATCTTGCTTGTTCATATTATCTGTGTTTTTGTGATATGACCTGGACATGTGGACTTCTTTTGTGGGTTTTGTGTTTGAAATGAAATTCTAGCCTTCTGTTACTGAGGGGAAGTTTGGTTCTGCTTTCCTTGTTGTCTAGGTTGATTCATTTCAGATCAGGTATGGATAATAACTTGGCCTATACTTCAGAGTCTCACTTTTGACTTTTTATCGGAGCAACAAAGGGTGATTCCAGGCTGGTCTGGAGCATGAACATTACATTCAGGACCTAGTGCTGGAGGTGAGGGGCTTCTGGATAATTCCCCAGGCTGGTCCAGAAGAGCATCTGCTCATTTTTAATCAAAGACAATCATCAATCCCCAAGCAACCAGACCATGAAAAATATCACTGAGATTTTCATAGAATTATGGCATGCAATCCCTTCAGGCAGAGGCCTGTTGTTCTACAGAGTTATGGGGTGGAGGGGATACTTCTCTCACCTCACCTCTAACAACACTTTGGGCATAAAAAAACTCAAGCCCAAACCCAGAAAATACTTGTACAATTAATAGACATTTTCCAACATCATCACTATAGCAGCTGTAAACACATATTGTTGTAAACTGAACTACAACTAAGATTCCTGATCTTCCCTCTTTCTCCCAATTAAATGACAATATCTCTCTTTTATGCAAGAGTGAACAACCTGGGGGCTGATGGATCAGACACATAAGAGAGTTGGCAAGAGATCCTAGGTGATCGCTATGGAGACGCTTGCTGGCAGTGTGTCATTTAATATAAGTTGTTATCCATAGGAAAAAAACTTGTTGAGCCCAATCGAAGAGAAGACAATGTGCCCCCAAATGGCACATTTTAATATTTGTGACTCAAAAATCTGTTCTTAAGTCTCTAGAATGCACACATAATAGGGATAAACTGTCTTTTACATAATTTACTTATTGCCTGCTGGCACATAGGTGTGGTTTTGAAACTAAATATTGCATTTTTGCTCTAGTGCAAACTGGCTTTTACTTTGTGCATAAGTTATACTATCAGACATTCTTTAGGAAATTCCACAAATGAAGACTCAAAATTGAATTAAGCTAAGTAAACTGTCAAAGCCAAAAATTTCCATTAAATGCAGAAATCTTCATGCTTTTCCACTAAATGTTATTTTGTGTATGGCTCATTTTTCAGATTTCCATGTTCTAAAAACTGTTACATAATATGAAAATCATTCATTCACCAGAATACAATCACACTTGATAATTAATAGGGGGCACTTTGTTCTCATATCTGAGCATCTACAACAGAATATTACTTACACTGACGCTTCAATCTTTATGACAACTCCATAAATTAGATATATCTATCACTTCTTCACAGACTTGATGAATCCTGAGAAATGACACCAGAGGTTGACATCTAGACTCCACCCTTGGGCACTTGAAAGTGCGCACATGTGCATGAACACACACATACACGCACACATACACACACACACACACACACACGCATAAACGTGCACATAAGCACACCAAAACAAAGGGGCTAGGGAGATATATGAGTCACTGAAGTGCTTCCCACACCAACTTGAAGACCTGCGTTTGATCTTCTAGAGCCCACGTAGAAAAGTTAGGCTCAGTAGCATGTGCCCGTAATCCCAATGCTGAAGACACAAGGCAAAAGGATCCCTAGGACTCAGCCTGCCAATCCAGCTGAACTGGCAAACTCCAGGTTCAGTAAAGACTCTGTCTCATATTAGCAAAGTGAACAGCAATCAAGAAAGACAGCAAACATTTACCTCTGGCCTCTACATGCATAGACATGAACACACACATACACACATACACACACAGACAAACAAATATCTGTTTAAGACACACAGTGAGGTAAGAGACCCTGAAACCTTACTTCACTTAATTGACTTTGATAATTTGGCAGCTGCTGCTAACATTCTCTGCTTTCTGTCAAGCTAATGAGACACTAAGCATGAGCAGGCTTCGGTAACACAGAAGTCACCTGCATCCAAACTATGTTTCTTTGCTAGTTTTGGTTATAGAAGTCAAGGGACATGCCCTATCTATAAGAAGTTAGAGACCCAAAGCAATCAGAAAGCAGGAAATAAAGACATGTATAACTGTGCATGACACAGGTACACTCACACACACGCAGCAATACACTCACACACATAAAATAAAAATAATAAAAAGACATATATAACTGAAATAGAGAACAAAACACAATAAAGAAAGCTGATGGGTCCCAAAGCTGAGTTTTATTTTCTGTGAAAAAATCACATTTTGCAACGTTCTTAAACAAAAAGTCATGGGATGTTACTGCAGAGCCTACAAAATTGATCTGCTCATTCTAAAAATACAGTGACTCTTGTTCATGAAGTCTACTTAGGCAGCACACCTCACAGAATAGGTGTCTTACCAAATCCTGTACTCCTGCCTTGCTATAGTCTATAGAAGAAAAAACCAAGAGCCGCTTTGCACAATGCCACATTCAATTCTGAGTCATGCTGTCTACTGCCATGCAAATATCCTGTCTGGTTTTGCACATAATCTAAGCATCTTGAAATTCCTGAAGCGTGCTCCACAATAATACAAGTTCTGTCATGGGGCCATGTGATGTCAATCATGCACTGGTGTAAGGAGAAGTATTTCTGCTGGCATTACTGGCAGGGGTGTATTAAAATGACTACAGTAATTAAAGACAATACTCCAGCCTTAACTCGAGATGTTAAAATGATGGTGGGTGCTAAACCCAAATGCTGAGAACAGGAAGTAAAACCAAAGGTCCCACGGTTGGAAGAACAGAGCAGGTTATGGTCACAGATTAGATCCATTATCTGCATATTTTGAAGGAATAGCTACAAAGCCTGGTTTGAGCTCTAACACCCAAGTAACATAGATAGATGATAGATAGATAGATAGATAGATAGATAGATAGATAGATAGATAGATAGATGATAGATATATATTATATATATATATATATATATATATATATATATATATTTCACTAAGTTTCACATACAAATATTTTCTGCCTTTCCCTGACCCCTGACCTGCAGATGGTGCCACCTGCCTGGGACACTTTGGACACATACATGCACGTATGTCACCACTCCCTCCTGCCACTTCATCATCCATTGGCCAACTGTGACACCACTCTTGGTTTTCAGTATCCCTGGCTTAGGAAAGCCTTCCTGGATTGTTCAGAATAGCCTTGACTACCCGTGTTAGCCAGCTTTGCATTTGTAACAAAATATTTGAGACAGGCCTCTTCTAAATTAAAAACAGGTTTATTCTGGTTAAGGTCTAGAAGGGGCAGTCTCATGGGCTGAGTCTCTAGTGAGGGCAGCACAACACAGCAAAGGCATCTCCCAGGCAGCTCACACCAAGAGCCAGAACGCAAGCAAAGAAAGAGAGAATCGGATACCCAGCAAGAGAGAGGGGGAACATATGTCCCTTCATCAGACATGACCTCAATAACTGACAGACTTCCCATTGAGGCTCATCTCTTAAAGACCCACATCACCCCCCAATTTTGCCACCTTAAGGACCAACTTTACATGTGGACTTTTGGCAAGCACTTATCCAAATCCTAAACGAGCCCTTGTGTAAGACTCCTCAGGCTGCTCTCCTTGTCCTTCCTGAACCATCATCATATCTAGTTTGGGTTCCCCCCGGAACAAGAAGTCAGGACAGTGATCATGATTTTTGTTAGCAAAAACTCCGCCATATCTTATCTATGGTAAATGCCCAAAAAATACTGATGAGATAAATGGATGGACAAATGAATACAGTTGCTATAAAGACATGAAAAAACATCACCATCGTGTTACTTCTATGATCTGCACAGCCACAGTGACGATCCTGGCCACGACATGTCAAAGGGAAGAAAGGAAAGATCTAGATACTCTCTCAAGCTGAGTGAAGCTTGAGGCAGGGTCCTCCTACATCCTGAAAATGAACAGTTCCCAGAATAATTTGGCTTCTGACTGGAATCATTCTTCTCATCTTCTCCTTCCTAACTTCCCAAAAAGCAGCCATCTCCCAGCTGGGGGCCTTGAGCCTTGCCAGGATTTTAGAGACACTGCGCCGCCACAGTCTGAGCTCAGAGAGAGGAATTTAGCCAGTTCCCGAGATAGAAGGCGGCCAGCCAGGTCTCCCGACAAATGCGGCTCTGTGGAATCTGGACTCCCCTCACCTCTTCACAGTTCACTTTTCAAAGGAAACTTAGTGCTTTAAATGAACAGCTTGAAAACCGGAAATAGAGCAAGCATTCAACTAGGTGAGAATGAATGATTCCATTTGAGAAGATGCCTGCAGTGGGTGGGCAGAGCTTGGTGGCATTGTGGTAGGGCCTCTGTTAACCACTGTCCCCATTTCCCCCCATGCCTGCTGAATTGTGCCTTTTGGGTGGAAAAGTAATCTCCAAAACCAAGATGGCACATAAATTGAAGGCCAGGAAATGACAGCAATATTAGCCCAGTGCAGAAGACACAAAAGATTAAGAGGATAGGAATCCAAAGACAACCAAAGGAAAAGTAGAGCTCCCAAAGGATGATAGTGGCCTGAGGGATAAGCAAGCTGTTTCCAAGAATGCTTCATTCCCATCATTTAGGTTCTCCTTTTGCTCAATCCACTGCTTCTTGGCACCTGCATCTAAGTGATTAAAGCTTTTTTTGCATCTCTCTGCAGAACCTATATCCCAGCCCTGATGGTAGAACAAAGGACTAGTGCGTTCACTAAGGGTCCTTATTCCTTGAGTGATCATTTCTATGCAACTTTTACCTGGTGAATTTAAAGTTTCCAAAACTACTTGTTAATTTAGTCACAAGATTGTATATTATTAGATAACTTTAAGACAGTAATATATATAGACATGCCAATAGCAACTTGGGAAAAACAGCAATATATAAATTTAAAGATTTGTTTGGTTTAGCAGTGTGCATCTGAACTGACACACTCATTTGTAAGTGAATGTATTTTAATTGACTAGCCCATCAACCCCATCAAACTGACAGTTTATGTGATGACTGTATTCATACAAGGTCCACACCTCCTATGTAAAATGATGTCTACAGAAGCATTGTTTATGAAAATAAAAAACAACTGGATTTCCAAATCAAGATTAATGAGAAAATAAAATATTCTTAGAACTATACTTGGGTAGGGTTGAGGGGGTTTCCTGGTGGTGGGAATAGTGGTGGCAGGTCAAGGGTACAGAACACGGAAGGAGTGTACTTGTTCATTACTGTAAGGAAGGGCTTCCCAGAGCCTAATTATCCTTCTTCGTGGCATTTGTGAAATTTAACAAAGGAACTTTAAGTTACTTTGAAATTATTGCTGTGGTTAGAAAGAGACAACAAGACTAGTGCCTATGATCATGGCAGGTCATGGATTCTACAAAACACACACACACACACACACACACACACACTGAGATTTTAGTACCGAGTAGTCCAAGGTTACAAGCATTTTCCCCCTCTACAAACAACACATGCATTCTACAGACACACGGTTGTGGGGAACCCATCATCCATCAGTCTCTTCTACCTTCTACCCAGAGATGCTTATAAAATAAGAGAACATTGAACACTTGCTATGGCCCAGACACACGCTAAGGGATTTAGGCTAACAACTTGAAGGCTGCAGCAGCTGCTGTTCAGCAGCCTCTTCCTATCGTTGCTTCTTTTCTTGGCCTCTGGTGGGGATCTGCTCCTCCCCCTTCACTGTGTCATCTACCCTTGTTCATCCCTCTGCCAGCCCTGTGTCTTGAACATCAAGCTCCCAATTTTCCTTGCCCCCACTTTGACCTTCCAGTCCCTATCAAGATGCTTTAGCTAGTATAACCTCTATCTTGGGACTGGTCTACTCTTTCTGCAAGCTCCTCCATCTGTCCCATTTGCTAACTGCTCCCCAGGAAGCCAGAAGCTGTCAGAATACTACTGTAGAGAAAAGAAAAACAAGCACATTTGGGTATCGAGAAGCTGGCTTAGCACTCACATTGGGTCATATTAATCTCCAGACAGACATAAATGATCTCACAGAATGGCAACTACACAAAGCAAGGCAAGACAAGGCCATGTCATAATTTTCTCTAAGCATAGACAGTGGCAAGGTCACTGTGCCACCAACAAAACACCAGACATCCTTTACTTGTCAATAAATTATTGTTGCTACTATTATCAATTGATTTTAATTATCTGAAGGCATAGAGACAAAAATCTGTTTGTCTATAGCTATGTGGCCAAAAGGACATTTTGCAGCAATGGAACTGTTCCGTGTCTGTGCCGTCCAATGTAGCAGTCACTAAGCCACATGTAACTACTGAGCACTGAAATCTGATGGTACTTTAATTGTATTTAGCTTTAATTAATTTAAATGTTGGTGGTCACATGTGGTTAGTAGCTACCATATCAGATAACATGGTTTAGAATAATGAAAATACTACTTTCCTTTGAAGGGATAAGGACCTAGCCCAAGGCCGTGAAATCCCAGATGGTAGGCCAGCACCAATCTGCTATAGAATTTTCACCAGCCCAGAACAGACACAGAAATCTTCACTGTTATGAATTTTTCGTAAAGCTAAATGTGCTCCATTTGAAGGGCTATTACTTCTTCTGAGATTGGCTATGCATTAGAAATTTTTATGAAATCTAGTCATTCATTCAATAAGTATCTTTTCCATCTATCTACTAGGCATTGCCCTGGAGATGCAAAGTAAATAAATCAAATAGCCACATCAGAGAGCTTACTTTCTAGTGGGGGAGAACAAAAGAAGAAGTATATTATCACACATCTGTGGGGACACTAACCACATAAGGTGACAGAGGCGGGAGGAAGGAGCTAGAAAGTCAGGGAAGCGCCTTCCCATACTGTGATATTTGAGAAGATATCTAAAAGAAGTTAAGGAGTTGGCCATGGCCCCAGATAACGAGCGCTCCATAACAAGACATCAAGTGAAAAGGCCTACAGGCAAAACCAGACTTGGCACACTAAAGAGAGAGGTACTGCAGCTGAAGCAGGGTGCTTCCCGGAGACAAGTTAGAGAATCCATGAAGCCCAGGTTACACAGATCCTTAAAGACTACTGTAAGGGCTGGAGAGATGGCCCAGCAGTTAAGAGCACTGAATGCTCTTGTAAAGGACCTGGGTTCAATTCCCAGCACTCACGTGGCGCTAATAACAATCCATAACTCCACTTTCCAAAAGACCCAATACCCTCTTCTGACCTCTGTGGGCACTTCATGACATGGGTGCACTTACACACATGCAGGCAATACACTCATACACATAAAATAAAAATAATAAATAAAATATTTAAATGTCTTGTAAAAATTGGGGCATATTTTAGATAGATTTTCATTTTAGGATCATTTTGGATTTATAGAATAGTTACAAAGATAATTCAACAGGTCCCTCTCTCATTGGTTCCCCTAAAGTTTAATATTTTATACCTCTGTGGCACACTTATCAAAACTAATAATGCCAGTTCAATACTATACTAATAACATCAGTTTGACACTGTTAAACTCTGGGCTTCATTCAGATTTCCCCGGCTTTCCCATGAAAGTCTCTGTTCAAGTACTCACTATTTCAGGTGTTTCTCTGAAAAGTCCAGTGTATCTCTTCCAGCTCCTCAGCCCCTCCTTGTTTGTCATATGCCTTGCAGCTTAATGCAGCTTAAAGAGTACTGACCAGATATTTTGGTCACTCATTTGGGGTTTCTCTGATATTTTCTTTGGCCCAGAATTTAGGTGACAAAAAAAAAAAAATCCCAAGGTAAAGTGCTCTTGCCATCTCATCATATCAGAGAGTACATGAAATCCACATGGCTTATTTTGCTGGTGATGGAATCTGGCAAAATTATTTGGTGGTCATGGGAGCAATGTGAACGTTTTTCTCAGAAGAAGGATATAGTCTGTCTTCTAAACGATTATTCAGTGGTGATGGTAGTAAACGACATGTTCAACACACGTGCTACAGTAGAACAAACGGGACTCATTCATGAATTAGATGTGAGGGAAACAGAAGCTTTAACTCAGGTGTGACAGGAGGAACACTAAAAGATCAAGCACAAGGGAAGGGAGCTGGAAGCCGAAAATCTGTGGTGGACTCAATGTATTAGGAGAAAGGTGGAGCGGAACTGAACAGAAGATTCTAAAATTCAGAGGTGAGGCTGGGGTCAAAGACATAAATTTGTGAATCATCAGTAAACAGATGGCATTCAGATCTATCCCCAGGATGAGATTACCCAGGGGGTGAGTGTCGAAAAAAAAGAAAAAAAAAAGGAAAGGAAAGGAAGAAAGAAAAGAAAAGAAAAGGGAGAGATTTGAAATTTCAAATACTAGTAGTATTTAAAGAGAAGTTCCCTTTTCATTTTCATTCCTAAACTGAAGAACTTTCAATAGTTAGCAATTATATATCCATCCTCAAAGGTTTGGTGAGATCGACAGATGATAGACAGATGACAGATGGATGATAGATGATAGACAGATAGATAGATAGATAGATAAATTATAGCTTAGATGGGTGATTGATAGATGATAGAGATAGATAGATGATAGATGACTGATAGATAGATGATAAACATATAGAGATAGATAGATGGCAGACAAATGATAGATAATCTTATATAGCTAAATGATATAGACTGATAATACAGGACAGAGAGATAGTGTCTTTCTTTCACTTGTACGGATGTTTTGCCTGCATATGTGTATATCACCATGTACAAGCCAGCCTGGTACCTGAGGAGGACAGAAGATGGCATCAGATTCCCTCAAACTGGAGTTACAAATAGTTGTGGGTGACCATGTGGGTTCTGGAAACCAAACCCAGGTCCTCTGTAAGAGCAACAAGTGCTCTTAACCACTGAGACATCTCTCTAAACCACAATATAACTCCAAAATCCTAAAAATCAGAAACCTACATAAATCTCCAGTTTCCTTTGTGATCCTAAGTTGGTTTTCAATGGCTTTCATGGGCTGCTATTAACAAATTGGTGAGAGAATTTCCAGGGTTTGGAGAAGTTGGACCCTCTGATAGTATAGGACCAGAGATCAACAACTGCTTGATGACTCACGTGAGGTATTACATGTGTTGAGCCAGGCACAGTTTTGCCCCGGCTTGGCTGCTCATGAGCACCAGAGCTTTAAATAAGTAGCCTTTGGCTGGGTGTGCAAACTGGACTGTGAACATGTGCTGCTCTTGATCTTGATTGGATTGCTTCTTTTTGCAGTCAACAGCAGTTAATGTACAGACTAACAGCCAATCAAGGAGTTAGGGTAAGCAACTGTTGAGTGTTCAGCCCTATGTCTCACCCCCTCCAAAGTTCAGGGGACATTGTGGAAGAGGGGACAGAAAGAATGTGAGAGCTGTGTCACATGGAAGAGGACTATGAAGCATTATCTTCTGGTCACAATATGGTTATTGCAATCATGAACTCACAGCAGCTGCAATGGAGCACGCTGGGTCTGCACAAGACTGGGCCTGGCAGCATCTACTCATTGATGGAGGAGGGGCTCGTGCGGCTAGGTCTCTCCCCATGCCTGTTGAGGGCAGTCGGGAGGGAGGTGGAGGTGCTGGAGTCAGTGGTGCAGGCACCGGTAAGCAGTCCACACTCCAGTGGATAGCTCCGCACCTACGTTCGGCAGGCGGCTAAACTTGGTGGGTCACAAAACAAAAACAAACCAAAAAGACCTGAAAGTAAAAAAGGGAATGACTGGGAGGAAGATAGTTGGTGGACGGAGGAGGGGAGAAGTGGGTCGGGGTAGTGGGGTGTGATCCAACTGCGGGATATGCATGGCCGAAACTGTCAAAAAATAAACTCAATTGAAACAAAATAAATAGTTTTCCTCCTGCATCTCAGCTTGCTTCCCCAAAACACAGTCTCCTCTTATTCTAGACCATTTTCCCTAAGCATGGGTATCCTTATTCTAAGCATTTTTATTCTGCTGGCAATCTTGGCACAATTCAATTGAAGACAAAAATAAAATTTGTGTTTGTGTGTGGGTGTGTGGATGTGTGTGTGCGTGGCACATGTGTGCACATACGTAGTGGTCAGAAGACAGCCTTAGGTCTCATTTCTCAGGTATCTCACACTTTTTGTTTGAGAAAAAGGTTCTCATATCCCGAAATTTTACCACATAGGCTAAGCTAGCTGGTCCCAAGCCCCAGGGATCCTCCTGTCTCTGCCTCCCCAGCATGGGACTTACAAGCACATACCATCATGCACAACTTTGGATTCTGGGAATAAAACTCAGGTCCTCAAATTTGTGAGGGAGGCACTTTACTGAGCCATCTCTCCAATCCAAAAATAAATAAATCTTTTGACAAGCAAACTTCTTTGAATTAGGGAAGGAGGTATGAGAGGTAATTAGTGTCATAAGCAATCATTCGTAATAATTTATTCAATGTCTTAATCTCCACCAGCTGCCTCCTCTATAATAAAAAAAAAAAAAAACAACTTTCCTCCAGATATAGAATTGAGGCTTGCAATTCTCAGACTCAAAATAAACAAGTAGGCAAAAGTGCCGAGATGGTGACCCTCTTTGAGAAAGCTTAGAAAAGGGTCAAGGAGAAAAACAAACTTATTCCAAACTTTTAACACAAGAGGAAGACGATCCCTCCCCCCCCCCCCCCGCTCCCCAGCCCATTTTCTTAGGCAGTGATTATCAAGCTTCACTGTGTAACAGAATCAGAGGACTTGTTACAATAGACACTGCGGGACCCAGTCCCAGACAGTCCCATTCAGTAGATCCCAGGTGGGTCCCAAGATCTTGGGCTGTAAACAAATTACTAAGTGATGCTGATAGAGGCTGTCCAAAGCCCATGCTGATAGAGCCTGTCCGAAGCCCATACTGATAGAGCCTGTCCGAAGCCCATGCTGATAGAGCCTGTCCGAAGCCCATGCTGATAGAGCCTGTCCGAAGCCCATGCTGATAGAGCCTGTCCGAAGCCCATGCTCTGAGAACCACACCCCTGCAGAGTGCCGCTATGTCAAAGCCACACTGGAAAGATTTGTATGGACACTAACCTCTTAGTTACTTCCAACGGGGCAGTGATTGATGGTCAGAGAAGCCTACAAGGTTTTAGCATATGATTTGCAAATGCAGCCCTCGATATTCACTGTGTGAATCATTCTGCAGCCATCCAGAACTTTCAGAAATTCATGGACTCCAAACCATACTCTTCTGAAAGCATTCCCCAGAAGGGAAGCTTAAGAGAAAGCAGATATGAAGCAAAGGCAACAAAGGTAAGTTCAACAATTACTTCAGTACAACACTGTCAAATTTTGACATAACCAGAAGCTATGTGAAATACACTGAAAACGGACTATAGTGCAAGACCTAAAAAGCCAGAAAAAAAAAAAGGACAGCCCAACCAAACGAGGTATTTTATTTGAACCTCTTTTTAGATATAAATCTTAGTACTTTTTTTTTAAAACTGCATTAAGTTGAGGAGTAACAGGAAAAAGATGAATAATTTTCCATTAAATTCAGTCTGTTATAAAGTACAAATAAAAAAAATCAGCATTATATAGTAAAATACTTGCCTTCATCATTCAATAAAGTAAACACTGCCTGATGATATACCCTGAGCATGTTGGGATAAAATACACCTTTCCCTTCTTCCCCCTCTTCAGGGATGTCCATGGATATGCACAGCCAAGGGGCCAACTGCTTGCAGGCATGAGCTGATGAGTGTGGTAACAGAGAAACAGCACTGGACACAAAGAGAAAACAGACCACCACCCTGGGGAAACAGTCCCCAGATGGGCTGTAAGAACACAAGGGCATCTCTAGTCCAAGCAAGACAGCAGACTCTAGAGAAAGAATGGTCTCAGGGTACAGGGAGGGAAGGCCACAGGCTGTGCCAAACGTGAAAGATGCCCTGGGGACTGCAGCACAGGCTGAAGCTGTTCTAGCGGGAAAGAACAGTGAGACACACCCTCTGCCTCACCGAAACCCCTAAGAATTTGGCCTTTTGTATTACATTCAACAGACACTGAGTAAGTAAAGCTTCAAATGCACAGAGAATGAGATGGAGGGAGAAGAGATGTGTGTTAAAGGATACAGAACAGGTACATAGGATGGGCAAGTTCAGAGACCTAATGTACAACACCAGGACTGAGGTAACAACATTAAAAGGCATTAGGGATTTACCTTAAGTAAGATTGTAGCTGTATGTAAGGTGATCGAGCCAGTAGTTACTTTTCCATCACTGTGACCAAAATATCAGTCAGAAACAGCTAAAATGAGGAAGGACTTATTTTGGCTAATGGCATCAGAGGACTCTGTCCATCATGGTGCAGGGAATATGGCAGACCAAAGCAGTTGGGATCATAGCTGCTCGCGCCTCTCCTCTTCTCTCCTTTGATTCCATCCAGGTCCCTGTCCCCTGCAGTATTCACACGTAAGCGAACATTGCCCCCTTGGCCAATCCTCTCTAGACACACTGACACAAACATGTCTCACCTCTCTCCCAGCTGATTCACAGTTCGGTCAAAATTCAGTTGGTAATGAGGATGAGCCATCACACCACTGGCTAATCTGCTTCACTACAGTAACCATTTTACCATGTGTAGCCCATAGCAGCACGCTGTAAACTTGAAATACACAAAATATAGTTCATTTTAACAAAATTCAATGTATTAAAGCTCTATCATATACAAAAACCATAACTTCTCAGACATAGCACAGAATTCAGGTATAATATAGTAATAACAGTGCCAGAGGCAAAAAAAAAAAAATCAAAGGATTGGGATTCATCAAACAAAGCAGAAAAAGGAGAGATGAAGACCACATCTCGGTATGAAGCATCCCTACTCTTTCCCCATAGCAGGTGCTATGCCAGAGTGGGGCGGGCCCAGGGGAGGAGTCCTCTGAGCTGCCTTCGAAGCAATACTGACACAATACCCTCTATTGGAAATCATAGCCAGAAACCAGGAAGCTGGACTACGTATCTCCAGCAGCACCTTTGTGCTTTCTATCCGTAAGAACAGCAATGAACACCTCGGCAGAAGCCACAGCCCAAACCCAGGCAAACCAGAGTGTTGAAATGCAGGGCATGCACCTCGGCCGCCACATGGCCAGCTAACTTAAGCACAGTAACTCTCTGGACATAAGATCTGCAGATTCTGTGGCAGGACAGAGCATTTAGATGTGGTGGACACCTCCTTAGAAGAGGCCAGTGGGCTTGTTTAAAACCATCTACGAATTTCATTCTTGTGTCAAAATAAGTACAAAGGCTAAGGAAGAAGGAAGCATATTCTAGTGAGGTTTTCAGAAGCTTCCTCTCCACACCAGAGCTGAAAAGATCCTTCAGGCCATAGTGAGTGACTACTTTCCAGATTAAACCCTATTGTGGTTTCCCACTGTGTGGGAATCCAATGCTTATCCTGCCAGGCCCCTTTCTCACTTTTCTATCCAGCTACAGGGTCACCTTTAGCTCAAGAGCTCCAGGGTCTTCTGCCTCAGCCTTTCACATTTGCTGGTCTTCCTACCAGGAACGCTCTTCCCTGTCATTTCTTTTTATCTTCTCATTTTCACTAATTTATCCAAAAATCACTCACTTCCTCCAGACTTCCTCCAGAAATCCCGCTCTGACCACCCCTCTAGAAGATACATTTGCATTCTGTGCTTGGTTAAACATGTGATATCTAGCTATTTGATGTTTGTCTCCATGGAGCTGTATCTTCAAGAGTCTGTGGTGTGATGGATTTTACTTACCAGTGAGTGCCCATAGCCATATCCCGTGAGGGAAACGCCCAAATAATAATAACATCACTGGACTAGCAAATTCTCATAAGATATCACAATTTTGGGTGTGGAAAATAAAGTCACCATTTGTAAACAGATTCCAGTTTGTTCATGAGAATATGACCCTTTAATGCTGTTGACACAGATTACTGTAAATTTACGGGCTTAAAACTGTACAGATTTTTGTCTTATGGTTCTGGAAGCGGAAAGCTTGAAACAAGTCTCATGGAGGTTATACCCATGTGGCAGCATTGCTTTCATACTGGTTTCCACATTCTAAAGGGACACCTGTGTCTCTCCCTTGGGCTATCCAACTATTGAAACAATGGAGCCTCCTCCCAAAATTATAATTTTCCCAGGAGTCTCACACTGGAAGAAGGCAGCTAAAGCCTGGGTCAGCAACATGGGGGTAGCTTGTCTTCTCCCAAAAGAGATTTACAATTTATCAAATCATCTTGCAGGAAAACAGAGCCCAGACAATGATGGGTCAATGACAGACAGAGGCACACCCTGAATAAATCTTTTTCTGCTTGTCACTATTAAGTTGGCTCTTTTCATTGACTTTTCAAGAAAAAGTAGCAAACCTGCTGGGGGAAGGGAGGACTAGATTCCAGCAACACTTGGTGGAGTCTAGATGATTCATTCCTTCCTCTCCTGCATCCATTAAGTATCCTGCATTCTTTGGTTCATGGAAACCCTCCATCTTCCAAGATGGCAGTCATATTACTCTGACTTCTGCATCTGTGGTCACACCTCCTTGAACTCTCCCTCTGGTCTCCCTCTCTCACCTCTGAAGAGCCCTGTGATTTGGCTGACCTTGACAATACAGAATAGTCTTTTCACCTCAAGGTCTTTAATTTAATCTCTGCATGATTCTTTTGTCAAAAAGGCAACATAATTACAGGCTTTGGTATTAAAATGGCTACATATCTGAGGGTCATTGTTATATCTACACCTACTTTTAAAATATATTTTATTATTTTTATTTTATGTGTATGTGTATTATTTTTATTTTATGTGTATTGACTACACGCACGTAAGAGCACCCATGTTGTGCAATGCCCATGGAAGTCAGAAGAGAGTGTCCAAATTCTGTGGAACTGGGGTTATAGACAGTTAGCCACCATGTGGGTGCTGGGAAATGAACCACTGATCTATCTCTCCAGCCTGTACAACTACTTTTGAATGCACTGAATGCACCTCTTTCCTAATAGGAATACTAGTGACAATAATGATAGGTGTAGGAATCTATTACAGTTCTGAATCTTTGAAAGACTCTATGAAAACTCAACCACTAGCAAAACACAGAGCAGAATCAAGAAAAAATGTAATTTATTCTTTCTTTCAAAATCTTTCTCATGGGCTGATTGTCTCAAATGAAAGCAACTGCCTTGACTGCTGAAAGTAGAATGTGGTGGAATGACAGGTATAACTGAAGAGGATCTTTTTCCTTTATAGTAGGCTTTTGTATGAACTCAAATGGATACGTGGAGAGCAGAGAACAGAATTCCATCAAGCTTTGTAAGTTTTATCAACATCCCTCACATAGGATTCCATTACTAAAATCAAAAGTCTTGATTCTCAGTACTTAACAGCTTTTTGAACCATGAACCCTAGAATTTCTCAGACATAAGTGGTTCATAGTATTAATTCAGAATAGTGTCAGCTGGGAAGTAGACCTATGGCAGCCACACTCTTTTTTGTCTTGAGCAACCAGTTTTTCTTGATCTCCTTTAGAATTTAAAGAGGAGTAGCTGATTTCACAAGAGCCTCCCCTACTCAGCTCCTCCCCTCCTTCCTGGGGCCACATTCTGCATTCCTCTGGAACCACAGGCTTCAAAGGGGTTTTCATCATCTAGGCAACACCTTGCTCATACAGAAAAGCAAGTTGCATTCATTCAAGAGTCAGATCCCTTTCCTCTTTCTTCTTAGGTATACTTTCTCTCCTTGCACCTATTTCTCCTTATGTATCCAGCAATCATTCATAAATATCATTGAGTGACTACTGGATCCCAAACTTGAGCCCTGAGGCAGAGCAGGGAGTTAGACTAACATGGCTGTAAGGAACTGAAAAGTCATTGAATCTTATGAGATTGTTGAAATGAGACGACCAAACTGGCCCTGGGAATTCAGGTTCTCCTGTGAAAGTGAACAAAGTCTAGGATCTGAAAGATGTGCCAACATCCGCTGATAGGTATAGAGGGAGGAAAAATGATCCAGGCAAAGAGAAAAATGTATACGGAACCTGGGGTAAGAGTTTTGTTCACAGAAAACTTTCCTAATAAATTTGGTTCATTTTATGTCTTCTTACAAAAAGAAAAACCTCCATGGTTAGCACATATCCAAGCACGAAAGGGCCACAGAGAACTGTGGAACTGATTCCATCCAAAGATGCATCACTGGAGAAACTATCTGCAATTGAAGAACATTTTGAAAACTCCCTCCTCTCCATTCCAGGATTAGAGTCCTGAGATTATCGAGGCCCCAAATGTGACATTCATCTGCTAAGCAGACCATTTAAACCCCTGAGAGCAGAGATTGCTCTCACCACAGTGTTTTTCCTCTCTAAAGGACAACGCACCCTTGCGGGGGGGGGGGGGGTTGGGAATTTCTTCTTGGGTGCAAACAGCACCCTGCAGAATTTGTTTCCCACCCTCTGCTGCACAAAGTAATAAATCTCAGGTGCTGGGGTGTGCATGTAAAGGATTTGGGGATCTGTGGTAAAACACAGGTTCACTCTCTCCACTGAGGATCCCCTTGGCTTTTCTGGTCCATGTAATCAACCTCTCTTAAGCGACAACTACCTGCAAGCTTCTGTACTTCTTTGGGGAACAGGAAAACAGATGGTTAAGCATTCTCCTGAAATGTTCACAGCCCAAAGGCAAGGCCAATATAAACAAGTACAGTCCCAAAAGATGCAAAGAGAGAGAAGTAACAAGTGTTACATGAGCCACCAGGACACATTGGTAAAACATCTTGACCAGTCAACACTAATCACCTACAGAGGACCATATTTCATTTAATTCTTCCACAGATTTCTCACAGGACATCCAGGTATAGTGTATTTGAGACAAAACAAACCCAACTTGTCACTTCCCAGCTCAAGCCCACTCTTCCTCTCAAATCCTTTAACCAAGATTTAAGGCTTTATTCCCATCAACACTCTTCCCCAACCCAAAATGTACCTGACGTTGCGCTGACCTGGTGTTTTGCCAGCATCAGCGGGAATCACCATCACACCACCAGATGACAGCATCAACCCTTCCCATACTCAACATGTGTTTACCGCAAGAACAAACATAAAACCGTCCACACTCAGGCCCTTGCAGTTGGCCTGTCTAATACGCGCTTGCACTTTCATCTTTACTGTGAAGCAACCCTGTTAAAAAATTTATTTTTCAGGTGCCACCATGAATAAATCCATCTTTTGATCAGGGGAAAGCATACGTGAAACTGAGAAAGGACACGTTTTCCTTTTTCTGGGAAGGTTTTGGGGATGTCAATCACTGTAAAAATCTTTTCTTGGGAATGCTATCCACATCTGCAAACTGTTCCTGTAAGGTCTATGCAGAAATCCATTTAAAAGAATAGCTTTTCTCCATGATAAGCAGTCGTCTCCCACCCCGCAAGCCCCACAGAATGCCAAGCAGGCCTCCCCATCTGAACTATAAAGTCACATTGTTTTTTCCCCTCTATAACAGAACAGAAGGAAGTGATTCACATACCTGACTTCCCTAAGAAATGGAAAATTTAACACAAGAGGGTGTTTTGATAGGAAGTTTGGGAAGTCATAATGTACAAGTGAGTTGTAATAATCCTTTATGCAGCAAGAAAAGAAAACCTAAGAGATGAAGCACTGTGAACAACACACTATGTAATAACTCCTGGCCTTCTAGGTCCCCTCTTTGCACCTCATCAGACCTGTGTTCATAAATGACAACCTAGAAGGAGCAAATCTGTACTTTCTAAAGCTTATGTACCACCGTGATCTGCCCAAGCCTCTCGCCCTCTAGGACAGAAGGACAAGGAGAAGGAGGGCGGTGCACCTCATCAGTCTGCAGCACATGACAACACCCCCACCCCACACGCACTGTTTTTTTAAATCAGGAACAAATTGAGCCAACGACAGGAACCCAGACCGAGGGCGTGCTGAGCCAGGAGCCTGTGAGAGAGCGAAACAATGGCTCTGTCCTCCTCTGGAACCACAGGCAAAATGGGGGACCCAGATGATGTTGCTGCCTCCCATCCCTTTGCTCAAAGGATAGAGTCAAGGAGACCCCCCTGGAAGGCCTGAGTCAGACCAGGAGGACCTAGAGGTAAAGAACTAGTCTGACCTTCCTCCCTGGAGAACTTAAATATATTATTACTCTCTAGGGTATGGTGGGCCTAGGAGTCCTCGGCCTGTGTTCCGCCTGCTGCTGCAGCTCCATTCTCCCCAAAGGTTCACAGGCTGCTGGGTTGGCTCTAAAGAAACAAAAGACTACAGAAGAAGGATAGGTACAATTTGACTGGGTTTGCTTATTTTGATATTTGGTCTCCACAGTACTTGCCCGGGCCCCACCCAAGTTAAGAGCAGCCTGTAACTTAGGCTCCAGGGGATCCCATGCCCTCTTTTGGCCTCTGTGGGCATTGCACTCACACATGCACGAACCTACTCAGAAATACACATGTACACATAACTAAAAACTAAAACTCAAATAAAATAAAGACATTTTAGAAAACTTCAAGATGTCAGAGACAAATGATTTCTCCAGAATCATTTCAAGTAGAAACTTTGGAGCAAATTGGGAGCTTCCAGCTTGCCCTTCTCTACCTCTTGGGTTGCATATAAAAAGAATGCCACTAGCTAAAACAACAATTTGAAGTGCTCAAGGATCCACATACATAAACTATCACAAATACTAATCTGTACAATTCTCCATGTTGTGTAAGAATGATAGTTTATTGCTCTCTAATGATCAGTTTGCAATTGATATGTAACCACCTGCTTGTCCTCTGAATCTTTTCTCAAATATATAATGGGGGAATTATGGAGAGACTATTTCAAGACTCAGCATCTGAACAATAACTTTAAAGAGACCAAGTAAATGAGAGGACACCAGAGGCAGCCAATAAGGAAACATAAGGTCTGCTTACTATTATTAATTAGGAAAAGTAACAATATTTAGAGATGTCAGTTGTGAAATACTCATATGAGTTTTCTTTTTTCTGGGGTTTTTATACTAATTACAAGGACAGATGTACTTTTTGTAGCACGCTGCTTAAACTCTAAGTATGGCATAAGAAACGGCTTCCCCCTTCTGATCAGAGGCATAAATAATGTTCTTATATTATGCCCTAGGCCCATTTATCACAGAGTTGGTTGAAATGCATCTCTGGCTTCCGTAAATCATGCGTAGAGTTAAGCAGAATCTCCTCCTAGAATGTGGAAAACAAACCCATGACAAGAGACCTAGAGTTACACACTATTCGAGTGAGAGTTTCTTCATCGTCCATTTTAGTTGATTTACACAGACAGGAAAGAGCGGAACATAACACCTTTTACAAACTTCCCAGCTTCACCTAATTAAGCCAGACCTGCCTGCATAAAGCACCTCATAGTTTTAGAAAATCTGAGCAGAGTTTAGTAAAAATGAGACCAATTGAGGAAACGTACACATACCCCACCTGCTCTCAGATCCTGTGCTTGTAGCAAAGTCAAAGTTACAGGTAATGGATGTGTGGAGCAGGTCTTTCCTGGGTCTCAGAATTCTGAAATTTCAGTCCATATTTTGTCCTTCTAAAGGAAGTCTGTGATATAAGCCAAAATCACCCAAAGAGTATAAAAGAAACCATGTTTGACATGAAGAGTTTATTTAACAGAACATTTAGTGAAACATGTGAAGTAACTAATCTCTGTCAGAACTGAAGATCCTAATACTTCAAGGGGAAAAGTGCAGTTCCAAACGTCATCAAAATGTTCTCAGTATGTTTGAGTCTAGTAAAGTGCTGAGTACATGTAGAAGAAAAATCCAAAATATCTAAAATAAATAATCCTGTTCTAGAAGGTGTTTAAAGACTGCTTTAAGGCAGTACAAAGATATCTACCTCATTTATACTGGGTTTAAGTTGCTATCCATTGTAAGAGGCACCTTAATTTGTAACCAGGAAGGAAGGAAAATCTGTTTTGTACTGCTGTTCTTATCTGCTTTTCTGAATTTATTCTTTGATAATTTCATACATGTACATAAGGAATTTGGGTCATTTTCACCACATCGCCTTCTCTTTCCCTCACTCTCCTTTCTTCTCCCCGGGTCTCCCTCCTCCTTTCCTATCTTTTCTGTGTGTGATCCCTGAGTTTAATTAGAGTCACTAGCATGAAAATGGGCTGTGTGTTATCTACCAAGGGAGGGAAACTTGTAAGCGGCTAAACCACTCAAGAGAATGACATTCCTTCCCCTAACAACCATTAGCTGCCAATAACCCCTCCGCAATCTACAATGAAATTTTGACAGACTTGATCTTGTACAAGTCCTCTATAGGTGACCATAGATGTAGATGTAGTGAGTTCCTGAGTGTGACAGCCGTGTCATTTCCAGAGACATCACTTCATAACCCTCCTGCCCATCCTCTGGTGCTTACATTCTTTCTGCCGCCTCTTCTGCCATGTTCTCTGAGCCTTAGAAGAGTAATACAGACACCCCACTTGGGACAGAGAACTCAACTGTCACTTATTCCCTGCACTCTGACCAGTTGTGAGTCTCTGCATTGACCACCGCCCACTGCAGAAAGCAGCTTCACCCAGGACAGCTGAGATCAACACTAATCTATGGCCATAAGCGTAAGTTTGTAGAAGACAGGCTGGCATCACATTCACTTAGCAAAACAGTAGCAGGGTGCCCACCAGGGCCTCTGACCTGGAGAAGAATCTTTTTTAAAAGATTCTTCCCTTCTTTTGATTTTATTTAGTGTGTGTGTATGTGTGTGCAGGTGCATGCACCCATGCATGTACATGTGGAGGCCAAGGAAGGACATCCACTTTATTCCCTTGAGACAGGGTCTTGCTGAACTGGAAGCTTGCTGTTTCAGTGAGCCAGATAGTGAGCTCCCATATTATTTTATTTTATGTGTATTAATGCATTGCCTGCATGTGTATAAGTGCACCCAGGTTGTGCAATGCCCGAGGAGCTCAGAAGAAGGCGTGGATTCCCTGGAACTGGAATTACAGATGGTCATTGACTGCCATGTGTGTGCTGGAAATCAAAACCAGGTCCTCTGCAAGAGCAACTGTATCTCTTAACCATTGGGCCATCTCTCCAGGCCCTTGAGAAGAATCTTACAATAGCACCATCAACCATGAGATGCTCTCCAATTTTAAAATTGTTGAATATGTAAAATAAGTTACAAAGTATGTCTGCACCTAACCATCCAATGAGAAAAAGACAGAATGTGTATACACATATGCCTGCTTAGAAAATAGCTTGTAGAATAAAGGATGAAAAATGAGTGGTTTCACAAGCAAATTTCGTGACAAGAAATCTAGAACAAGGGAATGTTCTGTGAATATAATCATACAGACAGGTATGCAGCCCCTGCTTCCTCCAGCTTCTCCATTACTACTCAGGCCCAGATTCTTCTCCTAGCTCAAACTTCCTCCTATATGGTAGCACACATTCTAAAGCTAGCTTTCTATGCACACTGATATCCATAGAGGCACATCCCCTCTCTCAAGTCCAGGCAGCAAACCACTGCATGCTGACAAAACCACAATGGCCAGCTTTATGTGAACACAGTCACACTCTTGTACTTGGGCACTCTACACAGCGGCCACCACAGTAGCAGGAAAGCAGCACAGAGTGGTTCAGAGTCTGAAATATTTGTCATATGACCCTT
Source organism: Eospalax fontanierii (assembly GCA_035773235.1). Classification (NCBI taxonomy): domain Eukaryota; kingdom Metazoa; phylum Chordata; class Mammalia; order Rodentia; family Spalacidae; genus Eospalax; species Eospalax fontanierii. The sequence goes on along the minus strand of CM069529.1, from coordinate 88,271,604 downwards.
TAAGAAAAAGTTTGCCAAGTTGTACACTAAGGCACAAGACCCTAGAGGGCAGAGGCCATACTGCACTGGTCTTGCTTTCCTCAAGAGCAGTTACTGTTTGCTTATTAGTAATTTTAGTAGGCAGAGCAACAAGCCTCTTAATCACACTATCACACTGAAAGGTCTTCTGGCACACATACATTTTCACAACTGTCCTCATCAGGCTAATTTCCATTTGTAGACATTCATTACCCTCCTTTTTACCCTTCTATATATTAATCAGTTACACACTAGCTTTATGACCTAAAGGAAGCCCACCTATCTCCTTGATTAACTGCATTATATGGACGTTTTGAAGACCATCAGTCACCTTTCACACTACAAACAATATGGAATGCATAACAGCAATTTCAAATCATTTCCCAGACATCTATTGGGCATGCTCTCTGCACTACTCCAAAGAAGGGGCTACCAATCAGACTGGCACACAGCCTCCACTTCAAGTCCGCTTTATCTCCTTAGATTTTGTTTCACTGAACACACAGTGAAGTAGCCTGATTATAAAGAGAACCTCCAGTTGACCAAAAGGGAAAGACCCACAAGTATTCAAGCAGGACTTGGGGACTTACTGTGGGCAAAAGTCCTGAAGCAGTTGAAAGGGGTACACTCCTAGCTCCTTACCTGGAGCCACATACAATCCAGGGATAAAGGTACTGTTACAACAAGCTATCAAAAAGCAAACAGAAGAGCACAGGTCTTTGGCCTGTTGAAGAAGGGATTAATTCTGACAAGGTTGGGGGTTAAAAGAGAAAAAAGGTAAAGCTTTATGAAGGAAATTTTCGGGGGCTTTTAAATGAGAAGATGAATTTCAAAGAGAAAATCCTTTGAGGTAAAGTAGGAAAGAAAGACACAGAGATGACGAGTTCCAGAGCCTGATGCACCCATACCTGCCAAGTGGGGCTAGCGCTACACATTCAGCACATGCCTCCTGAGTGACTCTTTCCTAGGGACATATCTGAGCACAAGACAAGTCCTCTCAGAGGCAGAAAAACTACCTTGGAAGCTGACTTCATGTGGTCCTCTCCTTATAGAAAGGAGAGTACAGTGTGGGTGAAGAATATGCCAGAAGGCAGGACACTATAGGCAGGAGGAGACCCAACTGTAAAACACCTGGGGTTAGGGCTCAAGGAAGTTCCATTCTAAAGACATTTGAAGTATTTTAGATGATGATATTTTCAATGTAGGTATTTCAAGTTAAGTCTATTTCATGGTTCAGAGTACAAATTCTGCTCGTATTCCCAGGGCATTGCCCATGCTAATGCAGATCTTCCGAACCAGTGGCATTACGGATAACAAAACACAAATTCAACTCTATCAACCTCAAATGTTTGAGGTTCACCATACTGAGAAACACAGGAGGGGCTCAGGGTTCATCAATCCAGCATTAGTATCCTTACTGCCCTGCTGGCTTAGACTGAACGTGATTTCTAAGTGACTCCAATTCAATAATCTATGACATTTGTCAAAGCTGTGTGTGTGTGTGTGTGTGTTTTAGTGAAAATACTGTTTTAGTTGTACTTTAAGCAAAAACAGTTCCTTTACTGTCTGAATGCTTTTGTATAGAGTAGTTCCAACACGGCAGAAAGAGTATGCCTTTATGCCTTAGCAACCTAAGTCCCAAACAGAAAGCCTATGGCTTTTCTAAATGCGCTCTCAGTTTACTTCCTATGAACAAATTTCCTTCTCTCTCCCTAGCAATCCTTGTTCCCTGGTTGTCTCAGTCTCTTCCCCAGATTCTTCACTGGAATATTTACCTTCAAAAATGACTTTTCCGTAATATACCGGGCTGATCTAATATTTCAATTTCTCCTATCCGTTTTTTAGGTCCTAAAAGTGGATTTCTCAACTTTAAGATTGTTGGGGGAGCTACCCTATGCACCAAATACTATTTGGTGATGTCTCCATCCTCTACCCACTAGATGCTACAAGCAGTACATGCTCCCCCAATGCCCAACTGTGTAACAATCAAACGTACCTGCCAATCATTATCAAATCTTCTCTCTGAGCAGAATCTTCTCCTGATGTTGATTAACCTCTGGTCTAAACTTCTAAGTTCATTTTATAATGATAATAGTAACAGGTAATAAATATTAAGGTTTATAACTGGCCATTCACTATTCTAAGTATATGTCCATGTCAACTCAATCCTAATAACCTCCCATTTTAAAGATGAAGAGTCTTGTCCAAGGCCACACTGCCACTAAATGATAGGATGACCAGAGTCCACTGGTCCTTGTAACTACTGGACTATTGTGCTTTTCTAGAAGTGCACAAAAGTGATAGCAACAGAACAGGTCTCTCAACATCTTTCCTAGTCTATAACTTGGGTCATCCAGGACACGAGCCCGCAATTAAAGATATCTCATGAGTGGGGCTGGTGAGATGGCTCAGCAGTTAAAAGCACTGACTGCTCTTGTGGAGGACACAGTTTGATTCCCAGCACCCACATGGAGACCAACTACCATCCAAAACTCCAGTTCCAGGGGATCTGATGCCTTCTTCTGACCTCCACGAGCATTGCATGACATGGGTGCTCTTACATACAGACAAGCAGTGCACTCATACACATAAAACAATTAAAAAGAAGATATTTCATGGGCATAATAGGAGTTCTTGAATTCTTCTAGAGGTTAAATAATTTTACTGTTTTAACAACCAGTATGGCTGAGCATAGACAGGGAAGTCATATGAGTGTGACTAGTCACCATATGCCCACAGGATAAATAGAACTCTACATTTTCTTCCACTGAAGTTACATTTTGCACAAGTAGATTCTGCTATCACAGAGCACCTGTTGGGTACAAAAGCCTGAAAACTGCTCTGGTTCTGAAAATGTGAGTGATAAGGTCATGGGTGGAACAAAGTCCCCAACTACAAAGTGGCAAGAAGATTTACAGCAAACGTTAATGTCAAGTAAAAGTGGAGGAAACCAAAGCTGACTGCATCGAAAGTTGGATTTTCATACACAATTCATAAACAGCTTTTGAAGCAAATATCAAGTTAATAATGTGCTATAGATTAACGATCCTTCAGCTCATTTCATGCACATCCAAGTGACCTGAAATACATCCAGTCGTATGTTTATTATGAACAGTTTTCCATTGTGTTTACACGTTTTTCAGCTCTTTAACAGGATGAGCAATTCATTTCCATCCCATTGTGAGCTTTCCATTTGTTCAGTAAATCCTTGGCAAAGACAGACTTTTTGCCACTAAAACTGGTACCAATTTAAGCAGGTAAATTATGAATGAATTAATCTTTTGTTAGAGAAATAATCAACCTTACAAGTACTGAAGTTTCTTAGGAAGTGAGACAGAAGGCTGTATTTCATGTGGATTTGATGAACCCCTAGAGTTAAAGGAATGTCAATGCCAAAGGGGAAATTAGGAAGGACTGACTGGCCCAACAAGGTTGTACATGCTCTTCCAGCCCTCAGTGAGTCTACCAGCTCCCACTCTGGGAAGCTTGGCAGTTCCTTTCCCAAGGCTGATCTGTAGATTATGGAACAAAAGAGAAATCTCAGACAAAGAGCTTTAGCACTGTGCCTAAAACACAGCTTGTATTTAATACATATTCATAATTACTCTATGCTTTCTGGGTGAGATTACTTCTGAGTATTGGTTTTAAAGGTAAAAAGGTTCTTTTGACTTATGATTCTGATAATTTTCCATTCCTGACAACGAATTTTTTAAAGAATAATAAAATAGATGAGATGCTGGAGAGACGGCTTAATGGTTAAAAGCAAGTACTGCTTTTGCAAAAGACCCAATTTCCCAGCGTGTCAGGGTGCTCACAACTGCCTATAACTCGAGCTCCAGGAACTCTAACACCCTCCTTGGGCCTTCATGGGTACCCACACACATGTGGCATACACAAAGAGAGAAACAAACCCATACATAAAAATAAAATACAAAAAATAAAGTGGGGGCTGGAGCAATGGCTCAGCCATTAAGAGCACTGGCTCCTCTTCCAGAGGACCCACGTTCGGTTCAGCTCCCGAGCATCCTATGCCCTCTTCTGGCCTTCATGGGCACTGCGGACATGAGTGCAGTAACATACATGCAGGCAAAGCACCCATACACATAAAACTAAATGCATAAAAATTTTTAAAATAAAGTGATCAAAAAATAACAAAATGGGATCTGTCTATAGAATTCAATAATATGCTACACAGTCTTCCTACTGATAATCAGTATTCAGGATCGAACTTTGCGCGTGCCTATCAGCATCCTGAATCCAGCTGGTATATTTACCTTTGCAGCCTGAATCTCTGAGGTCCTAGATTTACTTCTGACAATCCTCTCATCCTTATCCATATGTAAGCATCTTCACCATCTCCAAGTAAAGATGTACTCAAGCCTTCAAGCCCCCTTGCAATCCTGCAACTAACTAATCCATTAATACAATAAAGTAAATTCCCAGGCAGTGCTGAACTTTTTACAGTACTCATTATATGCCCCTAAAGTCATTTATAATGGAAATTCGGAGATGTTCTTCACTCCAAAGGGTACTGGTCCAGGGTCTGGGAACCGAACACATGTTCACAGACATACACACACACAACTGTATGTATGCAATACACGCAGAGAGAAAAGAGTTCTGTTCACTTACCTCAAATTTATTCAGAACAGTTTTATGTATTTATTTTCATGAGTTTTAGACAAGATCTTTTTTAGCACATTACAGAGGCCTGGAGGGGCTTTCTGCATAAAAGACAAAGCCAAGCACTGTTAATGCAAAGTATAGTAACTCAGTGTTTTGAAAAACATGGCCAAGCATATTTGACTATGAAGCCACTAGGTGTCTCGAGCTGAGGGCAACATTGGCAGCCGGGTTCTTATTATCAGGAGATTCTGTGCTACCTTGTACCTGCAGGGTTCAGCCTGCGTCGACCTAACAAGGACTCATATGCGTGATACCAGAACCCTTAAGATGCAAATGTGCCATGCCATTTGTGTGCTGGTAAAATATAAGGCACGAGAGAGCTGATTTGCACTTCTTGCTGAGCCCCTTACAGTATTAAGTTACCCAGTCATTCTAACCCTCAGTTTCCCCATCTGAACATGCCATAGAAATAGAATTTACTTCCTACAGACTGCTATGAAGACCAAGGAAATAATACATATAATATGGGTAAAGTGCCTGGAACAGTAAGTGCTCTATGCACATCAACCAAGATAACGACCCATGTCACCTGACACTCCGTTTTAAACCACACTAAAAATAATCTGCACCTAATTCCTCAAATGGACTGCATTTAAGTCCTCAAGTGGATACTCTTCCAAAATAAGAGAACAACACATGAATGGTTTTGCACCACCACACATAAATATCCAGATACAAACATAAATGACAAACTAGAGGTCATGCCATGCCAAACATGGAGGAAAAAGCTAAGAGAAGATACATAACACAAAGACAGGCAGACACAGATGGATCTGTTTGTGCTAAGAAAGTGGCAAATCAGAAGACTTACCTTCAGCACACATAAGAAGTTTTACTTCCTTGGGGTGCCATTTAGTATTCAGAAGTAATCTTTTACTAGAATAAGATCTAAGATGTCTTACAGAGATTTCACCTTCAAAAGTTAACCCTGAAAGAGCAAGAGGAGTACACACAAACACACACACACACACACACACACACACAAGCACATCAGGTAATTCAGGGAGCAGCTTAGGAAGCCTCCTCATTATGTTTTTTTACAGCTCTCTTTCCATCATTAAAAAGGCACATGTTTCAAATAGGTAAACATCTTTCAGTTGAACAAACTTACATGACTATTCCTGAGTACAGTTGCCTTTGTTTTCTAAACTCCTGGGTATACATAAACTGATGTGTGAAATTTCATGAACTCCAGGCACACAGGGGGTTAACACGCTTAAACTTACCAGTCCAAGACAAAGCAGACTGACTAGCCCACGGACCAGCAAAAATCCTAATGCCTAATAACATTATTTTTAATAAAGAGCCAATCAAAAATTTACTAGGACATGAAGGCGACTTTTAGAGGCTAGACTACATAACACAGGCTGTCTGGAGAGGGAGACCTGAAGGAGCACTGCTCTCCGAGTGCAGAGCTATTGGCGATCCCAGTCTTCTGACGCATCAGAGAAACATCCCCAGCCACTACCCGCTTCACAATTCAACGTTTCTATCTGATTAATAGAATATTCCAAATGTCCAATATAATTCTGTCTGGCTAAAACATGGCAGAAAAATCATACTGCTCGTATTTAAATAGTACCTGAGATTTATTTTTAAAGTTAACACCAGTAACAAAAATTCACACACGATTTCAATCTTGGCTGGCAGCTACCTCGATGACTGACACTGCTTTATTGAAAATGATTTCTAAAACGTTACCACAATGGCCTTATGATTAGTTTTATAACTGATTCAAACACTCCCGTTCCACAGGAAAAGCAATGTCCAAAAACTTGCAGAGAAACCAGTGGAAAGAAAATAAATCTCATTCACGGGCGCCATCTAGTGTAGGAAAGAGACAGATCCAGAGCCACTGAGCTACATTTCGATGGTATGTTTTAAACTCCAGACTCTTGGAAGAAACTTAGTTCAGTGCTTCCCAAAACACATTCCTTGATAACAGGATTCTGTCATCAAAAACATTTGAGACACACTGGGTGAAGCTTTGTGGAACAGACAACTTTATTATAGGATATCACACAACCTTATATATGCCAACACACACTGGGAATCTCTGACCTGAGATGTGGCAGTTGAATTTGGTTAGGGGAACTCTTTACTTATGGATACCTCAAAACTCCTCACAGAGTATGGACTTTCATAAAACAATGTTGGGGTGCTGATCTAATATAGCTTTCTGCTTTAATATTTTACACACGAGGACTCCAGCTACTAAAGCAATGCTTCCAGGTTCCCAGAACAGTCTGATAGCCTGTTAAGCTCTACAACAGGTGAACTGAAGTGAGATGTGGACCGCAAGGCTTCCTGTACTCTCTTCTCTGGTATTAAAATCCTAGTATAGGCAAGCCTGTTAGGATAGAAGGACATCCTATTACAGATGGATTCAATACTGATTTTAAAATAATACTTTTGTTCCAAGGTTCAGTAGTGAGTGTAATTTCAATCTGACTATAGATTAACCTTAATGCTGTATGTCAACATAGATGGTAGTTCACCCCTACATATTTTATTTCTATTGTTATATTTGTAACAACACAATTTAAGAGTGTGAAAGTCATTTTAATTCTTCCCATACATACTCCACTTAAGCATAAACCTGAAGAATGGCCACAATACTTACAGTGAATTTTTTACCTCGCAGTCAAAGTACTATGCCCTAAAATAACAAACGCCAAGAGAGGCATGAATTGCATTTTCCCAATAAGGCAAATATTATGTGGGATGACAGCACTGGAATTACAAAGGCCGTTTCTTCCAAGGATATTGCAAAACAAAAACAAAAATCTTTTTTCATTTTAAATAAATAAGGAGACTGTGAAGACCGTTCTCCTGATAGAGTGTTTGCCAAAAAGCATGAGGACCTTTGCTCAGTTCCATGAATCCATGTTAAAAAGGGAGGGGCACATGTTTGTGATCCCAGCAGAGACAGCTGGATCCCTGGGCTTCACTGAGCAGCTAGTCTAGCCTATTTGATGATGAGAGACCCGGACCCAATCTCAAAAACAAAATGGATAGCTCCGAAGGAGTGGTACCAAGGCTGACCTCTGCCCTCCCCACATGTGCACACACTCTCATGCACGTGCATGCACACATACATACACACGCACACACACATACACACACACATATACACACGAGAGAAAGAGAGAAATATAAAGCTCAAATCTATAAGCAAACTTCCGATCAACTGCTTATGGGTATCCAGAGACCCTATGACGACGTCAGCTAACTTTCAAGAGTGTTACATTGAAGTGGAGGTGCCTGAACTGCCCCAGGTTTCATATCTTCCCAGAACAGCATGAGCCACTGCAATGTCCTCACTGCTGATTCCTACAAGCTTTTCGTGTGAGAAGGAATTACGTGTTTACAAATGCAGCCTTCATAATCCATTCTCTCCTTTTAAGAATGAAAATTTATTTTGATGCAACCTGTACACCTAAGCCTCAGGCAACATAGAGGAATCTCTCACCTCCCTCATGCAGTAGAGGGCCAGGAACACAAAAGGTCACAAATGGCCAAAGCATGGAGATTAGAAGTCCGCAGAGTGTGGGTCCCTGGACAGAATTCTTATATTAAGCTTCATTCATCCAGGGCTCAGAGATCATAGTGGAAGAGGGGGTGAAAAGATTGTAAGAGTCAGGAAGGACATGCATGACCATAGGAAAACAGAATCCTACAAGCTCCTGAGATCCTGATCTCATATGAGCCTATAGCAATGGTGTTGGCAAGCTCAAGACCCATGTTTGTCAAGCAGACAAAAACCCAGCATGGAACTGGTGAAACAGGCAGCAGACCCCAATCTCTGATGAAGAAATATCGGCAGTTGATTGTTGTTGTGTGAGGAAGAGCTAATCTTCTTAAAGTGAGGGACTCTGGAAAGGCTGACAAGACCTTGAACTTGCACTGAGGAACATCTGAGGCCACAAAAATTTGATACGATAGATGACAGAATCTACGGATTCCAGATGGGGGCTGTGGGGATTTCTGATAGGTAAGGGAGTATAAAGATAATTAAGACTGATTAAGATTTTCTGTATGGAACAAAGATTTTTTTTTAAAAATTTCTGATAATAATTTGAAGGTTTAGGGATGAGCACAAGAAATAAAGGGGGGTTTTTTGTCTGTTTGGGGGGTTGTTTGTGTAGTCAGCTTAGTTAGGTTTTAGAAAGTCTTTCTGAGACAGAGCTATGTCACCCAGTAGCCCTGCCTCCTCAGGCTCCCAGGTGTAGGCATTACGAATACACACCATCATACCCAGCTCTTGCCTGGTATTTCTAAAAATCGTTTTTACAGCTGCATAGTATATATGCTGCTAGAGTCCTATTTAAGTTTTATCATATTTGAGAGACGGTTCCCTTTTAAAAACATTTAAGAAAACTTAAGTTTTCTCCTATAAAAACAAAAATCTGGGCCTGGAGAGATGGTTCAGTAGTTAAAAGCATGGATTGTTGTTGCAGAAGACCTGAGTTTGGTTCCTAGTACTCACATGCATCCATAACTCCTATTCTTAGAAATCCAACACCTCTTCTGATCTCCATGGACACTGCATGACATGGGTGCACATCCATACATTCAGGCAACACACAGAAAATAAAAATAACTTTTTTCTAAATGAAGCTGTGTTTTTAGTCCAGGGCCAACCTGGGCTATATAGTAAGTTCCAGATTTGCCTGGCCCACAAAGTAAGGCCTTGTCTGTAAATAAAGATAATGATATACATAAATACATAAACAAAATTTTCATAGAGAAAACCACTGTACTACCTTTACACAAAAAAACTAAGAATTAACTCCAAAGAATATATTCCAGAAGTGGAATTATAGAATCCAAAGGTAAGATTCATTTATGCTGACAAGATTTTCTTCCCCAAATAGTTATCCTGATTTACACTAAGTCTGAGGCTTCTTAGTCCTCTCTTATGAATGGCAGATCTCAAAGGTAACTAAAGGTAAGTAAGCCCTGCCTACTTGGGTCTACATCAAACATGCATTACAACTAGTCAGCTCTGGAAAAACTCACTTGTTTGCACACAAACTCAGACTTCAATGCGAAGAACTTGTATGTAAGATACAAATTCTAAAGATTTCCTAAGCTCTAAAACCATAAGTTTTCAACAAGACTTGTGCTTCTGGTAGGTGAAGAAAAGCCCTTAATTAGGAACTCAACCTCAAAGCCTTAACAGGAGATTTAATACCTATGTGTGGGATTGGTGTTTTAATCGGATTAATGGAGGACCCAAATGCAAACTGGAAGCCAGACAAAAGCCTTGTCGGTTAGGCTGGCAGGTTGGGAGAAGGCCTGTGCCAAAATTTGAAATTGGCACAACTTAGTGCTAGCTGTGATCTCTCTCCGTCTGCCCTGGAAGGTTAGCCCTTTTATCCTGTCCGTGGATTACAGCAGCATGATGGGAAGCTGTAAAGCAACTCTAAGAGGCATGACCTGACCTGAAATATTTTCTTGGCCCCTGTTCTAAAGCCCCACACTATACCCAGAAAGAGTAAACAACATTCTTTAGGAGTCCCAAAACCACAAACATTTTTCCCCTTTTATTCTTTTCCAGAACCTCAGTTCACAGATTCTGCTCTTTTGCCTTTTGTGTGTGTGCTCTGAGAGAACCCGGCGGTATTTCCCAGAGTTCAGCTCTGACTTACGATGGACAGACTGTTAGGGACAGGTAATTCATTGAGAAAAGCAAACATCTGATTCATTTTGCTTGCCTGGATTTTCCATGTAAGAGGCCATCAGCTGACACATTTACATATTCATTCAGTCAGTCTTACATTCAAATGCTGACTATGTCATTGTGTATCAAGTCTAATGCTAAAATCTATGAACCCAAAATGGGTGCTGACTTCAGTCCCATTCACTTATCAGCTGTATACTCTGGAACAACTAAGCTAGTTTCACTGAGCCTCTGTTTTCTTAACTGTAAAATGTAAGATGATAATAATACCTGCCTCACAATATTTGATAATTGTAAACCCTTCCTAAATTCAGTGAAATAGCATGCACAATGTGGATTGTGTTCACTACATAAAAAAATATCCAAAAAGCATAATTTAGTCAATGATGTGATAAAAAAAAATTTATCGTCTCCTCTCTCTTTCCCTGTCTAACCTCCTCCCTCCTCAGTTTAAGGGCCCCACTTGTCCCCTTGATGATACCTGTCTCCTATTAGCCACCCCCCCTTGACTTCCTTCTTCCTTTTAACCCCCATGGTTCCTTTGTATGTGCTTCCCTCCTCCCTTTCCAGTTGAATGACCCCCAAAATATTGCTTTATATTTGACGTACAAACATAACTTTCTATCTCTGTAACTGAATTTCAGTGCAGCCAGTAAGCTCTATGCCCAGTGGAGGACAGATATTGATCTTGGCAGTCAGAAGTGAATTCAAACTCTACTTACTGAACAGTTGTTTCAGAGCCTCATCTTTCTTCAACATCCCACCTACCTCTACCATGCTGACATAGAAAAGCAACTTCGAGAGGCATGCCTATCATCTACAGATCACGTTAGAGTAGCTATGCCACAGTACTTGGATGTCAGCCTCCGGCATCAACTACTGATAACTACGGTACCCCGTGGAATGCCAGAACCATGCACCCTGAGTCCTCCATCTTCACGTCCAGCCCCCAGGTCCTTCAGCCCTCGGCGCTTGTCAGGACACCTGGCTGCTTCCCCGCCCCGTGAGCTTCCTTTCTACAGGGCTGCCCCGGCCGCTTCCTCCCTCCCCCGCCCCCGCACTAGACAGGACCTGTTGATGTTGACACCACGTCTCTAGTCTCCTCAAACTGCCTTGGAATATATCCTTGGAATATATCCTCGACATCCAATGGGGATTACTGGGTCTCAGAAGATTTGTTTGCTACCTCCCTCACATGAAACAGGGAAGAATATGCAGAATAGACATTCTCAGGCAGTCATATGCCTTCCAACACCAACCACATCCCCTTTGATCTGCCTCTTTCTGCCAGGGAGCTGAACTCTGTTTTCAGCCTGGGTGGGAAAGCCCTCTCCTGCCCTTAGGCCTTCTCTCCTCTGTGATTTAGAGCAAAAGTGTGGTCTGTGGACCAGCAGCAAGAGCATCACCTGGGAGCTTGTTAGAATAAACACGGAACCTCAAGCTCTACCCCAACCTAGTGAGCTAGGAACTGCATTTGACAAGATCCTCAGGTAAGTGACACCTCATTGCACTGGGAGCTACAGTGGCTTAATGACAGACTCCAAGACAGTTCTATCAAGCCATACCTTCACCTTCAAGAACAAGAAAAATCCGATCTCCACAAGGCTGGTTACAGCAAATCAAATTTACCTTAGTGTCTAGACTCAATTCTCTAAGCTCCACCTGGAAATCCAAAAGTGTGCATTACCCCTACCAGAGAGAAAATAAATGTCTCCATCTGCCAGGGTAGGAAAGTTTGTACTCAATAACACAAAAATAAATTAATATAAGCTTTACAGTTGACAGTTCCCAGTGAGAATTATGCTAAATATTAGATGGTAGAAACACCCATTTCTTCCTATTAATAAGGAAAGAGAACCAGCACAAGACGGACACAGATCAAGTCAGTCAACACTCCAGCATGGAGAGGGAAGGGACTCATGAGGCCCCAGGCCCAGCTAAGGCCTATAACCTTTGGGGAAGGGAGAGTCAGTTCCCTTCAGCAGTGTGGCACATGATAGGTTGCCCATGTTCCAGCTGATGCCGTAGACCGATGAACATGCAGCCAGCACTAACTGGACTCTGTGAGTTATGAAACTTGAAAGCAAGCAAGCATGGAGTTGGTGAGGGGTGCATGAGCAGGTCCGGAGAACTCGGAGGGGAGGAGCAGAGGTGGCTCTGATCTAAACACGCTGCACTCATATACAAAATTATCAAAGAATAAATAATTCTTAAAATACTCAACAAGAGTTAAAAAATGTAAAGAGAATTTGCTCTCGATTTCCAGGAAAAATTCATAACTTATTTTTTGTTGCTTTTGTGGTAGTCTGTAATTTAATTTCTAAGAATTTCTTTCTTAATGGGAAGCAGCCTGACATGAAAGTAAACATCGGACCACATGCCTAAGCTGGCACATGTGACCTTAAGAAGTACTTAGCTAACTAGTTTCCCGAGTTGTGAAACGGAAATAGTAATATTCCACTCAGAGACTCACAATGAGGAAAAATAAACGAACTTCAAGAACAAGGCTAGTCCTACAGATTTCCCATTTGAGATGGATGTTGTACCTAGATGTACAGACTGGTGCTTGTCTAACAATGAACTCCATTCTCCCTGATATAAAACACTGAAAATACACTCACAAACATATGTCTCAAGTTTCTGCCCACAATAACTGGCAAAATCTTCTAGTTCATTTGGCTTATTACTTTAACACCTCATGGCGAAAAGCTTTACCAAGTGTGGCAAGGCTAAAAACCACTTGTAGTTTAAGTGACCTCAAAAAGCTTCATCCTCATCCCTCCCCCAAACCCAAGGTAGCTCCATTTCCACCCTGAGTTGCTCTTACAACTCACATTTTATTTTTGCTTAACCTACCAAAATAGAAATATTTGAGGAAACTAACCAAATAAAATGCCCTTTTCTATACATCAGGCTAAAAGCCAAATTAATACTGCTGACATTTTAAGAATTAGAACAAAAGAGATGGACGCAACGGTCCAGGCCTGAAACCCCACCACTCAAGAGGCCAAGACTGGAGAATCATGAATCCAACATCAGTGTGAACTACCTGATCAGTTCGAAGCCAGCCTGGGCTACATAGCAAGACCCAGTCTTAAAAAACAAAAAGGGAAAAGAAAATTCAGAGAATCAGAGCAAAAATAAGAGAAATAAGAGGATGCGGCATCATCTACGTTTTAGCCACTGCATTACACTATGGTTTGCTCCGGTCCCTAAATGCTCACAAGCTGAAAACTCAGTCCTTACATTTATGTTAGTGGAAACAGGAGTTAATTAGGATCACATGTGCTCATGAGACTGTGGCTCCCATGATGTCGTCAATGTGTTTATAACATAGGAAGAGATACCCAAGCTCACACACTCACTCTGTCTACCACTTGGTAGCTTCCTTCATGTTACAAAGCATCTATAAGGGGCCCACCAGATGTCATACAGAGGTTGAACATGAGAATGAAAAACTTTATTTTTTATAAATTACCTGTTCTCAGGGTTTTTTGTTATAGTAAAAGAAAAGAGACTAAGCCAGTTTGTGAGTATAGCTGCTGCCGCATTTTTTTACTATGATTACAGCAAAAGATGCTTATCATCTTTACCTATTTAAAAATGGAGAAATGGGTTGTTAGAAGTTTAAAAGCAATTTCCACTAGTTTCATATGTGTACAAGTTTATCCCGGGTTCCAAATTCTCGTCAAGGATTTTGTTTCCCTTAGCAAAAGGTTTCGTGTTAAGGTACCAACCTCAATTTATAATGCAGAAGGATAACTAGAGAAATTCAGAGATCTCTCTCTGTAAAATGCCACTCTGTATTTTCAGATCAAAACATCAGATGCTCTTTTTATACAAGATAATTCGTTCTTCCTTCGAGGTGCACACAGAAGCCTGCCAGCACACACAGCAGTCAAAAAGTCCTCTGGATGAAACATCCTTAGGACCACACACACCCACCCCCTCCCCAGCTAGGTCTTACCCCAGGGAAGATCTCAGCCCACCCTCAGAACTCCAGGATTCCCACAGCACAATTTAAAAAGCTGCAGCCTCGGAGGATCTAAACCAGGGGGCAAGAATCCTTTCTGAAAAGGGCCAGACAGCAGACATTTTCAGTTTGGCAGGCCAAATGGTCCCTGTGGCAAACACTGAGATTTGCTGTTGCAGCTCAAAAGCAGCCAAGGACAGTAAGGAAACAAACGGGTGTGCCAGGTTGTACGGCATAATGCAGTGTGGGCCTTAGCCAAGACACCTGCTATGAGGAATAAGGGAGTGGCTCCTGTGGATGTGGCGCTCCGCTCTGGCCAGGCAGGACACCAGCTTCCACTCCGGCCTAGCTGACCTGCCTAAGAGACGGAACATGAGTGGCTGCAGTTGGGACCACCCCATAGGGTGACTGGCTAACCAAACTCAAATAAACCCTTGCACTTCCTTGAACAAATGAGTTTGCTGCGGCTCGCCCTTCGCATGCGTCCACCCAGCTCCTGGGGTCTGTGTGTTGATTCCGCACCTCTCACCCCCTCACAGCGGAGACCCTGCGTCCGGCTCGGGCCGGCCCTGAGCAGAGGACCCCAACACCAGGTCTTCGCTGAACTCCATCTACTAAAATAAATACCATCTTGACTTGGGCCATGGCCATAGCTAGCCAACACTGATCTACAGACATCATCTTATCATGTCTTGGTTCACATGATATAAAGAAGTAGACACAGAACAAATCATGGAAAGTATCCAAAATTCCACTTGTACAACTTGAATTTTTATTTATTTTAATTCAAACCACAATATTTACCGAAGAAGTTAAGATATAAAAATCATCTCTTAATCATCAGGTGGCTGTTTAGGAACTCAAAACTCTGTTTTCCTCTATAAACCTTAATCATTCCAAATGAAATCTTTCTCACACCGTAAATTTTAATTCTTAGAAGATGTATGTTTGCTTCAATTCCACAGGACAATCTGCCTCTCCTCTGTCTCATAGGGAACACATAAATTTGGATTTTTCCCTTCTTTCATAACTAAAGAGCTGGAATTACAGAGAAGAAATGGGGTAGAGTCACGTTTTCTTAGAACAATTGTAACAGAGTATCTGGGAATACAGCAGATGCAGGGGACAGGGTGTTTTCTGTATACCTTAGACACTCACTGGGAGATTAATGTATATTTAAAGTGTACAGCTATGGTTTACATTATATTATACACTATTCTAATAACAATCAGAGGCCTTGCACTTAGGGCTCATGACTAGAGCAGGGATGAAAGCAACCCAAGCTAGATTCCCCCCCAAGTTCTAGCCAGATCCATAAAAGATATGGATTCAAGATCTACGGTTTGGCAGATCATACCACCAGATATAAAAAGGCAGGTAGGGTGTGTGCTGAGAAGGGTCCTGGAGCACATAAAGGCCCTCACAGTCCCACCCTAGCCAGTCCCCAGGGCCAGCAGTTTCTCACACCTGGACCTTGCATGATGCCTTTTACAGGGAAGGCTCCATTCTGGCTGTAGAAACTAGGGCTTCTTAAAACCAGAGTCTGAGCTCCCACAAAGACCACCCTGCCCGAGGTTTCAGTCAACCTTCCCAGTCACCTGTTCAGTCTCCTCCACAGAGTCTGAACATACACTGCCCCACCCATTTTCATCTCATCTTGCCCACCCTCGCAGCACAGTCTCCTCCAGAGAGACGATCATAAACGTGAGCTGCCAGTTCGTACATCCTACATCTGTGAAAAGCAAGTTCTGAGGAAACCCTCCGGAAATCACCCCTCTATTCATAAGTTCCTGACTCCACCCTGACAAACACCTTTTTCATGGGAAGCACAGAGAAAAACAGACTTCCCATGTAAGCTTTTTACCAAAAACCTTACTAAATCAGGTAAAAGAAGACTGAACAAGATGGGACCAAAAGGTACTTGCACCAAGTCAAATATTTAAAATGAGGAATTATTGGAAACTGATGGGGACTGTCAGTCTCTTTTAAGGGTGTGACTCTTGGTAGGTCCACCAGGCTCCAGTGGTCCACACCAAAGGGCATTTGGGAACACAAATATTTATATATAACATTTATATATAACATGCAATCTGGCAGGGGACAGTAAGGAGGTGCAGATGAATACAAAGTATACTGTATAAAATTCACAAAAAAAATTCAATAAAAAAGGAAGAATGCGAGGACACTGTAGTCATGTCCGAGCTATTTAAGACTTGACTGCAAGCTCAGGTGGTCCCTCATCCATCTCCCCCACAGCTATTAAGTCAGGCCAGGTCTGGGGCCAAGTACTGATCACACAGTTAGAGCCTCCTTCCTCCAAGCAAACTGAAGAAGGCAGACCTAACACTGGTACTCAAGCTCTATGTGATGTCACATTAAAGACTGCAGTTTACTGTGTCCCCCCTCTGATCCTTCCGCTGCCCTCCGTCCCCTGTCCAGACCAACCCCAGCCTATATGAGGTCAGTCTTCCTTAGGAACTGCATTTATTGCTATTTCCTCATTGTTCCAATCCAACACCCTTGTCCCAGACCACAGCACCAATTTAATTATGTCCCTTCATTACACAAAACCCTTTACTGGTTTCCTAAACCTCCAGAATACTGTCTCAAATGATCACCATGATCCATGACATCTTTTTAAAAACTCTCTCCCATGTTCCTTTTTTGGCTTCCCCATGTCTTGCTCACTGCCACATGCATTCTAGGCTGAATTCACCCCATTCCTTGGTAGACCAGGCACACTGCAAGTGTTCGAGTCATTTGTGGCTATGGCTACAGACCAGGTGACACAGCTCTAGACTTCCTGCAGTTCCTACATGGTCCCAGCTCTCTGCTGCCTTTATCTACTCCCTCGGCTCTACTGTCTTCCCACCCTAACCCTTTTCTTGAGTTTCCTTTGATTCTTCAAGTCTCAATGCAAACACTACTGATTCAGAGAATTCTTCCTTATCCCCTCAGGCCTAGGTAAGGTTAAGTATTCTAAGGCACATTAAATCATAGCAATAACTTAACTACATATAATAGGTTATTTCTTTTAAGGATCAGTTCCCCACCTTTTAATTGGTATATCTATAGCATCTGGTAGATGATCAATAAAAAGTCCTCTACCTACTAACATTCTAGGTCAAGCTCCAGAAAAGGAAGAATCATCTACCTTCATGCCAAACTTCCTCCACACCTCTTCCAAGCTGTAGCCAAACCCCACAACCCCTGCTCCAGACTTGTCCTGGGTTCTGACTCTTCAAGCTTTTGCTCACTGTGCTCTGTCCTCCCGTGCCGTCCTATCTCATCTCCCGAAATCTGCCACTTCCTGCAGGGAGCTTTGAGGCCTCCTAGCTGTTCATTCTCTGCATCTTTCATAGACCGTGTTTATCTCCTCCTGAGCCTGCAGTACGGCTGGAAGGGCAGGGCCCACGTCATCCCAGTGCACAGTACCATGACTGGTACAGTGGTCATGCTTGAAGGTGACATCATGAGGAATCACTGAATCTCAGGCAGAGCCATCAACAGGTGAGCTTGATCAGTCAATAGGATTGTGATGGGACCAGAACTTCAAAAGAGAATGACTTGAGTAACAAGGGATGGAAAAGTCTCCTGGGAAACGAGCAGCTCTCCCACATATTTTTGGCAAAATGATTCTTTTTATAGATTTTATTTATTATTTTTATTTTATGTATAGAAGGGTTTTGCCCTCATGTATAGAAGTGCGCCTGCATCATGCCATGCCCACAGAGGTCAGAGGAGGGCATTGGATCCCCTAGAACTGGAGTTACAGATGGTTGTTAGCTGCCACGCGGGTACTGGGAACCAAAACCACCGCTCCGTGTCAGCTGCCAGTCCCACGGGAAAATGTGGCCAAGCGAAGACTTGAATTCTACTCTGTCATCTCTCAAAGCAAGCATCGTGCGGAACGTGTCACCTGTATTTTACTAAAGGTAAGACTGAAAAACCTATTTCAAGCTTGGTATAGAGGCCCATACCTGCAGTCCCAGCATTCAGGACACTAAAGCAGGAGGATTGCTATGAGTTCCAGGCCAGCTTGGGTTCTAGTGTACAGACCTTGTGAAAGAAGAAAAGAAGAGAAGAGGAGAAGGAAGGGAAGGGAAGGAAGGGAAGGGAAGGGGAAGGGGAAGGGGAGGGGGGAGGGGGAGGGGGAGGGGGAGGGGGAGGGGGAGGGGGAGGGGGAGGGGGAGGGGGAGGGGGAGGGGGAGGGGGAGGGGGAGGGAAAGGAAAGGGAGAAAGCAAGGAAGGAAGAAGGAAAGAAGGAAGAAAGAAATCAAACGAAATAAGAGAACAGAGAGAAAGGCAGAGCCACAGAAATAGGGTGAGAGAGAGAGCACGAGAGAGAGAGACAGACAGAGAGGGAGGAGGCAGAGAGGGCAGAAGCTAGCTCATGTAATTTTGTTTATAAAAGCAAGGTCAATGAGAACTTACTCCCTTTACCCTCATTACTTACGCCAATTTGGGTCTGTATTTTTGTTCCAACATGGCCCTACTAGGAACAGCCTCATGTGAGACAGAGCCTTTTCATAAAATCAGCTAACTCCCTACAAGTTAGCATCCACAGCTTTCTTCTCAATCTCACATGCTGGGACACAGGAATTATAACTCAAGTTACAAGTTGTGTGGCTTGTAATCACAGCCAGAGCTGACAGCCCTAAAGTAGAATTAGCTTCCTGAAGTCACATGGAAAATGCCACAGACAAGGTATTTCCCAACAGAATGCTCTATAGTATCGAGAGAAACATGTTTTTGAGTCTGGGAAGATGGCTCACTGGTTAAGAGCAGTGGCTGCTCTTGCAGAGGTAGGGTTCCTAGCACCCACATGACAGATAACAACCATCAGTAACTCCAGTTCTAAGAGTTAATTAAATTTTCTTTAATTAAAAAATAAAAAGAGAGACATATTTTCATTTTATAGCCAAAGAGGCAGAAGAGTCCTTAGCTCCTCCCTTAGATACATGTGACTTAAATTCAAAACTATTTTTTGTTTTAATTTATTATGTTTCTTACTTTCTCATGAATACATAAATAAAATACAAAGAAAGGTCATGCCAGCTTTCTTTTCCTAGCTAAGGAACAATTCAGCAGCTACCCATGAACAGAGGTGACTCTGAGAGAGCTTAGAAGTTCATAAGTAGCAAGTGCAATGCAGTAAAAGAGAACAATGTGAATGTAACCTCCAAAAGGGATATAGAAAATGGTACTATTTCACCTGAAGCAACCCATCCCCGCCTAGCATGGTTCAACAAGGAGCAAGAACTCCCTGGTCTGGATACCCACTTCAAGAAGAACAAGAAAAGGTATAGAGCCATCCGTCTTTCAGCACACTGCCTGAACACGGAACTACAGTCATCTCGACAGACCACTGGCCAAGATGTCTGGAGATAACAGTAAACAGATCAACAGGCTCTCCCAGTATTAGCCATGGAGTGAACTCATCACGGCCTCAAGGGGCCTGCTGGACACAAGACCAGCAGACTTCTCCACAGAGGAACTCAACGGCCGTTGCAGCCAGCACACATCTCCAGTAGCTGTCACCAGTGGGGACTGCTCCTTGGTGCTCACAACTGTAGTCCTCAGCAATTTGTACTGAGGCTTCCTAGAATCCTCCTCTGATGAAACCAACTGCTACCACAGCAGCTTTCTCCTCTGAGTTGGATTTTCCTCATGCCTGAACCACACTCCCAGGAGCCACCTGGAGTTGTTCAACAGCTGAAGTTTACTAGTTTACTACTGAAGTTTATCCAGCTAGAGACCTTGCCCAGCAACTTCCCCAAGTGCCCAACCAACCACCCTTTGCTTCCCCTGCTTCTTAGAGCCATGTGACCTGCTTCAGTCATGGGCACCTCAGCCCAAGGACCCAATCCCAAAGCCCTCACATTTTCCAAGCACCTAACATACAAGCACTCCTCTTGGGGGCACCCCAGCTCCCACTTCCCTGACTTCTCTGATGCATGGCCCTAGCTACCTCACACATGGCTACTAGTCCCATGAGCCCAAACATAAGCTCCAGCTCTAGCACTGCTTAAACCTAAGTCTGCCCTACAGCCAGTATGCAGCCTGCTTCTCACAGTGCCTCCACAGCTGAGCATGCAGAAACACCTGCCCTTGACCACTGGCCCCTGCATTCATGCACATGGAGGGCATCACATGTATAATCAGCTAAGCCCTGCCTCAGATCTCACCCTTATCACTGTACGTGAGCCTGCAGCTGACTTCTGCTGCCATGAATGTACCTTCAGCCAG
Source organism: Eospalax fontanierii (assembly GCA_035773235.1). NCBI lineage: Eukaryota > Metazoa > Chordata > Mammalia > Rodentia > Spalacidae > Eospalax > Eospalax fontanierii. The sequence goes on along the minus strand of CM069529.1, from coordinate 88,250,992 downwards.
CCTCTACATTGGAATACATACACACTGCCATCTCAGACCTCTACTGTCCTGGGCCCGGCCCCTGGCTACTGGGCCCAAAGACAAAGCTGAGAATTCTAATGGTCCTGACTGAGTCAATAAGGAACAACACACCTCCCTTCATGCAAAGGCCATTCATTACTGAATCCATTCCATAAAGCCTACAAGTCAGAAAGATATTCAGAACACTATAGCGATCATAAAGAATTAAGGGAATATAAAATAACCAATGGAATACGAATTTCCAGTAACTAACCTCAAAGAACTGGGATCAATCACCTGACAAAGTAACTATTCTTAAAAAAGCTCAGCAAATTACATGAAAATACAGATAAATAATTTATCAAAACTGTTTTCAAGCACACAAGAACAAAACAAGAAGCTAAACTAAAATGTAGAAAATAAGAAAAGCCAAAGAGAAATTTTAGACTACACAATGTAATAACTAAGATTTAAAAAATAAAAAAGCAAAGTCTCAACAGAACACTAGATTAAATAGGGAAAAAAAGCCCTCAAATACAGATCATTTGAAATAATTCCTGAAGAGGCGATAAAAGAAAAAAAAAAGAAATGAAGGAAGGATTTATGGGACACCACCACAAGCAAATATTAGTGTTTTCCTTTCATGTATGTAAGTGTACCCACATGTGCAACGCCCGTGGAGGCCAGAATAGGGTGTCAGTTCCCTGGAACTGGAGTTAGTAGTTGTCAGCTGTTATGTGGGTGCTGGGAACTGAACCCAGGTCCTCTGCAAAAGCAGTCAGTGCTCTTAATTGATTATCTATCTCTCCATCCACCCAGTGAACAATTTAAATTGACAAATTAAGTATTTATTTTAAACTCATAAAAAATTCTGAAAGTATCAAAAGACATATATCACATACAGGGTAGTATAGCAAGGCTTTCAGCAGATTTCTCAGTGGAAATCTTGAAGGCAAGGAAAAGTGGCCATACTCAAAGTGTTGCTGGCTGAGCAACATGAGGATCTGCATTTGGATTCCAGTACCCATTCAAAGCCAAGCACAGCACACCAGGGGACAAAGAAATCACTGAGGTTTGGTGGCTGCTAGCCTAGCTCCAGGTGTTTGTCTTGATAGAGGAAGATAGACAGTGTTGGGGCAGGACTCTCAACATCTTTGTCTGGCCTCCACATAGAGATGCACAGGCTCGCTCATTCATGCACACACGTGCACATGTGCCATACACACACATACACACACACACACACACACATTACATATTAACAACTAAATAACCCCAAATGGTAATTTAAAGAAATAGACACATTCCTAGAAAGACACAATCTACAAGACTGAATCAGGCAGAAATAGAAAGTATAGAAAGGTCAATGGCAATTAATGGCTAAAAAAATCTAACTCAAACAAAACCAAGCCCCAAACAAGATGGCTTTGCTGTTGAATTGCACCAAACATTCAAAGAAGAGTAAATAACAAGCTCTCTTTATCATTTCAAAAAACAATAGGACCAAAAGGAGTACTCAGTTTGTGAGGCCAGCATCATGCAGACACCAAAGCCAGAGAGAGACAGTAGAAAAAAAAAATGGTGGACCTGAATCTCTGATTAACACGGATGCAAAGTCCTCAAATGTACTGGCAACATGAATTCAACAGAATCCTAAAAAGACTGTTTATCATTACCAAGTGGAGCACACATGGAGATACAAGGTTGGCTTTATATATGTAAATCAATTAATGTGATATACAACATTTACAGAATACTGCCTGTAACACCAGTCCAGGGAATCTAACACCATCTTCTGATCTCTGCAAGCACCTGAACTCACACACATGGGTTCACAGAGAGACACATATACACACATAATTTTAAAATTTTTAATTGAATTATATATATTCACACACACACACACACACACACACACACACACACATGCACACATACACACACACACACAAGAATGCCTAAGGAATTACACTCCGGTTTTTCCCTTGGCCTCCATCAGTTTTCTTTCTGTTACTGTGATGCAACACTAACCCAAGCCAACCTGAGGAGGAAAGAGTTTATTTGGCTTACAGATTACAGTCCATCATGAGCAACTTTGTTAACCACTCCAAGACTCTTACCTCTTCTGTCAAATGGGACAAAGAAAGCCTCTGTGTTGTGAGAATGAGGACTGATCAGAACCGAGGACATGAGTGGAGCCGTCCTCTCCTCATTATAGAATCAACAAGGCCAATTTTCTGTCCAGTCTTTAAAACCTACTTTCGGATACAGAGTGGGACTGAAGAGATGGCTCAGTGGTTAAGAGCACTGGCTGCTCTTGCAGAGAACCTGGATTCAATTCCCAACACCCACATAGCAGCTAACGACCATCTATAACTCCAGTTTCAGGGGAATCCAACTCCTTCTTCTGACTCCTTTGACACAGGTTCATTTACACCATCAGGCAATACACTCATACACATAAAATAAAACTAATAAGATATTTTTTAAACCCTGATTTCGTTGGCTGCGCTGTATTCACTGCTATTTGTAGTGATGATGATGTTGGACAAGGAAAGGCCCTGTGCCAGACTTAGTGCTCCACGAGTCAAGCACATAAAAAGGCTGCTTGTTTACAGATTTTATCTTTGAATAATCTCCTTTCTTTGAGCTGTAGCCTTCATGATCTGGCCTTCCCATGCTTGGGAAACTGGGATTTGGGTTTTAGGATTTGGGGTTTGGAAAACGCATTTTCTTGGACTTCATGAACTCTTAATGATCTAATTTCAAAGTCAGAGTCTAAGAGAAGGAAAGATGAAGTTGATGGCAGATAAATGTGAAACTTTTAGGGAGTGAGTGGCTCATACAACAAGTTCAATTTCTGTGATAAAAGTTCTCAGATTTTGAAATGGGCAGTTATTTCTACAATCATCAGTATATGGCTGGTGCTACACAACTAGGATGAGCACTTCTGCACTGGGAACGAGTTGACTGCTCCAGAGCTCCATATTTTTACCTTTTCTCTTTCTTCTACATATCATCTTAGTATGCCATAGATTTTTAATAGTCCTTTCTCGACTTATCAAAGGTAGTTGTTCTTGTGGCTTTCGGGCATAATCTAACCTGAAACAAATAATTCTCTTGTGTTTATTTTTCTGGCAAAATTTATTATTTTTTTAATAAACAAGCAATACTGGTAACAGACATGCATGTAGTTACATACAACAGCACTTAAATCTGACTTGTTAGAATAGATTTTATGCATAGCAAAACAGCTATGTGCCACATAACAATTTTTTTTAATATTTTACTAACTTTATTTTGTGTGTAGGAGTGTATTGCCGGCATCATGCAATGCCTACAGAAGTCAGAAGAGGGCTTTGGATTCCCCTAGAACTGGAGTTACCAGTAAGCTGCCATGTGGGTACTGGGAATTGAACCTAGGTCCTTTGCAAGGGCAGCCAATGCTCTTAACTACTGAGCCATCTCTCCAGCCCCCACATAATGACATTTTAAAGGTCAGTTACCGATCACATATATGACATCAGCTGGGTAAGATTATAGCAGAGTTGAAAAGTTCCCATCACTTAGTGATGCCAAAGCTGTCAAATATTTAGATAGACAAGTCCTTGGCCCCCTCAGTATGTTGTCTGCAATATGCTGTACAGCTCTGTAGCCTAGAGCTAATCAAGTATGAACTGAGGTATGTAGCTGGCTATACCACCTAGGTTTGTACAAGCACAGTCCTCAGTGATCACCCAGTGACAAAACCACATAATGATGCATTTCTCAAAGCATAGCCTTATCAAAGTAATGCACACCTGTCTGTTGGTGTAAAGTTCTCTGGTGCTACAAATGTGAAGGATCAGGATTCAGAGCTGTTGTGTACATGGACAATGGGCTACTCTAAGGGATGGCATTCACACGATTCATATTCTGACAGAATCAGTCTTTTGCATTCATGTTCCAGTAGACGGAAGTCAAAGGTCTGAAGGAGGATGATTCCTCTGCTGACTTGTCCAAAGACATATAGAGCAGCAACCCTACCAACCCAGCTGTCTTTGGTAATTTACTCTGCTGTGTGAAGTAATACACATCATTATCCCAGAAGAATGGGGATAAGAGCCAGGAGGAAATATAATGTGCTTCGAGTTTAATGAATATGGGGAAAAGGATCCTCCATGAAAGGGGTATCCTTTTCATATTGACGCTGTTGCAATGCTGATGTGTCTGCCATCTTTCACAGGTGGGAGAAATCATTGAAGTGGTAGAAGAAGCTTGCCCACATGGGTCCACCAGGCAGTATACAAACAATGAAGAACCCAGCTGGCTTGAATTGGTGGAATACAGTTTAGTTGGTGCTGGAAGGATGGTTGGTGATGGGGTTTGGGGAGTGGGGCGATAGAGTGTGATGCCTTTTTTATACACGAGGCTACACTTACTGTGTGCTCTTCTTCAGGACCTGGCTTCTTGCATGCAAGGCTGTTCACATAGCTTATCACTGGCCATGTGAACAGCTTTTCTGGCCCACTGTAATGTTTTAGGCTGACAGTCTACATGTGTTCTTACAGTTTTCCATGGTTGTCTCCAAGGTGTGCGGTTTCACATAGAGCTGCACCTGAGTAGTGACTGGAGAGGGGCACAGCAGTCTCTGCCTGGCCCACTTAATGTGGCTGCCCTGGTGCTGCAGAGGGCAGAAGGCTCTTGGGATGGGCAGAGCAGGAGAGAAAAGGCAGAGAGTGACGCGAAAGAAGTCTGTTTTTTCATTCAACTGGCAAACTCCTGAGCTTCTTTTTCTTTCTTTCTGTCTAAGACAGGGTCTCACTATGTAGCTCTTGGATAGCCTGGAAAGCACTACATAGACGAGGCTGGTCTCAAACTGCTAGAGATCTGCCTGTCTCTACCTCCCAAATGTTGAGATTAAAGGTGTATATCACCGTAGCTGGCAATTCTCAGAGTTCTTTATCTTAGGTTTGGATCTGCCCCCGTTGGATCATTTTTAATGGATTGCAAAGAAGAGCCTCACCTACATTTCTTGAGGGTGGTGATGTCATTTTTGTAGCTATGACTGTAGCAGAGTTTCTAATTTTGAGCATAAGTTGTCAGGTAAGGGGGAAACAACTTGTTCATGAAATTTGCAAAGAAAGCGTTAGAACTAAATTACATGATTACAACATCAGTGGTGATGAAACAGTAAGATCTTTATAAATGTTTCTCTATATTATAAAACATATTACATAGTTTTATAACAACATTTAGTTGGGGCCTATGATTGTACTTAATTCTTATATAATTCACTAAGGAAAGTTATGTTGTTATGGTTTTTACAGATGTGAGCACTGAGGATTAAGGATTAAGTTCACATTTCTGGGAAGCAGCTAGGTTCAAATGGCTGTGCATAATAACCACGTTTCTGGGTTTTGACGTTGAGATGTACCAACACCAATGCTTTTTCGCAGGATGACTGTCTTAGTTGCATTTCTTGTTCCCGGGTATAACATGCCCTGACAGAAGCAACTTCAAGAAGAAGGCTTGATTTGGCTCCGAGTTCCAGGTCATAGCTCCACATGCTGAAAAGCCACAGTGGCAAGATCTTGAGAGAGCTAGACACATCGTACCCCTCATCAAGAAGCAGAGAGCTAGGAATGCATGCTCAGCTCACATCTCCATTTTATATAGTCTGGGATTCTCTGCCCAGAAAATGCAGTCCCTCCCATAATTACGATGGGTCTTCCCTCGTCAACTAACGTTAAAATAATCTATCACTGGCAAACCCAGGGGCACATCTTCAGATGATTCTAGATGGTGTCAAGTTGATAGAGAACACTAACCATTACAATGACCAACCATGTGAGTAGCCTAGGAGTACGGGCTTTCCTAGGATATGGGCTTATCAAAACCAGAAAACCCTCAGATAAACAGGGAGATGTTCACTATACTTGTGCACTCTCTGCTATAGATTAGGTAAGCATAAGATGGAAACTCCTGGACCATCTCATCATCCTCAATGTTGTTTCCTATATTCTGGACAGTTTACATGGCAGTGTAGTTTTCCAATCAGTCTTTTTCAGAAGGTACTGAAAATGTGAGAAAACAATGCAGAACCCTTTGAAGCTCTGTCTTCACAATTTGTGATCATCCTCAAAGTCCTTATAGTAGAGGTGAAGAGGAAATTATAGATAAACATATAGACAAATGTCCTATCAAGCTGGTGGGAACCACATGACTACAACTCAGACTGGGCCACGGTAGTTGCATTTCAGCCAGATGACTCCTTCTTGGCTTTTAATTTTGTTGATTTTGGTAAGTTGGGAGCTTTCATCCCTTACATGCCCCTGAATGTGAGTCATTTCTCTTCCATTACAAGACTTCAGAAACTTGGGCTTAATGTTTCGCAGCTACCCACATTCTAAAATTGTGGAAAATAGTAATAAATGTGCTTATTTTGAAATGGCAATTTGCTATTAGAAGGCATCTGCTCCTCTGGGGAAATCCTCCAGGTCTGAGCATCTCATGGTCTGCCTGGAGGCCTAGGCACTGTATGAAAGTTAATTTCTCACAGCATGCTCATGTCCTCTCATTGGACACTTGTTTTTTAACTAGCTGATAATTTTTCATCAGCCTCATTTTGTGGTCCGTTTGTCTCCCTTCCAGAAATGGTTTGGGTGTGGGGTAGGGAGACGTTCTTGCTTCCATCTGCTGTTTGTTGTGATAGCTGATTCTGGAATGCCAACCTTGGAATGGCTTTCAATGTTGAGTATTGAAGTGCAGAACTTCATTATCTAATGGCGTGAAAGGCCCTTCCTCAGACAAAAACTCCCAGAGTGACCCACATCGCCCTGTACATGTTAACATTTTCAAAATGACTAAGCACTCTGAGGGCATCTTTAAAAATTACAACCATTTGAATTCTTCCTGGTTTTTCAGAGAGAGTGGACCTCGGTATACTGGAACCTTTTCTTCATAGTTCAGTGCCACAAAGCAAATACCTTTTATTAGTCTTACCACCAAGTAGTGGGTGGCTTTAACTGGAAATGCAGGTTTAAATGCCTCTATATTAAAGGTCCCAGATAATGGCCTTTTATGTGCATTTTTTTTAAATCTGTGTATGTGCGTGTGTGTGTGTGCGTGTGTGTGTGTGTATGAATGTGTGGTATACATATGTGTATGCGAGCATGACTACCCACATGTGTATGTGCAGAGGCCAGAGGCTACATTGGATGGTCTTCCTGTTTCACTTTCCACCTTACTTTTTGATACAAGATCTCTCAATGAATCTGGAACTTACTGTTTCAGCCAGAACAACTGGCCAGCAAGGCCCTGGAACGTGCCTGCCTCTGACCTAACAGACATGCCTCTATACCTGGCTTTTCCATGGGTGCTAGGGATCTGAACACAGGCCTCATGCATGGACGGCAAACACTTTGCCCCTGAGTCATCTCCCATCCCTGTAGTTTTTATTTGTCCTGGTTCTCTCTATGCTGCCATTATTTTTGTTAACATTATTTTGTCCCTAGCTCTTACTCCTGTTTCAACTTCCAACCATCAATTTGATATGGGCTGGAAATCATTTCCACACTGGTTAGGATGGTTAGTATAACTAGAGTCTGAACAGACTCACCTGTGATTAAAATGCATGTGGTTTCAGTCATCAAAGGAAGGACTTGCAGGTAACTAAGGTGCCACTGTGTCTAGATAACTCCTCGTGCATTTTGACACTGAGGAAACAAAGCCTGTGACAAAGAGAATTTGGTATCAGACCAATGAGAGGTCTAATCCTTAAAATGTCAGCTTGGCCTACCTTTCCTTTGGTAAGAATGATGCTTAGGACCCTTGATTTTTTTTCAGAGGCGTATAATTCCCTGTGGAGGTAGAACAGAATTCTCTTCAACCCACTGGGATCTTGAGTGTTTACACTGGAGTCAAGTGCTGAGATTTATATTCCTTTGTTTTCTTCTTGTTGTGGATCGGACAGTACTTCTCTAACTTTTATAAATTAGTCTCCTATTTATATCTTAAAACACGTACTGTTATTCATTGAGCTGTGTGTCTGTGTGTGTCTGTGGTGTGCATGTGGAGCTGTGTGTCTGCGTGTGCCTGTGTGTGCATGTGGAGCTGTGTGTCTGCATGTGCCTGTGTGTGCATGTGGAGCTGTGTGTCTGCGTGTGTCTGTGGTGTGCATGTGGAGCTGTGTGCGTGTGCCTGTGATGTGCATGTTGAGCTGTGTGCGTGTGCCTGTGGTGTGCATGTGGAGCTGTGCGTCTGCGTGTGCCTGTAGTGTGCATGTGGAGCTGTGTGTCTGCCTGTGTCTGCGTGTGTCTGTGGAGCTGTGTGTCTGCGTGTGTATGTGGAGCTGTGTGTCTGCGTGTGCCTGTGGAGCTGCGTGTCTGTGATGTGCATGTGGAGCTGTGTGTCTGCGTGTGTCTGTGGTGTGCCTGTGGTGTGCATGTGGCAGCGAGAAAACAACTTTTCTGCTTCTACTGTGTGGGTCCCGGGGATCAAGCTCAAGACTGTCAGGCTTAGCGGCCGTTACCAAGTAGACAACCTCACCAGCTCTGTACCTTCTTTTCTAATTGTTAAACATTTGTTTTCATTTTTATTGAATTTTTGTAAGTTTTATCAAATACATTTTGAGCATAGACTCCTCCCCTATCTCCTTCGCCCAAAGTCTCTGGTGTTGGGATTCTGTCTGGCTTGAGCTTATGTGAGCTCTGTGCATGTGCTGCTATTACCAGCTCTGTATCTTTAATCTTAACTCAGCATAGTATTGCCATAAAAGAGGAATGCCCTCACATAATTAACCAAATTGGGAGATGCCTCAAAGCAGGTCTAATTTCATATCTCTTAGTACTATTAAGGGACCAACTGAATTTACAGTACAGAAAGGTCTGGGAGAAGACAGGTATAAATAACTTTGCAGCAAAATGTTTCCCTCAAGGAGGCTAAGGCAGGAGGATTGCCATGAGTTCAAGATTAGCACCGCTCCACAATGAGTGTCAGTTTTGATTACAAAGTGAGACCCTGTCTCATAAAACAAAAACAAACATAGAAACTCCACATCAAACCAAGACAAATAAATAGATGTTTCTTTTCCTTCAGCCTGTTTTAGCAGATGAAAGGTAAACTTGATCAAACTGCCACATTGACCATTTTGATCTTTCAATGTTTGATTAAAATTTAAGTTATTAGACTTGCTTTAGATTAAGTGAGAAGTGAAATCACTTATAACTTTTAGGCTTAACATAACAAAATTTAAAATATGATTAATTAAAAGGCTGTTTTAGTTTGTGCATTAAGTTTTGTATTGTTCTGGAATATTGAAAATTACTCATGTTTCTATTTTCTGAGGATGAGCAGGGGACAGAGCAGATATGACACATATTAGAAATTTCTTTATATTGCACTTATTTTGATATTTCTTTATATGCACTTTTCTTTTTATTGCATAAATTTCATCTAATATATTCATATTCATATATATCATAAAGTAACTAAAATTAAGCAAATCATCTTATGTGTCATCTCCTAGTTTGTTTGTGTGTGTCTGTCTGTCTGTATTTATATATAGCGTCCTGCCCAGAATGCCAACAGTGTTGCAGTTGAAAAGACCAAGTTCATTTAAAATTTTTCAAGGTTTCTGGGGTTTTGTTGAATATACACTAAGATCAAAGGTAATTCCCGTATTTCAAAATTTCTCCTCCAAGCCTAACAGAAATGTGACCAATGGCTAGAGTATTGTGGAATTTAATTTCCTCACAAACATATTTCTACTGTACTGAAGATAATCAAATGGGATGATTACAAACAGGAGCTTTAGAAATTGCCCAGAAGTTTCTGCTAAGGTCTGTGGTTACTAGCAGCGGAGGTCACATTGAAAAGACAAAAGATAAGATCGTTTTCCGATACAGATTTTCTAATTTCCTCTTTCAGCAGCCCCAACTTCTCCATCTTATTACGCAGCGCTAGCTATTGGTACCCAGCATCAGTATCTTGCTGGCATATTGTACACCCTCATCCACTCAGCTCCCGAATCCAATATAGAACCCATCTGTCTGGATCTTTAAGGTTCACAGCATCACGGACTTACACGTTTAATATTCAGGCTAAAATTCAGTCTCTCCGTGTCAGATTATTTGAACATATACTTTAAGAAAACCAGAGATATGAACACAACTTGAGTAAGTGAAGGTCAGTTAAAACTGTATCATTTTATGGAGTGAGGGTCGGAGGAATGAATGCCACGTGTGCCGCTGTAACATGTTTCTAGGCCAAATGCAGTTCTCCATCTTCCCACCTCTCTGTTCTTGAACTTCTCAATAGCAGAGACATGAAGCCCCAAGGTCATCTGCATGTAGCCTCTGTAACGAGGCAATGTCCTCACAGCATCCCCTCTAGATATACACACCCTCCATACAACAAGTAAACGAATCAATGAACCTCTTCCTCTCCAATGCTTCCTTCTGCTTTCGCACTGCAGTCCTTCCTTTTACTTCTGTGTTCGTTTGTTTGCTGGTCCTATTTTTGCCCCCTCTTTCTCTACAGTCGCAGAGGTAGTCCTGTTTTAAGTATCCTCCCCTTGCCTTTCTTTCTCTGTCTGTTCCCACCCATCATCCCCGTAATTCAACCTCATGAAGTCTCATAGTCTTTCAAAATCAACTCTTAAGAGATGGGCACAGGACTAAGGGAACTGGCATGGGGAATGGCTGTGGAAAGAGCCGGGTTGTAGCTAACTGTCCTGGATCTGGAATGTTAGACACCTCCTCTTCCCTACCCCTCGCCCTAGCACTCTCGACACACGTACAGGAAGGAGACGGGGTAACCTGATGGCTAGGAACACAGCCTTATGACCACGCTGACTGTGACTCCCTGTGAGGCTCCGGGCAGAGTCCACCTCCCTGTGGCTCAGTTTCCTCATCTGTACCAAGAGGAGATTAACAGTCTCTTCTCATTAGTGCTGTGCTAAGAATTAAATCAATGAGTCCCTATATATCAACAGTGTAAAATAGTATCAGGCACATCACAGGAATCAAAAATGTTGATGACAATGAGAACAATCCACTCCTCCACTCAGAGGAAAAAGGGAGCCAGGCACAAGAGGGGCTCACCGGTTGAGCACAGGCACAGACCAGGTTCGTTGTTCAGCAAGCCTGAGTCTGAACTGAGCGGGAAGCAGGAGGGACAGCCAGCAGATGGGTGCGGGAAAGCAGGCAGGGCACCTAGGCCCCTGCTCTGGGACTCATGCACTGTTCTCCAGTCAGTGGAGGCCACTGAAAGGACAGATGAGCAATTTCCTCAGATGAGAATGAATTGCAAGAGGCACCAAGCTAGGAGGACTGAGTCAACAGTAAGAGTGTGGAAATGGAAACTCACAGGCAGATCCGAACGCGTGGAGAGGGATTATGGGACAGACAGTATTCAGTGATGCATCAGGTAAAGAAGTACAGAGGCCGAGCAATGGCCTCCCAGAGACGTCTACATTCCAGTCCACCAAACCTGTGCACATCACCTTACATGTCAGCAGGACTTCGCAGTAGTGGTTAAGAGTCTTGAGATGGGGGACTGGAGAGATGACGCAGCAGTTAAGAGCACTGGTTGCGCTTGCAGACCTGGGATCAATTCCCAGCACCCACATGGTGGCTAGCAACCACCCATAACTCCAGTTCCAAGGAATCCAGCACCATCTTCTGGCTTCCATGGCACTGCACAACATGGATACACTAACACACCTGCAAGCCTAACACTCACACACATAAAATAGGATTCTCAAAGAATCTGGAAGTAGCAGTAACAGATGTCACATGCCCATGCGGGGCCTTAGAGGAGGAGGCAGAGAGAAGGAACGCAGCAGTGGAGGCAGGGTCACACAGAGACATTTGAAGATGTTTGCATGTTGGCTCCAAAGTGGATTGGGCTATGAGCCACTGGTCCCTGAAGGACAGGACAGGCCAGGGAAGGCATTCTTTCTAGATCCTCCAGAAGAATGAGGAGCTGTCAAATCCTGGACTTTAGCCCAGTGAAACTGATGCAACATCCTTCTTCCTTCCTTTCTTCCTTTCTTTCTTTCTTTTTTTTTCTTTTTTATTTACTCTGAGACAAGGTCTCTCTGTAGCCCTAGCTGGCCTGGAACTGGCTATGCAGACTAGGCTGGCCTCGATCTCACAGAGATCTGCCTTCTGAGTGCTGGAATTAAAGGCATACACCACCACACCCAGCTCCTGATGCAAGTTTTTCGACCAGAACTCTGCAAGAATCATGCATTCAAACAGCCGTACACCACTAAGTTACTATCTATTTGTTACCATAACCACAGGAAACTAAATCAAGAGTGATGAGGAAAAAAAGAAACTGATGAGTCCCAGTATCTGGTGTGGGTTGACAGCAAGAAGGGAATAAAAGTAAAGGAACATTTGGGAAGATGTGTCCCATTCTGAACAGACGGATCTTAGGACGCGTCTGCAGCACACACAAACATATAGCAGGTGGTTACATAGATCCTGACCCGCAAAGGCAAGGGCAGGACGGGGAAAGACATATCCGTATAGTTGGTTCTCAGCACATGCTTTATTAGGTCCACTAAAATCTCACCTTTTAGTAGAAATGTTAGCTGCAAGAGTGTTACTGCTACTATTTGTACTGGCTACTTTTCTTGTTATTGTGACAAAATATGTGACCAAGGCAACTTAAAGAAGGCTGGCTTATTGTGGCTCACAGCTTGGGGGTGCCATCCTTCACGGCAGAGAAGGCATGGAGTGTGAGGTAGCCGTACCCACAGTCTGCAGAGAGAGATGAATACTGGTAGTATTTTCCTCATTTTTGATTCCATGACCCCAGGCCATGGGACAGGGCTGCCCACACCCAGGGCAGGTCTTTCCTCCTTGATTAAACCTCTCCGGAGACACAGACACATGCACAGATGGGTCCCCTAGATGATTCCACATCTACCCACACTGTCAAAGAAAAGGAACCATCACACTATTGTTAAGACTGTGTGAGGAATGATTATTTCTACACGCGAGGAAAAAAGAAGTATATTAAAACTAAAACATGGAGGTTATTTTGCCCTAACAAAGTCACAACCTCTCTGTTCCTCAGTATCCTATTGGTTAAAAGAAAGAGACTATGTCCTAACTGGGGCTAAACTTAGAAGGAATATCTGGCACTTAGTGAGAACCCAGCACAAAGTAACTGCTCAATAAAGAGTATCCATTGCAGTGACAGCAAGCACAAGACCCACACAAGCTCAAACCAGACAAAACTTTAGCTGAGGAACTATTGTTCTAACTTTAGCTGAGGAACTATTGGCAACCAATAACCGATGGGAGAGAAAGAGAGAGGGATGGGATTTTTTTTTAAGTGCTGATAGTTAACCAGGCACTGAAGGATATTATTTGGGGACACACACTTGACTCAATTGGCCTTAATACATAAGACAGAGTACACGAAATCCAACAAGGGAGGGGTTATAGAAAGGGTACTGTTAGGCAAGAAGGTCTAAATATGATCAAAATACATTGTACAAACCTCACAAAGATTCAATAATAAAGAGTACGCACTGCAAGCATTGATAATATATAATCCATTAAAGCATTCTGACAAATCATACAATTTTTGCCTCCAGCAGTTAAAACAACTTCTAACCGCTTTTTGCTTTCTTTTTGGAGTCATTTTCTATAGCAGCAAAGACTTTGGTCACTTATTATATGTATGATATTAAAGATTTAGAGATATCATCTCTGCTCATAAATGACAGAATGCTCCTCAGACACAGGTACGTGTCAATAATAATAAGTGAAAAACCATGTCTAAGGTATTGGCAATTTTTAAAACAAGTAAAACGTGATCCTCATTCTCAGTGAAGAAGAGTCTTGAAAGGAAATTTGGGTATGTATACTAAGTGATAGTAAGCCAACATTTTCTAAGTACCATTACATGCCTGCTTTTACGTGAGTTTAATGTGTGTTACATTTAAGTGAGTGCATCAAGCCCTATAAATCGGATATTTATCACATGATATAATAACATCTATAAAGTGCTGAAGCAAATGCAAACTAAAACTGAGGCAGCAGAGAGGTCACCCTTGAGTTCTCACAGTTTAGTACAAATACCTAGACCCCAACATCGACCCATAATGCCAGAAGGCAAGATTTAAGCCTGAAAAGTCAATGGTTTAGAAAGAAAAAACAAATTAGCTTCACAAGGCAAGTGACATCCCTTCCCACCTTTCTTCAAGGAAAAGTAAATGACCTTTGTAGAGACTAGGCCTCTTGAGCACTTTTATAGGAGGTAGAGAAACCAGCTAAAATTCTACTAGGTTAGAAGTTTCTGGCCTATTTCTGATCTCTAAGGGCAGTGCAGAAGATCTACAAGGGGTTACACAACAAAGGCAACCCCTAAAACAATGCAGAGAAAGCACAGAGGAAAGAAAAAGGCTCACAGGTAAAATGAGAAAAGAAAGCAAAATGTTAAAGGAAAGCACAATTTTAAATAGTTCGTAACAGAAACCAGATGGGAAATCGAAATCAGCAGAGGCTGTGGGAGTTCAAAGAATGCAGACCAGAGAGGCTATGCAGAGAGAAATGACCAGAAGTTATTTGGACTTCCTACAACAGCAGCAGATGGTACAGTTTCTCACTCCGTGGGTCGAATCCCCTCTGAGATCCTAGGCAAGCTATTCAACTGCCCTGATTAAGAACAGGGCAATGTCAACACCTACGCCTCTCAGTCTTCTCTGAGGGGTAACTGAGTACAGCCCTGAGCTACCAGCCTGCACCTGGAACACCTCCATTCAACACTGGTCATGGTGATGATGATGCTTCACACTACCAACAGCACCCACCAGGACCTCCCAACATAAGATTCCAAGAGCCTTCCTCTGGCTGTCCAGTAAGGCCAGCAAGTCTCCTACACACCGTGCTGTGCTGATTCCTCAGAAGACTGCTGTTATAGCAGGGAATGCAGTCACTTTGGCCCATTCCCCACAAGTCCTCTACACAAGACACATTTGACAAAGCAAGGAGGCAGCATGCATAGATGACCACATCCGAGAGAAGGCGAACAGTGAGTTTTCTGAGCTTTGTGTGCCTTGGGGACGCTTCTGTTGTGACGTTCCAGATGTCACTGCTCTCGATTCATCACCTTCCAGTCTCCACCAAACTCCCAGTATCACTCTACCTGTCCATATCTCTTAAGAGGCATCCTAATGATGCCCAAGAGGCTTGTGCCAAGCAGCGTTTACTGTCTCGTGTTCCTGATGCGCAACTGGCAGAGACCCAGACTCTGCGCAGCTTTCTGCTTTTTAAAACAAGTAAAGATTGGTCTTTAAAATCACATCATAGCATGAGCGATGAGAGGACTGCAACAGAGACCGCCCCACCAGCAGAAACACGGCTAGGAACGGAGGTGTTCTACTTACATCCTGAGCCAATTCTGCCAAGGCATAACCAGATTTTAGCTTCCACTGTGTGACCTCTACCAGAATGACAAATTCTTCCACCCTTTAAAGACAACCATCTTACAATACATTCCTATTTGGATGTCAATGAGAAAAGCAATGTGTTAAAGATCAATTGTCTAAAGGAGGATAAATTTCCAGCACACTAAAAAGTAGGCACAGTTGAAAAGGATCAAACAATTAAATCAAGAATTGGAGAAGGTATGGGCTGGAGAGATGGGTCAGTGGCTAGGAGCGTAGGAGCGTGTTCTGCTCTTGCAGAAGACCCAAGTTCAATTCCCAGCACCTACACTGGGCAGGAAAAACCGCCAGTAACTCCAGCTCCATGTGATCCAGTACACTTTTCTGGCCTCCCCCGGTACTGTGCTCACATGCACACAGGCAAACCCACACAGGCACACATATATGCACATGATTTTTTTAATTCAAATTTAAATTTTAAAAAAACTTTCCTAGGGTGGGCATAAAAGTCGTTTAGAAAAACATTTCTAAGGCTGCCCAAGAGATACAAAAAGAAAGTAAACACTAATAAACCTAAAAGCAGTTAAGCTTACAGACGGAG